>OX352292.1:36214688-37414688 GCA_947086415.1 Pammene aurita | reverse complement strand
ACTAACCTATGCCAAATTAAAATTCACCCAAATAAATGTATGCTAACTGAACGTTCTGCGATAAATTGTCGAGTAAATAAAATTAGACACAAAGTTTTTTGCCGAAATGACAGTACACCATTTCTAGTTAATAGGCCTATTCCCCGGTTTAAGACAACGTTTGAATCTCATTGCTTGGACCGAGGCGCAGTGTTAAGCCGCGACATTAACATGCCGCTGCGCCACGTTTTCTCTTACTCTCACCATGAATATTTATATCATCACCCCCCACATCAATGTACTGTGAAATACCTAGACCGTACTTGGACTCGCTCGTCGGGCTTAGCTTTACTTTTATTACAAACATCACGGGTTTACAAAAGGATTAAGTAAAATGAGTAGTATACTGGACGGATACCTCTCACATCATAGTATTATACTACCTACTTAATATATACAGTCTTGATTTTTATGATTACAATACGCGCATTGGAATCTTATGTGTTTTATATTAAGAACATATAGGTATTTAACTGAATAACGCGTCGTAACAATTCAAACATTACTTTTTTTTAAACGTTTATATTGCAAGTACAACTAATCAAAATCCCCATTCCCATCGCCTCTAAAAATAATTAATAACTAAAAATCAGTCTTTAAACGTTTTTCAAATATAAAATGTTATTAACAATCGTTTTGAGGCTGTCACTCCCGTACAAGTATTTAACATAGAGGATTTGTTAGATGAGTTTTCCAAACGCAGTTATTCCTTGCAGTTAATTTTCATTTCGCATTTTTTCCCGAAAGCGATTATCCTAGTCACTTTTTTTCTCTGCAGAATATTTTTAGAGTAGCTTTGCTTCTGTTTTTGATATTTTTTTTCTGAATTTTAACCTGCAGTTAATATTTCCTCTGCAGCTTATTTTTACAGTCGCTTTGCTTCTGTTTCTGATATATTTTGTCTGAATTTTAACCTGCAGTTAATATTTCCTCTGCAGCTTATTTTTACAGTCTCTTTGCTTTGTTTCTGATATTTTTTCTTTGTTGTGTTTTTTTTCTGTTTTTATCCGTAGCCATATTTCCTAATAGTTATCACTCACTTATTCGTTTGAGTTTTTTCCTCTTGTCGTGTTATATTAATGTCCGTTATCAATTTTATTATTAGTCGTAATCTGAGTGAGACATTGACAGCCTTCGTTTAAACCGAAGAGAAAAAAAAACAAAAAAGTAAGTTTTTGTTTGACGCCCCTCACCCTGGCTGTAAGCTGCATACTGCCAGAATTCTTAAGCTTTCCATTCCTTTTTACCACTCGGGTTTCATGAGTAACTCCTTGGTTGTCCAGGGTAGCCTTCTCTGGAATTCGCTTTCTCTTAATATAAGACAATCCTCAAGGAAGTTTGCTACTAAGCGGATGCTAACATAAGCACATGTAGAAACTAGAATTCGAATAGTTATTTTCGGCATCAATAATATATGGATGTCATACAGCGTACAGCTAATCTAACCTCACCTAATCTTGCTTTAATTTTTTAGGGGTCCGTAGCCAAAATGGCAAAAACGGTACATTTATACTTTCGTCATGTCCGTATGTCCATCCGTTCGCCCATATATCACAGCCATTTTCTTCGTAACTAGACGTTTTTTTCTGCGCCGTTACTGACTTGTATAGTTAAAATATTTGAAAAAAAATTTCTTGGACTGATTCGAACCGGAGTTCGCTAGTTAGCTTTCGCGGCTAACGCCATGACCGAAATCAACGAGATTTCTCGTGTATATAAGTACCGTCAAGTGCTACAACTTTGCCTACGATGCGTAACTTAGCCTGGTTTGAAAAACATGGTTTTATTCACCTAATAGCTATTTATATCTTATTCCTGAGATGGGAGGGATATTCTCAGGAATAAGATATAAATAGCTGTTTGGTAAGAAAACCATGTTTTACAAGCCCCGCAAAGTTGAGCATCGCAGGTAACAGTTGACGGTATATGCAATTTATGAACGGCTGGGCGCTAATCAAAATATTTAATAAAAATTGATTGGTTCCTAGTTAAACAATAGTATATTATGATACAAGTGTGCTACGTTGATCATTACATACGAAGCGATATTGCGCGCACAAACGCACGTGAGTGCGCATAAGCAATCTGAGCTATGTAATGATCAAGCACACACGTTTCATACGACGTTTTTCAACACACTTGCAAGGAAATAATAGAATAGTGTAATTCATAACTTTTGATTATTACATTAACTATTAGAATTTTTACAGGTTTGAGGTACTTACGAACCTAAGATAAATAATTAAATTTAACTAACCTTTTTTGTGATTTTATTGACTACCTGCAACTCTTTTTCAAAACATTTCAAAAAATTAAACACTTCATACAATAAATCAATTATTTTTCTCACGTGTTGCTCACTAGATTTTTATGACTACATTTTACTAGAATGTATGACAATTTTGAAATATGAAAATAATAATATTTAATTCTGACATCAAGTAGGTATATTTTGTGTAACGATGTTAGTAACACAAAAAAAAACAATAATAAAAAAAAACCGGCCAAATGCGAGTCGGACTCGCGCACCGAGGGTTCCGTACAAACCTGTAGGTATATAGTGGTAGTAACTTTAAAATATTTTTATTATATGATGTAACTAAAAATTCACGGTTTTCGCAATTTTTCCTTTATCTGTGCTATAAGACGTTGCTTCGTACCAAATTTCAAGATTTTGAGTTCACGGGAAGTACCCTGTAGGTTTTGATTCCCTTGCGAGCGAAAATTTGCGGCATAAACGGCTGTATCTTTTTATTTCGTTGGTTTAGAAGTCTGATTTTTTCACAGCTCCAAGGGACAGTAAACCTGAGTATTTGATATAAATTTCAGCTTGATAGCTTTACGCGTTCCTGAGAAAAATGGTCTTGACAGACAGACAGACAGACAGACAGACGGACAACAAAGTGATCCTATAAGGGTTCCGTTTTTTCCTTTCGAGGTACGGAACCCTAAAAATTAAAAATTAAAAGATATCCAGAGGTTAAGCTAAAGTTGTCTTCTTATTCATCTTCTATACATATAATAAACGCGTAAGGAGAAAAAAAGACTAAGACCCCCCTTAGAAACGTTGACTGAATATATTTCAGTGATTTTTGGAATTCTTGTCTGTCTGTCTGTGAATTTGTCCGCGCACTACGTAAAAACTACTACACAGAATTTTACGAAATTTTGTATAGTAACAGTTTATACCCCGGAGCAACATATAGGGTAGTTTTTATTCTGCTTATTAAAAACATAATTTTCATAAAAAAAAATAGTTCTCATAAGTGGCCACAGATGGCGCTGTATAGATACCCTGTATACTGTATACAAACATTATTTAAGGACGTCTAGATTAAATTAAGCGATTCGATCTGCTGCGTTCCGCCGAGGTTTAAACCATGGATTTTTAAATGCTTTCCCAATTTAAGGATTGCGGGTTAAATATTTTTAAAACGTGTTACTTCGTTTTGGAAATTGTAAATATCCGGACATATATTGTGATCCATTAATACCTGGAGGTACTTTATTCTCAACGTAAAAATAATCTATTTATCAAAACATGAAACCTACTTACAATATACGTAAAAACAAATAAAACAGGTAGTTAAGATTTATCCATTTCGATTTACCCGACAGCAAAAATTGTACCGTTTGTGAGAGCAACAATGTTTTATCTCGCTTTAACAGCTGATTGCAATAAAAAGGGTAGTCATGAATCTAAAAAACCGGCCAAGTGCGAGTCGGACTCGCGCACCGAGGCTTCCGTACAAACCTGTAGGTTTGATATGAATTTCAATTTAATACCTCCACGCGTTTACGAGGAAAAAGGTAGTAAGTTTAAAATTGAAAAAAATATTTTTTTGTATGATTTTACTAAAAATGTCTACTTTTTGTAATTTTTCCATTGTCTATGCTATATGACGTTGCTTCGTGCCAAATTACAAGTATCTGAGTTCACGGGAAGTACCCCGTAGGTTTTGCGAGTGCCAAAAAACGCTAAAATTTGCAGCATAAACAACTGTATCTTTTGATTGCGTTGGCTTTTAAGTTTGATTTTTTCACAGCTCCAAGAGACAATAGACTATTAGATTTTGAGATTCAGGTCCTGCGCGGTACTCGCCCTATGGGTTTCGCGATATTGCCGCTCACCGCGTCATGGCTTCGGCGTTCGTGTTCACCAAAAAACATGACCATTGAGTTTTGTGGGGATCCTTTCATGCTCCTGCTGAAACAATCCTTGCTGCCTTTGGCCTTATTAGATTTTGGCCTGCTGCTGCAAAAGCAGTTTCCGCTGGGACGTTGCGCTGACACGCTACCTCGCGCTCATACCTTCAGCGTTTGACCCTTTCAGGAACTCGGCCATTAGCATTTGCAGGTCTCGACGCACGCCTTTTAGTCAGTTATCTTTATCACGGATGAACTAATAAATTTAGATAGATATTTATATGTAGAACGCGTAAATTCTACACTAATGGCCTGGATAGTAAATGAAAATGACAAAACCTCCCACACACGTGGGCGAAGCCGCGGGTACAGCTAGTTTAAATTATAATTTGTATAAATTAATAAAACACAACGAGAAAAATGTACCAAATAACAATGATTTGAGGTTAACTTTTGACATGGCGCGCAATTTTCTTTTTTGGATGGGCGTGCAACTTGAGGCAATGGCGCAGACCTATTAGGACAAAAAGCCAATATTAAAACAGACAATTCGTGTATGAACCATAATTTTTAAACACAGTTGCTAAAAAAAAGTGCTTTTCTAGTAGTTTATCGTGCGGGAAGTTCGATTTCTCACACTAGCGGTTTTCACTTTTTCAGCCAATCACAGCTCAGGATTTATAATCACCGCGCCGCACCGCACCGCGCGAAAGTTCGTATATAACTAATTGTCCTCCTAGACTGTCCCTTTTTGTAATATTTTCGCAACTGTATTAAAATACGTCATTCGATACACGGACGGAATGTCATTCTTTCAGACCTAGTATTGAAATGTACTCTTACTGTGTATTACGAGTAATTTAATAAGTTGAAATGATTCTTTTTCACAATTTTTTTATTTTTTATATTTTTTTTTTATATTGTGAATTATTTATTATTAAAAATGTCAAATACAATAATTACAAATACAAAATAATACACACAAGTCAAATTAACACTAAACTTAAAACTAACATTAAAACCAAAACAACCATTATCTTAAAATTTAAACAAAAAAAATACACAGTCCATGACAAACATACACAGAACAGTTAACTAATAAATCTAACGCACACATTTTAAAATAACACACAACACACAACACTTTTCACAATTATGATTGTATAATTTATATTCTATCGTAAATGTGTATATATATTTTTTTTTTAATGCTTCTAAATAGTTAAAAAAAATAAGGTAATACCCGACTAAACTACAACGATTCGTCTGCGTACATACAACTTGGTACAAGAGTACAAACGTCACTTGATCGGATTATTAAATTATTGCACTAGTTCGATAATTGTTGTGAAAAGCACGCGTGTTTAATATCTAGCCTAATTATGAGCTTCAATGCGGTGGAATAAGAACCTCGTTACGAGCAAGTGTGTTGAAAAGTAAATGAATATAATATTGATCTGTACAGAAAAAAGGAGTCGTAAAATGAATTAAATCCCATTTAAACCACGATACTTACTTCTCTTTCCGTATAACCTCTTAATATTTTTACTTAAAGTAACCTTCGTTTGTTCGGATACAGGTAATCTTTGGACCGCTATAACTTTAAATTTTAACCACTGTCCCGCTTCAAAATAAAACACTCTCAATTCATTATCGGCTAGCCGGTAAACGCTATTCAAATTCAGCAAAAAACCGATTTTCTCGCAAAAAATCCACCGATCCTGCCCCTGAGGAGAAAGTTAATAGATTTCATTAATTAACCCGCTCGCTGGACCGAGTGATTGCACCACTGTCCTGGGGTAAAAAGTGACAATTCGTTGGGCGGGGAGATTTCCCGTTATACCTTTTTACGTATGGGTTGCGACGAAAGTAATCCGCCTAGGGTACCGCTTTGGTTAAGAACCTTTTATCTTTGTGCTTTAGCGGGCTGTAGATAAAGAAAATTCGGTTTAGGTTTTACTTACTTGTCTCACAGTAAATAGGCACCTTTTCTAGAGTTCCGCTATGCGGGAACGTCAATATGTTATATTTTTGTTGCAAGTAAAGAGTGATATTTTGTTCATACATTCTTAACGTGAAACCGGAACACAAGACTGTAGTAATCAAATTTATTTTTAATTGTATAAAATTTAAATTAAATTTTGTAGTCGAATATTCGTTGATAAAATATTCATTAAAATGATTTAACCAATTATTAAAAAATAAAATCTATTTTAACTTCTTAGACATTATTAGGAGCATTGTTTTTGTTACAACATATGTAAATGACCATTGTCGAAAATTACGACCGAGTAATTACAAACCGGTAACTAATAATTTATACAGCGTGTTTTTGTTGATTACATGATTACAGATAGGATACATGAGCTTATTGTGTCAAATTCGCAAAGACATCGGTATTCTAATCAGCTCCACTTCTGGCATAATTGATAGTACTTTTTTATCTGATAAGACCTTTCCGAGGGTATGAACCTGAAATAAAATGTTCTTATGTAGTCTGAGACGTCGCTACATAATGACGCACCCATCTGTTATGAGGCAACCTGTGGTCCGCGGACCCCTTGGGATCTGATAGTATTTAATTTTGTACATATTGACCATTTATCAATAATACATTAATACCACCAAGTCTTGTAATCGCTACGTTTACTAAGCACAGCATACCTGTTTATCAAATTTATCAGAAAAAAAGGTCAATTTACAAAAAAAGATTATAAGAAAATATCAGATCTAAGCTGCTTTTCTCAACAACGTAACTTTGTTAAAAGGCATTTTCTGCTCTTGTATGTATTTAAAATAATAAAAAATAACAAATTATACAGAAACAGATAACAAGTAGAATCCGATTTTAGATTGCAACTTAGTAGTAGCACTAACCTTCACATTCCCTCTGCCGCAAAATGTACAAAAAGCAAAATGTACACAACGCGCAAAATGTAACAACAGGTAAAATGCTCAATACGCAAAATGTGCACAAGATAAAACGTACAATAAGCGGAACGTCCAAAAGCACATTGTACAATCGCATAATGTACAAATCTGAAAATGCGCACTACTAGCAAAACGTACAATACGCAAAACGTGCATTATGCACATAGAGTTGTAAGCAAAATGTACATTTTTTTGCCTTTTATGTGTCCCACACCACAGCTGGGTTTAAGTATACTCCTTTACCCCCTAACCTCCTCCTTAAATCCTGAAGTATAGGAACGGAGAAATTAATGCATTGAGTTTATTCCTTTTTTTGATACGCCTAAAGTCTAGTATTTGTACCAGCACGGCTAGCACGTCTTACGCGTGACTGGCGTGACAAAAGACAGATCTGCGCGACTTCATGCGTTGTCGCTAGTTGGCAGCACAACTTGTGCGTGAAAGGAGCGACAGACTGGCGATCAAATGCCAGTGTCATAAAATGACAGTGACTCGCGACTTTGAACTAAAATCCTTTGCATAACTTTGAGTTCTCTTCGTGTCAGTTGTAGCCGCGGGTACATGTTATGCTACCGGAAAGCGAGATTTTTGACAGGCGCGGGAAGGTTTTCCCTACTCGCGGCTTAAGTCGCTCTTGTAACACGTGCTAGCCGTGCAGACCTTATTAAAAAATGTACATGCTAGTGGAATTAGGGAATGCAAAGCCGGTAAGTTTTGTATGGTAAAAATAAACGGTTCTGCATTCCCTACTGGTGATGCTGGTCTTTGGCGTTCCTGGAAACAAACATTTACCTCGTGCAGCCCAAATGTTGTCTTTCGATGATTAAAAAAACAGTTATAGGTAACGTATTTAATTCGATGCGAGTACGATTACTATAATAAGTAAAACTTAACTAAATTGCTCAACTTAATAAAAACGTAACTTTATTCTACTTAAAACAAAATCAACACATTACGCGGCTAATCTGACGTAAGTCATTTTTGTCAAAAATTGGTCAACTGTCAGTTGGTTGCTTTGTAGCTTTTGTAAGACCGAATTATATTTTCGGTCGAACACTACGTCATGGCGTCTTCGGTTTCTAGATGCTGGTTTAAAAATACTCCTCGTAATTTTTCTATCTCCAAAGTTTGCTTCTTTTCGCAGTTTGTGTATGAAAGCAAGTAAATTCATTTTTTTGGAGATTTTGGTTTTTAATCGGCGATGCCACCCCTCGACAGCGTTTGCAGTGCGGTGGCGTTCATTCGCACAGCTTACAGCTGTTGGGCTGAATTTCGGGTACCAAGTTTTTTCGAAATATTT
Organism: Pammene aurita; assembly: GCA_947086415.1. Taxonomy (NCBI): domain Eukaryota; kingdom Metazoa; phylum Arthropoda; class Insecta; order Lepidoptera; family Tortricidae; genus Pammene; species Pammene aurita. The sequence continues at coordinate 37,406,272 of OX352292.1, read as the reverse complement.
CTTAAATTCGATCATGGCAGTTGAAGTGGAGGCAGGTGACTCTGAAATTTGTTACCATGCTTCCGGAATGCGATGAGCCGGCAGTAGTGGAAAAATTGAGCATTTTTGGATTATTGTTCTTTCTGAACCAGTTGAATTCGCTCCAAGTCTATCAGCGTTTCTGTGGACGGCGTCGTTAAAATGATGGAAACATCCACTAAACTTTGCTTCAGGATAGACTGCTCTGAATGCATTGACTTGTGCAAGTTCCCAATCACATTTAAAGTTTCGAATCTCGACGCCCAGTTGGTGTTTAAGAACGCTGAATAATCGCGTGTAGCTCGTTTTATTCTTGTTGGCCATAAGCGCATACACCACCGGTACAACATTTGTGGACTCTGTATCTGAGTCAATGTCCAAATGGATGGCATATAATTGGTAGTAGGGATTAGGCACAATTTTAAACGTAGCATCGCCAAAAAAGGTGCCAGATTCTTGCGATAGCATAAATATCCGCGAAATTTCAGTGGCAAAAACTATGACTTCATTTCTCCCGTCATCATTACTCACCAGAAATCCCCTGGCTAAGGCCTCTGGTATGGTCACATCATTAGGCTTTCTAAACACCATTTTTTTGCGTTAAGGTAATTTTTAATTGACCTGTAAATAGTGTCTCTTTTTGAGGCAAACGTTGGTGCATAGGCCGGGTGGATCTTAGAAATGTTGTCTTCGAAAATTTGCTGGATACCTCCCAACTCCTCGCAGGCTTTTTTTTTACTTCATTTATAGTTATGAAGATTTGATTTCCAATTTCATCGGGGTCACATACATGTGGCGACTGCCGTAAAACTGTGTAATTGGAGTCGGTGGTGAGAGATGCAGTGCACATCTCTCTACTCACGCATTGCCATAGTATAGTACCGTTTTTGTTTAAACGCTTGTTTCGCCTATTGTAACGATATCCATTTAGCAGCAAAGTGGGATTTCCCTTCTGGTTTTTTTCTATTATTGGTGAATTATCCATTTTCTTCGACAATCGACATTAATTAAAATGACAGCGTAGATAAAGTGCTATATGTCACCCTATAATATTTTCAAGTGCCAGTATTAATTTGTAGAAATGAATTCTTACTACAAAGTAGAAGTGAAGTAGGTGTAATATCAGTAGTTCAGTACCTACTTTACAAAATCTATGATAAAATATTATCATTATGTAGGTACTAACTTTTTCCCGTAACTTCGGATGCGTAAAAATCTAGAAAATATAAGGTCACGAAAGTATAAAAACTAGAAATAGTATGTGGCTGAATAAACTTTTTATGTCAATAATTTATGACATACTTTATTTTATAGTTTACTTGTAACCGGGGCGGGTACTTCGCAAGGTAATATAAATACAGGATGTTTTTCCAACGTGCCCATATAAAATGCCGTCTCGCGATCGGTCAATTTGTATGAAGAAGGCCAAAAATTTTTCGAGATTTCGGTCAGTATATTCTCAGTAATCACCACGTTGAATATGGCTAAATGTTGGAAAAACACCATGTACCTATATAAAAGAAGAAACTGACTGACTGACATATCAACGCACAGGACAAACCGCTGGGCCCAAAGTTTTCAAACTTAGCACGTAGATTCGTTATAAGGTCTAGGGGTGCACTAAGAAAGGATTTTTCATAATTTACCCTCTAAAGGGGGTAAAATGGGAGTCCAAAGTTTGTATGGGAAATCATGAGTTGCTAGACCATTTTATTAGAAACTTCATAGAAGTATTTGTAACGACAAATTAGTAAACACGTGTTTCAGCATTTTTGAGAATGCAACCCCTAATAGGGAAAATGGGATCAAAAAGTCTGAAAAGATAGAAAAGGATGATGGAGTCGCGAAAAACTTGTGTCAGACATCGAAAATGAACTCACCAAAATCTCGATGTGGGATCAGGACAATCTAGTCCGACACAAACTTTTAGGGCACATGCCTAACCACATCTGGAAGTACTGGGATTCTTGGAGTCGATATCGAGCTGTTAAGGAGGAAGATAGGGGGTAAAGGAGTACTTATACCCAGCTGTGGTGTGGCACACATAAAAGGCAAAAAATGTACATTTTGCTTACAACTCTATGTGCATAATGCACGTTTTGCGTATTGTACGTTTTGCTAGTAGTGCGCATTTTCAGATTTGTACATTATGCGATTGTACAATGTGCTTTTGTACGTTCCGCTTATTGTACGTTTTATCTTGTGCACATTTTGCGTATTGAGCATTTTACCTGTTGTTACATTTTGCGCGTTGTGTACATTTTGCTTTTTGTACATTTTGCGGCAGAGGGTTCACATTAACGCATTTTTGACGGTAATATGTATATAATTAAACAAGTTCTTGACGCGATCTATATTTTTCCTTTTTTTTTTGTTTTAAAGGGAAAACTGAAGATACCTTAGTATTTTTCATGGTAACATGTTAGAAATATTATTTTTAAATGTCGAGGTGATCTAAGATGTCAATAAATTATAAAATTAACTTTAAGTTTGTTATTTATCAGGATTGTCATCCGCGACATGCTCATGACACAACGAAAGAAAAAATGCCTTTGATTCTCGAATTATCAATGGTCTAAATGACATTGACATAACATAATTTTCAATTGTTTGAATGAGTTTATTATATTACCCGGGGTTTATTAGTCATCTGTTGTAAACATTTATTTAGTTTGCATGAAAAATCTGGAAACTAACAATTATAAACCAATTAGTTTAGTCAATCGTATCTTAACATATTAAAGTTAACGGCGCGTGTGTGTGTGTGTGTGTGTGTGTGTGAGAGTGAGTATGTGCGCGCGTGCGTGTGTATACGTGTGGACAGGGGCCTTTAAAATAAAATTATACGAGATATTGATGCACTTCATAAGTTATACCGGTAGATACATACATTATATTGGGTAATTCAATTGCTATACCAAATGTCCGTTATATCTACCCTATATAATATGGAATGTAATTATGTCTTAAGTATTATAGATACTGTCGAATATAATTATCTATTAAGTGTTATATACTTCAAAATTACATATCAAACGTTGTTATATGCAGTAAAAATATACTAATAGTTCTTGTACCTATCATTACACATCCTAACATACCTACTTCTTAAAACATAATGAACGATTTGCATAACAACAATATGCAGAATTTTATTAGTCATAACGTTCAATTACTACAATACTCATACAATCAAAACATTCAAAGAATATAAAAAAGGCAAATATTATAGTAATTACAAAACATAAACTGAACAGTTATTACTGAGGTAGATTTGTTAGTTACTTCTGTCCCTCAGCGGATATAGAATCTCCGCGAAGCAGGGCTTCGTCAACTTTGTGGGTCCTGGCAATATTTATGATTATAAATTTTATAAGATTCTTCAATGATATCAAATGTTTTATGCAGCCTAATAATTATGCCTTATGAATGTATTCAGAAAGTTTTTACGCATTTTAAGTTAATGCAAAATTATCACTATACAATTTGAAATTCGTTTTTATGCAAATTGAAAATATGTTTTCTGTTTGAATGCAAAGTCGGTACTCAGTCCGCACCGAACTGAGAACTCGCGATTTCCTTGCAAAAGAATTGACCAATTTAACAAGACCCTTATGATGATTGTTTGTTCGCACCTTCTAGATCAATAACCCCTTGATCAATCCTGTTTATTATATGCCATGCCTGCATGTTCTCTATTGTAACTTGTAACAAAAATGCTGGAGATCCCTTTAAGAGCATAATTGGTATCGTATTACTCTTAACGTATTATCGTATTCTAATTATGAAAAACTAAGAAAAAAAAATTTTCTTGCAAAAAAAAAAATTTGGTTTTGTATGGAGGATTGGCCGGCTGGGACTACGGGTACCATACAATTTTTTTTTTTGCATGTACATTCTTATCCTACTTTTTCTTAGTCGTAAAACGATACCAATTATGCTTTTAAACGGATCACCACTAGATGCCCCCAACAAATTTCATAAAAATCCGAAAGATTGAATAACGGTAACGAAGTATGTTTGTATTTCATGTTCCCGTTTTGTATGGATTTGGGTAATATTGTGTGATATCTGTCGTGGCATTACCGAATGACGCAGAGTAACATTGATCCCCACCAGGTGGTGACTCGCCAACTCATTGAGCCGCAATGGCCGCACGCACAGTGCGACAACAGAGCAACAATTGAGAGTGGCTGTGAGGAAATCGAGAGAAGAGTCTGCGGTAGCAGGATCCTGGTAATCCGTTCAGCAGGCCGCCGGCGTTATGACATTTTACAGTTCCAACCTGGAGCATAGGTCCCGCTCTTGCGACTTCACTCTGGCCGGCCAGTTAAGGTAAGTACAGAGGCGAGGGCAAGATGGAAAGGACCATCTGGAATAGGGGTTCGCGGTGTCGTCACTCACCGTCAGCTCGCCACAAGCTGCCTCCGCACATTTATTATTATTATTATGTTAGTATGTCTTTCCCGACCACGGAACAATGGTGTTCCGGACCTTTGGGAAGCATATGCGGAGACGAAGCCAATGCGCAGAGTCCCTTTCGACAATTTAATGAAAAGTGAGGGGTACACTAAGCGAATGCTGCCCCTGCCCGTGTCATGGGATGCACGCAGAGACAGCACCCGCCATGGTGTAAGGACTTTTGAGAGTTAATGGAGTCTAAAATGTAATAAGCTATTGGGTGAAGAGTATGGACTAACTACTGGGATATTGGATGAAGAATCGGACGCCTGCCTAATAAAACGGTATCCAATTTTATTTCCGGTAGACGGTGACTCGCCCTATTATTATTATTAATAATTACATAAAAAGCGATTATTATTATCATTATTAAAATCGTAAGTAAAGTTATCGACTTATCGCAGAACAACTATTCAAAATCGAAAAGACATCGAAATGCAATGTCTAATTAGCCAGCAGACAGTTCGCTGTGTCCGAAGTTGTCTGTAAGAACTTCGCTTACGCTCCGCTCGTTAGATTATGTGGGCTAGTTACGGTATACTGTCCGCCATCTTGAAACGTATTTTAAAATTAGTCGCTTTGCGTGTATTTTGTCCTTCTTGTACGAGTATTTCAACTCTACAGATACTTGCTTTGAAAAATGCACGCACTTCCCAGTAGCCAGCTGACAGTTCCATTGTGTCCGGTTGTCTTCACTTCGCTTACGCTCTGCTCGTTCGATTACACACGTACACGTCAACGTAGTTATCGAGGAAAAAATATAAAACTACATATAAAGACATTATAGTTTTATATTTTACACGCTTAAGGAAAAATAGTTTTTTTTTGCCCATTCAAAAAGTCACAGCATAATGATTCTACATGTGACTTTTACAGAATACTTAAATTGGACAAAATTAACCGGAAATGTCAGTGACAGATTATTTGTCCCTGTCACATTGTACAGTCAATTTATCACGAGAACGCGTCGTTAAAAGAGAAAATGCGATGTCAATATCTGAAGCAGCTTTTAAAAGGTGGGATACCAATTTGCAAAATGATACGTACCGTACTTACGAGTATAACTTTTAGCCCTGTCTATATATATAGTGACAGAAAATACAAGGCTATAAAATGACATTGATAAGTTGCATAAAATGTAGATATCTTTAATAGTTAATAACAATTCTCGGAGCTTTGCGTTATGATTTTAACATTAAAAATATTTCTAATATCGTAACCATCTGCATTAACACTTGATAAATTATAAATTCGTACTTTTATCAAATATGATTTACCCTCAATCATGATGAAAATGATTGTCTTCATAAATGTAATAATAGACATGGTAGCGTCGGTAGCGTTAAGGCGTCTGGCTTTCAAACCCCGTGCTCGTACCAATGAGTTTTGTATGAAATATACTTTGATATTTACAAATCGCTTTTCGGTGAAGGAAAAACCTACATACATCCGCGGAGAAATTCAAATGTGTTTGTGAAGTCCCCAACCCGCTTTGGGCGAACGTGGGGACTATAGCTCGACCACTCTCGTGTATGAGAGGAGACCTGTGCCCATCAGTGGGACTTATAAAGGTCAACATATTATTATTTATGTACTGATTTAAACTTACACGATGTTCACTCATTATTATGACCTCCCTCTGCCTGCGACCACGAGCATTACGGCACGCTCGAAACGTCAGGAAAACAATAAAAGTAAGTGTACGCGATTAAGTCCCGTTTTTGTCATAATAATATTATTATTTATCTTTATTCATTTTCAATCTTAGGTTAGGTTTAATAACATGATTAAATATTATCTGTATGTCTTTCCCGACCACGGTGGTGTTCCGGACCTTTGGCAGGCGTATGCGGACCCGAAGCCAACACGCAGAGGCCCTTTTGACAAGTAAATGAAAAGTGAGGGGTACACTAAGCGGTTGCTGCCCCCCTGCCCGTGCCATGCGACACAAGCAGAGATAGCACCCGCCATGGTATACGGACTATTGAGAGTTAATGGAGTCTAAAATGTACTAGGCTATTGGGTGAAAAGTATGGACTAAGTACTGGGCTATTGGATAAATAATCGTACGTACGCCTGCCTAATAAAACGGTATCCAATTTTATTTCCGGCCGACGGCGACTCGCCCTCCGCAAGATGGGCCCTCATAAAAAGCGACATTAAAGATGGCTCAAGGGCAACACCAGTGCGAAGGCTGGGGGTAGAGAGGTGTCACTGGATATTAAACATATAGCCAACTCGCCACTTAGGTTTCCACATCTACCCTGGAGAACGCAGCCCTAACGACCCAACTGGATGGCCGGCTAAGGCAAGCCAGAGGTAGGGACCTGTCCCACCTATGCGACAGGGCACCCCAGGGGCACTCAGGTACGTCGAGTTGCTAGTCTTAGTAGTAGCTCGCCACAAGCTGCCCTGCGTTGACTGATTGCGCTGGTGAAGACCAAATGGGGTCGCCACATCCCTACGCCTTGAGTATATTATTATTATTACTAAATGTAATGATGTAATTACAACAGAGGCCGTATTCAATCAAACTTTAAAGCAGGTTTAGCCACGATCGACCTTTAAGACGACTCCAATGCACTAACTACGCAATACATCTAACGCCTAAACGTCTGAATCAGAAATATCAAAATTTGGTTGAAAATTATTCCGATGCAACTCCAATACAATTTCAATATTGGTTGATTATTTGTCAATCAATCAATCAATCAATCAATCAAACCATTTATTGTCAAATTATAGGTATACATAGTGGTCACATAATAGTTATTTTATAGAGTCACTATAATTTTGCCTTTCAGGCGTACAATATTAAATTGACTTAATATCTAAAACGAAATATGTACAATATTTACAATGGGAACTTATTGTAATGTTATTATGTCATTGTAATGTTATTTAAGTGGGTATTATTCAATTGAGTAGAAGTCTATGTTTAGAAAAGCATTTATATCGTAGGGCCTCTTTCTTTTTAATATCCCTATTAGGGACTTTTTAAACTCTTTAATGTGTTGATCTTTTATGAAGTCTGGTAATTTATTGAATAATTTAGCTGCCATTACATAAATAGTTTTGCTATAATAGGCGTTGTTTACAGAGATTTTTGGAAGTACTTCATATCTATTCTGACGATTGCGAGGGCGATTTTTTTGTATAATTTGAAATAGATTTAAGTGTTCTTTAACAAAAACGCACGCTTCCAATATGTACATAGAGGGTAAAGTCAAGATATCAAGTTTCTGGAATAAAGGCATACACTCAGCATTATATCTGGCTCTTGCTATCGATCTTACACATTTTTTTTGCTGAATAAATACATTTTTTTTATTCGAAGAATGTCCCCAGTTCAGCAAGCCATATCTCAAGATAGATGATACGTGTCCATGATAAGCACCGAGTGCAGTATTCTGAAGGGCAACAGTTGAAATTTTTCTAAGTGCATACACATATTTACTAAGATTTTTACAGAGACTATTTGTATGTGCATTCCAGCTTCCATGACAGTCCAAGATCAGACCGAGAAAATTAATTTCCGTTACTTCTTCTAGTACAATGTCTTCATACTTTAGTGAGATGTCTTTTGGTTGGGACTGTAAATAGAATTGCATATACTTTGTTTTGAAGATGTGAGAAGTTATCGGGGCGCTGATTGTGATAGCGACCACTACTTGCTAGGTGTGAAACTTAAAGCGAGAATTAAAGTAGTAAACACCGATCGCAAATTGGAATACCAGGGAATCAATGTCGATAGTTTCAAAAATAAGGATACACTTAGACAGTTTCAGATTGAAATAAGTAACAGATTCAAAGATTTAGAATTACAGGAGGATATTAATACAATGTGGGAAGAAACAAGAGAAATAGTAACAAAAGTAGGGATAAAAACGCTAGGCAAGAAGAAGCGGAAGAAAAGAAGGAAGTGGTGGAATGAGGAATGCGATCTAGCTATGGCGGAAAGACGGAAATTTAAGATTCTCGCTGAACAAGACCCCAAATGGAACGACGGCTATCGGGAGGCACGCTATAGGCTTAGGAACTTGATTAGAAATCTGAAGAGGCAACATCTGGAAAATCAGCTTAGAGGTATTGAAACACTGATAAGAGCTAATAAGAGCAGAAATTTTTATCAGGAATTGGGCATGATTAAAAAAGGATACCAACCTGGCGCGCAGTTTCTCGAAGACGATAATGGAGACCTTTTGGTGGAGACTGAAGCACTAAAGCGTGAGTGGCGGCAATACTTCATGACCTTACTTAACTGTCAACCAGTAAACAGTCGGATTGAAGTGCAGGCGACGGAGGAGAGTGTAGACACGGAAGCAGATCTTACATTTGAGGAAGTGAGGAAGGCGGTCATGAGGCTAAAGAACAATAAGTCCCCAGGAGTTGACGGAATATGTGCAGAGGTGTGGAAGTATGGCGGGGGAGAAGTGCAATCCACATTATATGAGATAATCGTTAAGATCTGGAAAGAAGAACGGCAACCAGAGGAGTGGAACACTGGGGTGATATGCCCCATACACAAAAAAACGCTCCAGAAAAAAGTGTAACAATTACAGGGGCATTGCACTTCTCCCGACGGCATACAAAGTCCTCTCTTATGTCTTATTGGGGCGACTTCAGCCTTATGCCGAAGACATACTCGGCGACTGCCAGTGCGGCTTCCGCCAGAACCGCAGTACTGTGGATCAGATATTCCTGTTGAAACAGCTGATGGAGAAGAAATGAGAGTTTGCACAAAACATCCACTTCCTCTTTGTTGATTTTGCCAAGGCATACGACAGTGTAGACAGGGAGACACTGTATAACATTTTAAAACATTTTAAAGTGCCCGACAAACTGGTAAGGATGATAAGTGTCGCTACTAAAGTAAGTAGGATGAGGGTTAGAGCTTGTGGAGAACTGACAGCCGAATTTGATGTGGTCACTGGACTGAAACAAGGAGACGCCCTTTCGCCAATGCTGTTCAACTTGGCACTCGAATACGTCGTGCGGAAATTGCTTATACACGATGGGGGTGTAGAGTTGAATGGCATACATAAAGTCATTGGGTATGCTGATGACTTGGGATTATTGGCTCAGAACAAAAAGGACCTAGAGGCCATGGCGGTAATCGTTGAGCAAGAAGCAGAAAAGATCGGACTCAGAATTAACCACCAGAAAACTGAATATCTCCTAATGAAAAGGTATAAGAACATCAGAGTTAAAAGAGAAGACCTAGTAGTCGGAGCAACCACCTACAAAGGTGTGGATTGTTTTAAGTACCTCGGCTGCACAGTAACTGATACCAACCACAGGGAAGAGGAGATAGATGTTCGAGTCCAAAACGCCCTAAGATGCTCGGCAGCGCTTCATCGAGTTCTGGTGTCCAAGCTTATCAGTAAACCGACTAAGATTCGAGTATACAAGACAGTAATCAGACCAATCTTAATGTATGGGTGTGAAGCTTGGACATTGACACAGAAAGAAGAGAGCAAGCTCTTAGTGGCAGAGAGGAAAATCTGGCGGAAAATTCTGGGACCTATCAGGGGCGAAGATGGAAGCTGGAGGCGTAGGAAGAATAAGGAACTAGAGGAGCTAGTCGCTATGCTCAATATAATTGGCGAAATCAAAGCCACACGACTCCGCTGGCTTGGACACCTGGAGAGGATGGGAGAGGATCGAGCTGTGAGAAGGGCGTATGTGGGACACCTGGGATACCGCTGGAGCGACGAAGCCCTGAAAGATATATCCGCCCTTGGAGTACCGGGCTGGCGTGAAGTGGCGCAGAATAGGGCAGAGTGGCGGTCTCTTGTGTCAGAGGCCAAGATCCGTTTTGGGTCACTGAGCCAGTGAAGTAAGTAAGTAAGTATACTTTGTTTTACTTAAGTTTACAATAAGTTGATTTGAAGAAAACCAGTCCATTACATTCTTTAGTGCAAGGTTAAGTCTGTCTTGATAGGTATTAATATCTTTGCCTGTAACTAGGATAGTTGTATCGTCAGCGAAGAGAACAGTGCGATTTTCAGTCGCGTTCGGTAGATCGTTAATAAACAATAAAAACAACAGTGGTCCTAATATGCTACCTTGTGGTACTCCTCGTTCTACAGTTCTTATTGTTGAGTTAGAGACTACTTCTGTTTTCCTTTATTTATCTATCCTTGTTATGACTGTATACTGTTTTCTGTTATCTAGATGATTTAATAAGGTCAAAGGCGTTACCTCGTAAACCATATTTAAATAATTTGATAAGTAGCAGCTTATGACATACAAAGTCGAAAGCTTTAGTCATGTCCATGAATATAGCTGTGACAGGTTGACAGGTATTTAAGCATTCAGAAATAGTATTCATTAATTCAAAGACGGCTAAAGTGGTTGACCTATTTTTCCTAAACCCGAATTGTTCTTTTGCTAATACGTTATATTTCTCAAAAAAATTGTTTGGCCTATTATAAATTGCTCTTTCAAATATTTTTGAGATGACTGAAGTTAAAGCTATCGGGCGATAATTTTCACACTCTTCTTTATCGCCTTTTTTGTATACAGGTTTAACTACGCTCACTTTTAAATTTTCTGGAAATGTTCCAGTTTGTATACTTAAGTTTATTAAGTAAGAGATTGGTTCTACTATCTCATCAGAACAACTTTTGATCACATTTGTACTTATCTCATCATGTCCAACGCTATGTGAGTTTTTAAGGCTTTTGATAATATTTGAGATTTCTTTTGATGAAGTTGGCTGCATAAAAATAGAATTTTCAATAGGGTTTACATTCATTACAGGCGTACTCATTGTATCTTTTTTGAAATAAGGCTTTGCTAGTTCAACAAAAGTATTATTGAAAGCATTCGCAATATGCACTGGATCTTGTAGAATTTTACCTTTGTACTTTATTTGATGAATTTCCGGTCTAGTGTTTTTGTATTTATTCTGATTTATAATGCCCCATATTTCTTTGCCCTTGTTAGTGGATCTGTTCATATTATTAAAATTTTCTAGTCGTTGAGAGTACGTAATTACTTTTTTAAGTATTTTATTGTAATTTTTATAATATTTACTATATATTTTTTATTTTTTAGGTACTTAAAGTATATTACTCTTTTTTGTCTACATGATGATCGCCTAATGCCAGTAGTTAACCAAAATGGTCTTCGTTTAACGTTACATTTTACTAAGTTAAATGGGAAGCACAGATTATAGAACAACTTAAAAGTATTATAAAAATTATTATATGCAACGTTACAATCAATGGACTCGTAAACGTCAGTAAACGTAAGGCTACCTAAACATTATCGAAATTTAAGTAAGTTGTCTTCCGAATATTCACGTATCTTAATAAACCACAAGTCTAGCGTAGGTTTATTTTTAATAGGGCATTTTAACATTTGCGCAGAGTGGTCTGACAGATTCAAATGCAGAATTTTGCTTTGACATTCTCGGAAATTGTGGATTATATTATCTACACAAGTTCCACTTGCTAGTCTTGTGATTTGTTTAAATTCAACAAATAAATTATAGTTCAGCAATAAGTTTTCAAATTCTCTTGATACTTTAGTGTCTTTCATCATGTTTATATTAAAGTCACCGCAAACGACTATTTTTTTCTTATGCGATTTACATAAATTTATTAACATTGATTCCATTATTTGCATAAATTCTAATAAATTTGCATCGCATGGTACTCTATACACACAAACTACTATTATGTTATGATTAAGTAGATTCACAGCCCAACATTCGAATACTAAGTTTACAGACAATTCCTTAATTTCTACAAGCTCTTTATATTCTAAACCTTTTCTTACTAGAATACACGCGCCACCCCTTCTTTTATTCCGACAGTAAATTGATGCTTGATTGTAGTTTAAAATGTTCAGATTTGCATCTTCACCTTTCCTAATAAAGTGTTCTGTTAAGCAGATAACATCAATTTCGTTTCCTGAGGTCAGCATTTCATCTAATACTGCTTCCAAGCTTTCTTTTTTATTGAGGTGTTGTGTGTTAGAGTTATTTTGGGGGTAGATTGTGTTTTAATGTATAGTTTATGTATTTTAAAATTAGAATACGGCACCAGAGATAACTAGCACGATACGAATTTGTGATACTATGCGTTGTGTCATGTAAACTACGTAGTTTAAGAAAATACACTTTTCGACGTGTTACTTGAGCCACTTTTTTTTGGCTTATAATTTTCCGGGTGTATGTAAAACATGAATCGGCAACTTTTCTAAGGCATGTAATAATATAAATTGGCCGTGAATTAATATTTTAGCGACAATATTTTTTTATAAGCGTCAAACATGTGGCATCATATTATTGAAAAACGGCAGCAATATATAGTTGACCAAAAAATTAACCGGGAACTTGAAATAATAGGTTGGCAACAAAAATATTAACTTGGCATCTATTATTCAAAGCAGGCTTGGTTTAAATATTTGTTGCCAGCTATTTGTTTCTACCTAATTAACCATTTTTTGTGTATCAATTGCTGGTATCATTTTAATTAAGGGAGCACTAAAATTTCAGGACACTGGAATATTTTTAAGGAAGCATATAGAGAAGACGGAGTAGCATGTTTTGTAGGTTGTATATCTCCTGGTGCTTTAAGGGGGTAATTAAAAAAATTAAATAAAATGTTTTGCAAACCATAGGATCATTGTTAGTTACCATCAGGCGGGCTTGTTTGCCACCGCCGTGGTATAAAAATAAATTGTCTGCGCGACTCTCATAGAAATAAACCAATGGAGTGGTAATTGTCAGGCGTGCCCCTCTGCCAAAAGTACAAGACCACTGGTCGTAGCGGTTATATAAAACTAGTTGTCGCGCGTCAAACGCCATTCAATGAATGTCAGTCAGCGCGGAACGATCTGAGGTAAAAATGCCGAATTGCTGCGTGTTTTCATGTAAGAAAAGATCTGAATTATCTAGTTTACATAAGGATAACGTTTCTTTTCATCTGTAAGTATAATTACGTCTAAATATCATCAAATAGTGCACGAAATTAGCAAGAATCTAAAAAATATTGTCAATCAAAAAGTGTTGCCACTTAATGGTATTACATCTGATTTAGGGTAATTTTTAAACTTGACTCTTCATAGTACATTGTACCATCAGGTTCATAATTGCATACCCAATTTATCAATGAATTCATTCATAAATTGGGTATGCAATTATGAACACAATTACATCGAAGGAGGTAAGTGAAATATTGCAAACAAGAGTAATCGACTCCAGTGCGGCAGAAATACGTCCGCCATTATGTCATTGTTATTGTTATGACAGGTTAGGCAATACACTTAAAAGATACTCCGTTGGTTAGGCAGAGACCCATTTGGCATACAGCCATAATTGTAAAGCATTGCTCTGTTAAAAAAGCAGTGTTTCTGTGTGTGTGTGTGTTGTTATTAAATTGTTTCTAAACATATTTTAATCGACTTTTGAATTATTCAAATTACATATTATTTTTAATCATTAACAAAAATGAAAAGATTAACGTCAGTACTTCAAAGGTAAACTCATTCACACGCATAGCTTTTTAAATTATATATGTCGTCGAGGACCGCCGAGGGCAGGGCTGTAAGGTGGTTTGGAACTCAAAAAACTGACACTATCAGGATTAACTAGCCTATAGCACATTACGCACGGACGCACGGTAATGAAATAAAACATAAACACTGGTTTAACAACTGTATTGAAATCAAATCTTTTTAAAACCGTATTATGGAAAGGGCAATAAACTACTACTGGTTCGGAAAGGAGCCCCAACTGAGAAGAACCAGCGTAAGAAACTCAGCGTATGTGTGCTTGTAGTACGGCACAATAGCTGAAATTTGTGTATGGTCTCAAAAATACAGCTACCATAAACAAATTTCCGTTTTAATAGACAAATTTCAGCTAGTGTGCTGAATTCCGCTCTAATATGTGGCGCCCCTTAAGTGAAATATACTTGTAGATGCTTGAAATAACGATATTTCTGTTTAGAAATTAATTCGTTCCTTTATTTTTACCATATATTTTATGTAGCATTTTAATTTTGTATGATACGGTATACACACTTATCCCCTTTAACAGGCACTTATAAGTTTTGACTCTGGTATCACTGTACCTAACAGGTAAGTTTTAGTGATGGGACAGCACGTGTACGTTTACTCAAAGATGACATTATCTCGTTCACGGAAAGGTTGTCTGTGTCTGTGTTTATACTTGCGTGAGTATATTTTATGCTAGTGTTTGATAATTTTATCGTGTGCGTGTGTAGCGACGTCAATGGAAAATGCATTAGTGTTAACAGTATTTGTGTGCGTTTCCTCGTTCCCCGCGCCGAAATTGGCAGACTTTTTCTGATAGAAATTAGTGCGCGTCTCGCATCCGGTTGGTTTAATTACGAGTATCAAAGGCGCGACCGATATGCATGTTGTTTAGGTAACCCGGTTGGCGGACACATGTCCGCTTACTGACACCCTGTAGTGAATTTTGGTTTTCACTTCGTGTTTCACATTTTTTTAAAAACCAACCCTTTACTGCATACCAAGCCATTTCTGGCCGTTATAGCTTTCAACTTTATTGGTAGTGTGTAAACGACGTATCATACTCAAATTTAAACAATGTGTATTTTGTATGCCGCTATTTAGTTATGTAGTTAAATTGCAGAAGAAAATATTTCAGGGGTGGGGCGCTCCATACATGTAACTAAATTTAAAAAAAGTTATTACTGAATATCAACATGTTGCTCATCAATCAACGGTTCTTTAAAAATAACATCGAGGTATCTTTGAACATTTTGTAATTAAGTGAATATTTTCAGAAATAATCGCTGTGAAAATCAGAAAAATTGTGTCTCCCTGTAACTCTTGAACCGTAAGTCCAAAAAATATGAAAAAAAATTAATAAGATGCGCCTTATTAGATACTTTCTACGAAAATAATTTTGAACATTATCAATTTAGCCATTTTTGAGTTATCTCCAAAAAAGTTCTTCCATAGGCATCAGAGGCGACCTTTTGGTATTAGTTTGGTTCTTATTCCATTGATGGTACAGAACCCTCCGTTATGCGTGGTCCGACACGCACTCGACCGGTTTTTTTAATAAAAAACATCTTACTTTATTTAATGAAAACGGGGAGCAACGTAAACTTGATTTTTGCGCGTAATCCGCGGGCAGCCATCAAACCATGCATCGGCTAATTAACGATCATATGTGGCATATGAATTTTGGTTCTTGATATCTGACTATAGATACTATTACCTACTTATAGGTACCTACCTACCAATATTCATAGACCCTAGTAACTTTTTAAGAATCCATTTTATCTTATAATTACAGCTCGTGTAAAGTTGCCCGTTGTACTAATATTGAATATGTAATTCACTTTAATTGCTTCCTAAATATTTTAAAAGTACCTTATTTTTAATTTAATAGGTAATCCAATCGAGCCCCGGTAAGGCGTATCGATGTTGGTTCAAGTCCAACTGGGTTGATTATTTTTTCAATGTTTTCAATGTTTGTATTTGATTGAATAACATACTAATGTATGAGTGGAATACCCACTTTAAAACATGTAAAAAATAATTATTAATAGGTAATCGTTTTCGATTAAAAAAAGGCTTCTTAAAATGTTTCCCAGTTATAAATTCAGTTTTCAATATAATTATTTGATATCTGCCTATAGTTAAACAATGGCTATTAAGACATTAAAAAACAGCCAATATTGAGATAATGTACGGCCCCAAATTAGTCGCCAACCTATTAATTTTGGTACCCCTTTCTAATTTTTATAGCTACCCAAATTCAATTAATTAGCAGCCTGGTTAAATACATGCCCTTTTTTTATACCACGACGGTGGCAAACAAGCATTCGGCCCGCCTGATGGTAAGCAGCTACCGTAACCTATGGACGCCTGCAACTCCAAAGGAGTCACATGCGCGTTACCGACCCTTTACAAAAAGGAGGATTATTTATTTATTTATTTATTTATTTAATCTTTATTGCACAATACAAGAAAGTACAAATGGCGGACTTAATGCCTTAAGGCATTCTCTACCAGGCAACCATTGGGCTAAACAGAAACTAATGATTGGTGTAGGATTATAAGAGCAGAGATGACTCAATAACAACAAATCACATTAACATACCTAATCTATACATATAATAAACGCGTAAGGAGAAAAAAAAAGTACATTGAAGATATTTGAGAAAAACTAATTCGGGGGGTCTTAGAAACGTTGACTGAATACATTTCAGTTATTTTTGGAATTCTTGTCTGTCTGTCTGTGAATTTGTCCGCGCACTACACAAAAACTACTGAACAGAATTTCATGATTTTTTGTATAGTAACAGTTTATACCCCGAAGCAACATATAGTAACAGTTTATACCCCGAAACAACATATTCATTCCGCTAATTTAATTTAAAAAAATTCATATGTATAGTTCTAAAAGTGATCACAGATAGCGCTGTATAAGTACCCAACAACCCACAATCATGCTATCTTCTATACATACATACAATAAACGCGTAATGAGAAAAAAATATCACTTCGTTTTGAAAATTTAATAAAGAAATAAAATAGGTAGTTTAGATTGACCGATTCCGAATTACCCGAGCGCAAAAATTTTACCCATGCAACATGTTTTATCTCGCTTTAACATCCGAATACAACGAAAAGGGTACTTAGTCATAAATCTAACAAAGTAATTTTACCCTTTTTATAAGACGTTTGGCGTTTGAGATTTGTCTGGTCCCTGTCATGTTGCTGCTAAAGCAATTCTCGCTGCGACGCTCCGGGCCTGGGTCCTACGCGGTACGCGGCCTTTGACTCTCGCAGACATTGCCGCTCACCCTCGGGCCCTTAGCCTCTGCTCTCTTGCCTTCACTTTTGAGTATTTCGCCCTTGAGTTTTGTCTGGTCCCTATCATGCTGCTGCTGAAACAGTTCTCACTGCGACGTTCCGAGCCTAGGCGTTCCGACGTGTCCGACGTTCCGAGATAGAGTACTCGGCCTTTCGTCTTCGCATACACTGCCGCTCACCCTCGGACTTTCGGCCCTCGGATTCGCTAAGATAATTGATTAGTGAGTTTTATTAAGTCTCTGTCATGCGAAACAATTCTCGCAGCTACATTCCGAGCCTGGGCTCTACGCGGTAGTCGGCCTTTGGCCTTTACAGACATTGGCGCTCACCCTCGGGCCTTCGACTCTCAGTTTATTTTTTAAGACACTTGACGGTTGAGTTTATTCCAGTCCCTGTCATGCTCCTCCTGAAGCAATTATTGCAGCTACGTTCCGAGGCTGGGCCCTAACGCGGTTATCAGCCTTTGGCCCTCGGTTTCGCTTTTAACACACTTCACCGTTGGGTTTATTTTGGTCCCTTTCATGCTGCTGCTGAATCAATCCCTGCTGCGATGTTCCGGGCCTGGGCCCTACACGGTTTACTGGGCCTTTGGCTTACGAATAAATTGCCACTCACTCTCGGTCTTTCGGCCCTCAGGTTGGCTAAGAAACTTGATCCCTGAGTTTTGTCCGGTCCCTGTCATGCTGCGGCTGAAACAATTGTCGCTTCCGTCGGCCTTAGTAGATTTGTCCTGCTGCAGGAGAAGTACTTTCCGCTTGGACGTTGCGCTCACACGCTACGGCATTCGCGCAGCCCTCTTTTAGAAGTATATTCTGCTGCAGGAACTCGGCCATTAGCATTCGCAGGTCTTGACGCTCGCCTTTTAGTCGGTTATCTTAACACGGCTGAACGAATCAATTTTGATTCAGTTACCAATTTGATGAACATTGACATCGCGTAAATTATTACACGTAAAAAGCGTACATTTTCACAATAATGGCCTGGATTTAGTAAACTAAAATGACAAACCTCCCAAACGCACGCGAGCGAAGCCGCAGGTACAGCTAGTAGTTAATACACGTACATAAATATGCAATACTATAAACATACATATATACACGGTGGGGCCTGTAACTAAAGCAAAAAATTAAAATGTATATTCTTCTCCTCAAACTACGCAACGTTTGTTTGACGACTTTGAAAAAAAACTTGCGGTTTGAATTTTATTACATTTTAAAGTTAATTTGAACACGCAATGTACTATGAAATTGATTATGTCTGTAGAGTGACTAGACTGACAGGTGATGTCAATTAGACGGAGTTTTAAGTACATTGAAAATACTATTTACTTTGTTTGAAAAAATAACAATCTAAAAACTTTATGATTTTAAAAAGTTGCTACACAAAAGTTGTCTAGTTTGAGGACTAGAATCTACGTTTTAATTTTTTGCTTTAGTTACAGGCCCCACCCTATATATATATTTAATTACATTATATAATTAATAAATAACATTGTACCCATGTATAATCATCATGCAGATCATTAACCTTGAAGTGCATCAGAGGTGTTTACGTAATTTGCGCTTGAAGGAAAATTTGCTCTGTGCTTGTCGTATGGGGAGAGGAAGATCGTTCCAGAGGCGAATGGCCTGACGGGTGTAAGAGTTTGCCATAAAACCAGTGTGGTGAAGAGGAATTGAGAGTTTAAGACTCCGGGAGGTACGAAGCTCGCAACCAGGACGCGGTGTTACAAATTGGAATTTTGATTTTAGATAATCCGGTGAAGCAGGATCAAATAAGATTGTAAATAGATTACAGAGAGTTCTGGAAGACCTACGCTCACGGATGGGGAGCCAGTTTAACTTGCGGCAGAAAGCAGACACATGGGCGTATTTTCGAAGCCCATACACAAATCTGATACAATTATTAAGCATTCTGTCTA
Organism: Pammene aurita; assembly: GCA_947086415.1. Taxonomy (NCBI): domain Eukaryota; kingdom Metazoa; phylum Arthropoda; class Insecta; order Lepidoptera; family Tortricidae; genus Pammene; species Pammene aurita. The sequence goes on along the minus strand of OX352292.1, from coordinate 37,387,041 downwards.
ATCTGTTAAGTAATTCCTGGCTTATATTAGAGTAGCACACATCGCCATAATCCACGACAGGGTAATACCAACGCTTGAATAACGAGAATCTTTGTACTGACAGGCAGAAAATATTTAAATCTATAAAAAGAGCGCAACATATTAGTCACTTTACGACAAACGTCAGACACCTGAGGAACCCAAGTTAAACCGCTTAAAGGATTTACTGTGTTGACGGCTAAAGGAACAAGAAGGTCCCTCATCGTCAACACACTGGGTCATCTTTGAGCTCTTTAGCAACCTTATTCATCAACAGGAACACAACACTATGAGTACTTAAAACCCCAGACACCTCCATTGATTTTTATTATTGCTAATTAATCTAGTGTATTTATTTTTTAACCAGTTAATTATTTTTAAAGATATTCGTATGCTTAGTTTTCCTTGCAATTCTATTCAATACATTTGTTGCGTTGTTGTCACATCTTCCATTTGTATGACATGACATTGCAAGGTACCGACTGTGCGTACACCACGGACCCAGAGAAAAACCGGACATTACTCTTACTCTATTTTCTTAACCACAGTTGAACCTTATTACCGAGCAAAACAGTCGGTCATAGGTGACTAGTAAAAAGTAGTAAAAAACGTCCGATAGAGAGCATAATGTAGGGGGCGGTGTCTCATTTGCACTCGTTACAAAACTGTCACATTTGACACATATTGACATTTTGATTGTCTGATGACGTCATTACCTCCTTAGTCAATACGAGACACAGTCCCCTGTATAATATAACCCTCTATTTTGGCCTTACTTTGTGACCATGGAGTATACTAGAGTTTAAAATGATAACTTTATGGCGTACATTCATACAGTGGATAATTTTGCCACCGTTTTACAGCTTTGCAAATTTCAGCTTTGACTTTTTTAACGATTGTAACCTGGTATGCCTGACCTTAGGTTTTGAAACCGTAAGGGTATCGTATGTGTGCGGGGCTCTGGCATTTAGTATGAAAGATGCGCCTTCAGGTACATTGATTCAGTAACCGTATCCGGCAACCTGACACGAAAAGCTTACGTTTGTCTCCATCTTTCATTATTAGGACAAGGTTGTGTTTAGACGTACTACGTGAAACGATTTTACTTTTCAGTTTATTAAATCAACAAAAAACTATCAGTAAATTGCCTCTTTTTATGATAAGATTTAATTAAATTAAAGCGCAAGACACAGTCAGTCACACACTGTTTTTATTACCTACACTCATAAAAGTCATAAATTCACTCAAACCGACAAAAAGTTGAGCGACCTTCGTGTCCGATCTATTCTTGTTAACCTTCCGCGGCATAGAAATGGCTTTCAACATTCCCAGCTGAAAACTTCAGCCGTAGAAGCGGTAGAAGAAACAATGTTGGATTACATTTTCTACTGCTAAAAAAGGCTTTGATTACGCGCGTTGTAATGCCGCAAACATTGTTTTGTATAGTACGACGATAGAACGTTGACGACTTCAAACTCTTCTCGAAAATGTCGTACCGCATATTACGTCGCTCTAGCTATGCGTACCGTTTTACAGTAATTATTGCATAATAGTGTATTTATTGCGAAAAAAATCAATACCGATAATAACAACAATACTTTGACAACTTTGCCAGCCATTATTAAATATTCAACCTGTATTTCCTAAGCTCTCGATACATGGTAAACGGTTGTATTTGATACTTTTGTAGTTAACATGTAAAAAATAAAAAAAAATAAAGAAAAAGTAAACCCATGTTAAAATATACTCCAATCGATTCTGAACAAACAGTTTCAGGTTTTCAGTCTTAGGTGTAACACGTCATATATACTTCTTATTATAAAAATGTACGGTATGTACCATGTCGTGTCGGACTCTGTTCATGGGCTATCATTAAAATTCGTTCATTGGTTCATACGTTCATACATTTTTATTATTTCGTTATAAGTAACGAATAATGTAACGTTATATTTCTACGCCATTTCATATTCAACATCTAAAAGAAAGATATAATCAATATTCATCAAATGCATCATCGCTAGCCGGAGAATATCCCATATTAAGATATGTATAATGGCGTAGAAATATAACGTTACATCATCCGATTTAACGAAAAACGTCTCCCGTGCAATTTACCCAAGTAATGTTGTAATTTTTTGTAGTGTGTATCGTCAAATAGCGAAATCATCTACACTCACTTAAAGTTTATTTTAAATATTAATTTATTCAATGTACCTAGTTCAAATCTTAATAAATACGCTTCGTAAAATAATCGTATTAAAAAAAAGTAAACAACAACAAGAATAATAAAGCGGGACAGTCTAGAACTTTTAGGCGGTTGTCACACTGCCGCCGCGTCTCGTTGCGAGACGCGGAGCAACGGACTCGCATGCGGAGACAACGCACCAACGTCCGAGTTTTCTCCGCATCTCCGTCCGGAGCTACGATGCGCGACGTCCCGCGTTACTTCCGTCTCGCGTCCATTTCACATTCGAACGTTAAGGTGAAAATAGTTCCTATTTGTCGATAAAATGGACACGGAACTTATTCAGAACGCTGCGGTGATACTTTCAGTTTGGTTTTTGTACAATCGAGTCATAAAACGCAGAAGACACTGGGTACATCCCTTTTGCTAGAGATTACCTACCAAGATTTAAGGTAACACGAAGATTTTTTTTAATTGCACCCGTATGTCAACCGCCTCATTTGATTATTTGCTAAGCAAAATTGGAGCGGACACAAATTTTCGACGTTCTATTACAGCGGAAGAAAAGCCTTGGCTTACATTCAAGTAAGTAATAATCTACTACTTCAATCTTCAATTATACTTTTATAAGAATTCCTAGATTATGATTAAACGAACGACTTTCAATTTCAAAAATAAACTTATAGACGTCGATATCCATTGCGCCTACGTCCTTTCTGGCACTAAAATCCGTACGGCACTGCGGAGCTCGGTGTGACATACCCTGCGGCACGCACCGCGTCTCCGTCCGAACGCACGAGTCGTCGTATTTCTCGCTCCTCCGCGCGTCGAGGCGGAGCCAGTGTGTCGTACCATGCGATTTTTCTATACAAACTCAAGATTCTACATACAAAGTTAAAAAACGCATCAACGGACGTCGCTGCGAGATGCGGAGTAGTGTGACGACCGCCTTAGAAGCTCGAAACGGGTAGCGTATCGTAGTAACGCTACTAGTTACTAGATGGCGCTGCAGTGCAAATGTCATTTCCTCTTACATTTTGGGTATCTTTATTAGGTTGTTCTCGTTCAGTTGGCGCTTCAGAGTTGAAGCTTCAAAAAGTTCTTAGACTGGGGCTGTTTATATATGTATATCGAACAGGATTAACCGTTTAACTTTGTAGAAGTGAACCACCCTAATTCCGAAGGGGATTTTGACCTTTTATAGGCTTTTATCAGGAATGGGAAATGTGCCGCTCGCGATGAAGATAAACGTCAATCGAATGAGGAGATTAAATCAATACCTTTTAAAAAAACAAAAGTATTGTGCTAAGGTAGGTATATTAATTTAAAATTATGTTCGAATATGTTTATTAACGACATTGTGTTTTGTAAGCGTTACCTATTGTTGAAAATATTATATTTGTTCTTGCAGGATTAAGTTAGAGTATAAAATTTGCATTTAAGTAATAACGTTTCCTAAATCCGTAATTTAGGCAATTCACTTCAAAATGATAATATTCATAATAAAAGCCGCTTACCTTGCTATCGACGTTGGAGGCAATATTCAGCCGCAACGCGTCCCTTACAATTGTTCACGTTTACTCTCAGTCACGTTTCGTTGTACTAAGAAAAAGCCCTGTTTCACCCGCATGGCATGTAGCGAACCATACGCAATTATTATCATATTAACATTTTAATCCCAAAAAGCTTGGCTCTACATACATATTCGATTCTTTAATTGGCTCTACATTCTGACGTTTTATTCTACATATGGCTCTAAAATTCATGTTGGTTCTGTATATTGCTTCTACCGGCAATATAATATAGTCAAATAGCTAAAAAAAAAACTATTTATGAATGGCTTGCCTAAGCACAGTAAAAATTTGTAGCCTAATTACATCATTAAGCTTTTCAATCTCGTACCTTATAACGATTAAGGTGACCTTATTAACGATTGTTGGTTCAGGCGCCCAAAACATTATTAGACTGGTGTTTCTGGTGTACTAGTCACTCCCTAGTTTCCATCTTGGGTTTAGTCCATCTCTTGCCGTACTTCCAAGCAGTGTTGTGAAAAAAGTATATCGCTTAAAAGTAACACAATTAATGTTCATGCAGTCCACACGGTTTCTACTCTAATCTTGAGACAATAGTCTATCTACCTACATCTCGCATCATGACCCAAGGGAACAGTTGTTTCCAATGTTGGCTCGTAAAACTTGTACGTACATGCGCCGGAAAATTTTACTTTTTTCTACCCAACGAATTATTTTACGAAACGTCTGATAAACTACTGTTTTATTGGTTGTTCTGGTACGTTTTTGTGAGGATGCCAACAATTTGGCGAATTGATGTAAGTTTTAGATTTGTAGCAGCGTAGGTAGCTGTTATTACTTGTTTATATATCTTATTTTACAAGAATACTATGTAATATTTAGATAGATGGACCGCTAATTCAAAAGTTTCATTACAAAACAATAATAAACAATGCTTAAGATTGTCATGGTAATTAGAAGATATCTTCAGACTAGAAACATATATTTATGCTCCACCATTAAAAAATAAATCTTTGAGAAAACTGCCATGTCCAACAGCCACACAAGCCACGTCCACAGTCTTAACACACGCTAGTGTGCCTGGGCTTCTCACTGCGCAGTACTAAAATATAGTGTTTTACGCGCAATGTTAAAGTATTAATTATTTAACCATTTTATCATTCGCTTCTATTAGATTTCTGAGGTGGTTAGGAGCGATAAAATGGGTTGATCTTTATGTATTCAACATCGTAATCTTCGGCCAATGCTGAGGCTAATCATCGATTACGCCAATCGTTTCTGTCCTGAGCTAATCTTATCCAGAAATTTAGTGAGCTGCTGCGCAATCTCCTGAATGTCGTCAACTCGCGCTGATGGATGGCTGTCCGGATTGACCGGCGCGGCGTTGCTCTCTACTTAGTTTGAAGCAGCTACCAATCCGTTAACATATTCATGAATCTGCCGTCAATTTGCCTGGTAGCTAATTCTATTCTAGCATTGGCAGTTACTATTCAGATCAACGACACGTAGTTTCAGTTTCGTTACCCTAAGCGCCATTGCTTTAACTATATGTTGTCTTTGCACTGGAAACGTCAAACATAATTTTTAATACAATTGCTCAAAAAGTTTAGTTTCTGTAGCTGCAAATCGTGCGTAAAGTTTGATTTTACGCACGATTTGCAGATCAGAATTTTAAATAAATGAGTATTATGCGAGACCCGTTTATAAATGACCCACCTGAAATACGCGCGATTGGGCATAAAGGAGTATTATGCGAGATCCAATAGTATTACTTGAACAACGCCTGATTGAATGAAGCTGTCTTTCGTACACTGTACTTAAAAATATAAATGTAATTTTATTTCATTGTAGTTTATTCGCAATTGCATTAAAAGACGTTGTTCGACACGCGTGCAGAAGTGTCATTTTGCACGAGTACCGAGGTACTCGTGCAAAATGACATACTTCTCGCACTTGTATCGAAAACTACTATTTTACACTTGTTTATATTACTCCCCTTCATAATAACAGTGTAAACGTTTAAACGTATCTTTGACTTCGACTGTACAATTACTTATTTAACTTGTTTGGAGAGTTATAAATTTAATAAACATTATAATGTGTGTATTAAGAGAATCTGTAACTACCGAATCAAAATAATTTACCATTATCCTTGTAACTAGCATAATAGTTTTCCATCATATTTCATCGGAATAGTTCGTTTTAGTAGATGGGAATTGAAGCCAATTGAGAGAAAACTGAAGAACATATCAAATTATCAACCGACTTCAAGATTTCGAAGGAGGAGGTTATCAATTCGTCGGGATCTTTGTTTTTGCTTTTTTTTTTTTTTTTTTTTTATGTATGTTCACCGATTATTCGAAGACGGCTGGACCGATTTGGAAAATGTTTGTAAGAGTATACTTCACAGTTGGTCCCATTGTAACCAGGTCAGGATCTGATGATGGGATCCTGGAGAAATCGAGGGAAATCTTCAACTATTATAGGCACACCTGTAGTGATTTGAGTATTTTTTACAGCAGCTCGAGTATTTGGTGTTGGAAGGTGGATTACTTAGTGAAGTCGGTTCTTTTTTGTTTAAAATTATTTTAATAAATATTTTGATTTCTTTATTTTTAGGAAGACACACTATTATATAAATTATACACTTCTTATTAAATATAAACTTTTGGTTCGATTCCAGCCCTGGGAACCGGAGGCTTAGGTCACTTTTTCCTTTGTAATTGAGAGAGCAGGATAAAAACGAAGTTTTCCGAGATACTACGATGGAAAACTTTAATGCACTACGACATCTGTGGTACCATTTATGAACGCAAATTTACCAAGTAATAATATTACTTGATACAATTAATTATGGGACATATTATGTGCTAAACAGAAAATTATTTTAATTAATTGTTATTACTAATTAAAACAAATATTTTCAGTTTATGTAGAAATAATTATCGTTACTTAACAAAACACTTATTAAATGGTCAGTTAAAATAAGCTTCAATATACCATTGAGCTCGCAATTTGTCATCTCGAAATATTGTGTTATGCCGTTACTGGGTGACATGGATGCACTGATATTGTATAGTAATTAATTAATTAAGGCGGTGGATATGTATGTAATAATCGTACTGACAAACTCTCGGAGAGCGACTTCACTCGCGTTTTTAGGGTTCCGTAGCCAAAATGGCAAAAACGGAACCCTTATATGTTCGTCATGTCCCTCTGTCCGTTAGTCCGTCAGTCCGTCCGTCCGTATGTGACAGCCATTTCACTCCGAAACTATAAGACTTACCTTTATGAAATTTAGACATAAGGTGTATTTTGTATGCCGCTATTTAGTTATGTAGTTAAATTGCAGAAAAAATATTTTTAGGGGGGGCGCTCCATACATATATAACTAAATTTAAAAAAAAACTTTTTTTACCAAATATCAACATGTTGCACATCAATCGATAGGTTTTCCAAAATAATTTTTCGATTAAGTTAATATTTTCAAAAATAATCGCTTCGAAAGTCAGAAAATTGTGACCCTCCCCCCGTGTAACTTTTGAACCGTAAGTCCAAAAAATATGAAAAAAATTCAGAAGATGCGCCTTATCACATACTTCCAACGAAATTTATTTTGAACATTAGGCATCAGATGCCTTTTGCTATTAGTTTGCTTCTTATTCCATTCAAGGTGCGGAACCCTCCATATGCGTGGTCCGACACGCACTTGGCCGGTTTATTAGGCATAAAAGCGACACGCCGTTTTCCAACTAGATGCTTATTGCTTACTACCAAACGCTGTGTGCAACTGTGCACCGACCCAGCACTACTGGTCCTTAAAACTTGGTAGCGTATAAAAAAACGTTCTGAATGGATGCGGGTGCACCACCGGGGGTACAATATTATCCAGACGCACGCGAGTAATCCGCGTCGTCCCGTGACAAACGATGCGATTAGCATCAGAGCGCGGTACGAGCAAAGCTAGGGTTGTCAACATTGTCATTTCTACATTAATCTAACTTCAATGTAAATAGTTTGCAAGAATTTAACATACGACAAATTTTGTGGTGTTTCAATAAAGGGAAACAGTACCTACGTATAATAAAGCTTTCATGAAAATGAAAAACTATTTAAGTATGAAAGTTTTTATATTTTATCGTTTAAATTAAGTGGTATTTGATTTTACAGTATCGTGTTTCGTTTTAGCGTAGCGTTGATATATAGTTAAATAATGTATGTAAAATAGTTTAGAATATTTGACTAGTACCTACTATAACCTACTAAATTAAGTGAAAGACGTATATAATTTAGTAGTATTTTAGCTACCTATTATCAACAACTGCGCAACCCTAGACAGTTGTCACCGTTATCTGCGATTAGGATGCCTCTGTCGACTGCCCTCCTGATTTCCTTCCCTATAAATGGAGGATTTTCAGACAAGTAAATTGTAATGACCAAAACTTTTTCGTTTTCCGAATTCGATTGTTCCGTAAAGACTCAATCTAGTTACCGGGAAAATTATACTCACAAACTTTTTGCAAAATGTTGTTATTCTCGTACTTAATTTATTTTATACCTCGTCAGTGGCGATCACCATAGCCTATGAACTACTGTAGCTCCATTGGGGTATTATAAAATGTATGATACTCCCTATGATGTAGTTTACATGAACTTTTCAAAAATTGAGCAACCGAGTTTCCTACTTTTAACCGGAATTAAAATATTTAAGTAGCAATTGTGATAATATTACATAACACTGCAAAGTAAATTGCATAAGCATTATAGTCTGACCTGTATTATATTATGTAGTCGGGTGAGTGGTAATCAATAGTACATTGTGCAATGTAGAAAGAAATATTGCGAACGAGAGCCTTATTTAATCACGACGTGAATCTGGACGGATTTAATAATTCTAATTTGCAAAATCTTACTTTAGTTATAAGAATAATTACGGTCTTAAATAATTAAAGTGGCACTGGCATTTAAGCCTTATTTATGAATTCGGTATTAATATAGGTATTTTTCCTTTTGAATATAATTTGAAATATTAAGGTAAAGTAGTAATTTAATAATGATTTAATAATAAAAATGTCTTCCAACTGCCAGCTTCAACTCCTTTACCTACATTGGAACAGCTGTTGGAATCCCTTCGAATAAACGTAAAAAGTAAAACGTCGTAAGTGGTATTTAGTCATACGGAAGTACGACATTTGATTAGCTACGCCGAGAAGTAGCTTTACTTGTTTTGACTCGGTGACTTTCTTCTGAATTTGGCAAATGCCCAGATTGTTAACCCCCAAATCCGTAATCTCAACTCTATGGTAATACATTTTCAGTTTGGTTGTATGTGATTGCTGCTTATGCTAGTTATGATCTTATACAAATAAAGTGGCAAGCTTGTTTACGGTTTTATAAAGCTATACTTCATTTAATCCAGCAGTTATGTCGAATGAATTTAATGGTAGCTGGATAGTAACGGGTAGTTTGGGGGTATGCCACGAAGACTCTCATAAGTTTTCGACTTCGAGGACCTTATGGGATTAGGAGGGGGGGGTTCAGATTTTCGCTTATATCTCACGAGCCTTTTCCCGCAGTTTCACCCGCGTACTATAAGTACTCAAAAAGAATACGATACCCATGTTGATTTTCAGACTTTGTGACCACATTTGCCCCTTTTAGGTGTTGAATTTTCAAAAAACCTGAAACACGTGTTTACTCATTTATCGTTAGGAATACTCCTGTGAAGTTTCGAATAAAATAGTCTAACAAATTTTGATTCGCCATAAAAATTTTGGACCCCCATTTTACCTCCTTAGGGGGTGAATTTTGAAAAATCCTTTCTTAGTACCCCCCTAGCCCTTATAAGGAACCTACATGCCAAATTTGGAATTGCTAGAACCAGCGGTTTGGGCTGTGCGTTGATATGTCAGTCAGTCAGTCAGTCAGTCAGTCAGTCAGTTTCTTCTTTTATATATTTAGATAAACTAAGCATTTTTTGTGTATACCTTGTATAGCAAAGTTAAAGAGCAATAAATTTCCTATAAGTGAGCTATCATACCAGATTTTCAGGTCAAATATTAACTAAGATACAGTCCATTTTTAGGGTTCCGTAGCCAAATGGCAAAAAACGGAACCCTTGGATTCGTCATGTCTGTCTGTCTGTCCGTCCGTATGTCACAGCCATTTTACTCGGAAACTATGCGACGTATCTGAATAAAATTTACATATGAGATGTATTTTGTATGCCGCTACTTAGTTATGGAGTTAAATTTTGAAAAAAAAATATTTTTAGGGGGGTGCTCCATAGATGTAACTAAATTTCAAAAAATGTATTTTACGCAAATATCAACATGTGACACATCAATCGATAGGTATTTAAAAATAACATTGAGGTTTCTTTAACTATTTTGTGATTAAGTGAATATTTTCTGAAATAATCGCTTCGAAAGTCAGAAAAATTGTGTAGCCCCCCCCGGTAACTTTTGAACCGTAAGTCCAAAAAATATGAAAACATTTGAGGCGATGTGCCTTATGATATACTTTCTAGGAAAATTATTTTGAACATTATCGGTTCAGCCATTTTTGAGTTATCTCCAAAAAACTTCTTCCATAGGCATCAGATACGACCTTTTGGTATTAGTTTGGTTTTTATTACATTTGCGGTACGCACTTGGCCGGTTTTTTAAATTTAAATTAAAATCTGCAGTAAAACGAAAACAACAAGAACACCAACATTCAATAATGAATTAAATGAATTAATGTATGATATTCTGTGGATATTAAGTAAAAGTAAAGTTAAATCCTCTCTATTCCACACCTCAGAATAAGAAAACAGCATACCAAACCAAATGAAGAGAGGCAAACAACAGGCGGCCTTATCGCTAATAAGCGATATCTTCCTTTGGATGTAGTCTTTTTCGTTAAGCTATCAAGTGTTTGAAAAATTAAATTTGAAAAATCATAACTTTTCAGAATTGCTAAAAAACTATGGTTCCGCCGCCATATTGAAATCTCAACAATAAAGTAGCTATATCTTCGTTAATATTTGGCTCTTAGATTAGGTTTTTAGTCTCCTATACCTTCATTTTTGTTTCCGTATTTATTTAGGGTTCAAATACATATTTTTAGTAGTAACTTTAGTTTTTACCGCTGAACTGATTTAGATGAAATTTGGTATAGAGATAGTATGGGTCTCGAGAAAGGACAAAGGATAGTTTAATCTTCAAAAAAGGGCGCCCCCCCAAACTTACTTTTGAACCGTAGGTCCAAAAAATTTGAAAAAAATAATGGAAGTGAAGCCTGAAAGGTACTTTCAATGAAAACTATATTGAATAAAATCGGTTCAGCTGTTTTTGAGTTGCCAGTCAAAAACGCAGTGAAATGACGTAAGTTCCGGATAGCTTAGAATTACAACGCCAAACTATAATCCACCACGCAATTATTAGTTTATGACGGAAGCGCCGCCAAATATCCCTTAATAAACGACTTTTTGCATGGATGTTTTTTAACAGGGCGGCAATTACGGAACCCTACACTGAACATGGCCCGACATGCTCATGGCCGGTTTTTTTTTGCATTATTATCCCCTTAAGGATTACTAATTCCAATTGTCAAGAAAATCCTCGGCCAGGTATAGGTAGGCTATAAAAATTCAACCTCTAAAAGGGGGGTAGCCACTACACTCGATTGAGTTAATTTTGCACCTTAATAATTGAGATTGAGATTGTTTCATGACCCCTCCCCCCCCAATCGTACACGTCAAATAGAAAAATTCATTACTGACCCCCTCAAAAATCATTTCGGCATTAGTGACACCCCAATTTCATAGTTATCCCCCCCCCCCCCCCCAAATTTTAGGCTGCAGCCGGGCCTGTTCTCAACTTTTCATTCTTAAACTGATTTGACTGGAGGATCGATTTGGATGATATTTGCCATGGACATGATATGATTAGGTACAGTCGAGGACGTATGAATACAAAAGTGGTACTGTATCGTCCAATATACACCTACTATTCTATGTTGTATAAATCATGTCAAAAAATTTAATAAGGACGAAAAAAACTATTGATTTTGGAGTGTAGTTTTATTTAGTGGTAATTGTAAAATATTTTATCTGGACTACTGCCCTCTAGCGTATCCATCTGTCAATTTTACTTCAAGACCATCAATTTCCACCTCCAGGGGGAGGGAATGAAATTAGGGGTGAATTAGCCGCTTACTGACAAAGACAGAATTCCACGCGGGCGGAGCCGCGGGTACAGCTAGTCTAGAATATTTTGGTACAAAATAAAGTATATTTAGCACTAATACAAATCAAAAAACCTAGAAATAACTTCGAGTAGTACTACTAGATGGATTGAGCTTTTAAAAAGTCATTTACTGGCTTAGAAGCTGATTAGTTAAAACTTGAAATTAATGTCAATTTGATAGCATCTTTCCCTGCGTCTACTTCCGTAGGTATTTATTTCTATTTATATAAATGAGCTAGACGAGCGGGCATGAGTTAGAAAGGTTGAATTGGTCTCCTGACAGGTATGCGCTGCCTTTTCTACCCCCTACAGAGCCGTAATAGCCAGAAAACCCACTTAATTGTTTATCGTACTCTAACGCAATAACTTTCACATTCTAATTGGATTTCCAATGTCATACGGCTCCTTTGCGTCAGCAGGTAGACATCGCACTGCTAGCTTGGTCTTCATTCAGCGACAAAAATAAATTTTATTAAGTTATTTTTTTTTAATATATTGCTCGTAATAATGATCAAATTGATCATCGTAAATTGACTACACTTTAATTACTATTTTTTCAAAATATGTAAATACTTATTTATGAAACTCCAATGTTGTTTAAAACGACAGAAGCAAAACCCATAATTTAGGCTAAATTTATTAGATGACAACCCCATACAGATAAAAATTATTCGATCGAGAAGAGAACAGATAATCATTCGAACGGCGCTGTTTTAAACATTGTTATACCCGATCGGCGCGAAGGTGTTGGAATTCATTGATTAGAAACTAATTTAATAAGAACAAAATTATGTAACAACGTTACAATATAATCAAACCAATGACATGATTTCCAATAATCTTGCATCAAACCCAGAACTCTAAGATTTATTTTCTTCAAGTTATTTGCATTCTTTCACCTCCACTACTGTACAGCTGCCAGATGTCTGGAATCTAGAAATAATCTAGAAATCTAGAAAGCATAGCAAACTATCTACAGTGGTTTCGTTGCTGTCATTATTGTGTAATATCTGACATGGAAATCTGTTCGTCTATAATCCTTTTGTCAAATTTAAGTTTAGTTACGAAGCGTGTAAAGTAATAATGAATCCCACCAAAAACATAAATATAAAAAAAGAGAGCCAAGTTCAATACAAAAATTATGCTTGGCTGTGGGCTTCGCCGCAAAAAGAATGAAGATCTAAATGAGTGCCAAGTTCTATGCAAAATCCAAATATGTTCGATTATACTATAGAGTGCGAATTTTAGTTAAAGGTGAATTTCTTTATGATAAAACAAATACTACAATAATTTCAAGATAGCGGCGATTCCTTGAGGTCCTGGAACGTCAAATAGTCTGGACATGAAAATTGGATTCTAATTATTATATATATCAAATTTCAGGACTCTCCGAGAGATTTCGGGATTTGTCGTATTTTGATTGTATTATTTTGAAACGAAACAAAAACTTATTTGGCGGCCGAGCTAGGCTAGACGGCCACTATCCATAATTGTGCATTTCTAACAAGTCTTCTGTATTCAAGATCTTCATTACGGTAAATCCTAATGAGACGAGATTAACTTTGTCCTTATCTAATTACCCATTATTTTTTGCTTTCTCTTTCATGCCAGTTCTTTATCTTGTCTCGCTATCCCGGCTTTAGTTTAGTAATAAAACGAGACAGGGGCATTCTTATTGTGTGAGCTAATTGGACCAAAGTACGGAATGTGATTACGAGGGACGCTTGTCTCAATAACTTTAGATACTCTCTTAGTTTCGGGTAGGCCGTTACTTAGTGTGTTCATGCAGTGTTAACTATCAACATACAAGAATCTTTCTAGGTGTACTATAGAAAAATAAAAACTGATCCAAACTTCTGATTCACGCATAAACAATTAAAATTATTTTCGAGAATTTCGACACAAAATGGTCCGTTTCTTTGTTGTTTATTAGAAAATATTAGCTTTAATTTTCAATTAAGAGAAAATTTCCGTAACAGTTAGTTTGATTGTTAAATGGATGATTATTTGGACATAGTATAGCGATAAAAATTCATAGTTCCAAATATGTTATTGAAATAAATGAACTGCGTTTTTCATGGTAGAACAAAACGGGGTATAGCACTCACTACACCACGAACACCACTTTGATTCTCAAACTTAAAATTTTGGGTTATTATATTAATTTAGTGGACGAAACCACCGTACAAAGTGCAGGGCTACGTTTAGATTCATCAGAGTTGCAAAATATTTAGAATTTACTAAGCAACATCCACTAATTTAGGTAATGTTACCACAAATTTTAAAGTTTGAGTATTTAATTCGTGTCTGTAATGTAGTGAGTGCGAAACCTCGTTTTATTCTACCGTGACGTATTTTTGAAAAAAAAAGTTTAAATTTTAGAAAAAGCTCTTGATAGTGGTAATTAGATATGTGTGTCGTCGAGGACCGCAGAGGACCGGGCAGTAGGGTAGTTTAGAAGTGGTTTGGAACTCAAAAACTTAATCAGGATAACCTAGCACTAAACACATTACACACCGACGCACGGTAATAAAATAAAACGTACACACTGGTTTAACAACTTTATTGAATTCAATTATTTTTAAAATTAGATAAAAGGAAGGGCAATAAACTACTTATGGTTCGGAAAGGGGCCTCAACTGAGAAGAACCAGCCTAAGAAACTCAGCGGGACTTATCGTTTGTTACCTGAAATATTGCCAGACATAAATCTGATAGATTACACCATAACCCAAACACATAGACTACTTTCTAGTCACAAAAGGCTCTTAAAAACACTTTAACTGTGGAAATGAGGAGAGTTCTTCTCTTGCGTCCGTGCGACTCGAAATACCACCCGTTACTGAAGGACAAAATACCGTTACTCAACCAAGTCGATACCAACTGCTCTACTGTCAAAGGAATAATAAATGCTCAGATACTCTGTTCAATGCTCTTATACTGTCCCCAGGTGGGTAAATCTAAACGGTTTTAAATACTACTTGCACGGACCAAACAAACACCACTCTCGAGCAAACACAGCTTGTCGTTTTTCAAAATTCTTAACTCATTCTAGATCAACAAAGGTAACTCATTACAAGATAACATATATATCAAGATATATTGTAATTCTAGCAGTTATGATGTGTACGGCATAGCTCTACGACAAGCCGCTGCCTTCTCTCTCCGTCATGTGGATTAAATCCTTTTCCCTAAAGTATGCCATTTTACATATTTGTAAATTACGAACGGTTTCATCAATTAAATCCCAACATATTTCCCAATTCAAAGACAAAGACATCAATATTCAAAGGATCACAATTACATGTTGTTAGTACCTAAACTCCGGCACACCGGCTTGGTTTTACATTAGATCTCAATATTTTTTGCAGTAGGAGAACTCCGTTGCGACTGGCATTTTTGTACATGTATTGTTTTTAATAGGATGTATGTAGTCGTAAGCTAGATTTGTTTTGTATTTCTAAGGATAAATTGTCTTTTCTTTGACCTCGTTCGACCTATCATCCTTATTATTGTCAATTTAGTTTAGCTGCGATTGTCGCTCCGGCATAATGCTGGGCCAAGACAGGTTCGGACTGATGCATTATTGCTGTGTGTCTTCTTTTTCATGTTGTATTTTGTTTTGATAAGCTGTTCCCTGTATGTTGATAAATTCCTTGTTTTATTGTATCGTATTACTCTTTCTTTGTGTTACCTGTCGTGATTTTCTCACCTGATGGTCTCATCGGAAGACCAGCGCTAGCAATCGCTAGCACCATGCTGAGCTGAGGCCATTTCGTGGCACTTTTTTTTTCTACTTCTTTCCCTGAGTGTTATGTATGTATGTATGTCTACGCATAAATTATATTCTATTCTCTTCTATTGTCTGCCGCATGAAGTAGGTGGTCTTACTTTTATAACAGTGTTCCTCACATTGACCTCGTTTACCGTCATTAATTTATATTAATAGTTAGAATGTATGCATGATTTCGCTATCAATATTGGACATCTTTAATAGGGTATCTTCCACCCATCCACCACGGTTTATGTCTGAAAATAAAGTAGCTCATATATTTAGTCACTGAAAGTACCTCACACAACTGCCATTTCGCACCGTCTTAATAAACACGTAGTAACTTCAATGTCGGTGTTCGGAAAAATCCTTTGATATATTGGATCGTTATTCGCGCCATCTCCTCCGGCGGGACGCGAATTGTTAATCGGGCAATTTGTCACGATCGCGCCTGGTGTTCTGAGGAGCTCGCTGAGCAAACGAGTTCCAACGAACGGCTGTAAAATATCTCCAGGACGGTTTAATAAAAACGACTGTTTGTTAATCGTGACTTTTGATAAAATGTCTTATGATCTCAGAGTGTTAAAGAAGAGCAATATTGTTATATTGATGTTTATGCTATGCGAATGTTGTGTCTTATGCTTATGAATCATACCTCTTTTAATGAGTTGTTTTTGATTTAAAAACAATATGAAACCACCCTATTGTGTAAGTGACAAATGTTTTATTGATGCCGATTTAAAAAAAAAACAATATTAAAATAAATACTTTTTTCTAGGTAGAAAAAAGTTAGGACTGTCGATTTTTTTATTTTGTCAATCACTTATATCAAGTCGTTCGTGCTAGAAAACTATCTAGGTGTATTTATAACAGTTACAACTCTACTATTATTAAAAATAATGAAAAACCTAGATTGTTTCAAATTTCTCAACGACATTGTAATTAACGCCCAGTCGTAACCCTGTTTAAAATAATAACCTGTTTGCTACTTGAAAGTTACAAAGTATGTTCAATATTATACTATAAAAATGGAAATGGTCCATTTAGAAAATGAAAATACTTAGATCAGAGTAGGCCGTAGACAACCCTACCTTATTGAGTATCAGAATTCGGCTTATATAGGGCAATGCACTATACAGTCATATTTTAGTACCTGGTAGCCTTAGCCAAAGTTGGAGCATTTTGGAAACGACGCAGTTATACGAGGCAACCGCCTGTTTGTCAACGGCAAAGAACATCATCCTGAGTCACCCATGCAAGCATCACCACTGATGGCCTCCCAAACCAGCCATACTCATACCCAATAGCACCTGCAAACGTTAGCGATTCCAATTCGCCTGGGTTATTGCCTACTAATTATATGAGAACTCGTAGCAAATCACGTACTTTTTTTCGTTCAGACAGCCCCTAAACCACGTTAAATTGACTTATTTTATCAGAATGTACGAGAATAAAAAAAATAATAAGGACCTACCACAAAATAGTAGATTGTACAACAAGTGCATAAAACGCACCATATTACGCGAGGCGTTTATCCATCCGAGCGAGCTTGCGAGCGAGGATTGATATAAAATCGAGTGTAAAATGGGTTTTATTGACGAGTTGGACGAGAGAGAGAATTGCGAGCAAATTATTTATCGGTAATCGTAAAACAATTTCAAGTTCTAACATAGTACATTACTTACCAAGGACTGTAAAATAAAGAAAGCCCGAAATCGCAGGTATTTGTTACGCGAGCCGCAGGCGAGGGTTGTAAATATGCGATAGAGGGCTTTCTTTTTTACTGCCCGTGGTGAGTAGACAATTTTACGTCTCCACCTGGCCATAATGTGAGTATTACCGCACGCTACCCGTACGGTAAACCTCGCATTATGGCCAGGTGTGACGTAAAAAATATTACAATGAAAACAAATATGATTCCCTCCAATAAATTTTTTAATGTTTTTTTTTATTTTCCAACATGTGAATTTAGACATAGATACTAGTTCTCTGCCAAGGCATAAAAACATTTCGGGGCATTTTTAAACTATTATTAACTCCCATTTTCTCTGATTTCATTAATTTAATGATAGAAAACAGGGACTTCAAATAATTATAGCAAGAATAAATGAAAACAATAAGTTTTAGTATTGTACGAAATGTTACTACTTACTCCATTAAATTGTGCAATATACTGTGTTTGGCTGTTGAGCCTCATTATCTTAGTCTTAGAAGAAAATTACTTTATGCACTAGAGTTTAATAAGCGATTTTATGTCGTCCACGCACGACTTAAAGTCGAACTTTACGAGCACGAGAAGTGAAAAATATATTGACTACGTTTGAGACGCGCCTGGATGACTTAGAGCTATTCCCGGTATAACATCTTCACTGGAGTCATCGTCATAATTTATAGCATCAAGTAACTCTCTCACCTTTTCCGGGTCACCTTCTATGCTTGGACACGGCCTTTCCACATTTTCGTCTATATTTTTATCAGGCACTGGTAAAGAGGTTTTTAACGCTAAACCCACCAATTTACGCCCACGCTCCATTATTTATATTCTGTTGTCACACTAATCCACTTAAATTTACATGAAAAACGTACGTTCATATAGTTATGACATAAAACTTCCTTGCATTCGTCCAGCAAACTATGAAACAATGAAATTAGTACGGTAACTTATTTGTATGTGTGACAAAGGGGAATGGTGTTGGTCCCTTTTTCGAGGGCAGACCAATTGGGTTAGGGTTTCCAATAAGTCGGCACTCTTATAAGAATGGGATCGTGGTTTAAGGCCAGGCTTGCAGAACAACCAAAACAGCTTTTCCAATAAGATTCGTTTATTGACACACCATTACACACAGATACATATTTACGACAAGTTACAATGAAGTCCGTAGTAATTACACTTTGATTCACTTGATTGTCTTTGTCTTTACACTTGGTACACGTAATTGTCTTTACACGTATGCACTTTCACTTTGTTAATTACTTTATACGAAGTAGGCGACTTTTCACCTTAAAGATAGCTTGGGTGATCGGGACGAGACGAACTCCGCACTGGGCTTACGCCTTGCTTAAGTAGGAAATTCACCGTGTATGATCGGAATTTGCCACCATGTAGGGTTTACGCAATGTGTGATCGGAACGGGCTTTTTCCGTACTAAGTAAGGTGTTCGCTACAGCTTTGCCCAGATATTCAGTTGTGTGGATCTGAATTGCGACCATATAGGATTTATGCAATGTGCGACCCGGAAACTGTTGTACCTGGAGCAAGATGCTGGATTGGAGCCGACCGTGATGTCAACTGATTTGCTCCATGACCCGGTGACCCTTTTATACTGATCGATGGCGTGGGTGAAGTGACCCATCCCTGTAGCGTGGCTTGGGCACTTGAAGCAATGATCCAACGAACGTTTTGGCGCGCGCACTTATCGCGCGCAATGGTCGGTGCAAAAAAACGGCGAGGCGCCGGCGTTGCTCGATGGGCTGGCGGGATTCGGCTACCTGCTTTACGCGTCAGGGTCAACTCGGCATGAACTTGGATTCCTTTGTGCTACAAGTCTCCCCCTCTGGCTCCGATGACGTCCCGGCGAGGAGACAGTAAGTGGTAGCACTTCTTCGCTATGTGCAGTCGATGTCTTTCCCCTGGGTAGCTTCCTTGGCCGACCTCGCTTTCTAATAGGCTGTAGCGGCTCTGGCGGGATATCCATATTCCCACGATATGGTGTCAGTGCTGAGGCGTGGTAAACCCGAACCTTTCCCGAGGAGTCCCCGTTACGTGTGACTTCATATGAAGCGGGCCCGTGGCGCCGCAGTATAACATAAGGGCCATCTCGTCGTGGTGTTAGCTTGGCGCTTATTCCACGAGCTGAATTCCTAACTGCGCGGTTGGCAGCCATCGCCAAATCACCAGGCTGATATCCCGGTGCTTTCTGATGCTTCTTGTCCGTGGCTTCTTTTCTTCTTTCTTCTTTTCCTTCGCTTACTTCACGAGTTTCCCTTAACGCACCCGCCATTTGTAGCAGCTTTGACGTGATCTCAGGAACGAAACTATTTATCTGGAATTGTCGCTGGGCATCGTCTTCCTGGATCTCCATGGCGCATAATACAACATCACTTGCTTGCGGGAACAGACCCTGAGCTCTCGGTGATAGGCTTACTGCGGCATTGTCGATGGTCTCGACGGCATCCTGGTACCCCATTAGGTATGGCGAGTACCCATCGAACAGCTTTCTGGCTTTCTTCGCCTGCTGGGTAGCTTCATTTCCTTGGTGCAAGAGTTTCTCATCTATTCTTCCCTCCTTGGTGGGAGCTTGAGCCCTGTCCACTTTAACTTTTGCTGTAGGGCGTTCCTTTATGTCATGAACGACGTTTGGCGTCCAAAAGCAAATTTCAAGGCTTCGGTCTCCTGGGTGTGAATTTCTGCAGCAGTTTGGACACTTGCTGCGGTCGACGCCGGGTCTGCCGCATCCATAACAATTGATACCAACTTGTACTGACGGAGCACTCTTGCTCACGTCTCCCCCTGCAGTTGAGTTAGTCTGCTGTTTGCGTTCTTTAAAGCGGCATTCTTCTTCGGCGTGTCCATTCTTCTTACAATACTCGCAGCGCAGTTGTCCTAAAGTTTTCCTCTTGTCCTTCGAAGTCACTGGTGGAACCTCTCGTTCCCAGCTGGGCTTCTTCTCTTGCAGGATTTCTTCGGCGCTGCGTGCGAGTTTCAATAGTTCGTCGATTGTGGTGAATGCGCTCCTTGACACCATCTCCCGTATCCTTAAATGGAGCTGACCATATATCATGTAGATTTGATGTTTCTCCGGTGGGGTTAGTTTAGGTAGCTGGGCTATGAGTGCCCTCTTCCTTGCGACGAACTTCTCGGTGGGGGTCGTTGCATCCTGCTTCTGCTCTACAACCGTTGATACAGGATGTCTGCAGGTGTCTTTGGAGCGAACGCGTGCCGAAGCCGGTCCTGGAATTTGGTCCAGTTATCTATCTCGGACTTGGCACCTTCCCACCAGATTGCGGCGTCCCCTTTTAAAAGTAGGGTGAGCCCTTCTAGTGCGTTCTCGTCCTCTATGTTTTCAAGCTTCTTGTATACGTTGATGGCTGAGAGGAATGTCTCTACAACTTCGTTGTCGCCGGTTCCGTCGTATGTCGCTTTGCAGTGTGCGAAGGATCCTCTCTTGCTTGCCGGTGCTAACGCCGCGATGATCCGCTGGAGCTGCTCTTCGGTCATGCAGAAGGCCATCTTTGCTCTGTGCTGTACTCTAGTTCTGGGTTCTGAAGCCAGGGCCATTTAGTTGGGCGCCAGTTGTGACAAAAGGGGGTTGATGTTGGTCCCTTTTTCGAGGGCAGACCAATTGGGTTAGGGTTTCCAATAAGTCGGCACTCTTATAAGAATGGGATCGTGGTTTAAGGCCAGGCTTGCAGAACAACCAAAACAGCTTTTCCAATAAAATTCGTTTATTGACACACCATTACACACATATACATATTTACGACAAGTTACAATGAAGTCCGTAGTAATTACACTTTGATTCACTTGATTGTCTTTGTCTTTCCACTTGGTACACGTAATTGTCTTTACACGTATGCACTTTCACTTTATTAATTACTTTATACGAAGTAGGCGACTTTTCACCGTAAAGATAGCTTGGGTGATCGGGACGAGACGAACTCCGCACTGGGCTTACGCCTTGCTTAAGCAGGAAATTCACCGTGTATGATCGAAATTGCCTCCATGTAGGGTTTACGCAATGTGTGATCGGAACGGGCTTTTTCCGTACTAAGTAAGGTGTTCGCTACAGCTTTGCCCAGATATTCAGTTGTGTGGATCTGAATTGCGACTATATAGGGTTTATGCAATGTGCGACCCGGAAACTGTTGTACCTGGAGCAAAATGCTGGCTTGGAGCCGACCGTGATGTTAAAAAATAATATTTAGTAAGATCAGTGCAGCACAGCGGTGTCATGACAAATTGATGTAACTATAGATACATGAGTTAGTGCTAACATGGTTGTATGGTATTTTTTTTGTCATATTATAATATACTACCTATTAAGAATTTCCCTGTTGTTGTCATAACTATTTATTGCATCTGTAGTTACCAGATTTCGTCGTTACAGAACGTTTGCAAATTTATAACGTCAATCTGCTGTATCTTGTAGTTATATACTTAGTTGTACACTCCAGTGCAGTGAACGGAACGCAGCAAATTACTAAAATATTATTTGTGCAATTGTGCATTCTACCCTTCATGGTCTTACTAATTCAGTTAGGGTGAGGGTGGAATTTATATCTTGGATGACACTGTGTTGGTGACTTATTTTTATTTTCAGACTAATGCACTGCTGTAGGCTATGTATGAGGATATATCGAAGGCCATGCATAGCTCCAAAACCTACTTCACCGTTGTTATGGGGGACCTCAACGCGAAACTGGGCAAGAGAGATGGTGAAGAGCTGAGAGTGGGGCAATTTGGATTTGGAAGTCGGAACCACCGGGGCCAACTACTGGCTGGCTTCTTGGAGAAGGAGGGACTCTACATGATGAACTCCTTCTTCAAGAAACGTGAGCACAGGAAGTGGACCTGGATGAGTCCCGACGGTGCAACAAAAAACGAGATTGACTTCATCATGTCGACGAAGAAGCATATATTCAATGATGTCTCTGTGATCAATACGGTTAAAACCGGAAGTGATCACCGTCTGGTGAGAGGCACATTGAATATATGTGTTAAGCTAGAGCGCTCTCGACTGATGAAGTCTACGCTCCGTCCAGCAGCACTTCAAATCCACAACCCTGAGAGCTTCCAGCTGGAACTCCAAAACCGTTTCGATTGTCTAGGCGGCGATGTGGACGAATTCGACGGGTTTGTGGAAGCTGTCCATAGCACTGGGTCTAAGTTTTTTAAGGCCCAGCGGAGCAACAGAACCAAAAGGCTCTCTGACTCCACTCAGAAACTCATCGAGGAAAGGAGAGAAATGGTTCTGCAATCCTCAGCAGATGCGTCATTATACCGGCAGCTTAATAAACGGATCTCTAAGTCCCTTACCCGTGATTTGCGCCAATTCAATACAAATCGTATTGAAGAGGCCATTGAGCAGAATAAGGGCTCTAAAGTTTTCGCAAGAGATCTGTCTATTGGGCAAAGCCAGCTCGCCAAATTAAAAACTGAGGATGGTAGAATCGTTTCATCCAGACCCGAGCTTCTGGGGGAGATAGAAGACTTTTATGGACAGCTATACACATCAACTAGCAGACCTGAAGTGGATCTGGCGGAAGACCCTAGAGCTAGACTGACCCGACATTATACCGAAGACATCCCGGACATCAGCCTGTACGAGATTAGAATGGCTCTTAAACAGCTCAAAAACAATAAGGCACCTGGTGAAGACGGAATTACAGCCGAACTTCTGAAGGCGGGTGTTAAACCGATCCTTATGGCCCTTCAGAAGTTGTTCGACTCCGTTTTACTAGAAGGGAGAACGCCTAAGGCATGGAACAGAGGTGTGGTGGTATTGTTCTTCAAAAAGGGTGATAACGCGTTACTGAAGAACTACCGACCCATTTCACTTCTGAGCCATGTCTATAAGCTGTTTTCAAAAGTCATTACGAACCGTCTCGCACGCAGGCTAGATGACTTCCAGCCTCCCGAACAAGCCGGTTTCCGAAGAGGCTTTAGTACCGTAGACCACATCCATACGCTCCGTCAGGTTATACAGAAGACTAAGGAGTATAACTTGCCCCTCTGCTTAGCGTTCGTGGACTACGAGAAAGCCTTCGACTCGATCGAAACCTGGGCTGTACTACAATCTCTCCAGAGGTGCCAAGCGGACTATCGCTATATCGAAGTGCCGAAGTGTTTGTACGAGAACGCCACTATGTCAGTCCGACTCCAGGACCAGAACTCGAAGCCTATTCCGTTGCAGCGGGGAGTCAGGCAAGGAGATGTTATTTCTCCTAAACTGTTTACCGCTGCACTGGAGGATGTTTTCAAGACTCTGGACTGGAGAAGGCTAGGCATCAACATAAACGGCGAGTACATCACTCACCTTCGGTTTGCTGACGACATAGTAGTCTTGGCTGAGACCATGGAGGATTTGAGTACGATGCTCGATGACCTTCAGTAAAGCCTCCGAGCGAGTTGGCCTAAAGATGAACATGGATAAGACGAAGATCATGTCAAATACCCATGTAGCACCAACTCCCGTTACAATCGGAGACTACACTCGAAGTTGTGAACGATTATATATACTTAGGACATACTGTCCAGTTAGGTAGATCCAACTTCGAAAAAGAGGTCAATCGACGAATCCGACTCGGTTGGGCAGCGTTCGGGAAGCTACGGCACATCTTTTTGTCCAATATTCCGCAGTGTCTCAAGACGAAAGTCTTTGACCAGTGTGTGTTGCCAGTGATGACATATGGTACTGAAACGTGGTCGCTTACAATGGGCCTCATAAGAAAGCTCAAAGTCACCCAAAGGGCAATGGAGAGGGCTATGGTTGGAGTCTCTCTGCGTGATCGCATCAGAAATGAGGCCATCCGCAGCAGAACCAAAGTAACCGATATAGCCCTCCGAATCGCTAAACTAAAGTGGCAGTGGGCGGGGCACATTGCTCGTAGAACCGATGGCCGTTGGGGCGGAAAGGTTCTCGAGTGGCGACCACGTACCGGAAGGCGCAGCGTGGGTAGACCCCCCGCAAGGTGGACTGATGACCTGGTGAAGGTCGCGGGAGTCCGCTGGATGCGGATCCGGCTGGATCTATCATTATCAGAAAGTATCAAAAATGTGCTGAAGCCCTGACTTCTGTGCTAGGTCAGAACCTGTGTTACAGAGGTCAGTGTCCTCTCCCAGACTATAGTATCTACTTTATTCTAATATTATAATTATAACTCGTTTTTGTTATTTACTTAATAAAATTGTGTGTGTGTGTGTGTTTGTGTGTGTGTGTGTGTGTGTGTGTGTGTGTGTGTGTGTGTGTGTGTTTGTTTGTTTGTAAGTGCTAACTGCTACGACATGGGGTTAGGCTCTAGACTGTTCGGTATCCGACATGTGGGCGTGTAAGCTGACTATTCACTCAGTAGTAAGTAAAATTTTCCCGACATATTCATAGGAGACATATATTTAGAGTTTTAATCATTTCATTATACAAGTAGGAGGCCATACATTTTTGTTGCCTTTTAGTAATAGTCAATCTGCAATTAGGTAGTATAAAAACATTAGTAAGTGACTGTACGCTTATTTGAGATTTTTATTCTATTTTTTTAATTATTAAACACGAGTGAGACAAGTAAGAAATATGAGAAGACGTGATTTTATTTTAAAACTCTCGCAACAAAACAAAGTAAAACGTAAGTAGACACATTCATTTTCATATTATCTATATACGCACGAACGGTTCTGTTAGTGGGATTTTTATAAACAAGAAAATCTCCTCGGAATTGGTTTTTCACAAATATCTTCAATGTAATTTTTTTTCTCCTTACGCGTTTATTATAATATATGTATAGATAAGAATGAGTTTTATTTAACACAGAAGGTTATGTTTTTGGATTTACTTACCTACATCCTGTTTATTTAATGGGTTTACGTCTTCAAGTCAGGTTTTCATAAAATGTTTCTCTCGTTTAAATATACTGATTTTCGGTTTTTTTTTGTGGGACATTGATTTAAGTAATTATTGGATGGTTTAATAAAATATTCAATTTACCACGGCGCGTCGTAGACGACTCTACCGATTATGATATTTTTTTTCCTTGGACGCGTATGATATAATTATATCACAACTCTTTATTTCGGGTTCATGAAACCCAAAGTACTGCAGAAGACAGAGTTTCATGACCTAATTTTTAGGAATGTGATAAATAAAACTTAAATGGACAAGTACCCATACAAAAGTGATAATTTACAACACAGTGTATTTTTATAACTGCTGAAGTACTTAACTTTACTTTAGTCAAAGTTGAATCCATGAAGAATACAAAAGGCTTAGCGTTCAAATTCACAATAGCGCCATTGTCAACAGGTCTCCGGCCATGGTCGAGTGTCCGGGCGGAATCTCTGGACCTAGTCAAAGTGACAGCGGTGTCAGGCGGCGACGCCAGGCTACCGTGCGATGTCCGGACACCCCAGCCGCCTGATGTACTAGTGCTTGTAGCGTGGTATAAGAACGACATGCCTATTTACAGGTGAGTTAGCAGTATTGTGTCGCAACCATCTTATGGATCAGGTGAGGCAACAGAAAACTAAACTATTTGAAATGATAGTGTTAGTTTTTATTATGTCATTTATGTATAGTTTTAAGGTATTTTTTTAGGGGCCCTAAGTAGCCTGAAACTATCGTTTGCAGATTAGTAAAACGATGAATATGCCTGTAAGTAAGACGGACTCCATTATGTCAATAGGCATGGTGAATTTTTTTCATGTATGGTATCAATCGATTCGTCTATATGGGGCCAATTGCGTTAAAGCAACACAAAAGTCAGAAATGAGACTTAAACTCCGAGCTTTGCCTTTGTTTCTCAAAACGCTCCTAACAAAATGACGTGCAAAAGTGACGTCACAATCACATGTAGTCGCCCTGTTTAAAGTATGGAAAAATTATGAAATTGCTATTTTTACAGTAAAATGTTGCGTTTATGTATGTATATGGTTGCTATACAATTTATTTTACAGTAAAAAGTCAAAAACCGAATGGTATCATTGTTTTTTTTAAATTTCGCACTTTAAAAAATCGTTAAATTTAGAAATTTTTCAGCTTGATATCTTTGACCCATTTCTATACAATTTATAAATTTTAACTTTAGTTGGATATATTGATCATTCTGCATCCTATCAACTAAATTTTATTGCATAATTCAACATGTGTCATCATGCCTCTTGCGAATGCACTATACAGTCGCGCGCGACAAACATGACTCTGTTCTTGTTTAAACGCCTCTTCTGACAAGTCCATGAATCCAATATTCCACCAATTTCAATGAAACCAGTAGCAATATAAGCTTTAGGAAACTTGCCTTAGGTACTAAACGGTTCTTTAATAAACGCCGCAGGTCGCAGCGTTACGCTTGACATGTGGTATGTACGACGAGTGTGAATTTTAAATAGGTCAGTTTCATTAGACTCGTACAAGCGAGTGACATTGTTTTACCTGTTTTAAGAATCAAGATTAACAATATATCATCTGGAGTGGATACGTCACGAATTATTGATTGAGAAGGAAACTTTGGGGAGAGGCGCGTTGTACACTATGTACAGATTCATTTATTATTCTAGCATTATTGCTACCACTACTTTATAGTAGTAAGCGCCATTCGCCAAGACGGTTGCTAAAAATAGGTAAATACATTGAGATATATTCAGAAAGTTCAATGATATTTACGCATACGAAGTCACGAGCAGGGGCTAGTAATCATTTAGTTTAAATTCTATACACCTTTACTCTTTGTTATTTATCATGACGGTGTGGTGGTAGACATGCATCATACAACACGCCTGATGGTATGCAGCTTCCATGACCAATGGACGCATATCAACTGCGGAGGTCCATACTAGTCAGTTGTAACGAAATATTGTTTATTGGCCTTAAATAGTGTTCCACTGCTGGGAAAAGGCGAAAACTAAATAAAAAATAAAATTTTACATCAGCTCAAAAAATAGGTCCTTAAATAACGAACTCTTTCATCTAACAATAACTATGCCTTAAAGTAGCTATGCATGTTCAAAAGCATGCATACGATGTTTAATATATGTTCGCCTTGCTACTCGTATTTCCCACGAAATATGTCCTCTTAAACTTTTATTGCCTTAAATATAATATTCCGATGCAAATAACTGATTGTCGTATTCGAGTAGTTTAACAATCACAATATGTACCATCAACTTACTTTTTTTGTGTAACCAGCTGGCGTGCGCTACACAACGCATTGTGTCTGATATTTTGCGATGGGTATTTACTTATTTTTTGCTTCACAGAAAATTGGAAACTTGAATTGGATCCCGTTGAAAATTTATTTTTAGTTAAATAAAACCGGCCAAGAGCGTGTCGGGCCACGCTCAGTGTAGGGTTCCGTAGTTTTCCGTCCGTCACAGTAAGTGTCCCCACTTAAGAGTTAAAATAACACCGCCATGTAGGATATGATATGAGCGTTCCACGTACAGCGACATCTATCGGCAAATTAAGTAAACTATTGCGCGCGAGCTTAAAGTATGGAAGATGATTTTTATGGGATAATTCTTTATTGCGTGAACCGATTTTCACCGTTTTTACTTTATTTGAAAGCACGTCGTTTCATTGTGATTTTGTAGAAATTACAGGTACAATAAACACCTGCTTATACGGTTAAATGACAAACTTAGTTCAGAAATTATTTTGTAATTTTTTTTCAAAAACTATTCAACCTATCAAGTTCAAAATAATTTTCCTAGAAAGTTTTTATAAAGTTCTACTTTCGATATTTTTTTCATATTTTTAAAACTTATGGTTCAAAAGTTAGAGGGGGGGGACACATTTTTTTTTACTTCTGGAGCGATTATTTCTGAAAATATTTACATTATCAAAAAATGATTTTAGTAAACCCCTATTCATTTTTAAATACCTATCCAACAATGTATCACACGTTAGGGTTGAAATGAAAAAAAAAATCACTCCCCACTTTACTTTACTTACTTTATAGGGGAGGTACCCTAATAAAACATTTTTTGCCACTTTTTATTTCACCACTTTGTCGGCGTGATTGATATACATGTTAGTACCAAATTTCATCTTTCTAGTGCTAACGATCACTGAGATTATCCGCGGACGGACGGACGGACGGGCAGACATGGCGAAACTATAAGGGTTCCTACTTAGTTGACTACGGAACCCTAAAAAGGAGATAAATAACTGCATCAACACGCTATCTCCAATAAAACTTTTGCCTAACAAGAAGGATGCAATATTTGCCAAGCAGTCTAAATTTCGTTGCTAACAATTGTTTTTTTCATCAATGCTGTGAAGCACTTAGATGTTTGACTATGTACAAACTTATTTTTGCCGTTGCAAATAGGTATAAAGGTATCGTCCACCAACTTATATTACATAATTATACTATAAAAAATTACAAATTTAGGACTTCTGCAACTTCTTTACTTGTGCTTTAGATATGGCTCCATATCAATTTAGTTCTAGTGCAATAGAAATTATCATATAGAGATTTTTAAATCGTAGAACTTACAGCACTATTTTTAAACTTCACATTCCCTACCCGGTCAGTTACGGCCGGCAGTAACCTTGCATCATCACGACTGAGGAGTTGGAAGACAATATGAAACGTAAATGCTAACTAACTAACTAACTAACTCTACCTAAAACTAGAGCACTATTTTAAAATTGACATATTCCCCAAACCGGTCAGTTACTGCAGGCAGTAACCATAACCAAGCTTGCATAACTAGCAGATGTGTACGAGTCTCGGTTAAGGTAGGTAGTGTTTCTTCAGCATCATCAGGATTTGAAGATCAAAGGTTAAAATTATCATTACACATTATTGTCACGGAGACTTGATACGTGGACCAAATTTCATCGAAATCGGTTAAGTAGAAATGGTGGAAAAATCGATTGCAAGATTTGATGCATATAAATAAATAAACAAATATACTGTGTCAAGCTACATAAAACCGTTTCTAAAATATTAAGCGGTTCTGAGAGTTTAGCGTTAATTTAAACTCGATACCTTTAGGCGTTCTTGAGAAAAACAATATTGACAGGCGGACTGACAAACAAGAAAATATTGTTTTATTTATGTATTCTTTTTGAGGTACGGAGAACCCGAAAACCATTTGGAATAAAAAAAATTAGATATTCCTTTACGCTTAAATTTTCACTAAAACCTGATTAATATATGCTATAACATAAATATTGCTCACATTTTCGAGCGTATTTTAAAAGAAATGAAGATTATTAATATAGATTATATAGAGGTTACATGTAATAATAAATAAGTATTGGCTTAATGTGAATTACATTTTTACTGTTGCACCGTGATATCACGTGTAGCAACCAAGATTCATAGCTAAATCGCCGTCTGACAATGTGTGAATATTTTATGAATTGCTCAGGCACACATTTGTTATGCATGACCGACCCTGCGAGTGCCAAATTAGTTTCGGCACAAATGCTGGGTGAGCAAAATATTTGATCAGATTAAACGGCTTTTTGTGCCCGGGATTTTGTTTGTGAAACGACATGTTGTTTGTCACAGCTTATTAATACGTTTATGTTTGTAATACAGAGATACGAATATCTCTGAGCGCTCAAAATCTATATTGGATTACAATAAAAATACTTTACTCAAATACTTTACACACACCACTCGACTTACAGCATTTCCTTTCTGTAAGTACATATAGTGCTCGTTTGTCTATCTTGTATATTTCTCTCGATTGCTCAAAGGTTAGCTGGAAGAGATTCCTTACAGGGATAAGTTCGCCTTTGTACGTTGTATTTTTTTGTTATAACTGTATTTTGATCTGTTTTATGTACAATAAAGTGTTTACAGACATACACACTTTAAACAAAGCTCTATTAGTACACAATCCTCATTTTCATCGATGCAAGGTTATAAATAAAATTCGAATTTCACTATTTACAGCTTAGAGTTGAAAATCTGTTTTATGTGATCACGTTTTATATTATTTTTCACGAAAATAGACTGTAACCTTCTGCCATAGCTACGCTGAGGAACATTTGTCATTGAATTAATTAACTGTCATCTTTACTTTGGCAGTTTTCCTATTCAATCTTGGACGTGTTCAGAGACGAGAGATATATCATTTGGTTATTATTTTATTATAATTATATGTGTACTTTAATTCAGGAATTCATTACATTAAACAAAGACAATACATTGTACTCAGTACTCTGCTTGATATGCAGATTTTTCGTATAGTACCTACGTCTTTTACAAAAAAATATTGACAGACAGTGGTTGTCGGTAAAAAATATGGGGCAATAATAAACGATTAAAAACCCAATTTCATAGTAGACACTACAATGAAACACGCTTAAAATTAGAACAAACTATGAAGAAGTAAAAGATGTAATTTCTTAAATAGTATAATGATATGAATATGTTTAGAAAATCGCTTGTCTAATTTATACCTACCTAAATAGAGAGTATAAAAAATATACCTTTGAGAAAATAACAATTTGAAAAACCAGTTCCACTAAAAAATATTCGATACTCACAAGAAAAATAAAAGGACTTCGATTTCAAAAAGGTAATTTAACAAAATACAGTCCGCTTTGGTTCCACGTGATAAGGGCCGAGATTGTTTACACTCATTTTGTGAAATATTTGGGGTTTCACTTGAATAAAATTTAATATAAAATTTCACATTGTTATAAAGATTTTATTAAGACCCTCAAGCGAAATTTTTAACGCTTTAATTGGATTCACTGGAGACGAAGACCATTTTTTTTATCGATGAAATTTCTGCCGTTCCTCAACCCACCAACGGAGAGGCAGCTGATCTTCAAGAGGCTAATACACATCGCCCTTAACCACTACACTATAGCAAGTCTACGCATGTTGCACTAGCGATGCCCACCCGGGCCTACCCAAACCTATTCAAAGAACAAATTAAATATATCAAACGATTTAAACAAACATAGCAATTTAACAGAATTAATAGATTTAAGCAAATTAACATTAAAATCTCAACAGACTATAACATGATTTCGGCAGTTTCGGCTATTCGTTACAAATTTCAGCACATTTTCCATGGTATTTTCAAACTTGTTGGAATCAGCTGCTGCCGCTGTTGGTGGTCTATATACACAAATAACATTATAACTTTCTAATTCTACACAAGCAATTTCTACAATCCTCTCTATGGAGTATTTAACAACATCCTTTCGTTCATTAGATCTCATACAATGTTTAACAATTATAAGGGAACCACTATGAATGGCAAATTTTCTAGCATAGTAATTGACTAATTTAATGTTAACAAAGTCAAATATTAAATGTTCTTCTTTAAGCCAATGTTCACTCTTTGCTGGAAAAACCCTGAATATTCTGGTGAACAATATAGATGTTTTTCCGCTGTCTGACAATCTAGTTTAAATGTGACAAGATGGTACTCTTGGTTTGCTGAGATCCCCTTATAACACTATTATTTCTATTTGGCTTAAAGGCCCATAAATCAATAAGACTCATAGTAGGTACATTTCATTGGCAAAAAGATACTTCCCCGGGGTTAGCCAAAAGCGCTCAATGAATTTATTTAAGTCAAATAAATGATACTTATTATTGAAAGATATGGCGTTGCACATAAAAGAGTTGTAGCGTGATATTTTAGTATTGTAGTCATAAAGCATATTCTCTGAATGTGGCAATGCACATAAAATAATTTTACCCACGCCAGATCGTTCAATATCATTTAAAGTTGACATCAACTTATCTTTACTCGGCTTATCAGACTATTTCCTATTAAAATTACCAATGTAGTGCTGCTGCTGCTGTTATCATAACATCCATTTGAAATAAGGTCACATAAATGAGACAAAGTTATGTTGCGGTAACAGTATTTTTTTGTTTCAGTCGAAGGTTCAATAATCGGCCCATTCCTAACATAATCTCATCAGAGTAAATAACCGTCTTCTTAACAGGTTTATTAACTGCTAGCACAGCCAGGGTAGATGCCTTGAGGGCCACACTGGGTTGATAAGACACTGTTGGCGGTATTTGTTCACAACTACAAACGTTACTATTAAGAAGCAACTTGCAACGCTCTTCTAAATTATTATTTTCTTCCAACTGTTTATAAAAAGCCTTATTATGCTCCTCAACTTGCCCAATACTAGCTTCTTAACTAGAGGATATTACCGCAAGCTCATCCTTTAACCTATTTATCTCAGCATGTAACTACTGAAAATTTAATTATTTCTTTGCAAGCTCTAAAAGGCAGTTTTTAGGGTTCCGTAGTCAACTAGGAACCCTTATAGTTTCGCCATGTCTGCCCGTCCGTCCGTCCGTCCGCGGATAATCTCAGTGACCGTTAGCACTAGAAAGCTGAAATTTGGTACTAATATACATCAATCACGCCGACAAAGTGGTAAATTAAAAAGTGAAAAAAAATGTTTTATTAGGGTACCTCCCCTTTACATAAAGTGGGGAGTGATTTTTTTTTTCATGTCAACCCTAACGTGTTATATATTGTTGGATAGGTATTTAAAAATGAATAGGGGTTTACTAAAATCATTTTTTGATATTGTAAATATTTTCGGAAATAATTGCTCCAGAAGTAAAAAAAAATGTGCCCCCCCCCTCTAACTTTTGAACCATAAGTTTTAAAAATATAAAAAAAATCTCAAAAGTAGAACTTTATAAAAACTTCCTAGGAAAATTATTTTGAACTTGATAGGTTGAACAGTTTTTGAAAAAAATTACAAAATAATTTCTGAACTAAGTTTGTTTTAACCGTATAAGCAGGTGTTTATTGTAACTGTAATTTCTACAAAATCACAATGAAATGACGTGCTTTGAAAAACTCTTAAGTGGGGACACTTACTGTGACGGACAGAAAACTACGGAACCCTACACTGAGCGTGGCCTGACACGCTCTTGGCCGGTTTTTAACCCTATTTTTTGTTACTGACAATACCATCTTTAATTTATTAACATTTTTAATGCATGCTTGGCTTTTGATAATCTTCTGGGTTCTCCTAATATACCTATTTATCTTTACATACTTTTTTAGCTCCTTGCTACTATTAAAAAATAATTCACCGTTGTTACTACTCCTGATAAACATTCTGGAGCCCGGAGGTTTTAAAGCACTCCCGTTCAATTCTAAGCAGATCAAGTTCTTCAAATGAAGAAATAAGAAGTAGAATATTTAAAAATATTTTTTTTTATCTAGACAAACGTTCAGTGACAAATTATATCATCCCCATCTCTTGAATCTCCCATCATATTAGCCAACAGCCCATGAACTTGTATATTATCGACGTAAATTATCAGGCAGAGCAAACCATTTCCGCCCTTAGATATTATAATACCTATTCACATTAACAGTACCCGACCCATAATCCTTTAACTAGCCTCTTTGTCGTGGCTAGCTCATGAGCGATTATGACGAATTTATATACATTCTATTACACCAAGTATCTCGAAGTTGATTGATGATCTGGGCTTAGTAAGTGCCGATGTTAAACCGCCGGGTGTTATGAAATATTTATGTGTACGATTTTCGATATATGCTCTTAAGAATTTCTTGGCATCTCTTGTGGTTAGCAACGCTGCTTTTTGAGGAAATATTTAAAATTGTAAACTTCAAAATACGAAAGATGAATACTTTTCAAGGGTTCTAAAAAAACGATGTAATTAATGATCATAATGTAATTATATAAGTTATAATATGGTTTATGTTATATTATTACCACAATGTGTAACAGAAGATGAGATGAATAATTATTTTACTTTTTTTTAACTTAACCTGCCGTAAGATGAATATTATAAAATAATACGACTGAATTTGCATAATTTCAATCAGAACGCGATAAAAATATGCTCAACGCGTAAAGTTATCTATATTATTATTATGACCTACAGCTAATAATCGCTGTAAGATGTTCCTACTACAAGTGAAATTAATTCATTATGCCTATTCGCGCCCATTTATATTCAAATTTTCGAGCTTTTAAACAGTAACAATTGCCTCCTTTTAATTGTGGTGAATTCTCGCAAGGAGCTGACTGTCCCCGCACAGGAAAATAAATGGCTGACGATAAATTATAATTTCAAGCAGGTAAATGTTAACGACCTACGAATTGCAGGGGCTAATTTTGTTGAGTGTGTAATTGTTTCTTTTACGATTTACACTGGAAACTGTTTTTTGGCTTTCAATTAGGTGAAAGAGATCGTTCAATATTAACAATATATTCAACAGTATTTAGAGTATGGTAAAATAGGGGTAATTATATTTTCTACCACAAAATGTTGTCCTCCACTCCATTATTAAACTTTGATCGCCAGATTGGTATTACCAGTATAGTAGGTAGATCCCACCAATAATTAAAATATGTACTTAATTTATTAAAAAATATCTAATAGAAGCGAAAATCTCCTCGGATTCAAACTAAGATTGTAAATAATTTTAAACAAAAAAAAACCGACTTCACTTTGAATCCACCTTTCCAAAAGCAAATGGTCGAGCTGCTGTAAAAAATACTCAAATCACTATAGTTGTGCCTATAATAGTTGAAGAGTTCCCTCGATTTCTCCAAGATCCCATCATCAGATCCTGACCTGGTGACAATGGGACCAACTGTGAAGTCTTTCAAACAAAATATAATTTAAATAATTAAATATATTATATATAAATAATTTTCCAAA
Organism: Pammene aurita; assembly: GCA_947086415.1. Taxonomy (NCBI): domain Eukaryota; kingdom Metazoa; phylum Arthropoda; class Insecta; order Lepidoptera; family Tortricidae; genus Pammene; species Pammene aurita. The sequence continues at coordinate 37,351,936 of OX352292.1, read as the reverse complement.
TCGGTCCAGCCGTCTTGGAATAATCGGTGAACATACATAAAAAAATACCAAAAAAAAAACAAAGATCCCGACGAATTGATAACCTCCTTCGAAATTTTGAAGTCGGTCAAGACGAGTCAAGATAGGTGCGACAACGAGCGAAGTGAGGAGGAGTGTGTTAGGTGAACTGAGAACTAACAGTGCCAGGAACGACTTCTAAATATGATGTAAAATTGTATCAACCGACTTCAAGCTTTCGAAGGAGGAGGTTATCAATTCGTCGGGATTTTTGTTTTTTAGGGTTCCGTACCTCGAAAGGAAAAAACGGAACCCTTATAGGATCACTTTGTTGTCCGTCCGTCCGTCCGTCCGTCCGTCCGTCCGCCCGTCCGTCCGGCCGTCCGTCAGTCTGTCAAGACCCTTTTTTGTCAGAAACGCGTGAAGGTATCAAGCTGAAGTTTATATCAAATACTCAGGTCTACTGTCCCTTAGAGCTGTGAAAAATACAAACTTCTAAGCCAACGCAATCATCATATCAAAAGATACAGCCGTTTATGCCGCAAATTTCCGCAAATATTCGAAACTCTCAAGGGAATAAAAACCTACAGGGTAAGTACCCTGTGAACTCAGAATCGTAAAATTTGGTAAGAAGCAACGTCTTATAGCACAGATAAAGGAAAAATTGTGAAAACCGTAAATTTTTAGTTACATCATAAAAATATTTTTAATAATTTTAAAGTTACTACCCCTTTCCTCATGAACGCGTAGAGGTATTAAATTGAAATTCATATCAAATACTCTGCTCTATAATAACTTTAACCTGTAAAGGTCTGTACGGAACCCTTGTTTGGTGCGCGAGTCTGACTCGCACTTCGCCGGTTTTTTTTATGTTAACCGATTATTCGAACCGATTTGGAAAATTCTTTTTTTGTTTGAAAGAGCATACTTCATAGTTGGTCCCATTGTAACCTGTTTAGGATCTGATGATGCGATCCTGGAGAAATCGAGGGAACTCTTCAACTATTATAGGCACACCTATAGTGATTTGAGTATTTTTTACAGCAGCTGAGCATTTTGCTTTTGGAAAGGTGAAGGCTAAGTGAAGTCGGTTCATTTTTGTTTAATATTATTTTAATGATTAATATTTTTCTACGGATTAAAAAAAAAATTCTAGATAATTGTATTCATATTTAAATTTAGTAGGTATACGCGATATTATCCGTTTAAAGTTCTTTTTTTCATGAATAACTATCGCGGCTACCGCAGACAACATTCCGTTTTCATATTGTTTGGAGATCCGATTTTGGTATCAGATATATTATTTCGGTGTTACATATAAATAGCGAGAAATTTTAAGTATTTTCTTTTTGGTAATCGTTTTCATATTATTTGGTAATACAATTTTGATGTCATATCGTAAAAAAAGTTTGATTTAACTGTTTTATTTAAATCAAATGTCGCACCAAAAACTAGAAAATAATAAATTATTTGAATTTTAGTCCTACATAAATTGCTTTCTGGAGAATAATCATGTAAGATGGATGACGATGTAGGCTTCTCGAATCGGATGCTATAGGCCCTATTTGTCTCTATGTCAGTTGATTAAGTCATAATCGGAAGCTTTTGTCAGACTAAATTAGAAACGTGTGGTGTCTAATATAAGGTACAGTGGGATAAGATGTAATACAGACCATATAATAATCTTAATTCAAAGTCACATAGCATAACTTCGTGGGGTGCTCGAGCTGACGTGCTGCGAACTTCTTCCATGGCTCTCGTATGTTCTCCCACAGAATATTGTGCACCAGTGTGGTATAAGAGCGCCCATACCAGCAGAGTAGACGTACAACTGAACCGCGCCATGCGAACTATATCTGGCAGCTTGCTGCCTACCCCTACGAGATGGCTTCCCGTTTTATCACATATAGTCCCACCGGATATCAGGCGAACTCAGGCTGCTGCGCGGGAGTGGATTAAGGCGACAACGCGATCGTTACCGATCAGAGACACTCTGGACCATCTACCCCAACCGCGCCTACAGTCTCGTAAACCTATCTGGTCCGACTGTCAACTACACGGGCAAGTACCATTCAACGTCTCCGCAGAGTGGAAAAAGCAGTGGCAAGAACAGAATGGTGCTTCTGACATGGATCCCACTAAACTGCCACCAGGCTTTAAGGAGCAACACAAGATTTGGGTCACAATAAACCGCATCCGGACGGGAGTAGGCCGTTGTAACTACCACCTACACAGAAGGGGCCTATCACCGATAGCAGAATGTGACTGTGGGGAGCCAATACAAACTGTGCAACACATCGTGGAAATGTGCCCCAGAAGACGTTTTGCGGGAGGCATGCAAGACTTGTTAACACTGACACCGGAGGCAAGGGATTGGCTACTTAATTAAGATATTAAGCGTTAATACTTTCGTATCTGTTCACAGAATTTTAATTCAATGACAGGAATAATGCCATACGATAAATAATACGTAGCATAGGGTGAGAGGGCTTTGTTGATGTTGGAGGAGGCTTTAGTATGAGAGGACTACGAGTAGAGATATTAAACATATAACGTAGACGGGACGAGCGGCAGGAGGCAGGCCGAGGGTAGGTGGCATGGCAGCGGTAGTGCGAATGCGTTCTGAACTCCAATACTGACACTATCAGGAATCAGGATAGCCTAACACTAAACCATTACACACGATATACACGGACGCACGATAATGAAATAAAACATAAATACTGATTTAATAACTGTATTGAATTAAATAATTTTAAAACAAGATTAAGGGAGGACAATAAATTACCACTGGTTCGGAAATGAGCCTCAACTGAGAAGAACCAGCGTAAGAAACTCACCGGGATTTATTTTTTGTTATCTGAAACACTACCTATATTAGAACTAAATTGCGTAGATTACACTATGATACAGATCACACAGGTACAAAAATACTTTTTAATCACAAAATGATCTTAAACACTTTAACTACGAAAAGCATTGACTGATTTTATAAGTAATTATAAGGCATCAGGAAAACGAGGAGAGTTACCAGCTTGCGTCCGTGTGCTACTCAAAATACAACCCGTTACTCTGAACGACCGAACCGGTCCGACCCGTCTACATGAGAACGATCATGTAGTGACTGCTCGGCTAAGAAAACCACAGAGATTACTGAATCAAGACTGGAACAAGAATGAATCATGACTGCTTCAAGACCAAATTAATTCTGAATGCCGAACTACAGCGCACATGGTTTTATACTGTCAGCCGGTGGGTAAATCTAAACGTGAGTTTCAATGACTACCGGCGCATTTCTTACTTTAAAAGTGGGTAGATCGAAACGTCAATTTTAATGACTACCTACACGGACCAAACTAAGACAACTCCCAGGCAAAACAATGCTCGTCGTTTTCCAAACTTGCTACTAATTCAACAAAGGTATCATATTGCAACAAAATGGAATTCTAGCAGTTGTGATGCTTGTCGCGTAGCTCTGCGACAAGCCGTTGCCATCTCGCTCGGAAACATATATAAAAATCTGGCCAAGTCCGAGTCGGAACTCGGGACAACAAGTGATTCGTACCACAAGGTTAACAAATAATCCTCACCGTTGAGACCTTAAGAGGGTTTTTATGTTATACTAGCTGTACCCGAGGTTTCGCTCTCGAGCGTTTTAGTAGGCTTTATCACTTTTCGTTACCCTCAACAGTCCATTGCTAAAAGTTGCCTACGCATTCAATATGTCAAAAAGTCAGTGCAGCAGTTTACTAACGCAGCAGCAGCAGAGACTAAGAGCGAAATCAATGATCAAGGGAAGCGTATGAGCGGGAAGATCTGCCGAGCTGAAGGCAGAGCTCCCCGTAGAGCCCAACGCCCGAAGCGTCGTAGTAGAAAATGCCTCTGCAGTATCTGGACAGAGATCGAACACAAATTAAAACGTCGTGTCAAGTGAACCGGAGCGTGGAAAGCGGAGATGAGAGGAAACGTGCGAGAACCAACGAATAGCTTTGTACTTTAACGCCTTTAAGGCTGCGTTTCCACCAGAGATGAGCGAGGATGCGTTGCGAAGAATGTGTTTGTAAAGAACCATCCCTAGAGCTGCGCTATACGAGGATAAACATATGAAGTGATGCTATTGGTGCTTCACAAACACATTCCTCGCAACGAAACGCATTTTCCCTCATCTCATCTCATACTCGTTTTGCTCCCGTCTTAAATATTTAACCTAACCATTTATGGAATGAATACAAATCGATTAGTATGTGTTTTCTTTTTGCGGGGTCTCCGCCCCCGAGTTCCCCTTTTTCCTCCTGACATAAAGTAAACTCTGTCAACAATCTAATTCTTCCGTCGTAAACATTCAACCCTACCATTTTTGGTATTAGTCGGTGGTGTACACTTATTTATACGGAAAATGATGATGATGGAATTTCTTTTTGCAGAACTAATTCTTTAGACTCTAAGATTAATTTAAGAAGGGGAGCCAATCAAATTTTTGATGCAAATTTTTGACGAAGTGGGGGGTGCCCCCCATAATTAATTAAAAATAAAATAGCTCTATATAGTCATGTTTGATATCATTTTCGTGTAAAGCAAGGATTCCGAATTCATTTTAGGTATTTTATTTATACCTTTACATATAAGAAAACTGAGAAAACATAAAAAATATGAAATCAATATTTGATATTTTTTTGAATAAATGCCTATATTTTTTTTTATTTATGGTCGTAACATGAAAAATATATTTTTATGATAAAGCCCTGTTATTTCCCTTTATGAAATGTATATAAATCCTATATTGGTTTTAATATCTTCAACGAAAAAAAATAATATTAATAGGCCAGTTATCAACCACAATCTAATTATGTAGGTGTTGTCTGGAAGAGATCGCTCTCTAGCGATAAGACCGCCTGTTGACTGCCTCTACTTTTAATCTGTGCACTGTACTGTTATATGTTATTGAGGTGTGCAATAAAGAATATTTGTATTGTATTGTATTGTATGTAGGAAAACCGATGTGGTTTGAGCTCTAATGCTTGCCTAATTATATCTTTCACAACAAAATGGACGTCAACCATTTTAAACGCTATTATTTACCTTGCCTTAGTATGCTTGTTATAATCCGTAAGTGAAATAAAGAGATCGTTTAGAAGATACCGGAACCGGTTACCAATAAAGGTATTAGGTCGAGTGAGTATTTGGTAGGGTTGTTTTTAACAACTATCAATTTAGTAAGCACATCATTGCGTTACTCAAAGGTAAGCGCTTGTCGGGTACGGATTGGAGGAGGAGAGCAGAAGATCGAGCACAGTGGCGTGCCATGGGAACGGCCTATGTCCAGCAGTGGACTGATACTGCCTGCTACTGCTGCTGCTAATAATGATAATGTAGCGCTTACCGAAATGTAAATCCAAAATGACGTTTACCTATCAAGCTAATTTCATCTCTATGGCTAAGACATTAGACAGGGACATAACATTGAATATACGGTAACCATATAATTTTGTAACCAAATAGGGTTACTCTATCGAAAAGAGTTATCAAGTAGAGGAGTTCTCCGGTCCCTGTTATCTAGTGACGTTTTCAAGTGAAAGATACATCATTGGGAATTATCAATAAGGGCCCCGTTTATTTTTTTAGAGAGAAAACTTAAGTGGCAGGTATACATCTTCAACTGAGGACAGTCTGTTGGCGAAAAGTGCGCTCTAAAATACAAATAATTTTTTTTGTGTTATACCTACTTAGACATTACACAAACTTATTTGAAAATTTGTTAATTTATTATATTTACATAACTAAATGCAAGTTTGCGTATCTGCATGCTTCATCCCACATCTCCATAATTTTGTGGTTGAAATTTTGCCCTCGTCCTGTTGACAAATTGATCCGATATCTGGTGCACACCTTAAGTTCTGATGACGATTACATTTTATTAGATTCAGTATCATTGTAAATCCAAGATGGCTGCTGCTACAAAATGCCACGTATTACATATTTCTTAACAATCCCCTCAATCAAGTATAAAATTAAAGGGATTTACCAGTAGAACACAGTGCATTGCGGATCATTAAGTAAGCGGAGTTTAGACAGTTTTAGTAACATAACCACATGAAAAGAAAATAAGTATTATTTAGGTGAATTCAAAAGCTTTAATTGAAAATAAACAATACTATAGATAATGTACAAAAAGCTATAATAATAATTCGGTAGGTTCTAGGTACCAGTCATCACCCATCACACCACTCTTCTCACCAATGTAGCTAGAGCATTGAAAAGACAAAAAACTAAAATCGTGGGGCGCTTGAATCTTTTATCAACGGACAACGCCTAATATAATTATATTATATATGAACTTATATTATAAATATTTTAATAGTATCTAGTCAAAACAGAAAATAATTATTTTACTTATTTTATTTATGGCCTGGATACGAGACATTCAAGCCAAATCTAAACTATGCACTATAATGTGTTACAAATATAACAATTATTTTCCCCACTTCCCACAAAAGTAGGAACATTCATATATTTTTTACAAAAACGGTTGAAGTTACCACAAAACTTTAAAAGAAGGAAATATTTTTCATGAAATTCTCTACAATTCTTGCCTTTGAAGTATGTTGCTAAGACTTATAGTTTTCAATGTATGTGTCGCGAAAATTTTAACCCCCCCTTTTTACCCCCACCGCACCATAAATTTAGGTGGCTCTGCTTCCTAAAATGGCCTATGGGTCCTAAAGTCTCACTATGCAAAAGGTCATCCCATCCTCACTAAAATCCGTATAATGCCCTTTCTTGTCGTGTGCACCACCGACTATATGGATTAATATCGTTCAGTGTGTCTTTTATTTGTGCGGGGTGCTCCGCCCCCGAGCCCCCTCTTACACTTGTCACTCAGTTAGCTTTACCGATACTCGTTTTGCTCCCGTCTTAAATATTCAACCTAACTATTTATAGTATGAATACAAATCATTTAGTGTGTCTTTTCTTTGTGCAGGGGGCTTCGCCTTCTAAGCCCCCCCTATTACCTCCTGGCATGTAGTAAACTCTGTCAAAATCCTTTTTCTCCCGTCTTAAACATTCAACCTAACCATTTATGTTATGAATACAAATCGATTAGTGTATCTTTTCTTTGTGCGAGCCCCCCTTTTACCTCCTGGCATGCAGTAAACTCTGTCAACATTCTTATTCTCCCGTCTTAAACATTCAACCCAACCATTTATGGTATGAATTAATATCGTTCAGTGTATTTTTTAATTGTGCGGGGGGCCCCGCCCCTCAAGCCCCCTCTTACACTTGTCACTCAGTTAGCTTTATCGATACTCGTTTTGCTCCCGTCTTAAAAATTTAACCTAACCATTTATGGTATGTATACAAATCATTTAGTGGTTCTTTTCTTTGTGCGAGCCCCCCTTTTACCTCCTGAGATGTAGTAAACTCTGTCAACATTCTTATTTTCCCGTCTTAAACATTCAACCTAACCATTTATGGTATGAATACAAATCGACTAGTGTGTCTTTTCTTTGTGCGTGCCCCCCTTTTACCTCCTGACATGCAGTAAACTCTGTCAACATTCTTATTCTCCCGTCTTAAACATTCAACCCTACCATTTTTGGTATGAATTAATAACGTTCAGTATATTTTTTCTTTGTGCGGGGGTTCCGCCCCCCGTGGCCCCTCTTACGCTTGTCACACACTTAACTTTATCGATACTCGTTTTGGTCCCGTCTTAAAGATTCAATCTAACCATTTATGGTATGAATACAAATCGATAAGTATATCTTTTCTTTGTGCGAGCCCCTCTTTTACCTCCTCAAATGTAATAAACTCTGTCAACAATCTTATTCTTCCGTCTTAACCATTTAACCCAACCATTTATGGTATGAATTAATATCGTTCAGTGTATTTTTTAATTGTGCGGGGGGCCCCGCCCCTCAAGCCCCCTTATTACAATTGTCACTCAGTTAACTTTATAGATACTCGTTTTGCTCCCGTCTTAAACATTTAACCTAACTATTTATGGTATGAATACAAATCGATTAGTGTGTCTTTTCTTTGTGCCCCCCTGTTACCGCCTATCATGTAGTAAACTCTATCAATATTCTTTTTCTCCCGTTCGAAACATTCAACCTAACTGTTTTTGGTATGAATAAATATCGTTTAGTGTGTTTTTTCTTGGTGCCCCCCACTTGCATTTGTCACGCTTTATCGATACTCGTTTTGCTCCCGTCACACATTTAACCTAACTATTTATGGTATGAATAGAATTATGGTATGAAAAGAAAAAGTCTGTTCTTTGCCCCCTTTTTTGCCTCCTATCACGTGGCTTTTTTGTGCCTTAACTAAACTACGAATTCGTTGTCAGATAACTGGTGCTCAGTGACGTCTTAGTTAGTAAGACAATCCTACGAGAGATAGCGTTGTGGTTCATTTAGCTCTGCGCATTTTTTCGATTTCCGTTTTTAGGGTTCCGTGGTTACCATGTTTAAATACTTTTCATTAAGAATATGAGAAAACCTACTACATTATTTATGTATAACGTCTCCAAATAAACCAATGTAAATTTGTGACTTGGACTCAGCGTTATAATAAAAATTGCATTTACCATACTATGTTCTACCCGCTAAAACCATAAAGTCAATATTATTTATAGTAATCCGTTCAGCCGTTTTTATGCCAACTGGTAATATATAAACAGACAAACAGGCAAAAACACAAACAGACAAAAATTCTAAAAATCGTCGAATACTGATGTTATCGATTTTAAGAGCTAAGTACTTATTAATATTTTTGCTAATATCTCCAATGTACAGATTTTCTACCCTCTTTTGCTTTATTATATGTATAGAATAGATAGATAGACACATAGATGTTAGATGGTTGTATCAAATTATTTAAATGTAGTCGTATAAACTCAAATATTAAATAATGAGTCTTACTAAAGACTGTTCGGAAAGAGAAGTGTAGTTGTTTATACTGGAACTCATACATACTACGACACTCCTCTTTCCGGATAGACATGGGGTTAGAGGATTCAACCCGGATGGAGTAGCCTCAGTCATTTTCTATACAAAAAAGTCTGCCGATTTCTATGGGGGAGGGAAACGTCAAATATACGTAACGTACTAATATCTACGTCAGATAAACGTCCATACAAGTGTATGACCACTGGTCATATGTTTTCGGCAGAGGGGAACACCTATCAATGGCGGTTGGTTGAATTCTCTAAGGGTTCGATGCTGTCAGGTGACAACTAAATCTCACAACTTGCAAATAAAAATAAGTAAACTAAAATCCACCTTGTTTTGTTACCATTACGGTTCATTACGGCTATAAACTTGTGGTAGTAGGTAATTAGCATATACTAAATATCTCTATACTCCGCTTAGCGCGTTATTTCTTTGAAACCTAAGCTGCCAAAACCGAGGGGTGCTGGAGGGGAACCGAGCGATTGCCGCGCTGTCATTGATGAAATCAGTGACACCTGAACGTCAAAATAAAATGCACAGCTGGTCGCTAGTGACGTGACGCGATCGATAAATTCTCAATTTATATCGATGACATGTCAAGTATTTATATTTGGACTACTGATATGTAATAAAGAACGGGACACACAATCAGCCTAAAAAACGGTCTCACGAAAGTGTTTTAAGAACGACTCGTTTCTGGGTCAGTTTTATTAGGCTTTAGTCATTGACAAAACAGACCGGTTACAAATTTTCACGAGCCATGCCATATTTTCGGTGAAATTCTTTGAGACTGTACCTCTACTATGTTCTAACTCAATGGTTTGCAAAAAAATTGTGAAAATCATCACTCCGTCAGCACATTGAAGTAATTTGGGCCGTATTTTTAATAATTTTGTACCATATTATATAACTGGAACATTATTTGATAATGTTAGAGATAACATGTCACTGTCGATAATATCTGAATAAAAACGTGTCACATCACTAATTCATTCTATGCAGTGGCAGGCAATGCTAGACAGGGAACGCGCGATTGTTCCGTGGTGCATAAGAGAGAGACAAACATTAATGGATGCCATGGTAACACACTATGTTGACTGTCACATCCAATAATTACAATTATATTTAGAGTCTGTCCGAAAAGACAAGTGTCGTAGAATGTATGAGCTTCCTTATAAACTACGACACTTCTCTTTCCGGACAAATTTTAATAGGTAATTAAGATAAATAATTTTAAACAAAAAAGAACCGACTTCACTTAGCATCCACCTTTCCAACACCAAATGCTCGAGCTGCTGAAAAAAATACTCAAATCACTATAGTTGTGCCTATAATAGTTGAAGAGTTCCTTCGATTTCTCCAGGATCCCATCATCAGATCCTGACCTGGTTACAATGGGACCACCTGTAAAGTATACTCTTTCAAACAAAAAAAGAATTTTCCAAATCGGTCCAGCCGTCTTCGAATAATCGGTGAACATACATAAAAAAAAAAAAAAAAAAATAGCAAAAACAAAGATCCCGACGAATTGATAATGATAACCTCCTCCTTCGAAATCTTGAAGTCGGTTGAAAACGGTTTACCAGTGAAATGAAATGCCAAAATTTTGCAGACCAGATGTTATAGTGTTTCTGCGTCACAATTAAATGCAACAATAATGCGTTTTAATGCCGCAAGCAAGCGATGTTACATACAGGACTGAAAGGAAAGACAACTTTCTCTCTCGCACCGTCGAGTGAAGCGACTGTATGCGTGGCAGCGGGGTTCACCCGGCTATGCGGCGTCTTGGGTTATTAGTCTATGGTAATTAGTGAATTTGTTTGTCACCCGACGACGTGCGTTGCTTTGAAGGCCTGTTCGAAATTTAAACTAATGTTATCTACTATCTCACAAAAACAAGAAAACAGCATGAATTATGGAGTTCTATATGCAAATTTGTTCCAACAAACTTAAAAAAAACTCCCTTGGGTAGGAAGGCTCGTTCGATATTTACACTTATAACCGTTGAGTAAAGTTTAATTTTGAATGAACTAATTTTATCTTATGCTTTTAATACATAAATCATAGGAAATTACTACTGTAAATTGAATGTGTGTACATATCGAGTCCTATAGTAACCTAAGGTCAATTCGTGGTCTGATAACTGTTATAGATAGGTGTACCAAATAATTATACCATCATCTGTAGGGTCTGTTTGGTGGACTATTCAGTTCTCAGTTCCTAGTTAGCTATAGTTTCTGAAAAAAACGCGGGGACAGAGCCGTAATTTTTGTATGAAAAACTGCATTTTCAAATGCGTTTTTTATCAAAACTACTGCTCGTAAAATGAAGTCAAAATCAGTCAGCTGTCCTAACTTTTTGCGGGCTTTCTATTGGTACCCCATACGATTCTTACAAATGAAAAATAAAATTAACTTTCCCCCTCAATCTCCCTAAACCCCCTCATAAAATTAAATTTAAGCAGTTAAAGCCTCGGTACCTTGTTACAGCCGACATTCTCTTTATCTATTCCCAGCTTTCTACGTTAAACCGTTTCCGAGAAAGACGCTTTTTACCGATTTCGGCGACCGAAGTGATCCCATAAGTGTTTCGTAAACCAAGTATTTGTACGAAACACTAAAAAATAAAAATTAGGCATATAATGATAAATAAAGTAAAACTATACTTACATGTGAAACTATTTGAGGCCCGGGAAGGAACATAAAATAGTTTAATTTAATTTTGTAACAGAACAGCTGCTTCGTTAGCTACAAATTAAGAAAAGTCTACTGAAGCCTGTACGGGTCCCACCTTTGGACAAAAATTCGGAGCAACAGGTGGATAATATTAAATGTTCCGGTTCATATTACAATAATTGCTGATTTCCGATGCGTGTAGCGGCACAGTGTATTTATAATGCACTAGCCGTTTCCCGCGGCTTCGCCCGCGTACTATAAGTACTCAAAAAGGATACGATACCCATGTTGATTTTCAGACTTTGTGACCACATTTGCCCCTTTTAGGGGTTGAATTTTCAAAAAACCTGAAACACGTGTTTACTCATTTATCGTTAGGAATACTCTTGTGAAGTTTCGAATAAATAGTCTAACAAATCTTGATTTGCCATACAAACATTGGACCCCCATTTTACCCCCTTAGGGGGTGAATTTTAAAAAAACCTTTCTTAGTGCACCCCTAGACCTTATAAGGAACCTACGTGCCAAATTTGGAATCTCTAGAACCAGCAGTTTGGGCTGTGCGTTGATATGTCAGTCAGTCAGTCAGTCAGTCAGTCAGTCAGTCAGTCAATCAGTCAGTCAGTCAGTTTCTTCTGTTATATATTTAGATTTTGGAATAAATCAAATATTTTATCAAAATAAACGCCTCACAGGCATATTACCTTTTATGTATCTCGCATTAAAAACACAAATACTAAAGCAAATATAGCAATATTCGTACCAAAGCAGGAGCATCACATCTTGTTAGGAATTTTGAACCAACGAGTTGGACTCGATATATGGAAAATTAAGAAGTTACTTTTCCGCACGTGTGCCCTAAGAGCATTTTTGAGCAGGTCCATTGTAAACTTTTATTACTTTTAACAATCAACAGTGTGATCGATGTCAGCCATATTTTATTCTATCTTCTTTACAGTTTCGACGGGCGAGTGAAAGGACCCGCGGCGCACTGGGCCGACGATTCCCTGGGCGGTCGAGCGGTCTGGATATCTAGCTCACCGACAGCGCTTAAGCTGCGCCATGTGCAGGCCACCGACCGCGCCATGTACAGGTGCCGTGTCGACTTGAAAGCATCGCCAACTACAAACCATAAGATATCTTTAGAAGTCATAGGTAAGTGGTTTATGCTTGGTAATGTATACACTCTCCTCCCGTAACTGAACATAGACGGTGTAATACGTAAAGGCGGCTGAAAGCCTCTTTGTTTATTACTTTCTATTTTAGTGCATACTCATTTATCTCCGACACGGCTTATACGCAGAGGTTTGGTGATGGTTCTTTAATTGGTTTTAACTTGATACTTAGATAGCGCTACATCTTTTTGTTTTTTTTCAAACTTCAAAGGTGTTAATGCAAGTATTGCAATTTTGTTTCCAAAAACAGTGAGCTAAAATCAAAATACAAACTGTTTTTTTAAAGTTCAGTACCTCAAAAGTAAAACCGGAGCCCTTAGAGGATCACTTTGTGAGTCTGTATGTGTGTCTGTCTGTCTATCTGTCAGTCAAGACCTTTTTTCTCAGAATACGTAGAAGTATCAAGTTCAAATTAACATCAAATACTAATGATTGTACTTCCTTAAAACTGTAATAAAAATTAGCTTCTAAGTCAACATGATCCAAAGATACAGTCATTTGAACCTTTCTAACACTTCGCAAGGTAATCAAAACCCATAAGTTCTCCCATAGACCTAATGCCGGATTATAATTTTAAAATACATTAAAAATACAATAAGAACACAACCTATCTCAAACATAACTCTAACACACAACAAACAATTAACCAATATTGAAGTTGTATTGGAGTTGCGTTGTGATATTTCTCAAGCAAATTCCGATATTTCTGATTTAGATATTTATGCCGTAGCTGTATTGGGTTGTTAATGCATTGGAGTTGTATTAAAGTGGGATCGTGTTTATACATGTTTTAAAGTTAGAATACGGCCCCTAGAATCATGATATTTAGCAAAAAAATGGTCTTGCAGCACAAAAGTCCAAAAAAGAAGTTAATTTTTTGTTCCATCACAATTTTTTTGTGCGATAGAATGAACTTATTTATTCCTTTTCTTCTAAACTAATCGTTTTGGTAAACTAATCGTGGTTGAAGATTGGAGACAGCAGTTTTTTAAACGGAAAAGTCAAAATTTTTCGCCTAATCCAATTTTTGTTTTAGTTACCTTCATCAATGTTCGGTGATTGTTAAAATTGTGTGATTGTACGGAATCCTCAGGGCTTATCTAATCCGATTCGCACTTAGCCGGTTTTTCTACCAATCAAAAGTTGAGTCTAAACATCAATTTACTGATTAATGCCCATACGAAATGGAAGTCCCTAGCTACCTACTACGTCTACTCAAATTCTACGATACAAATTAGTAAATAGTTCCTTTAGTTATATTTTTTACTAGCTGTGCCCGCGGCTCCGGCCGCGTGGAATTCGGTATGTGTCTGTGAACGGCTAATTCTCTCCTAATTTCTCTCCCTCTCCCCATGGAGGCGGAACTTAAAGTAAAGTTGACAGATGGATACGCTAGAGTCAAAAATTAAAAATTAGTCATTTTAATGTTGGATCGCTGGGTACCCGTCATGACGAGTTTTTGTTAGCATTCGAGAGTTTACATTTAGACATAATATCCATTAACGAGACTTGGCTCAGACGGGGGGAAGAAGGGAAAGCGCCGCGGTTACCTGGTTACCGATTACGTCACACGCCGCGCCCGCGGGAGCTACGCGAACGCGGTGGCGGGGTTGGCTTCTATGTTAGAAAAGGAGTGCAGGTTCGGACGCAGCCCCACCCGGCAAACACCGTAGAAATAGAACAAATGTGGATATCAACCAACATAAAATCCACGCGCTTCATCATAGGCACAGCTTATCGACCACCGTGGGTAAACATATATTTGTTTTTTGAGGCTTTGTTAGAATCAATTTTGTCTTTCGCGAGTTACGACCGAATTATTCTTTTAGGGGACTTTAATATTAACTTATTAAATATGGACGACCGATCAGCCGTTAAATTAGTAACCTTTCTTAGAACCGTTAGCTTAAGGGTCGGGTATAGGTAGGAGAATTTTCAGAATCTGTCAAAATACCCTAATTCACACACAAAGACTTCACGCACACTACCACACTTTCGGGGGCCAGGTCATTGACCGCTAATATTTTTTTACAGGTTGCCATTATTAGTTTCATACTAATCACACCTCCTTTGAGAAATTTAAACTGTAATGTTTTCCTTGGTAAGAAGACAGAGAAATAACATATTTTATCTTGCTTTCCTTGTATATCCTGTTTATGTCACATATGACGTATTATGGTTGATTTTAAATGATTAACTGACTTTGGTAATGCGTTATCAACATAAAGCTCTATAAATGGAGTACGCTTCGCCTCATCTTTCCAAACAAAAAAGTCTGCCAAAATCTGAGGGGGGCGAGGTAGCACGCATGTGAAGTTTTCAAGTCAAAGGTACATCATTGTCGGTTGTTAATACAGTTTATTTCTAAATGAATTTTTATGGCAGCAACGCTTTATTGACAACCGACAAAGATGTACCTTTGACTTGAAAACACCAAACATATTTGACATATTATTTTTATACTTCATAACACTAAATGGAGCAATAGATAGTCGACTGTACAAGTGTTAACATATGGTTCATTATTGGATGCAGTTTTTGCAAATGTCAAACAAAAAAGCCAAGGATCATTTTTGATTGTATTTTCAAACAAAATATAGAAGACAGCAATCCTTAAGCGCATTAAATATGGAGAAGTGTCAAACGTCAAATAGTTACTGCCCGTCAGAAAGAAAACGATTGTCTTTGAATCGATCCTGTAAACGAAGCTTGATTTTCGATTTAGGTTAAATCTTTTATTACGAAAGTAATGGTAAATAAAGTAAAACTGTACTTACATCTGAAATGGTATTTCATCTTTTTGTAAACTAGATGAAATATAACATTTTTTTACATCCAAAAACAGCGCATAAGGGCATTTTCACGGAGCTTGTTATCCATCGACAGCGATGACGAAAATGGCGTGACATCGATTATTGAAATAGTTTTTATAGATGTACTAGATTTTCCGCCAATACTTTTGACAGAGGGGAAATGATACTCAGGGCCTCTCCTGGTTTAGAACTCTCTGGTTATCAAGGTACGCATTTTGGAAAGTTAGCTAGCCGAACAAATACCTATAAACTTGGCCTATAACCGCGAACCACTTCGTTCGTCGAATCAACTATTTGCATCACTCTCTTTCGAATATGCAAGAGCGATAGAAACGGAGATAACGAAATGTCGATTTTCGAACTTCGCGGTTGGCCCGTTGTAGACTAGAAGTCGCTTAAAGGTAGAAGTGAACGTAAATATGTCTGAATAACTTCTCAAGAGTTGTTTCGATGGATTGAAAATTACGTTGTCAATTTTCCATGAAAATAAATCTAAATATTATCCTACTATTGAATTAAATGGTTTTATTTACTAACTAATGTTTTGCATACCTGTGTGAATTTAGTTTTAGTACTGGAGCCGGCCATACTATACATTTATTAAAGATCCGAAATGGTCGCTAGTAGGTATGTGGGTGAAGGTATTACCTTTTATGATAGAAAAACTTAGCAGACGAGTTTAGGATGATACTAATTATGAAGCTTTATAATTAGACTTCCAAAACGAAACCTAGGGACAACGTGCTTTGCTAAGTTACGACACATAAATAAAAATGTATATTTTGTTAAACTGTTATATATATAGTTTGTAAAGTGTTGATTTGATTGTCTGCCTTAATAAACATGTAACCGAATTGTAAAAAATCTGTTAGTTTTGAAAAAAAAATACTTTTCTAAAAGTTGATTCACCCGTATATTGCGTCAATTTGAAATACACTAAAACTACATTATGCTATTTATCTTCAAGCCTACTACTCCGAATATTTGCAACACGGTATGGTGCGCTTACACAAGCTACATACCAAATTTAAGACCCGGTAAGCGATTAGGATTTTAAGACTATTTTTAAGAAATAATTGTTTTTATATGAAAAATAACAAATGACTTTAAATCCCTCACACAAATGTATTTAAATGGCTCAAACGCACTTGCAGACTCATACATATTTAATTACCATGACATAACGTTTGATATACCCTAAAAGTATACTATAATAAATCGAATATAATATTACTGAAGTCACAGGCGCGCGTAATGCCTACAATAATTTCCTGCCATTCGCTAATAACTCCAAATAGATCATAGTATCAAGACTGATGCACTCTGGGAATATGTTCAGTAACTGACTAAAGAAATGTCGTAAATATATTTTGATCCCATTCCCTCTCATCCCTTCAAACTTTGGCACATGGTATTGGGCACTTCAAATAAAAGATAAGAGAGATAAAAGATATTTATTCTTCAATTTAGGCACATTACAATGCACTTATGAACGTCAGAGAGAAAAAAAAAACTTACATTTCGAATTTAAAACCATTATTTTGGCCTGTTTCAACTTTAAGACCAGTTGAAATCACGAACTTTAGCTCTAAATTAATTTTTGCGCCTGCTGTACCAAATTATTATAGTATATAGGACCTATTAATAGAAAGAAATACTAAATTAAATATCATTCCTGTGACCGGCTTGGTTTATACGTCCGTTTTCAACTGACATGATATAATAAAATTGTAGAAATCATATACCCTTTTAAAATTATAATTAAATAGCTCAAACATACTTGAATATTTTATTTATCATTATATATAATAAAACTAAGTTGAGAAAATGTGCGTGCCGATAAAACTTAAAAAGGAGTCCCAGCACGATAAAGGGACTTGTATAGTGTGATAGCCCTTTATTCCCCCTCGAACAAGAAAGTTCCCGTTTTAACCTAAAGGGTGTGTCTTTAAAGATATAAGGGCTTTTCCAACCCTTCAACTCGGAAAGTAAGTGTAGTGGCGCCATCTGTTGTCGAGTAGTTGAACTTCATTCATTGTCCAAAGTGGCGCCATCTGTCGTCGAATAGTTGAATTTCATTCATTGTACACAATATGGACTTAAACGAACGATTATTCCCAAATTTTCTCGAATATCCTAGCGCCAACTTTCTCGAATATCCTAGAGCCTAGCTTTCTGAATATATAAGAGCCCGGTGTCACCCGCCAGAGTTAGTTTGATTTGAACAGCGAAACAAGCGATTTCGAAACGAAAAAGAAATAAATTATCTGTGTGTGAGCCTTTATTTTGAAGTATCACGTGTGAGTATTTTTAATAGTGTGTTTAATTAATTCTCGATTTCGAAGCGAAGAAGAAAAAAGTCATCTGTGAGCCTTTATTGTGAAATATCAAATGTGAGTATTTTTAATAGTGTATTTAATTAATTCTAATGGTTTTTTTTTATTTTCTTTTAATTGTAATTTCCTTAACTTTCAAGTAGTCGCGCGGCGTTAAATCGATGCCTTCTATATACTTTGGCCGTAAAAAAAATATCGCGCGACCGCTTGAAGATTAAATAATTTTTTTTTCTTTGTCTCAACGTGCTCCACGTTTACGTAACAATATATTTGTCTATAAAATGTTCATTTAATTTATATTTTACAGAATACAATGCCTAGACGTAAAAGAGGTGGAGATCTTGCCAGTTCTGCAGCGAAACGGCGGAAACAAAAAGAAAATCGAAGAAATGAAACGGAAGAAGAGCGCGAAGCACGTTTACAAAATCAACGAACCAGAATGAGCACCCTGAGAAGCGGAAAAAGCGAAGAAAGAAAAGAAAATAAAAGTATTGAAGAATCGAGCATTTTAAAAGATAATCTAACAAAGGAAGCATTCCACTACGAACTGACGAAGAAATATTACGATCATAAATATGTTGTGATCGGAAAAATGAATAACATTTGCCAATTTTGCCACGCGAAAAAATTCAGTAAAGAAACACCAGGTCTCTGTTGCATGAATGGAAAAATTCGATTACCACCACTGGAAGCACCTCCACAGGAATTTCTACATTACATGACCGGGGAAACACCAGAATCAAAACACTTTCTTCAAAATATAAGATCATACAACTCCTGCTTTCAAATGACTTCTTTCGGTGTTACTTCGACTGACACTAATAGAGACAAATTTGAATATGTATTTTCAATTCAAGGGCAAATTTATCACAAAATTGGATCGTTACTACCAATGCCTAACGAAGACTATAAATTTCTGCAAGTTTATTTCATCGGAAATGAAGAAAACGAAATTGATCAACGATGTACAAATTTTATTGGATTGAAACGCGAAATAATCCAAGATGTACAGAGGATCTTACACAAATACAATCAACTGATGACTGAACTGACACAAATACATATTCAAAACAACACTAGACCGCATGATTTCTGATGACTATAAAATTGTAATTCGAGCCAATAAAAGACCACGTGGAAAACACGAACGCAGATTTAATGCACCTCAGATAGATGAAGTCGCCATCGTAATTGTGGACAATGAAAATACAAGCCGTGACATAATTGTACAACGAAGAAGAAAAGGACTACAACGCATTGCAGAGACACACCGTTCATATGATGCTCTTCAATATCCGTTAATATTTCTGCACGGAGAGGATGGTTATCATTTCAATATAAAACAAATTCATCCTAAAACAGGCATAGAAACAAACAAAAAAGTCACTTCCAAGGAGTTCTATGCTTACCGCTTAATGATCAGAGACAATGAAATATACAATCACATTCTCAACACTCGCCGTTTATTCCAACAATTTCTGGTAGATATGAACGCAAAAATAGAAGCAGAACGGATGCTTTACATAAGACTGAATCAGAAGAAACTACGCACAGAAGAATACATCCACCTTCGAGATGCGATCATAAATGACGGCAATATTGACGATATTGGAACAATGGTAATCTTACCCTCATCATACATAGGAAGTCCAAGACATATGCACGAATATACTCAAGATGCCATGACCTACGTAAGAAAATATGGACGACCTGATCTCTTCATAACATTTACATGCAACTCATCATGGCCAGAAATCAAAGAACAACTAAAATACGGACAAACCTCCATGGATCGACACTACATGATAGCCCGAGTTTTTCGACAAAAACAAATAAGATTTATTGAAGTCATCACAAAATACCACATCTTTGGAACCGTTAGATGCTGGATGTATACAATCGAGTGGCAAAAACGAGGATTACCTCACTCACACAATCTCATATGGCTACACGATAAAATTTATCCCACGGATATCGGACAAAATCATCCAAGCTGAATTTCCCAATCCACAAAATGATCCGGAACTATACAACATAGTAGTGAAAAACATGATTCACGGACCATGTGGACCATTAAACTTCAATGCGCCATGCATGAGTGATGGAAAATGTACAAAAAAATATCCAAAACCATACTTGGACGATACAAAAACTGAAGATGACGGCTATCCCAAATATAGAAGACGATCACCGAAAAACGGTGACTTCACAGCAAAAATACGAATGCAAGGCAGAGACGAACTGGAAATAGATAATCAATGGGTAGTACCATATAACCCACTACTTTCCAAAATGTTCCAAGCACACATAAACGTTGAATATTGCAATTCAGTAAAATCTATTAAATATATATGTAAGTACGTAAACAAAGGTAGTGATATGGCAGTATTTCAAATAGTCCAAAATAGCGAACAAAATAATAGAAATGATGAAATCCTCATGTATCAAATGGGAAGATACATCAACAGTAACGAAGCAGCGTGGAGGATTTTTAGTTTTCCCATACACGAACGCGAACCAGCTGTGCAACATCTAGCAGTACATTTGGAGAATGGACAGAGAGTTTACTTCACAAAAGACTCGGCTAGAAAAATTGCAAGCGAACCACCTCAGAACACAACATTAACAGCTTTTTTCCAACTTTGCCAAACGGATCCATTCGCAAAGACGTTACTGTATGTCGACGTCCCTATTTATTATACGTGGGACAAAACAAGAAAAATTTTTCAACGACGAAAACAAGGAATGCCAGAAGAGGGTCATCCAGAAATAATGAAAACTAACGCAATAGGTCGAGTATACACTGTACATCCAAACAATGCCGAATGTTTCTATCTCCGAATGTTGTTACACGAAATACGGGGACCAACAAGTTTCACAGATCTCAGGACTATTGACGGCTACATACAGAGACGGCCAGACTTACAGAGAAGCATGTCAACGTTAGGATTATTGGAAAACGATAACCACTGGGAATTAACACTACAAGAAGCCACACTCACAGCTTCAGCTGAACAAATTCGAGAGTTATTCGCCATAATTCTAACAACATGTAACCCATCAAACCCAAAACAGCTATGGGACTCTTTCAAAAGGAATATGAGTGATGATATATTGTACCAAATCCGACAAGCTAATCCAGAACTGACTATAGAATTCAATGACGACATCTTCAATGAAACACTCATTCGCTTAGAAGATAAATGTTTAGCAATAAATAACCAGACCTTAGTAGAAATTGGAATGCCAGCACCACAAAGAAATACTTTCAGTGTGCTAAACTACGAAATTACAAAGGAAAAAAGCTACAACATCAATGAACTACTTGAATACATTGCTCACAACAAACCACTCCTCAATGACAATCAAAAAAAAATTTACAACGTTATAATGAACCGAATAAATAACAACACTGGTGGAATTATTTACTTGGACGCACCAGGAGGCACCGGTAAAACGTTTCTAATAAATCTAATACTGGCGGAAATACGTGCTGAAAAACACATCGCACTGGCACTAGCATCATCCGGCATTGCAGCCACACTTATGGAAGGAGGACGAACTGCCCATTCTGCCTTACAACTACCGTTGAATATAGCCGAACAACAATTCCCGGTATGTAAAATCTCAGGAACATCTGGACGGGGTCAACTTCTAAAACATGCTAAAATTATCTTCTGGGATGAATGCACCATGGCCCATAAAAAATCACTAGAAGCCATGGACAGAACATTACAAGAATTGCGAAAAAACTCTGAAATGATGGGGGGAGCTCTACTCATACTCTCAGGAGATTTTCGACAAACACTTCCAGTTATTCCCAAATCAACACCAGCAGACGAGATCAATGCATGCTTAAAAAAGTCACATCTCTGGCCGCAAGTACAAATACTGCAATTAACAAAAAACATGAGGGTTGAATTATCAAAAGATGAAATAACAGCACATTTTGCTAAAATACTTTTACAAATAGGCGAAGGTACATATCCTACTGACCAAACGACCGGCCTCATTGAACTCAATAGTGATTTCTGTAACATAGCCACTACTGAAAACGAACTAATCGACAAAATTTATCCAAATATTATTCAGAACTATAGCAACGTAGAGTGGTTATTTCAAAGAGCAATTTTGGCCACTAAAAATAATATTGTTGACGATATCAATTTTAATATTCTAAAGAAAATACCTGGTGAAGAGAAAGTATATAAATGGTATCCATTGAAGAAAGTGTCAACTTTCCTACTGAATTTCTAAACTCTTTACAAGTACCAGGAATGCCATTACACTGCCTTCGTCTGAAAATTGGATCTCCAATCATACTACTCAGAAATCTCAACTCCCCAAAACTATGTAATGGAACGAGGATGATCGTAAAACAGCTATCGAATAATGTCATTGAAGCTGAACTTATTTCTGGAAAGAACAAAGGACACACAGTATTTATACCTAGAATACCACTGATCTCTTCTGTATTGCCATTTCAATTTAAAAGATTGCAGTTTCCAATTAAATTAGCCTTTAGTTTTACAATTAACAAAGCGCAAGGGCAAACTTTTAAATATTGTGGCATCAACCTCAAAGAATCCTGCTTCTCTCACGGTCAGCTATATGTAGCTTGCTCAAGAGTAGGAAGTTCGAAAAATTTATATATATATACCCCGGACAATAAAATGAAAAATGTTGTTTATAAACAAGTAGTGTAAATAATGAGAAAATGTAAATACATGTAAATGTAGAAAATGTTTTCAAAATATATTTTTTACTTTTTACGTCATAGTATGTTTTTTTATTTCATCTACCACGTAATCTCATATCAACTCCCGAGCGAAGCCGGGTATCATAGCTAGTAAGTCATAAAAAATTATAAAATATGTACATATCTTCATTCTACTTATACTACGTACGTTTTTTTTGTTGACATCGTTTTTGACCTTAAGGTAAGATATGTTTTTGAGATAGTACCTATTGTTACCTATTTAGGTTAAATTAATATAGCCACCAGTGCAGTATAAATCCTATAAACGGCCTTAAATTTGGTGACTGATTCATGCAAATCATCTGCAGATCAGTCTCAGGCAACGCCGCTTTGCATGATTGTTAGTCGTGTCAAATTAAGTTGATCAAGCCCCCTTGTTAATAGATCAAGCAGTGGCTAGAAAAGGGGGCGGCGAATGGTCGGCTTCCGAGGTCCAGTCTGCTCTATACATATTTTTTGCCTACAATTAGGTACTAGGTCCAGCTTGACATCATTTTCTTATAGTTAAAGTACGAAGAATTCATTTAAGAAATATTTTTTTATTAATGCATAAAAATATATGGATTTATATACACGTATAAAATTTTGTTATTTCAATGACATTTGGAAAAATATTACACTTTTTTCTTTGTTTTCACATAAATCCTTGACGAAATCATTAAAAGAAATCGCATCAGTTCCTTATTATTATGATTTATAAGTATAAAGAAAAATCAGACAAGCAGAAAGTGATTTTGAGACGAAATTAACGAACTTAGGAAAGGCATCAGCTATCGTACACAAGTACGCTGTGATGATTCTGTAGGCCTAGCACATGAGTGTATCGACAGTATCTCGCGGTCGAGATAGACATCTATCACTGTCTGACTGTATTCATCAGAAAGTGACAGATGTCTATGTCGACCGCGAGATACTGTCGCTACACTCATGTGCTAGGACTACTGATATTCGATACGCAACATAAAGTGATAAATTTTAGAATGTACTTTTTGGACTTATTTAGATTTTCTGAAGCAACTAACATGGAGGTTATAGTACAGAATATATAATGGGAAATAACTAAATGATCAGCCGTTTTAAAAACTGATTCGCAAAAAAATTGCCATTAAATCATTTGGGCAGCATACAAAAATTTTGCAGGCAATAAATAAAAATGGAGCTACAACTCTCGTTCAGCAAAAAACTCATAAACGGACAACATTAGAACCAAATATTGATCTGCTTTTGTTATAATTTATCTGCTCAATAAATTGTTGAGTTGCAAAATAATTACTTGGTCAGCAAGATTAAAAAGTTGGTGGGTAGAAAAAACATGGCTGTAAGCAGTTTAATTGAAAAGTATGCATATTAAAGCAATAGTATCTGTCTGTAGTCTGATATAATAAAGTTGGTGGCGTTTGATTTGAAAAATCGGCAGAGTTGTAACCGGAGTGAAATTAGTTCACATGACACGGGCAGCCAATCATGTGCGTGCTTCTTTTTCGTATTTTTTATTGATTACAATTTTTCTATTAACTTGCCCGTTTAAGAACTTAAGCGGTCCAAAGTTGCGAATTCGAATTAAATTTGGCTACCGACCCGAACGGCTACAAATAAAGTGGGTTAGGTTAGGTTAGAACTGTGACCCTCAACCCACTAGAGAAAGACAGGAAAATGGGGGTCGGGGGGGCGAAGCTCCCGAATGAGATTTTTTTTTATTACGATCCCTATTTTTACTTGATTACGTTCTTTAGTTATCTTTTACCCCATAGAGCGAAAGTAGAAGCCCCGCGCGGGGCTTCGTCGATTCAGTCACGGACGTTACCATTTTTTAATTCTCGGCTTCACATCCATAGGTGAAACTAATGGCAGAATACCACAACTTTGAACCGCTCTAATTCGTTAACAGTTAAGTTTATGTAACTTTACTTGACGTCAAAATGAAAGGAAAGTAATTAAAGTATAGTTCATAAAGAAAGTGCTGCAGCTGCAGCGTTTGGGAACCTGTGTTCCAAGGTCTTCTGCTCGCATGACCTAAAACTGGCCACCAAAATTTCTGTGTACATGGCGATCGTGCTGCCAAACCTTTTATACTCTTCCGAGACGTGGTGCGTGTACCGTCATCATATTCGTACCTTAGACCGGTTCCACCTCAAGTGCTTGCGGAAACTCCTGAGTATCAGATGGTATGACCGAGTACGAAATACCGAAGTTCTGCGACGAGCCAAGGTCGGTGGAATAGAGGCTTATTTAATACGTCGGCAGCTTCGGTGGTGCGGTCACGTATCGCGTATGGCGGAGGAGAGAGTGGCGAAGCGCATCTTTTATTCTGAACTAGAGGAGGGTAAACGGAAACAGGGCGGACAGCTTCTCAGATACAAAGATGTTCAGAAACGGCACATGAAAAGATGCAGCACCGAGCCCTCTCAATGGGAAGGTTTGGCAGCACAGCGTCCTGAGTGGCGCAGGCTGGTTCAGGACAATGTACGTGATTTCTAGGAGCAAAGTAAGGTTGACTTCGACGCTATACGCGACGAGCTGAAAACACGCCAGCCTGCTACCATTTACTACAACTACGTGGCTGGTGTCCTCACGTGCCCTCAATGTGCACGGGCGTTCACCTCTAAGATCGGCTACGTCAGTCATCTTCGGGCGCACGAGCGCCGAGCTATTGAAGTTACAGCTAGGAGTTGAAGTGGTCGCCATGGTCGACATCGGCCGGAAGTAGAAGAGAGAGAGAGAGAGAGAGAGAGATAGTTCATATAGAAATGGCACGCAGTTGACGCAAGAACAAAAAATAATTGATGTCAAAAATAAAAAATGACGATCGCAATTCAAAAGTCAATATTTTAAAGAATTTGCGCCAAAAGTTTGACTCAGATAGGTTTATGAATTTCGAAATTATAGACGATGGAAGTGGAAAGACGAAAATTGATAGTGAACAAATACTTAGAAAATCCCTCTTCGTCCAGATCGAAGACAGCTAAATCGTTAAATTTACCGAAAACCACGGTATGTTGGGTCTTAAAAAAGTACGAGGGTTTTCTGTTTTTCGATAAAAAGCCCCAACTCAACCAAAGGTCTGGCACTAAGGACAAGAACTTGGTAAAAAAAGTGTTAAGGGCTATTAAACAAAATCAAGGTATATCGGAATATGATCTATCTCGAAAATTCAAAAAAAGTCGCAGTACTGTAATACTTATACGCCTTCGAGCTAGGTAAGAAATATAAAGCTTTAAAACAGCCAAACCGAATCGTGAAATAGAACAAAACAGCAAAAACACGTGCTCGACTCTTATACGACCGAATCCTGACATAATAATAATAATAATAATGCTGCCTCTGCATGCGTCCCATGACACGAGCAGGGGCAGCATCCGCATAGTGTACCACTCACTTTTCATTAAATTGTCGAAAGGGCCTCTGCGCGTTGGCTTCGGCTCCGCATACGCCTCCCAAAGGTCCGGAACACCATTGTTCCGTAGTGGGGAAAGACATACAAATAATAATAATAAATACTCTTTATTGCACACCTCATACAGTTACAAGCACAAATTTTACAATTAGATAAATTTAGGTACAGGTAACAACAGGCGGTCTTATCGCTAATGAGCGATTTCTTCCAGACAACCTTTGGGTAGTGGAGACTAGAGAAAAACAATAAGCAGTAGGTGGTGCATAGAAACAAAAGAGACGAAATAGATAACACAGCACATTGATATGAATATACATACTTAAATAAATACAAAATAAACATACATATACGTACATATATACATATATAGGGTTGTCTGGAAGAAATCGCTCATTAGCGATAAGACCGCCTGTTGTTACCTCTACCTAAATTTATCTAATTGTAAAATTTGTGCTTGTAACTGTATGAGGTGTGCAATAAAGAGTATTTATTATTATTATTATTATTATTATTATTATATAATACACACAAAAAGAAACAACAGTGTCAACTTAAAAACCTAAGGAAGAGATAAATAGTATTCCTTAAGTTGCGATTTAAAGCTACCAATAGATTGCGCGCGTTTTATGTTGAGAGGGAGAAAATTCCACAAACGAACGGCCTGGAACGTAAATGAGCAATTATAAAATTTGGAAGATGAAGATGGCACTTTTAGGAGCAATTTTTGAGAGGATCTAATATAATTAAGATAAGAGAAACGCTCTTTGAGGTAGCGGGGAGTTGCAGGGTTAAAAAGTATAGAAAAGAGTAAAGAAAGTATGTGAGAGTTACGGCGGTGACGGATAGGGAGCCATTTGAGTTGAGAACGAAAACTAGAAACATGGTCGAATTTGCGTAATCCGAAAATGAACCGAATGCAGGCATTTTGAATACGCTCAAGCTTATTAAGTTGCTCCTCGGTTAGGTCTAAATAGGAGATATCTGCATAATCAAGAATGGGGAGAAGTAACGACTGAGCAAGCGCAATTTTAGTAGCAATTGGCAGGAAATTCCGGAGCCGTCTGAGAGACCCTATGGCAGCAAACATCTTCCTGCTCACTTCACTCACCTGAGGTACCCATGATAGACAACGATCCATGATTACGCCAAGATTTTTCACTTGGTTGGAAAAAGGAATTTGGATACCATCGAAGACTATCGGAGGGAGCCTGAGAAAGTCAATTTTGGAGATTTATTTAGCGCTACCCATCACAATTACCTATGACTTTAGGGGGTTTACTTTTAAACCGTAATTTTGACTCCAATTTGATATGCGGAGCAGATCAAGATTCGTGGCTTCTATAACTGAATTGAAATCGCTATGCATACCCTGCGAATATATTTGAAGGTCGTCGGCATAGAGGTGATACGAAGAGGAGAGATCTTGATCTCTCCTCTTCATTCATTCCATAACTCTTGAGTTATGGAATTAATGAAGATAGAAAATAAAAGAGGAGGCAGCACACCACCCTGTGGAACACCAGCTGATGTGCTGCACCAGGAAGAACACGAAGAATCTAGTTTAATTCTTTGCCGACGACCAACCAAATAGCTGCGGAACCAGTCAATCGCTGCAGCCGATATGTTAAGAGACTGTAAGAACGCGAGCAAAATGTCAAAATCGACCGTGTTAAAGGCATTACTGAAATCTAGAAGTGCAAGAACTGTAAGCTTCTGGTCATTCATACCCAAACGGATGTCATCGGTAACCTTGACAAGAGCCGAGGTAGTACTATGACCCGGACGAAAACCAGATTGAAATGGGTTTAGGAGGTCATTTCTATTCAGGAAGGAAGTTAGTTGCTGATGCACTAGCCGTTCGAGGACTTTGGATAGGAAAGGAAGAATGGAGATGGGGCGATAGTCAGAGAAGGAACTGGGGTTGGATTTTTTGGGTAAAGGAATAATATTGGCATCCTTCCACACACTGGGAAAAGTACTTGATGAAATGGAAAAATTCAGAATACCGGTGATAATAGGAACAAACAAATCAAGGACAGGGAGTATCATATTTCGGCTAACACAGTCAACACCAACGGCGTTAGAAGTGATATTCAATATACCCTTCCTAACATCACTCTCACAGAAATGGCTAAAATAGAAAGAAGAGAAATCTAAGGCAGGAAGTGATGAAAGATGATGAAGTGAGTTAGATTTCTTAGGACCACTGAAACAAGTGGACGATGAAAAATGCTGGTTAAGCTGGTCAACGCTAATATTGTTTAAATTGGTTGCCTGTTGAGATTTGCCAACTCCGAGACCTTTCAAAAATTTCCACACTTTGGCTGGATTTCCATCTTCAACAGAACTGTGAATATGACGCCTCTGAGCATCTCGACATATAGTGCTACAGCGATTGCGCAGGGTATGATATTTAAGTTTATTTTTCTCAGAGTTGTTAGCCTTATACTTAGATTTAGATTGATTCTTCCTCTCTATAAGGGCTTTAATATCCTCAGTGAGCCAAGGAGCAGGGAGATGCTTGACTTTTATTGCACGAACAGGAGCATGAGCGTCATAAAGTTGTATGAGGAGCGAATTAAAGAGAGAAACTTGATCGTCTACCGAACCCGCTCGAGCGATACTGCTCCAATCGATTGTTAAAGCGTCATCTCGAAGCTTTTCCACATTTAATCCACTAAAATTGCGCTGCAAAAGAATTTTTGATTTAGATTTGGGAGGACGAATTTTGTAAGAGAGATAGAGCAGATCATGATATGAGAAGGCATCCGCGGAGTATTTTCCAAATTTAGACACATGAGAAGTCGAAGAAACTAAAGTTAAATCAAGAAGAGAAGGCGAGCAATTTGGAAAATAGTGTGTGGCGTCTGAAGGGAGAATAGTTAGATTGCATGCATCTACCAGGGATTTAAGGCGCCGGGATCGACTGTCATCCTTCAGAAGACACGTATTTAGATCTCCCATAAGAATGTGATGATTATAAGAAGGCATAAGGTCTTCGAGAAGTTTCTCAAGAGAATCAAAGTAATTAACGTGAAGGGAGGGGGAATAAAAAACGCCAAGTAAAAGTTTGGAATGAGAGACGGAAACGTCGAGAAACATATACTCTGCGGCATCAGAAGTAGAAGAACTGGCAGATACATTAACAATTGAATAGGGGATGTAAGAACGAAGGTAAATCGCAACTCCACCGCCACCTCTTAACATCATTCATGACATAATTCAAGGGCTGCCCCTTATGTATGATGAAACTTACTTCAAGCTAGATTTTAATCAACTACCGGGTACCAAGTTTTATATGAACAAAGATAGAGGGAATGTTGATGAAAAATATAAGTTTCGAAAACTTGAAAATTTTGTCAAGAAATATATGAAATGGCAAGTATCTGCAGTTGCGGTCTTAAGACCAACACTTTCATTACATCAATAACAATGACGTCCGAGGTTTACATGAAATAGTATTTATAAAAGTGACTTTCGCCTTTCATTAAAAAGCACAATGGCCCAGTAAAATTTTGGCCGAATTTGGGTAGCTGCTACTACATGAAAAGGGTTTTGGAGTGTTAAAATAACATCGATTTTATACCCCGTGATACGAGTATGAATCCTCCGAACTGTCATCAGTTATGTCCAATTCAGAACTACTGGGCAATCATGAAAGTTAAATTTAGCAAAACCGGCAAAATTTTATAGCACATGAATTCTTTGCGTTCCACATGGATCCAACAGGCTAAAAAAGTTGAAAGAAGCCTTGTTCGGAAGATGATGACATCAATCAAGAAAAAAGTCCGTAAATTCGCTCGTAAAAATCATAAATGTGTATAATTTCATTAAATACTGTTAAATAAACGAATATTATTTTATTTATATCACTTAAAATCCATGTGTCTTAATTTACTTGAAAATGCTTTGTGTTTGATTGCGTACCATTTCTATGAGAACTATACTTTAAATGATGCCAAGTATTTTTTTTGTTACACAAAAATCAGCTGATCAGCAAAAGGTAGGTTAGGTTGATAAGACATTTTCTGATCAACAGATTTTTTAGCGAACCAATTTTTTTCGGATCAGTTCAATTGTAAATCAAAATGAAATAAGTCTCTTACCCATGATTGCTTAAAGTAATCTGATTTCAGGCGGATAGCTTACTGCCGCTTAAATAATTAAATTGCCATTGCCAGTATGACATCAATTGCGAACTGGTTTAGAAATACTTGCTGACCGTAACGTGCTAACTAACCAAGTGTCCAATTTTGCTGACCAAATATATATTTTTGCTTACCAAAATAGGAATATTCTGGAGATCGATTAAACACCCATATATAATTACACGCTTGAGGCGACACATACGATTATTGTAGAAATCATACAATTATATCATTGTGTACAATATCCATACCATATCACACATCGAAAGCCTAAAAATGGGGTATGTTTAAAAAACAATGAAAGTATTGCAGCAGGTAAGAATTATTTTCGCAGACCTGATATGTATGTATAATTATGTCGTAAGAAAAAATATTAGTTGTTCAACTATTATTATTATTTTTCGCCTTATATACGACACGCAGATTTTATAAATTTGCCGCCTTTAATCAGGGCCGAGATAGCGTAGCTAGAATGTACTTCAATGTTCATCCTCATATTTTTTCCGTAAAAAAAAGTATAGAGAGGCAAATACGATTTCTATATAATTGAATCACGTGGAAGTTAAAGGATTAAAAATGTGTAAAAAATATTAAAACAAATTTACTGTTTTTAGTTTTACTTTCATACAAATATTCATCCCCTTTTTACCCCCTTATGAGTAGATTTTATAAAATTGTATTTATCAAACCTAGCAGCGAATTGTAGGCCGAATGTAGCACAGATTGGATCTTAGAACAGACGCCGATATTCCATCCGCTTTTTGGGAGGTTGCCACTGTTTAATCTGGCAGCTAGGAGGCTTGATCAGCTTTGTTTGACCTAACGGCCAATCGTGCTAAGCGACGTCATCTGAGACAAATATGCAGACGGCTCCATACATTTCTGTCTCTTAAGGTCCGCAGTAATTAAGACTTTTAAAACGGTATTTAGGAGCTAAAATCTTTAAAGAAAAATTTTGAGTTCTTCAATCATCCAAATCATCATTTATCAATTAAACGACTTAATACAAATCTTTAAGACTTACAATTTAAAACTTTAAATGTGAATATAATAGTACGTTTTTGCCGTTAAAATATTTTTTATGGAATTAATAGTATGTTGATATTTTCAGAATAATCAAACCATTTCTTATAAATTGTCCTAAAATCCAAACCAGCCTCAGGAAGGGTCTAATTTTTTTTTGTTATAAAAGGTTAATGTTATTCGGTTAGTGTATTTATATATATATAGTACTCTGATAATTTCGAAATGGTAGGCTTATAAATAAATTGGGGACAATCTTTTTACTTATGTCGTATTCTTAATTCAAGGCAGTAAACTAACAGTTCTCTCCAGACAAAATGATTTACAATGTACGGCAGGAGCTGTCAGATTATTGTCTTAAATTAAATATATGATATTAGTCTTAAATCCAAACAGGCTACTAAAATGGATTTGTATTAGCTATGTAGGTATTATTACGTACCTTAAGGATTGTTCCGGTGGATTAGTCTTCAAGAACTTTATAAGAAAATAGGCTTAAAAATAAATTGGGTACAATTTTTTCACTAATATCGTATTCTCAATTCAAGGCAGTAATCTGACAGTTCTCTTCATACAAAATGATTTACAATGTAGGACAGGAGCAGTCAGATTATTGTCTTAAATTAAAAATATGATATTAGTCTTAAATCCAAACCACCTACTAAAATGGATTTAAATTAGCTCTGTAGGTATTATTAGGTACCTTAAGGATTGTTCCGGTGGATTAGTCTTCAAGAACTTTATGAGAAAATGTGTTCATGAATAGAACGCTTCCTACAACACTACAAATATGGAAGCCGATCAGTAAATCACACCCATGGCTCCAATACTTGTAGTTACCATATTTGGGTAATATTTAGTTTTAAAATTATGGTTACGTACATGCTTCGTCCAGTATGTAAATTCACACAACATTGATGAAATAACAAATTGTTTTTATTTGAATGCTACATTATGTTCTTGGTCCCACCCAGGTAGGTATAACTCAAAAGTCCCGTTTAAATGTAAACAATGAGTGAAAAGAGCAGGTTGCCTGGTAAGACGTCCTACTTTCAATCCGAAGGTCTCGGGTTCAAAACCCGACTCGTACAGTCACCATCAGATACATCGGAGCGGCCAAGGTGGTCACAAATATCTAAACAATGCCTCTATGATCAACAGAGATCGGATTTTACGGTGCAACACGGTGGAATACATACACTTATTATGTGAATATAGTGGTAAAACGTTAAAATGTTATTGAAATCTATTTGATGTAACTAAAGTAAACAATGTGGGTCCTAAAACCCGGAAGAGTAAGATATTAGCATAATTTTTGAGGTAAAAACAACCATGTTTCAGCCTAAAATCCGATCACTGATGATCAAGGCGATAAAGTGCATGTTCAGATATTTTTGAGTACCATTGCCGCTCCGATGTATCTGATGGTGACTGTACTTTATGAAAATTATATCAAATGCTATGCTCGAAATATATCTTTTCATGATGAAGGAAAACATCGCGAGGAAACCATATCTATTTTCAATATGGCCAGGTTTAATTGAGCCGTGACACAAAGCCGGGACGAAACGCTAGGAGGATGAGGAGTGAAAATTGTGTAAATGTAAGTCGGTACACAACATTGTTTATAAGTAAGTAATTTATTTGATCAGAGTACATTTTTGTAACGATAGATAAAAGTAAAGAAAAAATATAGAAGGTTCAGGCGCACAATCTGCCTGGAAATCACCAAGAGGCGAACGTAGGTTAGGTCCTCCCGTGCTTTCAATGACGGCGCTGTTGGGTAGGAGCTGGATGCTGTGACGTTAGTAGCGGAGCTCTATTCGAGAAGCATATCATGAGTTCGCCATGCCCCTTTGAAGCTCTGGGGTACCATAACGTATATACGACAACAGATTAATGCGCGTATCAATTTGTACCTATAGTCTACAGACGGAGTCGTTCGACGTTCTACATAGGTATGCGTTGTGCCAATACCCATGACCACAAAAAACTGACTTGATTGCTCTCCTCGCCAGATTATCGTATATTGCATTAAATATTTAGTTATATCTTTTGTATAAGTAAAAGAATGAAGTCTTTTAATATTAAGTAAAT
This sequence comes from Pammene aurita, assembly GCA_947086415.1. Lineage (NCBI taxonomy): Eukaryota > Metazoa > Arthropoda > Insecta > Lepidoptera > Tortricidae > Pammene > Pammene aurita. The sequence goes on along the minus strand of OX352292.1, from coordinate 37,318,568 downwards.
AGAGATTGGATTGAATAATATTGTCATTCAAGTATTTTGACGTTAAAAGTCATGTTAAAATGTCGTAATATTATGACCAGCGTAATAAAAATAAAGTCCAGTAATTAAAAACGAATCCAATAACTCTTTCAATTTTGAACAGGTTTTGAAGCAATTAATTATGGGTATTCGGTAGAAAAGTGTCTTGTATTCAATCTTTGGTTGTATTTTTGTAGAATTACGACGTGTAAGTATAAAAAATCTAATTTAATCGGACTCACGGTCTCTATTTATTTTACCTATTTATTTTGAATACAATCTGGTTACTGGTATCCTTTTTCGTGTACGTATACGATTTTCTGTCAAAATAAATGCCAAAATGAAATGTCATCGCTGCTCATCCAACAAGACGTGCGCCTCCGACGGGCCTCGTGGGGCATCTCATGGGCATCTGAGTCACAATGACAATTTGACTGATATGGCGAATGTATGGGAATTTTTCAAAAGTTTATATTTACGTGTCAATTTCTTTGTTGTCTTTATGATGAAAAATATGAATATGCCCTGATGCACTAGTCTAGTTATCTGGCTTTCAAAATAACATAACCATGACTGGGGAAGTACGTCCCCTCCACCTTACAGATAACCACCGCACTAGACCCTACTCATAGTGTTGTGTTCCTGCTGGTGAGTAAGGTAGCCAAAGAGGTCCAAGAGGATCCAGTGTGTTGACGACCCTCTTGTTCCTTTAGCCGTCAACACAGTGAATCCTCCTTTTTGTAAAGGGTCGGCAACATGCTTGTGACACCTCTGGAGTTGCAGGCGCCCATACGCTACGGTAGCTGCTTACCATCGGGCGGGCCGTATGCTTGTTTGCTACCGTTGTTGTATTAAAAAAATAAAGTATGGCAATTAATATATTGTCGTTTAATTTTGCTACACTATTAAATCAATTAAATTTCTTGATTTATTTCCGTACACCCACATCTAAACTTAGAGTTAAATTAGCAAAATTCTTCCTCAGTGGCTTATTCATGTCACAACGTATTAATTTCAGCACCATCGGTTAGTTTAGCAGGGTACTCGATAGTCGTAACACATATTTGAAAAAAAAATGTTTGCACCTCCTTCCTACGTAACGCCATAAGATTCAGGCAGAGAGTTCTAAACCAGGAGAGGCCCTGAGTATCATTTCCCCTCTGTCAAAAGTATTGGCGGAAAATCTAGTACATCTATAAAAACTATTTCAATAATCGATGTCACGCCATTTTCGTCATCGCTGTCGATGGATAACAAGCTCCGTGAAAATGCCCTTATGCGCTGTTTTTGGATGTAAAAAAATGTTATATTTCATCTAGTTTACAAAAAGATGAAATACCATTTCAGATGTAAGTACAGTTTTACTTTATTTACCATTACTTTCGTAATAAAAGATTTAACCTAAATCGAAAATCAAGCTTCGTTTACAGGATCGATTCAAAGACAATCGTTTTCTTTCTGACGGGCAGTAACTATTTGACGTTTGACACTTCTCCATATTTAATGCGCTTAAGGATTGCTGTCTTCTATATTTTGTTTGAAAATACAATCAAAAATGATCCTTGGCTTTTTTGTTTGACATTTGCAAAAACTGCATCCAATAATGAACCATATGTTAACACTTGTACAGTCGACTATCTATTGCTCCATTTAGTGTTATGAAGTATAAAAATAATATGTCAAATATGTTTGGTGTTTTCAAGTCAAAGGTACATCTTTGTCGGTTGTCAATAAAGCGTTGCTGCCATAAAAATTCATTTAGAAATAAACTGTATTAACAACCGACAATGATGTACCTTTGACTTGAAAACTTCACATGCGTGCTACCTCGCCCCCCTCAGATTTTGGCAGACTTTTTTGTTTGGAAAGATGAGGCGAAGCGTACTCCATTTATAGAGCTTTATGGATTCAGGTGCAAACTTAACTCAATCGAGTGTAGGGGCTAGCCCCCTTTTAGACGTTGAATTTTTATAGCCTACCTATAACCTGGCCGGGCATTTTCTTCACAAAATGTTTAAAGAATCCTAGTCTATGGTATTTTTAAAGTCCTATCGATTCATGTGCAACATGTTGATAATTGTTTTTTTTGGAATTTAACTACATAACTAAATTCGGCTGCGAAAAACTCACTTTATGTAAGTGCATTTAGGCAAATTTTACAGGAGAGCGTAAAAACGTAATTATTTATTTTGTACACAAAATATGCCTATACTGGTAAAAAAAAAAATGTTTTCTGCCAACAAACTGCTATGCAGTTTGGCAGATAGGTGAAATTGATTAAATATATCTCTCTTTTTGCCAAATAAAGGAAAACAAACATTTTACTTATTTTATTTATCCGGGTCTACGTGACTTCTTAATGTTACAAAGTTAATTACTACTAAGACTATTCACGATAGCTTTTAAAAGTACGGGTCCACATGGGTCCAATGGTTTTATATACGTGGTATTACCCAAAAAGCTTAGTTATAGGATCATTGTATTTTGTCTGCTTGGTCGTGCGTTATTGAAAAATATAAGCCCTCTACGAATTTCGTAGCTCCCGCTACGAAATTTAGCTGTGTTTTTACCAATCTTTAATAATAATTTGAGAGATTATTTCTCAAAGTCGAGTCTTCGAAAGTCTAAAAAATTGTCTCCCGTCATTTAACCTTTAAACCTTAGGTATAAAAAATATGAAAAATTCAAGAAGATACGGCTTCATACTTACTTCCAACGAAAATTATATAGTAGATTGTACAACAAGTGCATAAAATGGGTTTTATGGACAAGTTATACACTCTACTTTTTACTTCGATTGTGAGGAAATAAAAAGAATAGGGCTTTCATAAGTGTTTATATTTTTTACTTGTACATTGTACTTTAATTGAAATGTAATGTAAAATTAGAACAATTTTGGATGTTTAAGCTAATTGTTTTGCCTGGAATATTAACAGTGTTAATTTGTGATGTAGATACAGATTGTTCGGCAGTTCTATTAGTTTTTGGATTTTCAATAGTTTTGTGTGCAGAATCTTCTTTGTATGTTAATGGACCAGCCTCTGTTAGGATTACATTATTAGGTTGGTAATCTTTAGATGTGGATGGACCAGCCTCATTTGGGATAAATTTGATGTGTTCGTTCGGGATCAAATTTATATGCTCTGTAAGAATTTTACTAATCTTGCTCTTGTTTTCCACCGAGTCCTCAATATATCCCTCTGCAACCTGCAACAAATTAAAAACATTTTAGCTGCAGGAAGGTTCTGTTGATATTTTGACATGATAACATATTAAAAATAAATAAGAGGTATGTATAAGTATAGGAATGGGACGCAACCGGTAACATACCAATTTTACTATGGGGAATAATCCCAAATGGTAACATTCCCTATAGTAACATTGGGAATTTACCGGTAGCATCCCATCCTAAATAGTAACCCTTTGTAAGTTACATAAAATAAGATGTAAAGTCTCACCTGGTCAGATTTCCATCCGCCATGTCTTTTTAACATGGTGATGTTTGCCCCGGAATCTGCCAAGAGGGTTGCTGATGTTCTCCGGAAACAGTGACCTGTGTAACTTCCTGGATTGTCTAAACTTAGATAAGTGGCAATTTCTTTGGGTAATTTAGCGAATTTGTTGCATCCTATTACTTGCTTTGTGCATTTTTCATTCTGATAATTCAGAAAAAATCTATTTGTTTGAACATTTGTGGGTCGTAACGCTTGATATTTTTTGACAATGTTGAGATATTCCCCTTTAACAACAAATGTCCGTTCACGGTTTGTTTTTGTATTAGGCAAGTTTACAGCTTGTATTATTGTGTCCGTCTTGACATCATCCAATGTAATGTTGGCAAGTTCTATGCCTCGACAAGCACCACTTATACCAAATATAAGCGCAACCTAGAACAAAAATAGTTTATTAATATTTGTAAACAATAGCCGAACAAAATTTAAAAAAAATCAGTTTCCTACACGTTATTATGCAAAATCTATTTGAAACTTCTTGAGTTAAATGTAAACATGTAAATACTTTGCTACTTACTTTGGTAGCCAAGTATTTTTCGTCAGGAGCGGTGTTTAAAAAGGTCTCGACTTGTTTTGCTGTAAGGATCTTGCTTTTTTTTTACTTTTATGGCCGGTTGAAAGCCTTTTCAGCAAGGATGCAAGCTTCGTATACGTTTGTATATTAATGTTGTGTTTCATGTTTATGGTAGATTTAAGCATCGAATAAATACTCCACAATGTAGATGGCTGCAGGCGCTTACGCCTAAGCGCCTAATATATTAATGGAAAAAATGCAGATAAAGTAGTAGAAAAGATTCTGCCGCCGAAGTCTAAGCAAATATATTTAAAAACTTATGAAGCATTCATGCAATGGCGGATCGAAAAACAAGTGAATGCGTTTTCTGAAAGTGTATTTTTAACTTATTTCGACGAATTTTCGGAAAAACTGCAGCCATCTACATTGTGGAGTATTTATTCGATGCTTAAATCTACCATAAACATGAAACACAACATTAATATACAAACGTATACGAAGCTTGCATCCTTGCTGAAAAGGCTTTCAACCGGCCATAAAAGTAAAAAAAAAGCAAGGTCCTTACAGCAAAACAAGTCGAGACCTTTTTAAACACCGCTCCTGACGAAAAATACTTGGCTACCAAAGTAAGTAGCAAAGTATTTACATGTTTACATTTAACTCAAGAAGTTTCAAATAGATTTTGCATAATAACGTGTAGGAAACTGATTTTTTTTTAATTTTGTTCGGCTATTGTTTACAAATATTAATAAACTATTTTTGTTCTAGGTTGCGCTTATATTTGGTATAAGTGGTGCTTGTCGAGGCATAGAACTTGCCAACATTACATTGGATGATGTCAAGACGGACACAATAATACAAGCTGTAAACTTGCCTAATACAAAAACAAACCGTGAACGGACATTTGTTGTTAAAGGGGAATATCTCAACATTGTCAAAAAATATCAAGCGTTACGACCCACAAATGTTCAAACAAATAGATTTTTTCTGAATTATCAGAATGAAAAATGCACAAAGCAAGTAATAGGACGCAACAAATTCGCTAAATTACCCAAAGAAATTGCCACTTATCTAAGTTTAGACAATCCAGGAAGTTACACAGGTCACTGTTTCCGGAGAACATCAGCAACCCTCTTGGCAGATTCCGGGGCAAACATCACCATGTTAAAAAGACATGGCGGATGGAAATCTGACCAGGTGAGACTTTACATCTTATTTTATGTAACTTACAAAGGGTTACTATTTAGGATGGGATGCTACCGGTAAATTCCCAATGTTACTATAGGGAATGTTACCATTTGGGATTATTCCCCATAGTAAAATTGGTATGTTACCGGTTGCGTCCCATTCCTATACTATACATACCTCTTATTTATTTTTAATATGTTATCATGTCAAAATATCAACAGAACCTTCCTGCAGCTAAAATGTTTTTAATTTGTTGCAGGTTGCAGAGGGATATATTGAGGACTCGGTGGAAAACAAGAGCAAGATTAGTAAAATTCTTACAGAGCATATAAATTTGATCCCGAACGAACACATCAAATTTATCCCAAATGAGGCTGGTCCATCCACATCTAAAGATTACCAACCTAATAATGTAATCCTAACAGAGGCTGGTCCATTAACATACAAAGAAGATTCTGCACACAAAACTATTGAAAATCCAAAAACTAATAGAACTGCCGAACAATCTGTATCTACATCACAAATTAACACTGTTAATATTCCAGGCAAAACAATTAGCTTAAACATCCAAAATTGTTCTAATTTTACATTACATTTTTTCCATTAATATATTAGGCGCTTACGCCTAATATATTAATGGAATGGTTCTTCGTCACTTGAGGACATATTTTTCGTGATTTTCTTCTTATTACCAAAACAAACAAGACGTTGTAATTAACATTAAGTACAATTAAAGTACATTGACAAGTAAAAAATATAAACACTTATGAAAGTCTTATTAGTTGACAAGCCAAGCCGGGCCACAGAATAAATATGGCCGGGCCGTGTTCCGAATCAGGATTAAACTGTGTCACTCGCGCTCACGGTCGGACCGATTTGTTAGCTGGCAACTGTCATCACTGTGAGCGTTGTGGTATTGTAATCCTGATTCGGACCAGGGCCCCGGCCTGGCTCGATTATTTTTGATGATAAAGCATTCGGTTTAGAACTCTCTGCATTCGAACGCGTATTACGCCTGGCTGATGAGTATTATTGTCATAGTCAAAATAGCCTTAGAAGAAGTCAATATTTTATGCACTTGTGCATAAAATTGAGTTTTAGTCCGCCTATACCCAGCATAAAGTGAAACTTTACGAGCATGAGAAGTAAAAAAGATATTTGTGAAGTACTAAGTAACATTGGTATGTTTGTGAAACAAATGAATAATGTATCATTTCTGCTAAATGCTATTCAAGTTGGCCAAGTTATTTCAGTATTCACAGTTCATAATTAAAGTTTAAAGTTCTAACTCCACTCCGCCTCTGTTAGGTAATAGTTGTAACGTGGAGAATCTATTGCGCCATACTACCTGCCATCAGGTCTCGTTTAATATAAAATTTATAGGCAACAATTTCGAATTCGCATCTGAATGCAAACTTCCACTGCACTCAGAACGGCACTTGAATAATGTAGTCAGCAATTTGTAGATATTGAAACGATTTGAATCTTGTTATAGTTGTGCTGTGAATATTTATTGTATACAATGGTCATTTCTATCAAGTATTTATCGAAGATTACAGACGGTTTAGAGTGGGAGTCTAGTAATTGGGAGTATTATGTAATGCATGAACAGAAATTAACTAGAGTATCATGTACAGTCACCATCAGATATATCAGAGAGGCCAAAGTGGTCACAAGTATCTGAAAAACGCCTCTATGTTCAAGGCGATAAAGTGCATGTTTATATATTTTTGAGTACCGTGGCCGCTCCGATATATTTGATGGCGACTGTACATATACAATCATTAAGGCGCTAGGCGCTGATTGTCGCCGAAAACTGTTACTTTATATCTCCTTAACGGGTCATTAAAAAAATTAAAATATATATATGTTAATCATTATTTCATGTACAATTAGTGACAACGTTTTATTAATTAACACGTACCATACAATACAATATACTTATAATTTACTTATTAAAAATTTCCAAAGGAATGAAGATAATAAATTTATACATATTTATTTTAAATTCCGCGTTTTACGAATGTAACATGCGTTTTATTTTGAAATTAATTACGATCAAATTAAATGTTATAAATTTATAATTTACAAAATTAAGAACTTGCGAAGAAAACTGCAATGGACTGCATAAAAAAAAGAATGAAAAGGTGTACCATAGTGCGGCAAAACAGTATTTGATAATCGTCATGACTCATGAGCATCATCCAGTCCTGAGTGCTGCAGTTCCGGTACTCCGAAGCTCCTAGTTGGCAGCTACTACAATTAATATTATTATGTGAACTTTGTTAGTTTTTTAAGGGTTTTAATATCTACGTGGCTACCCCTATTTATATTATAAATTAAATACCATGCTACTAATACCAATTAATAATAATAAATACCTTTGTCTACAACTTCCATAATCATGCAATCAATAAAAATTAAAAAAAAAACGGGTGGCACTCCGGGAGTGCCGGCAGAAGTGAAAACTTGAATATTAACTTTGTGCATTTTTTATATTTTGGAATGGTTACGGAATAATTTTGCACGAATTTCTTTAATCATCATCATCATCATCATCATCATATCAGCCGAAACACGTCCACTGCTGGACATAGGCCTCCCCCAAAGAGTGCCACAATGACCGGTCCTGCGCCACCCGCATCCAGCGGACTCCCGCGACCTTCACCAGGTAATCAGTCCACCTTGCGGGGGGTCTGCCCACGCTGCGCCTTCCGGTTCGTGGTCGCCACTCGAGAACCTTTCCGCCCCAACGGCCATCGGTTCTACGAGCAATGTGCCCCGCCCACTGCCACTTTAGTTAAGCGATTCGGAGGGCTATATCGGTTACTTTGGTTCTGCTGTGGATGGCCTCATTTCTGATGCGATCACGCAGAGAGACTCCAACCATAGCCCTCTCCATTGCCCTTTGGGTGACTTTGAGCTTTCTTATGAGGCCCATTGTAAGCGACCACGTTTCAGTACCATATGTCATCACTGGCAACACACACTGGTCAAAGACTTTCGTCTTGAGACACTGCGGAATATTGGACAAAAAGATGTGCCGTAGCTTCCCGAACGCTGCCCAACCGAGTCGGATTCGTCGATTGACCTGTTTCTCGAAGTTGGATCTACCTAACTGGACAGTATGTCCTATGTATATATAATCGTCCACAACTTCGAGTGTAAAGTCTCCGATTGTAACGGGAGTTGGTGCTACATGGGTATTTGACATGATCTTCGTCTTATCCATGTTCATCTTTAGACCAACTCGCTCGGAGGCTTTAATGAGGTTATCGAGCATCGTACTCAAATCCTCCATGGTCTCAGCCAAGACTACTATGTCGTCAGCAAACCGAAGGTGAGTGATGTACTCGCCGTTTATGTTGATGCCTAGCCTTCTCCAGTCCAGAGTCTTGAAAATATCCTCCAGTGCAGCGGTAAACAGTTTAGGAGAAATAACATCTCCTTGCCTGACTCCCCGCTGCAACGGAATAGGCTTAATTATCAGTATAAAAATTTTATGTCGTAAAATACAATATTCATTTATTGCACTATCATACACAAACATGACAATTTATATTACATTAAAAATTTAATACTTCAGAACTATTACAATTATTTAACATTAAAAAGTTTATCTTTCAGAAACTTTGATTATAAAACCAACCGGATGCGAGACGCGCACTAATTTCTATCAGAAAAAGTCTGCCAATTTCGGCGCGGGGGACGAGGAAACGCACACAAATACTGTTAACACTAATGCATTTTTCATTGACGTCGCTAAACACGCACACGATAAAATTATCAAACACTAGCATAAAATATACTCACACAAGTATAAACACAGACACAGACAACCTGTCCGTGAACGATATAATGTCATCTTTAAGTAAACGTACACAGTGCGAGGAAAATAATATACTTAAGTATCGATATTTGTGACGTTTTCAAGTCAAAGGTACATCATTGTCGGTTGTTAATAGAGTTAATTTCTAAATGATTTTTTTATGGTAACGCCTTATTGACAACCGATAATGATGTACCTTTGACTTGAAAATGTCACATCTTATCGTAGATTTATTTATCGTATGCCTACATGTCACTGGATATAGATAGGCATTTCTTCCCTAGGGTAGTGGGAAAGCAGATGATGAAGAAAATCCAGTGAGTGCTGCGAGGTGCAGGTAGGACAGTAGAGCTGCCAAGTTTGTAACTCTTTTAGCACCACCCAGGGATTACGTGTAGGGTTGTCTAAGGTGTTTCCTACGGACGCAGAGAAACATTGATCGTAGGTTAGTTATATATTTTTGTTTCTTTACCAAGTATAAGGTTTAGCTATTGATAAAATTATAATGTTAATTTGTGATTAAATATCAAGTTTTTCTACCAGCATATTACTTACAATATTAGTATTCTACGTAAGTTAGTTTGTCTATTTGTTCAGGGCAAATCTTGCAAGCTGATTTAAAATAACTTTTATATTATCAATTTAATATTTTGATGTGTATTTGCTTTTAAATTTAGTGGAAAATACTACAAATTGGAAACAAATAACTATTACAATGAAACATTGAACTGCAAAGAACTCTGGAACATCACGGGATCCGAACCCACGTGTTTAGATTACCGTTCCAATGTGCTTCCAATTACACTAGACGTTTCTCTATCCACCTCAGTGATTTTTTCACTGTAATGGACAATGATGAATCAGTCACTAGCGACATCGTGATGTTCCAGAGTCCTTCGCAGTTGATATTTTGATTGTAATGGGCATCTGTTTCCAATTTGTGTTTCTATTTTCTCTTCTTCACTTTCTATTATAAATAAAAAGTATAACATACTGCTACTGTTAATATCGACATTTATTTTTGTGGTGTCCCATCACTAAAACCTACCTGTTAGGTACAGTGATACCAGAGTCAGAAATTAAAAGTGCCTATTTAAGGGGATAAGTGTGTATACTGTACCTTATAATAAATAAAGTATAATCCATACAAAATTAAAATGCGACATAAAATGTATGGTGAAACTAAAGGAACGAATTAATTTCTAAACAGGAATATCGTTATTTCAAGCATCTACAAGTATATTTCACTTAAAAAATTTGTCTATTAAAACGGAAATTTGTTTATGGTAGCTGTATTTTTGAGACCATAGACAAATTTCAGCAATTGTGCCGTACTACAAGCACACATACGCTGAGTTTCTTACGCTGGTTCTTCTCAGTTGGGGCTCCATTCCGAACCAGTAGTAGTTTATTGCCCTTCCCATAATACGGTTTTAAAAAGATTTGATTTCAATACAGTTGTTAAACCAGTGCAGTGCTTGTTTTATTTCATTACCGTGCGTAATGTGCTATAGGCTAGTTTATCCTGATAGTGTCAGTTTTTTGAGTTTCAAACCACCTTACAGCCCTGCCCTCGGCGGTCCTCGACGACATATATAATTTAAAAAGCTATGCGTGTGAATGAGTTTTACCTTTGAAGTACTGACGTTAATCTTTTCATTTTTGTTAATGATTAAAAATAATATGTAATTTGAATAATTTAAAAGTCGATTAAAATATGTTTAGAAACAATTTAATAAAAACACACACACACAGACAGACTGCTTTTTTAACAGAGCAATGCTTTACAATTATGGCTGTACGCCGAATGGGTCTCTGCCTAACCCACGGAGTATCTTTTAAGTGTATTGCCTAACCTGTCATAACAATGACATTGAATGACATAATGGCGGACGTATTTCTGCCGCACTGGAGTCGATTACTCTTGTTTGCAATATTTCACTTACATCCCTTGATGTAATCGTGTTCATAATTGCATAACCAATTTATGAATGAATTCATTGATAAATTAGGTATGCAATTATGAACCCGATGGTACAATGTACTATAAAGGGTCAAGTTTAAAAATTACCCTAAAGCAGATGTAGTACCATTAAGTGGCAACACTTTTTGATTGACAATATTTTTTAGTTTTTTGCTAATTTCGTGCACTATTTGATGATATTTAGACGTAATTATACTTGTTGATGAAAAGAAACGTTATCCTTATGTAAACTAGATAATTCAGATCTTTTCTTACATGAAAACACGCAGCAATTCGGCATTTTTACCTCAGATCGTTCCGGGCTGACTGACATTCATTGAATGGCGTTTGACGCGCGACAACTAGTTTTATATAACCGCTACGACCAGTGGTCTTGTACGTTTGGCAGAGGGGGACGCCTGACAATTACCACTCCATTGGTTTATTTCTCTGAGTTCAGAAATATCAACTTCCATCCATAATTTCAACGACTCTTACACCATCATCATTACTAGAACCAGCATCGCCAGTCTCTAAAACTGATACGATAGGTTTATGGTAGCTGAAATAAGAAACGAACAATTTTGATTCTAACCTATTTAAATGTCTAACACCGCATCAATAGTAGTTTTGTATTTCGTAGTGCTAAGATTACGATTTCGAACGAAACAGCAGGCGCAGGCATACATTTTCGCCGCGCGGTAGAAAGAGAGGGGAATACTTCCCCTCCTACGCCGCACCGGCGGTCTATTGGCTTCAATGACATTGTAACCATTTTTCAATCAGGTCACGTGTCCGTCTTACGAATTTTCATGAATTTTATGTTATTAACATCTATTTTTAGTAAAAATATCAATTTTTACTTAAAGCCTGACCAGAAATATATGATCATGCACCATGTTGCGGAATTTCATTGGAACTAATTTCTTGCACTGGCAATTATTTTACTGACAGAATGATATGCATGTGTGAGTGCATGTAATAGGCCGTCAGTGTCATTGTCGCGGTTTATTTGAATTACAGTAAAGTGTTGAATATTAAATAATACAAGACAAAAATATCCCAAAATTATTCATAGTCAAGAGCGAAACATTGTAAATAGTGTATGTAATAAACAGCTGTAAATAATACGCTCGGGAAATTTCAAATTAACATCAGAGCTGACAGGTAAACAAATCAAGATGTCACTATACCATAGAGAAATAATACGCTCTATGGCTATACTGAACTGTTGCCATATAAATGAGAATAATAGCGCCCTCTTGACAATAATCATATATTTCTGGTCAGGCTTTACCTATATTTCAGTGAAAAGAAAGCTAATTTCTGTAAGAATATATTTTGTCGTGTGTCAAATGCTTTTCTTGCCTTGTCAGTCAGCCGGGTTTTCTTAATTTATTTACTTTCGTCCTCCTTTTGACCAACTAACCTGTCAAATATGCCGGACGTAAACATAGTTCACAATTTCCGAACGCGCCCCTCACTGTCAAGTTGTAAACCACTAAAATATGTAAATAATATGTAATATGGCCCACCATTTGTCATTAAATTAACAGTTTTTAATGCAAAATACGCGACAATCCGAATTTTGCCCATATATGTCTTCAATTCAAAACTGTTATTTTTTTACGCCTTTTCATTTGAATATAATTTCAATCGGGTCTACCGTACGCGACGGAATTATTAATATAGATTTATTCGATCAGGTCACGTGTCCGTCTTACGAATTTTCAACCTGACCAGTGCTGCCAACTCCGCATTTCAATCAGTGCTAAAACTATACTGAAAAAATGCTAAAATAGTGCTAAAACTTAAAAAATTATGCTAAACAAAGTGCTAAATAAAAAAGTTATCCATTCGAATGTGTTTAATTATATCTTCCAATGAAGCGAGTCATATAATATCGATTGAACTTCACTTGCGAAGCTCGATTGATCTTATTTAATTTAATAGTACTACGTACAGAAGGCTAACTTCCCTACAAAATCAATGTTTGATAACATTTTCACAGATGACACATGACGTATCCATACAATTTTGCCTTTCGACTTTTAGGGTTGACAAGTACGCGATTAGTTTGATTGCTAGATCTGCCCCAATCTACCTAGACACCGCCCCTTATATTATGCTCTCTATCGGACCGTTTTTTCTAGTCACCTATTAACGACTCGGTAATAAGGTTCAACTGTGGTTAGGGAAATAGAGAAAAAGTAATGTCCGGTTCTCTACTGGTCCGTGTGTACAACTCCACAAAGTGACAGTGAAATCCCCTTCGTTTATTTGCAGATAAGATAAAATATTTAAGTAGTTTATAGTAGTAGTTTTGTTTGTACTAAAATTACAGTTAAATTAGGCAAATGAGGTAATATATCAGACATTTATTTAGTTTTGTATTAAAACTACTGATAGCTTAGGTAGATTGAGGCAGATTGGAGCAGGTCTAGCAATCAAACTAATTCCATACTTGACTTGTCAACCCTATAAAGTCGAAGGCAAAATTGTATGAAGACCGCATGTGTCACCGTTCATATTTCAAAGTTCTGTCAAACACTGATTTTATAGGGAAGATAAGCATCTTTATGTAATACTATTATATTTTCTGTGCTACTACTACTGACAATTTTGGTTTGACGGACTACAAATAAAATTTATCAACTTTTGGAAAATATTTTTTTATAAAATTTCAATTTCCAAAAAGTGCTAAAAATAGTGCTAAGTGCTAAATGCAAAAAATTAGGGCTAAGTCAGTCTAAATAGTGCTAAATTTAGCCCCAAAAGTGCTAAATTGGCAACACTGAACCTGTCGAATCTGTCGGTCACGTGACCCTGCCGCGAGTTTAACATTTTTTCCCCATCACAAAAAGTGCACAGCGCCGCTAAAGAAGTTTTCACATCAAAAAAAAAAAATACGTGCTGTAAACAAACTTTCACTTAAACGTGTGAAGAATAACGCCAATTACATTGTCGTTACACGTAGTTACACGTGGTCGATGATCACTTCAAAGGTCCGAAAATTAATTATCTACTTAAAAAATTTAGAAACTATATACAGGACGTCCCACAATGCCACAACTTTACCACATGGAGAGGAAGTACTTTAAATATTGTAGATAGGAATTTTTACTGAAATAAGACTTCATTTTTATTTTTAAAACAATACGAACTGCATTCAAATAATTTTAAATAATTCGTAACGCTATGATACCAGCGAGAACTCAGACAATTTTACAAATCTTTACTAGTATGTTTTATACTTAAATTTAATAATTCTGCGTTGCAACCATCGACATATAATATAAAGACGAGTAAAGGCAAGCAAAGTTCATGTGAAAATACGACCCATTTTCACGTTTACAAAACTAAAATGTCTTATGTCTTATTAACCAATCAAGACGCCGGCAACACTGGCCGGGAATAAACGTCAAAATGACCTAGCGTATTTAATTAGTGAAAATAAATGTTTTAAAAGTGATTTATAACGAGTTACTGTGTAAAATGACAAGATCTCAATGAAATTAAAGTGTAACAGTGTTATCTCTAGTATTAGTTTACTTTAAGGAGCAAATTATTATGACGAAAAATTTTGAGCCAACTGTCAACGGCTTAACGTTCAAGATTTAAAATTACACCGAATTTACATGGAAATTGCCTACATTTCATCGAAGACTTTTACAGGGGAGTATTGCTTTTCACATTTATATGCCTTACTTTTAGTCTGATTGTCCAAAATAACTTAATATTTTTAATATTCAGTACCTAACCTATGGGCAAGTAAGTTCTTGTTAAAAACAGTGGTTCATCTTACTAAACTAGCCAAAGTGAATGCTAATAAACTCAGAAATAGCACAGATGTATTCAACGAACATTATTATAAGTTGACGTTCAAAGTATAAAGTTTTTTTTTGTGTAAATTCCTGCTATAAAGCTTAATTTAAATACTAGAAAATTTGAATTTAAATACTTTTTTCTGTTAGTACCATTGTGAATCATACTTGCTAGGCTCAGATTTCTTACATTGTCAATATGTTTTCAGCACAACCCTCTAAAATGATTACTCGCAGGGATGTTTTGGTCGCTAAAGTCCAGCAACTACAAAGGGATCTTAAGACGGCGACTGAGCTAAATGACAGACTCCTACAAGAGCGGGAAGAAAGTGAACAGGAAATCGAGCGTGTTATCCGAGCAAACACTGTTCTCAAAACTCAGCTTGCCAACCAGGACATTGACTATGAAGATATCCAGGGTCAGCGGGATGAACTTCAAGCTACTGTAGACCGATTTGAACAATGCCAGGAAATACACGAACAGGCATTGCAACGCATCAAGGACCTGGAGCAGCAGCTGGGGGAGATGGACCTTAAAAAAAATTATACTTGCAAGTACTGCTCCGAGCACTCCGGGCCGCCAGACAACAATTTAAGTATTTTTGCTGAGCTAAATAGTTTTGAAGTAGATTTAGTAAATGACAGCATAGTGGACTCTCCTTTTATGGAAAATATAGAGTTTTCAAGTTCTGTGTGCATAGGGAACAGTGATGGGAAAATTTCATTGAACGGAAGAAAAAAGATAAAAAAATATTTAAAATTAAATAGATTCATAAAAAAATCTAAACTTTTGCTGAAATGCCACAAATTCTTATTTAAATCATTAAATTCCAAATGTAAACATGTAGCCTTGAGAGATGAACTCCTAAAGTGCCAATATCAATTAGACCAGACAGTAGAGGAGCTGAATCATCGCTCTGCTGAATTAAGCAAATTAGAGTCAAAGCTAAAAGCTCTTAATGATAAGCATGAATTATCTAGTAAAACGCTACAGGAATACATAGCCTTTATGAATAATGTTCTAGCACCGGGCAGCGGCTACCCTCTGCGCTTGGAATCGCCACGGCCGCCGAGTCGCCTGGCTGCGCCGGGCTCGCCCGCGCCCGCGCCGCGCGCCACGCTGCTGGCGCGCGTCTCCGGCGCGACCACTCCGCGTCGCCAGCCCGAGCCTGACCTTAGCCTGGACGTCCGGGAGTCGTCGCTGGGTCCTTCACAGTCATGCCCTGGATTGGATGTCGCACTGGATTTATCCCTGCCCTGCCCAGTGGAACCAACTCCACCGTTATCGTGCCCAGGCGAGGCGGGTCCACCGCCGCCATGCACTGTCGAGCTGGTTCCACAGCCGCTGTGCACTGTCGAGCCGGGCCCATCGCCGCCATGCACTGACGAGCCGGGCCCATCGCAGCCATGCACTGTCGAGCCGGGCCCATCGCCACCATGCACTATCGAGCGGGGCCCATCGCCGTCGTGCCCAGTGGCACTGGATCTATCGCCGTCGCGCTCAGTCCAACACACTCCATCGCTATCGTGCCCTGTCGAGCTGGTTCCGCCGCCGCCGTGCCCGGTGGAGGCGCCACTCTCGCGCGCGCGCCCCGCCCCGCTGGTCCCCGCACTCGCACCCGCGCCCGCGCCCGCGCCCGCGCCCGCGCCCGCGCCCGCGCCCGCGCCCGCGCCCGCGCCCGCGCCCGCACCCGCGCCCGCGCCTGCGCCCGGCCGCACCGTTCTATATACAGACGAGGTGGGCGCCGGGCTCGGCGCGCTGCTGGCGGAGCGCTTGTCGCGAGGCGTCCTTAACAACTGTCACCCGGGCGCCTCCTTCGATCGTCTGATCAAATGTATATCGGTCGGCGAGTATGACCGCGATTCCACGCTTGTAGTGTTTTTAGGAAATAGTATAGATTGCACTAAACGAGATATCTTGAGATTATCCGAGACCCTGTCAGATATTGGCCAGCGAGATTCTGTAAAAATAATTATCTGTGCCTTACCATACAGAATGTCGAGTCATATAAATAAGAGGGTATATTCTTACAACTCCGTATTGTATAATCTTTCTTTGTACAGTAGTACGATTTCGTATTTTGATACAAATAAATTTATTGAGGATTTTATTATGCCCCATGATAGGACTTACCTTCCGAGAAGATGTCTTATAGATTGTGCTAACCTGTTAGCATACAATATTGTAGACCCCGTCGTGACTAGCACGGCGGATGATAGTTTTATTAAGACGAATCCCGATTCATACTGCAGGGGCTCAGATTTAGAGAGGCAGCCGTCTGGTGATATCAATTTAAACTGACTGCTACGACAACGAGTGCACCAGCCGGCTCCGTTCCTAAACATAACTGTGATGCTAGCATAAGTAGTAAAACTGATGTATTGTACTTAGTTCACCAAAATATTCAAGGGTTTACCAGTAAACAACTGGAAATTGATTTATTTGTACAACACTCGAACATTGATATCCTCTGTATAACGGAGCACTGGCTTAAAGGTCATGAATTTATGTTTAATTTCCACAATCATAGTGTAGTAAGTAAATTTTTTAGAAAATCCTGCATTCGCGGCGGGTCATTAATAATGGTAAAACATGATATAAAAAGTAAGGATCGGAAAGACATTGTTGAATTGTCTGTGGAACGCCATATTGAACTTTCTTGTGTCGAGTTAGAAGAATTTATAATTATATGCGTGTACAGGCCTCCATTGGCAAACTATAACACATTTGAGTCAGTGATAGATGAAGTTCTTACAAGTGTTTTTTGTAGTAATAAAAGTGTTATTGTGTGTGGTGATTTTAATATCAACTTACTTGAAGATTCATCCATGTGTGTAAGGTTACTTAGTACTTTCAAATCCTACAATTTAGTAAATTTATTTTGTGAGCCTACACGAATCACAGCAACCAGTGCTACATGTATAGATAACATTTTCAGTAACAAGGATGCGACTAGTAAATCTATAATAAACAACTTAAGTTCTGACCACTGTGGACAAAAAGCCTCTTTTAGCGGAAAAACTAAGGATATTCCACAAGTCACTATGTGCAGACCAATTTCCGAAAGACGATTAGATTTATTCAGTCGGAATATCACGAAACAATTATGTTATGTTCCATTTACCCAGGAAAACCCTAACCGTATGAGTATTGAGTTGTTTAACTGTATTAAAAGGGAATTTGATGCCTGTTTCATTCCGAAGAAGGTGCAAGGCAAGGTCAAGACGAAATTTAGCGACTGGGCTACGCCGGATATTCATGAGAAAAGACGACGGCTCTATGATTTATATGACTTGAGAAGAATTAATAAAAGTCCGGAATTCCTAGATTATGTCAGGAACTTTTCTAAATCTTTTAAGATGATGTGTGCCGCTGCTAAAGCTGATTATCTGTCCAGAAAGATCCAAAATTCCAAGGATAAAGTAAAAACTGTTTGGCAAGTAATCAACGATGAAACTGGGAAACGTAAAATCAAAGATCCGCACTACAACCTACGTATTAATAATAATTTAGTGAGTTCGGACCTTGAAGTTGCGGATCATTTTGAGCAGTTCTTCTCTAATATACCGGTAGAAACAACAAAGTCTCTTCATTCATCGCCTGACGTCGCTGAGGCAATACTGAAAACAAATATAGCAGAGTGTACAGATTTCTTTAAATTTTCATATGTTACTCCGAACTTAGTTATTAAAACATTTAAATCCCTAAATTTAAAGAAAACTGAAGATCTTTGGGGCCTATCTGTTAAAGTTCTACATTCCATTGTTGAATCGATTGCACCACATTTAGCTGATATATTTAACAAATGTATTGATACAGGAATATTTCCAGACATAATGAAGCACAGCAAAGTCATCCCCTTGTTCAAATCAGGATCGAGAACAGAACCAAGCAATTTCAGACCAATTTCAATACTGCCGGCACTGAGCAAAGTTTTCGAGAAACTAATTCTAAATCAACTTGTGTCACATTTTAACCGAAACGAATTGTTCGCCAGAAATCAATTTGGTTTTACCAGAGGTCGCTCGACTACTGACGCAGGTGCTGTTCTTCTTAAGCACATCTTTGCCGCTTGGGAAAAAAAACAAGATGCTGTTGGAATATTCTGTGACCTATCGAAGGCATTTGATTGCGTTGATCACGAAAATCTAAAGAGAAAACTAAGCCATTACGGGATCAAAGCTGGTGCCCTTAACCTCGTCTCATCATACCTATCGGATAGAACACAACGAGTGGTTATTAATGGAACTCAATCTTCTGGGTCCCCTGTGGCACTCGGAGTGCCTCAAGGCTCAATACTTGGTCCTTTCCTGTTTTTGGTGTACATTAATGACCTACCTAAAATTGTGCAAGATAAACATGATATAGTGTTATTTGCTGATGACACATCTCTGATATTTAAAGTGGACAGAAAAGAAAACAGCTTCGATAGTATTAACAGTACACTCTCCAAAGTAGTAAATTGGTTTACGGCTAATAACCTACTTTTGAACGCCAAGAAAACGAAGTGCATCAAATTTACACTTCCCAACGTCAAGCAGATTAACAGCAGCAAGATTATAATAAATGATGAAATAATGGAATTCGAAAATCAAACTGTTTTCTTAGGAGTCACTTTAGACTCGAAATTACAATGGCATCCACATATAGCTACCCTAGCTGGGAAACTTAGCTCTGCAGCCTATGCCGTGAGGCGAATCAGCCATCTAACAAACAGTGAAACTGCCAGGCTGGTATACTTCAGTTACTTTCACAGTGTTATGTCGTATGGAATTCTGTTGTGGGGTAAAGCAGCTGATATTGGGACCATATTTGTGCTACAAAAACGAGCTGTACGTGGCATTTATAAAATGCGCGGTCGAGCATCCGTAAGAGGAAAATTTGAAGAGGCAAATATTCTTACCGTAGCATCTCAATACGTACTTGAAAACATTATGTATGTGCGGAAAAACATCCATAAATTCAAGCTCAACAGTGATATCCATAACTATAACACTAGAAATAAAGATAAGATTGCTGAGCCTGGCCACCGCCTCGGTAAGGTTCGTACGTCTTTTGCTGGGAACTGTACACGTTTTTATAACAAAGTCCCCGCTGATGTAGTGAATTTGCCACTAAATAAATTCAAGTCTTATGTTAAGCGCTATTTGTTGAGGAGAGAGTACTATACTTTAAAGGAATTCATTGAGGATAACGATGCCTTTAAGCCTGTAGCTTGATATAGTTAGTACAATACAAATTGAGAAATTATTAGGTACATTACTCTATGAAGCAGCTTTACTAGTGTCCAGTATTACCTGTTTTTCATTTTTATTTTATTTTGTTTTTATTTAGTATTTGGACACTTAGAGACGTTATACATCTCTAAGTCTTGCATTCGCAAATATTTATATGTATAGATATATATTTAATGATCCTGACGCTTAGAGACATGTACATCTCTATGTCACTTTTATATTGTAATTTAGTTCACGCATGTAAAATACGAGCACAGAATATTGTTTCTCACCAGACTAAACATGGCTAGTTTTTATTAATTAATAAAGCCCGCCAGCTTGAACATGTCATGCTCGCTTAAAAGGCTCTGCTTATGGTGGCGTCGTTGATCGGGTCGCCACTTTCCCGAAGAAAGGTTGAGGGAGGCGATGGCTGAGATATGCGTCATACTCGTGAACGGGTGCTGTTTGTGGAGACCGGTCTGTTTAGGCTAACTGGGGCAACACATTTACGTAACTTTTTATTAATCATATTTAATTTTAGTTTAATTGGCTTTAGACACAACATTCGGTGCTTGATTATCCATATTTTTTTATTCAAGACACTTGGAGACCTTATACATCTCTAAGTATAATTTAGAAATAGTATGTTTATTGTATACTAGAATCACTTAAGTACTTTTTTTTATATTATTTAAATTCAAAGTTTGTTTCTAACTGTTGATGATGGATTATTATAATTTGGAAATTTATGTAGAAGACACAGTTCAGGTAAGAAAGTATATCAAACTTGTATGTAATTTATTTTCAATAGTCAGATTTGGACTCATCTTTTTTCTTTGGTATTTTTCTTAAACTATAACCTATTGTTGGTTAATCTAACCTTGGTTTGATATGTTTTCTTATAGAACAACGCACTATATGTATTGTTTAGTTTTGATGTACTGTTGTTTTGAAAAAATAAGTCCCGCCGAGTTTCTTGCCGGACATAATTCTTCTCGGGTCAGAGGTGTAGGGTTAGAACCGGTGTAGTTTGATTTTTTTTTTCTCTCTCTTTTACTTTGACGTGTAAAAGTGCCCTTGTGGCCTACTTACTGAATAAATGTTTGAGTTTGAGTTTGAGTTTGAGTTTGAAGTACTCATTCTTTAAGCATATTTTTTTGTGTTAACCTTAATTCCGCAAAGGTTTCATGCCATTTCACCAATAAGAAAAGTTGCCGTGTTGTGAGTGGTCAAAATCAATTTGACAATGAAGTTTAATTGGACAGGAGATACTCAAATGAAATAACTGAAATGTCAAGTTAACGTATAATAAATACGCCTCAGTTTGACGTGGATGGATTCACGTAAAAAATAATAATGCAATCAATTAACAATTTATTTTTAGTGCATTTTGCATTACTTATGTAATATACGTAAATTTAATCGTTCATGGAATAAGGAATAATATGAAACCCTTCTATTCATCTTTCATTTATTTAATAAAAGTGCTTAATTACAATAAAGGGACTTACATACTACAAAATAAGCATAAATTAACATAAAATGGTAAAGATTTTGAACTTTTTTACAATTTTATAAATCCGTTACATTAGGGAGACCCTCTTGGTCTCAAGCAACATAATGTTAAGCAATTAAGGTTGATTATGGCAAAAAAAACGATTATTTTTTAACTTTATTTATGACCAGACTAGAAAATAATAGCATACCTTCAATATAAATAGTTAAAATTCTCTTTGCTTCCTCGTGTTTTAGAACTAAATAAATAACGGATGAGTTCGTTTATGTGTACTATTTATTTTAGCAGGCTTAGGGAAATACAAAGATAAATTTACATTTTGTATCCATTTTTTTATACTACAACCGTAGCAAATAGGCATACGGCTCATCTGATGGTAAGCAGCTACCGTAGCCTATGGACGCCTGTAACTCCAGGGGTGTCTCATGTGCGTTGCCGATTCACTGTGTTGACAGCTAAAGGGACAAGAGGATCCCCCATCGTCAACACACTGCATCCTCTGAGCTCTCTGGCAACCTTACTCACCGGCAGGAACACAACACTATGAGTAGGGTCTAGTGCTAATTGGCTGTGGTTTTCTGTAAGGTTCCCCAGTCGGGCTCTGTTCTAGATTTGATAATTAAATACTATGCTATGAAGTTATAGCATTCATTATTCATAAAAAATAAGAGTCATACCTATTAGCCAGTTGTACTAGAAATGGCACGGCCAGAATGGTATGATTCTACCAGAGTAAGTATAGTAGGTACTAATTCGAAGGGTTTTGTTTTGTCGATTTATTACTACTACTAGGTAATACTTATAAATGAACATTCATTATACTTGTCCTCAAATGAGTTATGTTTAGGTACTTTTTCGAAACTTATATTGCATAACATCGACCAAGTCCGTAATGTATGAGAATATCTATGCGTGATTTACTTACCAATGAAAAGAAATATCACTATCTTTGGCGCCTGTGTGGCTCCTGCACCAATGCACGGCACAAGCCGGCATTTTAATACCGATATATTACCGAAATTTCATGGACCGAAAAAACTAATATTTTTACGACATGACAATTTCAAAATGTTTGACATGACATTAGGGCACCGCTGTCACAAGCTCCGCCCACTTTAGCACCAGGAAAGTGGAGCAGATTTTGAGCGTTGATTACGCTTCCTTACTTATTATTCTTCCAAGGTTGCAACGCGATCTTTGACTACATTGATGATAATGACAGTTATTTCAAACAAATTCCAACGTCAGTGATTTTAAATTTGGAGAGTATTCATTCTTCTAAGACATTGACAACAATCGACGTCTTAAGGCAGATATACACTATATGTTTAACCAAACAGTGCGTGGTAGTTAAATATATAGAAATAAGTCTAAGGAATATTTTCATAAACTTCATAATTATATTGAACGAGTATCGACGGACGACATGTTGCAACTCGATGGGCAAGGGGCAACACTCGCTTTTGTACCCCTCACCTTTCTTTTATTTTAAAACATAAAACTTGATCTTATTGCTATAACTAGAAGTTCATTAAAATGTGTACCTGTCAATTCCTAATTTGGTCAGCAGAAACTTTGCACGCAAAAAGGTGCTTTCTCGGCCGCGATCTGAAATAAATGTCCCTATTCATTTGACAGTATCCACATTCTGCATTTTGGCTTTGAGCCAATTTCATCTTTATTGGCATAATAACTCTTTTCAGTTTAATGTTCCCTATAAAACCGTGTTATCCTTTGACTGGTTGCGCTTATATTTTACAATATACATCAGTGCACTGTAGTACATAGATACAACTAGTAAGTAGTTTATGTGACTGCTACATATTGAAAGGAGTTTCATAACAACACACGAATGTTTTGACGTGATAACGTCTTTAAAATCGTTTTAGTCGGGTGACATGTTCAGAAACTTGTGTCACACCAAAACCTCACGAGCGCGATCGCAGGTATAACGAGAGAGAGACGGACCGATCTCCCGTCTCATCTCGAGCGCTGCCAGTCATTCCGTGAAACTTGTCACGCGGAATCCTCACGAGCGGTTAGACGTTATCACGTAAACATCTCGATCGTAAACCTACTTTACAAACAACCAATTTTTTAATGTACAAATTACTTACATTGATTTATGTAAACGTAAATATATTTCAGGCTTTTTATAATGTGTTCAGGAACCGATGATACGACTGCCATTGAATCACGTTAGTTGCTCTGCGGCGGAAAGGTAGCGCATCAGAAATAGCGTGTTCTTAATCTTTCATCTAAATACCTATATATAAAAGAAGAAACTGACTGATTGACTGACTGACATATCAACGCACAGCCCAAACCGCTGGTTCTAGAGATTCCAAATTTAGCACGTAGGTTCCTTACGTAGGAAGCAGTAGTAACGTAGGAAGGCACGTAGGATGGTAGCGCATCAGAAATAGCGTGTTCTTAATCTTTCATCTAAATACCTATATATAAAAGAAGAAACTGACTGATTGACTGACTGACATATCAACGCACAGCCCAAACCGCTGGTTCTAGAGATTCCAAATTTAGCACGTAGGTTCCTTATAAGGTCTAGGGGTGCACTAAGAAAGGATTATTCAAAATTCACCCCCTAAGGGGGTAAAAAGGGGGTCCAAAGTTTGTATGGCGAAACAAGATTTGTTAGACTATTTTAGTCAAAACTTCACAGGAGCATTCCTAACGATAAATGAGTAAACACGTGTTTCAGGTTTTTTGAAAATTCAACCCCTAAAAGGGGAAAGTGTGGTACATACGAACATACCAGTCTAACTGAGAACCTCCTTTTTGAGTACTTATAGTACGCGGGCGAAGCCGCGGGAAAAAGCTAGTTTCATATAGATCCGATGTTGTTTGTAAGAACTTCGCTTCGCTTACGCTTCGTTCGTTCGATTAAATATGAAGCTACACCATATGCAAGATATCTCTATACTCCGCTTAGCGCGTTATTTCTTTGACACCTAAGCTGCCAAAAAGAAGGGTTGCGGGAGGGGAAATCGCAATCCGACAGAGACAGAGAGTCCGACATTAATGGTTGCCATGGAGACGTTCTATGTTTACTGTCACTTCCAATAATAGTGTTTTACTATACAGTGAAATTACTAACGTTCGGACAGGTGGTGGCATTATTGAGCAGAGAGGCCAATGGAGTCGCCAAGATTACATTTATGATTGAATGCCTAATGATTAAAGTTTTTTTTGTCTAAAACATACATTTCTTATTCCAGTATTGTCAATATTTTTGAATCGAATTATTAAATCCCCCTCGCTTTCTCCGTTTTTTATTATAATATTTAATCATTAGTCATTCAATCATAAAATGTGACCTAGGCGACTCCGTTGCCCTCTCTGCTCATTAATGCCACCACCTGTCCGAACGCTAGAAATTACTTCGTCGGTTCATTCTTATGTTGATCGTAATTTGCGGTTTTTGAATGCATTAAAGTAGGTTAATGATATTTTTATGCGTGTAGTCTCGATAAAATATTATTTAAACGCAATTTTACATGATGAGAGATTGATTCAGGCTCGATTATAATAATAAAACAAAGTACCTAAAAAAACTTAAAAGACGTTAAAGATAGAAAAAAAAGCAAATCACGACCGAACCTCCTGCATGCACTACTTTCACAATAGGTATATAATACAACCTGGTATTCCATAGATAACTATATTTTAACGGCCTCCTAGCCCAGTCGGTAGTGACCCTGCCTATGAAGCAGGAGGTCCCGGGTTCAAATCCTGGTAAGGGCATTTATTTGTGTGTTTATCACGAATATTTGTTCCTGAGTTATGGGTGTTTCCTATGTATCTAAGTATATATTTATCTATATAAGTATGTATATCGTCGCCTAGTACCCATAGTACAAGCTTTGCTTAGTTTGGGACTAGGTTGATTTGTGTAAGATTGTCCCCAAATATTTATTTATTTATTTATTTATTACTAAATTAGTTTTACATTACAAAGCACTTTGTATTTTATGTCAAAAAACCGACCAAGTGTGCACCGTGAGGGTTCTGTACAAACCTGTAAGGGTAGTAACTTTAAAATTATTAAAAATATTTTTATTATATGATGTAACTAAAAATTTACGGTTTTTGAAATTTTTCCTTTATCTGTGCTATAAGACGTTGCTTCGTACCAAATTTCAAGATTCTGAGTTCACGGGAAGTACCCTGCAGGTTTTGATTCCCTTGCGAGTTTCGAAAATTTGCGGCATAAACGGCTGTATCTTTTGATAGCGTTGGCTTAGAAGTTTGATTTTTTCACAGCTCCAAGGGACAGTAGACCTGATTATTTGATATAAATTTGAGATTGATACCTCCACGCGCTCCTGAGAAAAAGGGTCTTGACAGACAGACGGACGGACGGACGGACGGACGGACGGACAACAAAGTGATCCTATAAGTGTTCCGTTTTTTCCTCTCGAGGTACGGTACCCTAACAACAAAACGAATCTAACAAATATTGTCTTATGTTGCCGCGATGATTATTCATTATGGTTGTTGTAATTATTACAACAACCATAATGAATCTGACAAACTTTAATTTGGTTTTTCAATGGGAAATATTATTTGGACACCAAATGAGGATGCGCCAAATGGTATTTTTTTATTTCATATAAATCATGAACATATCGAAACAAATCGCGTCAGTAACTTTTTATTTTCATTAGCAAAGTAGCAAATACAAAGAAAAACAATACGGGCAGAAATATTATAAACTAGCTGTGCCCGCGGGTCTAATATCTCTCCCTCTGCCCTGACGGCGGAACTTCAAGTAAAGTAGACAGAATGGATACGCTACAGGACAGTAGTCCAGATAAAATATTTAACAATTACCACAAAATAAAACTAGAGTCCAAAATCAATAGTTTTTTTCGTCCTTATTAAACATATTTGACATTATTTAAACGACATATATAAATAAAAATAAAATAAAATAAAAATAAAAATTATTTATTTCAGATTTTAAAAATCTATAATGTGTGTTAAACTTATACCTACAAAACTTAACCTAAACAAGACGCTTAAACCTATGTTAGTAAAATACGGAAAATACAAATACAAAATACAAATACAAATACAGATTATATTATTTTACCCTCCCCGTCACAATACCTACCCACTGCCCCAGCATGGGGCAGTCGAGGCGTCCAGCCACCATCCACAGGATGATGTTTTCGCTACCTCTCACTCGTCTCAGCAAAGAGGCTACCCTCTTGCGTCGAATGGCATAGAAACCATCTGTGTGCGCCTCAGCAAACATGCCAGACGCACTGCAGTGGCGAGGCAGCTTAAACATCATCCTGAAGATATTGTTGAACTGGACACGCAACGCCTTATAAACGCGTTTTGTATGCTTCACCCATAGACTGCACGCGTAGAAGGATGTACAAAAAGCTTTAAAAAGTGTGAGCTTGACTTCCCTTGTACATCGTGCAAATCTACGAATGAGCATGTTGCCCCGAACTGCTAGGGCCCTTCTCTCTCTTTCTATATCTAGGTCATCGTCCAGCTGCTCTGTTACTATATGACCTAGATATTTAAACCTACAATCTTGAGCGCCACCCCACCCAGCATGACCGAAGGTATATTTTTTGGATTGTATTTTCGGGCTTTGAAAACTACCATCTCACTTTTACTTGCATTATACTTAAGTCCGTGCTGAGTGGCGTATTGCTCACATTTTACAATAAGCTTCTTATGGAGTTGATTGAGGGGCCGAGCAGCACCATGTCATCAGCATAGCTTATATTGTTTACACACACGCCATCTATATGGCATCCGACATGCATGCTGCTCAACTCCTCAATCAATCCATTTACATAAAAGTTAAACAGGACAGGAGACGTTAACCCTCCCTGTCTAACCCCGCATTCCAACCTATACCGGTCAGACCATTCACCATCCCATCTTACCTGATTGACCTGATTGGCGTACCAATATTTCAGGAGGGACACGCACTCGGGTGGGACCGTAGATTCACTTAGCTTGTCCCATAGTAAATCGTACACCACCAGGTCAAACGCTTTACTCAAGTCGAGGAAACAGGCAAAAACTGGTGTGTTCCTGTCCTTGTAGTACCTGACAGCTTGGTTAAGGCACAATATAGCACTCTCAGTGGACAGCCCTGCCCTAAACCCAAACTGAGCGTCGTGTAGTTGTATATGCTTGTTAAGGTGGTCGTTAAGCAAGCTGTCAAGCACTTTAGCGATTACAGTGGCAAGTGAGATGGGCCTGTAGTTTGCAAAATCTGCCACGTCCCCTGTCCTATTCTTAACTAACGGGACAACCACCGTTTTCATTAGCTGCTCAGGTAGGTACGCATGCCTTAAACATAAGGTAAAGAACATCGCTAATATGCGAGGCAGATGTACTCCTGCATATTTAAGGTGCTCGATACTGAGGCCATCGTGTCCCGGAGATTTTCCCCTCTGCATGTTTTTAATTACTTTTTCGACTTGTTTTGCAGTGAAATGTATGGTCTTATGGTATATGGTATCTCCCACAGTGGCCCCAGCATCGCACATCCCACCCTGGCCAGATTGGTATAAAGATGACACAGTAAACAGCTCCCTGAATTTATCAGCGATCCTCTTCCCGTCGTTTATACCTCCGACGCTCACAGGGACCCCGGGCTTTACACTTAGCTTCTTGGTATTTTTCCAGAAGCCCTTGAAAGCCTTAGCTGAATGGGATGAGGCTAGAATGTCACATTTAATTTGCTCCTGCCTTTCTTGGCACCATTTCAGTTTGGACTTGAAGAGCTTCCGACTTTCAACCATTTCGTGATGTACTCTCCCTTGTCGAGGTCTTCCAGCATACACCCAGCACAAAAACTTCTCCCTAGCATCCCTATGAGCCTCCGAGACATACCTATTCCATCCTACTACATGTTTTTTCTTGTGCCTCCTTTTACTTGACTTTTTAGCTGCCTCAGTTAATACATTAGTTATCGTGTTATACATTTTATCAAGCACATTAAAATGGTTACTATTAGCACATGATTTATCAGCACAGTTGGTACACTCTGTTGGAAAATTCAACAGTTTCAGCCTATTGTCACACAAAGCACGATACAGATCTACCTGAGCAGGCTCCCTTTCACCCCAAAACACCTCATCCAGAGATGATTTCACTGTTTTACATTTTATTTGTACCTTATTCAAGTCACACTCAACAATAAGAGGAAAATGGTCAGACCAGTACACGTCCTGTCTTACTGTGATATTTCTTACCGTTTCTCGGGCTGACTTTGTGACTATGCAATGGTCTAACCATCTGTGGCAACCTTGCGCCTCACTAGTATATGTATAAGTATTAGAAAATCTGCCCAGCACATCCACATCGGCACAATACCACTCCTGTTCTACACAGAACTGGTCCAATTCCCTATAAAACAACTCCGTCGGATGTGCATTGAAATCCCCCAATATATACACTACTTCTACATCACTATTGTCCTCCATAATCGCGCTAATCTCGCCAAGACACTCAGTAAATAATGGTAGATTTTCCGTCGCGTTGACCGGCATATAAACACTGAGCACTAGAATTGAACGGTCTCGTAGTCCTAACTTCACAGCTACTATTCTAGTACTCACAGTTCTAATTACTGACGACGACTGGAAGACATTCTTACGCCAGAGTACCGCAACGCCTCCGTAGGGGCGCCCGACAAGTACCCCGTATCAACCGCCGAGCAGCCCGTGTATGCAAAGTCATCACTCACAGTGCCTAGTAACGGAATTTCATGGCTTAAGAGCCAATGTTCCTGTACCGCTATAATATCAGCCGATGCACACAAAGATCTCAAACCGTCTATTGACCGTTTCAACGATTTACAGTTGTAACTAATTAGTCTTGTAATATTATTGTCCCCCATTAAACAGTTTTAAAACACTATCACTATCACATTTATCAATAGACGGCTTATCTTGCCTGTCCTTGAAATCAATAAAACGTCTAAACGTCACACCTGTCGGCCATAACGAGCCTTCCATATAGGTACTTAGATTTCTTTGTAGTATATAAATCTTATATGAATGATAGTCCTTTTGCTTTCGCGATTTTATCTTGTACAAATTTACATTTTCACCCGTTTTTTGGTAAATGTATTCCATTATGTCACTCTCCGCAACATCCTTATGCACATTAGATATAAACAACGGAATCCGCTCCTCCGCCGCTTTGAACTTTGTACTTATTCCAGTTTCTGCCTTGCCTTTACAACCTAGAAAACGATTTCTCAACCGCTTTCGTTGCGCCGTCTTCCAGTCCTCGTCCACCTTTGGTGATTTCCACGTATCTCCATTTCCAGCCATTTCTGCAAAAGATAATGCCTTCATTTTCACTTCGGAAGTATCTTTGTTTACATTATCCGTGCAATTGTTTTTATCTTCATAACACGACGTTCCATTTTGAACCTTATTCCCACTACGATCGTTCGACTTTGGTTTGTCCTCTACTTGGTCAGTTTCGCACACAGGTGAGGCGACCGGTTTGTTTGCCGGCTCGTTTGGCGATGAGTGCGAGTGAGACATTATCTCTCCTCCCGCGTGCGATAAGGAGCGCGCATACTCTGCGCTCGGTTCCGCCGGCTCGGGCGCGATCACCTGTGATGACGATGCATGACGGTTATCGTCAGGTTCAATTTCAACGGACATAACCGACTTATTACTTTGGTTTAAAAACCCCATCGGCCCGCTATCAAACACATTACAGGCGCCTCTTCCGCAGTTCACATTGGCTTGACTACTCAGAAAGGATCCATATCTGTCATTATACCATTTATTTTCTAAAATATCTACTCTTTGGTTCGTTGCGTATAAAGTCTTAATTTCACTTATATCTGCTTTTAACCTCACTATGTCCTTCAATAGCGACGACGCACCCAAGTGATCAAAGTAAACCACTGGTAATTTATTCAGATCCTTGGCCACAAATATCGGAAGTAATTCCGGGTCAGTCTCACTAAATACACCAATTATATCCTCGAGATCTCGATGTTTCTTTCCGTCATTTCTTCTCGAGACTTGCTTCTTCGTGCCATTTAAGGACTCAAACAACATATTTTTGGCTGTGTCCACTTCTTCTTCTTTGAATGCTGATGAGCATATCCTTATATCCATCACATCATACTTGTTTTCATTATCCATCACATCATACTTGTTTTGAACAAACGCCAGCAATTCACTTATGACAATATTGCAGTTAATACACTTCAACCTTTTAGACGGTGAAATTTCGAAAACACGCTTAGTGCGTTAAGCGCGCACGCCCGAGCGAGACCGCGTTCGTGCGCAGACTGTGATATAGTAGTAGGTGTATATCGGTATCAGACGATACAGTACCACTTTTGTTCTTATACGTCCTTGGCTGTACCTATTCATATCATATCCACGGTAAATATCATCCAAATCAGTCTAAGCATGAAAGATAAGAACAGGGGGGGGGGGGTCATGTGATATAGGTACCTATACTCAGAATATCCAAAGGGTATTCGTTGAAGGTCATTCAGGTGTACGCACCAACCTCGTCACACTCCGATGATGAAGTAGAGGCTATGTATGAGAACGTAAGGGCCATACATACTTCTAAAACCTACTTTACTGTTGATATGGGGGACTTCAACGCAAAGTTGGGCAAGAGAAGCGGGGATGAGTTGAGAGTGGGGCAATTTGGGTATGGACAACGGAACCCTAGGGGTCAGAGACTGGCCGATTTTCTGGAGAGAGAGGAACTCTGTATGATGAACTCTTTGTTCCAGAAGCCGCCTCACAAGAAATGGACCTGAATAAGTCCTGACGGTTCCACGAGAAACGAGAACGACTTCATCATGACCAACAAGAAACGGATTTCAGTGATGTCTCTGTGATCAACAGGATAAAGACCGGTAGTGATCACCGAATCGTAAGAGGCTCACTGAATCAATATTAAACTTGAAAGGTCCAGCCTGATGAAGTCTACGCTCCGACCTACTCGATACCATGTTCAAAACCCCGAAAGCTTTCAACTCGAGCTCTCTAACCGCTTTGCTTGCTTAGAGAACTTGGCTTCAGTGGACGAAATCAACGACGGGCTAGTGGAAACTGTCCACACAGTAGGGTCTAGGTTTTTTAGACCCCGCCGTAAAGATAGACTTCAGAAATTGACCGAGCAAACCTTAAATCTCATGGCTGAAAGACGCTCGCTACAGTTGCAGTCTCCCGATGACGCGAAGTCATATAGGCAGCTCAATAGGCGGATATCTAAGTCTTTGCGACATGATCTGCGTCTCTTTAATATTAACCGTATTAAAGAGACTATTGAGCGAAACTAAGGCTTCAAAGTGTTCGCAAAGGACAAGTCTATTGGGCAAAACCAGATGACAAAGCTAAAACGGGAACATGGCAGCATAGAGTCAAGCAAAGCAGAGGTTTTAGGCGAGATCGAGAGGTTCTATGGACAGTCCCGTTGAGAGCTTGGGAGGAGATCCAAATGCCAAGCTGTCGTGACATTATACCGAAGATATCCTGGACATCAGTCACAGCCCTCAGTCCTGAAGCAGCTTAAGAAGAACAAGGCGCCGGGCAAAGACGGAATCACTTCAGAGCTTCTGAGAGTAGTTGGAACACCGGTACTTATAGTCCTCCAGAAACTCTTTAATTCCGTCTTGTCCGAGGGCATAACGCCTGAAACATGGAATAGAGGCGAGGTGGTGCTGTTCTTCAAAAAAAGTGATTACAGCCTATTGAAGAACTACAGACCCATCACGCTTCTGAGCCATGTCTATAAGCTGTTTTCAAGGGTCATCACGAACCGTCTCGACCACAGACTTGATAACTTCCAGCCTCCCGAACAAGCCGGCTCCCGAAAAGGCTATAGTACCATAGACCACATCCATACGCTGCGGCAAGTTATACTTCTGTATTTAAGTTATACTCTTCGGTCTTCTGACCGAAGAGTTTAACTTGCCATTATGCTTAGCGTTTGTGGACTATGAGAAAGCCTTCGATTCGGTGGAAACGCCATCTTGGATTTTAAAACTTACAAAATTTTCGAAATCTACACGCCCTAATTAGCCGGCAACGATTACTAGATCTGTGCATCTGGCAGCTCTTAATGGGTGGAGGTCAGAGTGACACATCAACAAAAATGTTCAGTTGGAAAAAGTAACAAGTAC
Source organism: Pammene aurita (assembly GCA_947086415.1). Lineage (NCBI taxonomy): Eukaryota > Metazoa > Arthropoda > Insecta > Lepidoptera > Tortricidae > Pammene > Pammene aurita. The sequence goes on along the minus strand of OX352292.1, from coordinate 37,285,808 downwards.
CAAAATAAGTAAAAGCGAATTTTTCTCATTTTTAGAGGACAGGGTTTACATTTTAACATTTGAATCGAAAATATTGCGTATTATTTTGGAAGCAAATACAATAGACGACAAAGTATGAATGGGGAAGGCCAGTGAAAGCTTTTTGTAGAGGGTGCTGTTCCGGGTTCCATACAACTGCATACAACGAGAGAAAGAGACAAGAAGACAGTCAGGACGCTCAGGGAAAATTCTTCCTGTCACTTTATTCTACAGAATTTTAATTTTAGGGTATTTCGGAAACCTTAGATCCTCTTCCCCTCGGACCGCCAAAAGGTGTAAACGTTTCTGTACCCGTATAATTTTATTTTTTTTCAAAAATATATAAATTTAAAATCAAATTAAATAAGTTGTGAAAATAGGAGCGCATAAGTTCGCGGTGAGTTCTCAATAGACACGGCAGCGCGCGATTGCTGCTGCCCTGGTACATATACACATCTACTAGCGGTGACGTCAGCGGCACACACGCATCGCGCCACGCTCCCGCGCAGCGGACGAAGGTGACTTATAGATAGTCGTCTCTTTCTACACGCGCGCGCAAGCTCGACCTCCTGAACGTCATTACCGCCTAGTAACCTGCCTAAGGAAAATGTCGGGACAGAGTGATGCGTCGCTATCGGACAAGGAAATGTATGACGCAGACGCAGAACAGGCAGACGCAGAAAAGACACCAACGAACTTCGGCACCCATCGTAGCAACAAAAGGCAAAGAGACAGTCCAGGGACGGAACTGCAAAAGTTCAAGGAGGAGATGAGACAAATGATACAAGAAATAAGATCGTCCCAGAAAAAACAAGAAAAAGAAATAAAAACTATCAATCCCACACTTATGGAAATAAAGGAGTCTAACAGTAGTATAGATAGCACTGTCAAATTTATAGTGGCCCAAAATGAAGAACTGAAGAAAAAAGTGGAGAAGCTAGAAGAGGACAGAAGAATGGACAGGGACTACATAAATATCCTGGAGAACAAAATAGACGACATGTCGCGTGATAGTAGAAAAAATAATTTCGAAATTAAAAATGTCGCGAAACTTCAGAAAGAGACCAGAGGAGACCTAGTTGATATGGTCACTAAATTATCAGAGACCATCGGGTTACCTATATCACCCTCGGACATCTCGGACATACACCGGGTACGTGGCCGGCCGAAAGATAAACAAAACTGCCCTATTATAGTTGAAATGGTATCGGCTATACAGAAGACTGACATGCTAGCTAAATGCAAAGAATATAACCAGGCAAACTCTAGCATCAAATTACGTGCTAAGCACCTGGGTTTACTCGGCCATACAATACTAGAGACACCAATCTATGTCACAGAAAATCTGACAGCTAAAGCTGCCAGACTACACTTTCTAGCACGAGATTTAGCACGCTCAAAAGGATACGAGTTTTGTTGGACAGCACTAGGAAAAGTTTTTGTGAGGAAGACCAAATTATCACCCGTAATAAACATCACAAGTGAGTTACAGGTGCAAAGACTACTGCAAGATTCCTGACTAGTTTTAAGTCTAAGTACACTTTGCTGTTTCCACTTTACTGCATGCGTTTTGATAGTATATAATTGGATTGAAACTTTGTTCACGCTCAAATGTATACAACTTACACTAAAAAATTCACAACTTTTATACACAATTCACCTAAAATACTCATATACTACATACAATCAGCAATATCAGCACACTATATATTACATAAATATTCAACTACTAGCTATGATACCCGGCTTCGCTCGGGAGTTGATATGAGATTACGTGGTAGATGAAATAAAAAAACATACTATGACGTAAAAAGTAAAAAATATATTTTGAAAACATTTTCTATATTTACATGTATTTACATTTTCTCATTATTTACACTACTTGTTTATAAAAAACATTTTTCATTTTATTTTCCGGGGTATATATATATAAATTTTTCGAACTTCCTACTCTTGAGCAAGCTACATATAGCTGACCCTGAGAGAAGCAGGATTCTTTGAGGTTGATGCCACAATATTTCAAAGTTTGCCCTTGCGCTTTGTTAATTGTAAAACTAAAGGCTAATTTAATTGGAAACTGCAATCTTTTAAATTGAAATGGCAATTCAGAAGAGATCAGTGGTATTCTAGGTATAAATACTGTGTGTCCTTTGTTCTTTCCAGAAATAAGTTCAGCTTCAATGACATTATTCGATAGCTGTTTTACGATCATCCTCGTTCCATTACATAGTTTTGGGGAGTTGAGATTTCTGAGTAGTATGATTGGAGATCCAATTTTCAGACGAAGGCAGTGTAATGGCATTCCTGGTACTTGTAAAGAGTTTAGAAATTCAGTAGGAAAGTTGACACTTTCTTCAATGGATACCATCGTGTCGATCGATTTATATACTTTCTCTTCACCAGGTATTTTCTTTAGAATATTAAAATTGATATCGTCAACAATATTATTTTTAGTGGCCAAAATTGCTCTTTGAAATAACCACTATACGTTGGTATAGTTCTGAATAATATTTGGATAAATTTTGTCGATTAGTTCGTTTTCAGTAGTGGCTATGTTACAGAAATCACTATTGAGTTCAATGAGGCCGGTCGTTTGGTCAGTAGGATATGTACCTTCGCCTATTTGTAAAAGTATTTTAGCAAAATGTGCTGTTGTTTCATCTTTTGATAATTCAACCCTCATGTTTTTTGTTAATTACAGTATTTGTACTTGCGGCCAGAGATGTGACTTTTTTAAGCATGCATTGATCTCGTCTGCTGGTGTTGATTTGGGAATAACTGGAAGTGTTTGTCGAAAATCTCCTGAGAGTATGAGTAGAGCTCCTCCCATCATTTCAGAGTTTTTTCGCAATTCTTGTAATGTTCTGTCCATGGCTTCTAGTGATTTTTTATGGGCCATGGTGCATTCATCCCAGAAGATAATTTTAGCATGTTTTAGAAGTTGACCCTGTCCAGATGTTCCTGAGATTTTACATACCGGGAATTGTTGTTCGGCTATATTCAACGGTAGTTGTAAGGAAGAATGGGCAGTTCGTCCTCCTTCCATAAGTGTGGCTGCAATGCCGGATGATGCTAGTGCCAGTGCGATGTGTTTTTCAGCACGTATTTCCGCCAGTATTAGATTTATTAGAAACGTTTTACCGGTGCCTCCTGGTGCGTCCAAGTAAATAATTCCACCAGTGTTGTTATTTATTCGGTTCATTATAACGTTGTAAATTTTTTTTTGATTGTCATTGAGGAGTGGTTTGTTGTGAGCAATGTATTCAAGTAGTTCATTGACGTTGTAGCTTTTTTCCTTTGTAATTTCGTAGTTTAGCACACTGAAAGTATTTCTTTGTGGTGCTGGCATTCCAATTTCTACTAAGGTCTGGTTATTTATTGCTAAACATTTATCTTCTAAGCGAATGAGTGTTTCATTGAAGATGTCGTCATTGAATTCTATAGTCAGTTCTGGATTAGCTTGTCGGATTTGGTACAATATATCATCACTCATATTCCTTTTGAAAGAGTCCCATAGCTGTTTTGGGTTTGATGGGTTACATGTTGTTAGAATTATGGTGAATAACTCTCGAATTTGTTCAGCTGAAGCTGTGAGTGTGGCTTCTTGTAGTGTTAATTCCCAGTGGTTATCGTTTTCCAATAATCCTAAACGTTGACATGCTTCTCTGTAAGTCTGGCATATGTAGCCGTCAATAGTCCTGAGATCTGTGAAACTTGTTGGTCCCCGTATTTCGTGTAACAACATTCGGAGATAGAAACATTCGGCATTGTTTGGATGTACAGTGTATACTCGACCTATTGCGTTAGTTTCCATTATTTCTGGATGACCCTCTTCTGGCATTCCTTGTTTTCGTCGTTGAAAAATTTTTCTTGTTTTGTCCCACGTATAATAAATAGGGACGTCGACATACAGTAACGTCTTTGCGAATGGATCCGTTTGGCAAAGTTGGAAAAAAGCTGTTAATGTTGTGTTCTGAGGTGGTTCGCTTGCAATTTTTCTAGCCGAGTCTTTTGTGAAGTAAACTCTCTGTCCATTCTCCAAATGTACTGCTAGATGTTGCACAGCTGGTTCGCGTTCGTGTATGGGAAAACTAAAAATCCTCCACGCTGCTTCGTTACTGTTGATGTATCTTCCCATTTGGTACATGAGGATTTCATCATTTCTATTATTTTGTTCGCTATTTTGGACTATTTGAAATACTGCCATATCACTACCTTTGTTTACGTACTTACATATATATTTAATAGATTTTACTGAATTGCAATATTCAACGTTTATGTGTGCTTGGAACATTTTGGAAAGTAGTGGGTTATATGGTACTACCCATTGATTATCTATTTCCAGTTCGTCTCTGCCTTGTATTCGTATTTTTGCTGTGAAGCCACCGTTTTTCGGTGATCGTCTTCTATATTTGGGATAGCCGTCATCTTCAGTTTTTGTATCGTCCAAGTATGGTTTTGGATATTTTTTTGTACATTTTCCATCACTCATGCATGGTGCATTGAAGTTTAATGGTCCACATGGTCCGTGAATCATGTTTTTCACTACTATGTTGTATAGTTCCGGATCATTTTGTGGATTGGGAAATTCAGCTTGGATGATTTTGTCGATATCCGTGGGATAAATTTTATCGTGTAGCCATATGAGATTGTGTGAGTGAGGTAATCCTCGTTTTTGCCACTCGATTGTATACATCCAGCATCTAACGGTTCCAAAGATGTGGTATTTTGTGATGACTTCAATAAATCTTATTAGTTTTTGTCGAAAAACTCGGGCTATCATGTCGTGTCGATCCATGGAGGTTTGTCCGTATTTTAGTTGTTCTTTGATTTCTGGCCATGATGAGTTGCATGTAAATGTTATGAAGAGATCAGATCGTCCATATTTTCTTACGTAGGTCATGGCATCTTGAGTAAATTCGTGTATATGTCTTGGACTTCCTATGTATGATGAGGGTAAGATTACCATTGTTCCAATATCGTCAATATTGCCGTCATTTATGATCGCATCTCGAAGGTGGATGTATTCTTCTGTGCGTAGTTTCTTCTGATTCAGTCTTATGTAAAGCATCCGTTCTGCTTCTATTTTTGCGTACATATCTACCAGAAATTGTTGGAATAAACGGCGAGTGTTGAGAATGTGATTGTATATTTCATTGTCTCTTATCATTAAGCGGTAAGCATAGAACTCCTTGGAAGTGACTTTTTTGTTTGTTTCTATGCCTGTTTTAGGATGAATTTGTTTTATATTGAAATGATAACCATCCTCTCCGTGCAGAAATATTAACGGATATTGAAGAGCATCATATGAACGGTGTGTCTCTGCAATGCGTTGTAGTCCTTTTCTTCTTCGTTGTACAATTATGTCACGGCTTGTATTTTCATTGTCCACAATTACGATGGCGACTTCATCTATCTGAGGTGCATTAAATCTACGTTCGTGTTCTCCACGTGGTCTTTTATCGGCTCGAATTACAATTTTATAGTCATCAAAAATCATGCGGTCTAGTGTTGTTTTGAATATGTAAATCAGTTGATTGTATTTGTGTAAGATCCTCTGTACATCTTGGATTATTTCGCGTTTCAATCCAATAAAATTTGTACATCGTTGATCAATTTCGTTTTCTTCATTTCCGATGAAATATACTTGCAGAAATTTATAGTCATCGTTAGGCATTGGTAGTAACGATCCAATTTTGTGATAAATTTGCCCTTGAATTGAAAATACATATTCAAATTTGTCTCTATTAGTGTCAGTCGAAGTAACACCGAAAGAAGTCATTTGAAAGCAGGAGTTGTATGATCTTATATTTTGAAGAAAGTGTTTTGATTCTGGTGTTTCCCCGGTCATGTAATGTAGAAATTCCTGTGGAGGTGCTTCCAGTGGTGGTAATCGAATTTTTCCATTCATGTAACAGAGACCTGGTGTTTCTTTACTGAATTTTTTCGCGTGGCAAAATTGGCAAATGTTATTCATTTTTCCGATCACAACATATTTATGATCGTAATATTTATTCGTCGGTTCGTAGTGGAATGCTTCCTTTGTTAGATTATCTTTTAAAATGCTCGATTCTTCAATAGTTTTATTTTCTTTTCTTTCTTCGCTTTTTCCGCTTCTCAGGGTGCTCCTTCTGGTTCGTTGATTTTGTAAACGTGCTTCGCGCTCTTCTTCCGTTTCATTTCTTCGATTTTCTTTTTGTTTCCGCCGTTTCGCTGCAGAACTGGCAAGATCTCCACCTCTTTTACGTCTAGGCATTGTATTCTGTAAAATATAAATTAAATGAACATTTTATAGACAAATATATTGTTACGTAAACGTGGAGCACGTTGAGACAAAGAAAAAAAAAATTTAATCTTCAAGCGGTCGCGCGATATTTTGTTTACGGCCAAAGTATATAGAAGGCATCGATTCAACGCCGCGCGACTACTTGAAAGTTAAGGAAATTACAATTAAAAAAAAAAAAAAAAACCATTAGAATTAATTAAATACACTATTAAAAATACTCACATTTGATATTTCACAATAAAGGCTCACAGATAACTTTTTTCTTCTTCGCTTCGAAATCGAGAATTAATTAAACACACTATTAAAAATACTCACACGTGATACTTCAAAATCACACACAGATAATTTCTTTCTTTTTCGTTTCGAAATCGCTTGTTTCGCTGTTCAAATCAAACTAACTCTGGCGGGTGACACCGGGCTCTTATATATTCAGAAAGCTAGGCTCTAGGATATTCGAGAAAGTTGGCGCTAGGATATTCGAGAAAGTTTGGGAATAATCGTTCGTTTAAGTCCATATTGTGTACAATGAATGAAATTCAACTATTCGACAACAGATGGCGCCACTTTGGACAATGAATGAAGTTCAACTACTCGACAACAGATGGCGCCACTACACTTACTTTCCGAGTTGAAGGGTTGGAAAAGCCCTTATATCTTTAAAGACACACCCTTTAGGTTAAAACGGGAACTTTCTTGTTCGAGGGGGAATAAAGGGCTATCACACTATATAAGTCCCTTTATCGTGCTGGGACTCCTTTTTAAGTTTTATCGGCACGCACATTTTCTCAACTTAGTTTTATTATATATAATGATAATGATTATCATATACTGCTTATACAGACATTTTCAAAGCATCAAATACTCCACTTAAAGCTACCCCTAATGACTCTGCATATACTTTTAATCATAGCACACTCTCAACTTTGAATCAAATAGACGAATTTAACATTGCACGCGCTTCAGAATGTGAAACTTCCCGTATTACTCAAAAACTTAGCTTCAATAAATCAGACCTGACAATTATTTCCCAAAACATAAGAAGTGTCTGCAGCAACATAGATAATCTTTTAGTTGTCCTCAAACAATTTAAATTTAATGTAGATCTTATTATTTTAAGCGAGTGTAGACTGCACCCGCATAAAAATGTCCCTAATATTGATGATTATAATACTTTCTTTACCACCAATCACCTAAACCAGAACGACGGAGTGGTAGTTTATATTAGAAATATACATAAGGCCAAGGCTCGGGAAGTATTTTTAGCGCACGCGTCTTGCTTAGAAATTACTATTGAAGCAGACGAAAATGTTGTAATATTAGGTTTATATCGATCACCGGCAAACAAAAATGCAGAAATATTTTTAAACAGTCTAAGTGATCATTTAGAATCAATTCACTCTAATAAAAATATTATTTTGACTGGGGATCTTAATATAAATATCGCTCATAAGATCAATGAACAAACATATGAACGTGAAAACAGGCTACACTATTTAAACTTGATGGCAACGCACGGATTACTCCCTGGGCACATCTTGCCTACAAGGGAGAAAACCTGCCTTGATCACTTTATGCTCAAACTGAATCAAATTTACTCCAAAGCTGATATCCTTGTGCTAGATACAACGATAACGGATCATGCTATGATTTTACTAAGAATTGGTAGGATGAATAATAAAGATACAATCCAAAAAACAAAAACATCAATAAACTTGGAGGCAGTAATAAAATACCTATCTAATGATAACCTAACAGAGCTATTTAAATTAACGGACCCTAATATTCTAACTGACACTCTCATAAATAAAATAAGCAAATGCCTCAAAGAAAACACCATTATCACCCTGATTCCTAACAATAACCGCATTCTTAAACCCTGGATCACCGTTGGCATCCTTCGTTGCATAAGAAATAGGAATAGTATGCAAAAAAAACTCCGTTCTAATCCTGAAAACTTAACGTTAAAAATTACCTACAAGCGTTATAGAAACTTTTGCAATGGACTTATCAAAAAACTGAAACGTAAATATCAAAAAGACAGATTAATAGAATCAAGTCGAAACCCTAAAGCACTCTGGAAGGCAATAAATAACGTAACTAATCGAAATCAAACTAGAACCGATAACATTGAACTGTTAGACTTGAGAGACTCACCCTTTGATCCTGTAAATGCTGCTAATTGGTACTTCTCTAACATTGGCAGGTCTCTAGCTGAGTGTTTATTGAACACCGGTAATAACTGCAGTGGAAATACCAATTCATCTAACTTTTCAATATCTTCTACTTCGAACTCTTTCGTACTATTTGAGACAAATCCTGAAGAAGTGCATGCTATTTTATCAAATCTTAAATCCAGTAGTGCTACGGGATTAGATAAAATTCCAACACAATTTCTAAAACAGGCCAGTGGTATAGTAGTACCGATAATAGCACATCTAGCAAATTTGTGCTTTAAACAGGTAATTTTCCCCGAAGCATTTAAACGATCTCTTATTACTCCGGTTCACAAGGGTGGAGATAAAGGTGACATTTCCAACTACAGACCTATATTGGTATTGCCGGCCATATCTAAAATATTGGAAAAACTGTTAAATGTACGACTGATGAGTTTTCTAAATAAATTTCAATTACTCTCCAATTCCCAATATGGATTTAGACAAGGTATCTCCACTGAAGATGCGGTTCTTGCTCTCTCTTCTTTAATAGTGGATCAAGTAGACAAAAACAAAAATGTATCACAGTATTTTTGGATCTCAAAAAAGCTTTTGATACCGTTTCTATCCCACTCCTTGTCAAGACTCTAGAAAACACGGGTATAAGAGGGATCCCTTTATCCCTTTTTAAAAGTTACTTACAAGATCGGAAACAACGGGTAAAAATAGGTAATCAAGTTAGTGATGAGTGCACTATTACTTACGGAGTACCACAGGGCAGTGTGCTTGGTCCAACCCTGTTTTTATTATACATAAATCAGCTCTGCAGTATGAATATTGATAAGGGAACCATCTTCACATATGCTGACGGTATGCCATAGTGTTTTCAGGAAACACTTGGGATGAAGTGCGCTTAACAGCTGAACGTGAGTTAAAAAAAGGTTGCAAGTTGGCTACAGAGTCATCTTCTTACCCTAAATACAAGTAAGACCAATTATATTTGCTTTTCGAATTACAAAAGTACACAACCTGGTTCAAACTTCTCTCTCAAAATCCACACTTGCACTGACGTAACACAAGGAGTCTGTTCCTGCGCTTCCTTAATAAAAGTAGAGAGTACGAAGTATTTGGGGGTTGTAGTCGATCAGCGCCTAACGTGGCATGTTCACGCGGAACTTCTTATGACTAGAATGCGTAAACTCATCTGGGTTTTTAAAAATCTACGTCATGTTGCAACAACAACCTTGCTCAATCAAATATATGTTTCGCTCGTACAATCAATCCTGACATATTGTGTTCCTATATGGGGCGGCGCTACTAAAAACAAATTTTTGGAGCTGGAGAGAGCACAAAGATCATTACTAAAAGTCATGTATTTTAAGCCGTATAGGTTTCCCACAGCTCAATTATATAGAATATGTGATCTTTTAACTATCAGAAAATTGTACATACTACAAATCATTATAAAGACTCATAAGACTACTACCTATTTGCCAGATTTCACATCTACACGAAGAAAAAAGACTCGAATCATCCCTATACCAGATACAAACACTGCATTTGCCAGAAGGCAATATGCATCACGGTCTGCCAAATTATACAATTCCATCAACAAAGATTTAGAAATTTACCCCAACACATCGCATGAATGTAAAACTAGGTTAATTAAGTGGCTAGAACTAAAAAGCTATACAGAAATTGAAAAGTTGTTAGAAAATAATAATGTATAATAATCTGATATTGAATACGCACACACGCAAACACACACACACACACACACACACACACACAACTATCTAAGCTACACGTGAACTAACAGCGCATAAATTGCATAAACTTTTTGTTATTTCTCCTTTTTATTTATTTATTAAATTATGTAAACTATAAAGCCATCTAAAATGTAACCACTTGCGGAAGAGCGGTGTCTTTTAACACAAGTATTTCCAATACTTAAAAAGAGATACCAGCCTGGATGTTGTAAAGTAATTTTAAGAAACTGAATAAATTTTATTTATTATTTATTTATTATTATTATTTATTATTAGATTTTCTCTTAGGGACCAACTCGAGATGAAACAGTGAGTTGTTTCGCTAAAATAAATAAAAACTACTTCCCACCATACAAATTATAATAATAAATAATAATAATAATAATCCCCCATTATATTTTACGTCGTTTGGCACTACTTTTTACCAACAGGAGCTTTCGGCAATGATATACCTAACTAATCTAAATTTGCATAATTTCTTATCATATTGAATTATGAAAATTCAATTAAATCCCTTTAATCCTAGAGTTCTGGATTTGTATTCTTGAAGTGGTTTGAATTCTTTGACCTCTACCAGTGAACAGCTGCCAGCTGTCCGGAATTAAAAATAAGTATCGCAACCTACAGGGGTTTCGTTGCTGTCATTATTGTTTGCCAGCTCTCCGTCTATATTGTTAACGGGTGTCATGTAATCGATCTGCAGAATATTCATATTTTGGTAAGCAAAAATATATATTTGGTCAGCAAAATTGGACACTTGGTTAGCAACTTACGGTCAGCAAGTATTTCTAAACCAGTTCGCAATTCATGTCATACTGAGCTGTTCTAAAATGATTTGGTTGTCAATTTAATTATTTCAGCGGCAGTAAGCTATCCGCTTTAAATCAGATTTCTTTAAGCAATCAATGGGTAAGCTAATTATTTCATTTTGGATTACAATTGAACTGATCCGTAAAAATTGGTTCGCAAAAAATCTGTTGAGCGGCAAATGTCTTACCAACCTCACCTACCTTTTGCTGATCAGCTGATTTTTTGAAACAAAATAATTCTTGGCTTCATTTAATTACTTTCCTTTCCTTTTGTCCTTCAAAAAACATACTGCCCATTCATAAAATGGGCGCAAGTAATTTTTTGCTGGAGATGATTTATTTTGGAGATGAATTAAACAACAAATTGATTCATTTTTATATTTATGAGATCAAAATTAAAATATTAGGTCCATTGAAGTAAAATACAAACAAACAATCAAATAAACAAACAAAACAATTAAGAATTATACCTATTGTGTCAAACTAATGTATGAAAAATAACCATGGGTCAGAGTATAGCAAAGGGCGACCCGATCCCAGGAGATATTTTTCTTTTGTAAAAAATTTTTTTCTCGAATTATTGCAACTTTCCTACTAAGTCCCTACATAGTTCGAAGTCAATTACGGATTGAATAAGGTTATAATGTGTGTTACGAATGACAAAGCGTGTGGCGGATTTCATCTTTGATTTTTATATGACGTACCCTGGAGTTGATCTTTTTTGTGTATACACCTGACAGAAGCGACTATTTTCGCTCTAAGGGGTAAAATATAACTAACGAACCTAACCAAGTAAAAATCTGTCTTTCTGTCTGTGTCTGGTGGGTTGAGGGTCCCAGTTCTAACCTTTTTTTTTTTTGATACCCAGGAAAAATCTTACGGGTACACTTTAGCCAACTTCCGCGGGCCTTCAGCGGGCCGACTGGGCCCATTTCTAGGAGATTTCTCCCAAAACACCGTTTTTAAGGGCGCATCCGAACACTTGGTGCGCCCTCCAACCCGAGGACCTCTTGCCTATGGGTGGCAGCCGCCCCCGTGACTGCCACCCGGAGGTCTTCGTTAAGGTGGCAAGCGTCTGTCGTGCGCTGCACGCCTGCGTCCAGCTCTTCGGCAGCGCATTGGGTCGGCCTCAGCTCGGGTTTCCCGTTCGCGCTCTGCCGCCTCCTTTCCTGCCATGACGTACTCTGAGAAATCTAGCATCGTCTTCCATGCCGCTTCGCTCGACAGCATAGCTCGCACTACGGCTGGCAGTGCCAGATCTTGCCCCACTCGGGCGACAACCTCCTCCCTTTCAACGCCCCAGGCCGGGCACTCAGCCAGGGTATGCCGGGCCGAGTCTTCATTGGCTCCGCACTCGTGACATTCCGGGGTCGGCTCTCTTTGAGCAATTTCATGTAGGTAGCTGCCGAAGCAGCCATGCACCGACAGAACCTGTGTCAGCCGGAATGTGAGAACCCCCGAAATGCCTTCCAACCCAGTCATCGAGGACAGGGTGGATCGCCTCTATGGTGCAGATGCCAGCCCTGGGCTCTTCCAACCGCAATCGCCAACTGCCTCCTGGTGCAGCTCCGTCCGCCGTTCCATAGTCTCCTGTGGTGCTAGAAGGTCGCCTCGTTCTCTCACCTCCTCGCGCCACTGGTATAGAGTCGCGAGGGCCCTCGCGTCCAGGTCCCAGGGTAGGGAGCCGGCTCACAGTTCTAACCTAACCTAACCCATTTTATTTGTAGCCAAATTTAATTAAAGTATCATTACTGTTTTGCCGCCTTATATCTTATAAGTGCTGGCTATTGCCCGCGACATCGTCTGCTTGTAAGTAGTAATCCACCCTCCTTTATATCGCTTTAAGGGATGATTATCAAAAACTATTATATATATCCTTTCCCTAACCTCAAACTATCTCCTTAACAAATTTTATGTAAATCGAGTTAGCTATTTTTGATTCCCCATACTAACTTCCACCCTACTCTTTACCCCTTAAGGGATGATTTCTGGAATAAAAACTATCCTTTATCCTTTCCCGGGACTCGAAATATCTCCATACAAAAATTCATCTTCATCAGTTCTGTGGTTAAGCGTGAAGAGGTTATTACACAGAGACAGATAGATAGACACACTTTCGCATTTATAATATTATAGTATTGATATAACGTTGTTACAACACGTAGGTTTTTAAATTTGCCGCCATTTTGTAGGGTCACTATTATAAGATACTGTTATAATTAGTTAATAGAGACTTGAGAGACGTTTATAAATTATTAATAAGGGGTTAAATTGATTACACAAATAATAATGTGCTAGCATAATATAATATAGCCCTTTAAATAATGAGTTTTATTGGTAGGATATAAAATAATATAAATTAGACTTTTATAATAGCTCTTTTAATTAAAAGGTTGCCAGAATGTCAAAGGCCGAATTTCATGTACATATTTATTCCAGCTATTTGTATTCCGCTCTTTATTACATATCGGTGATTCAAAATTACCAAATTATCCACGCATGAATAATGTTGCGCGCATTATCCACGCATTGAATCCCATCATGATATAGTATTGATTTTTTATCACCCGAACCTAGTTTCAATCGTGCCGTAAGTTAGGTCTACCCGACCGTGTCACCATCTGTTACGCCGATGACACGATGGTGGCCGTGAGGGGAAAGCGGCCCGAAGAAACTCTTCGGAAAGCGGCCGTAGCGACGGCAATGACTATCGGTCGCATAGAGCTCCTCGTGTTGAAAGTGTCCCTCCCGAAAACGGAGGCAATCGTCTTTGGTAAATGGCGGTTGGGCCCTGACACAACTATTGCCGTCGGAGGGGAAGCTGTCCGGATTAAGCCCACATTAAATATCTGGGCCTTATCCTGGACAGAGGTTGGCAATTTCGTGAGCACTTCGCGAGGCTCGCCCCTCTGCTAGTGGGAGCTGTATCGGCTCTGGGGCGCTTGCTACCCAACGTAGGTGGACCCAACAGCTCCGGCAGGAAACTGTTTGCGGGGTGTGCTTAGGAGCATGGCTCTATATGGTGCACCAATATGGGTGGACCGGCTGAAGGAGCGAACAAAACCTTTGCTCCATCGGCCCCAAAGGACAGTGGCACAGCGGGCATCAAGGGCCTACTGCACCACAGCTTTCGCCGTGGTGTACCTCCTCGCCGGTACCCCGCCGTGGGAGCTGGCGGAGAGGTACCGGGTGAGGGCTGAGGCTCGGGAAAGGGGTGAGCTCCCGGACCCAGAAGAAGTTGAGAGGGCGGCGCGCCGGGCTCTGGACAGGCTCCGGGAGTGCTGGAAATCTGCGCTGGAGGATAGCCTCTACGGAACCCGCACCCTATGGTCTCACCCTAATCTCCCACACTTCGAGGGCTAGTTGGACCGGAAGCATGGGGCCCTTACCGAAAGGATGAGGCAGGTGATGACCGGACACGGGTGTTTCGGGCAGTACCTGCACCAAATCGGGAGGGAGTTGGGGCCCCAGTGCCTGGATTGTGGAGCGGTGAACGACACGGCCCAGCACACGCTGGAGGGGTGTCCTCGCTGGAACATAGAGAGGGCAACGCTGACGGTAGCACTGAGGGTGCGGGATCTTTCGCTGCACAGCATTGTCGGAGCGATACTGGGCAGCGACAGATGATGGATAACAGACGAGGAAGTAATCCCGCAGAAGGAGGCAGCGGAGCGGGAGCGTGAGAACAGCGCGGACGCTCCTCCCCAATGTAGGGCCCGTGGGCTGGGGAACTTCCGGGACACTTCCGTCTGAGAAGGAAGTCAAACGTCATGGCTCTCTTCTCCCAAGGTGCGGGTGCCCGGCAATACCGGCTGGGCTACCGGGGAGCGCCGCGGACGAATGCGCAAGTTATCCCGTGGCGTTCCCGCCTAACGGTAGTGTGGACGACGCCGGTGTGTTTTTAGTGGGTAAGCCTGTCCCCTCCCTCTGGCTAGCAGAGGGAGTTACGGGAGAGGAGAGTCCCACATCCACATACCCACCACTATGAGCCCTCCCTAGGCCCTGGGGGGATGCGTAAAGCATTTACACACCGACAAAAAAAAGTTTACCCGACCGTGTAAACTGACGCTGATGCTAAGATGTTATAATGATCATTTGGGGGTCCGGGCTAGTTATAGGCTTGGTTGTTTGCAGTGAAGTTGATTAGTATCATTTTAAGGGAGTATAATGTAAAACTTAAACTAGTTTAATTACTAATCTTAACATACATTCTACCCAAAAAATACAAAAAAAAAATACTTTAACAACCTCAGACCTGTTGACAAAAATGTAATTTTTACATCATACCATTATTTAAATAACAAATTGAACGTTTCAGGTTAATTAACTATCGATTTCGGCACGCAGAAATGCAGTCTATAAATTTTGAGCTATTCATAAATTATCGTTTGCCGGAAATTGATCGCAAAACTAAAATAATGGGCTGAATAACGAAATTAATTATGGATTGAACCAGATTGGACGTGTTCATGTCCATTGGTTATATTAGTTATATCGGGATATTGTTATTCATTAAAAAGAGACTTTGCCTTCCAATGTGTGTTCTATTGCATGTTCATTCTCACACCCTGGAGCCTAAAGGGTCGCGCACTGTACGGTTTAAGAGGAAATTCCTCCCGCGAACG
Source organism: Pammene aurita (assembly GCA_947086415.1). Classification (NCBI taxonomy): domain Eukaryota; kingdom Metazoa; phylum Arthropoda; class Insecta; order Lepidoptera; family Tortricidae; genus Pammene; species Pammene aurita. Next base: position 37,270,148 of record OX352292.1, on the reverse strand, counting down.
CTCCGGCTGTGGAATGAATTCCCTGCCGAGGTTTTCCCAGAGCTACAGTATGAGGTTCTTGAAAAAAGGAGTGTATAGGTTCTTAAAGGGTAGGTAACGCGCATGTGAATCCTCTGGAGTTACAGGCGTCCATAGACTACGGTAACTGCTTACCATCAGGCGGGCCGTATGGTTGTTTGCCACTGTCTTGGTATAAAAAAATTAACTGAACCAGTTTAGTGCATTGAAGATTTGCCTAACTAGCGATCATGACTACTCTTCATTTGCTTCAGGTCAATGAGCCGTTATTTTAAACTTACGTATCCAAAATCATTGGATAGCATCAATGCGCAGGAAATTCAGCTAACACAGTTTTCGATAAATAACAGCACATTTATAAAATATTAAGGGTTTGCAAATGGATAACAATCTTTTCAACACACCTGCTCGTAACGAGGTTCTTATTCCACCGCTTTTATGCTCATAATCCTAGATATTAAACACGCGTGCATTTCACAATAATTATCCAACTGGTGGAATAATTTAAGAATCCGATCAAGTGACGTTTGTACTTTAGTACCAAGTTGTACGTACGCAGACGAATCGTTGTAATTTAGTCGGGTATTATCTTTACTTTTTTTTAACTCTTTATGAGTTTACATTCTAAACAAGTAAAAAAAATATATATTAAAAATATACACATTTACGATAGAATACTTATACAATCCTGATTGTGAATAAGAATCATTTCAAGTTATTATATTACTCGTAATACACAATACAATACGTTTTAAACAGGAATTGTCTGTTTTAATATTGGCTGTTTGACATTCATTATAAAGGCGCGGACGGCGCCTTTGTCTCAAGCTGCACGCACATCCAAAAAAGAAAATTGCGCGCCATTTATAAGTTAACCTCAAATCATTGTTTATTTGTTAGATTTTTCTCGTCGTGTTTTATAAATTTAAACAAATTAAATTTTCAATTAATAAGTAGACAAACTTAGCGTTAATTTAATCTCTGGATGTATTTCAAAATTGTGATACATACTAGTAAAATGTCATCATAAAAATGTAGTGAGCCAATACGTAAGAAAAAAATACTATAATTTATTGCACAATAAATGTGAATTTAAATTTAAATTTTATGAAATGATTTGAAAAAGAGTTCCAGATACTCAATAACATCACAAAAAAGGTTAGTTAAATTTAATTATCTTAGGTTCGTAAGTACCTCTATCCTGTAACATTCTGACAATTAATGTATTTATCAAAAGTTATTAATTATACTATTCTGTTATTTCGTCGCAAGTGTGTTGAAAAACGTCGTATGAAACGCGTGTGCTTGATCATTCCATAGCTCAACTTCCTTAGCGCACTCACGTGCGTTCGTGCGCACAATATCGCTTCGTATGTAATGATCAACTTAGCACACTTGTATCATAATGTACTATTAGGGACTAGTGTTAGACAAAACCTCAATTAAATTCATATATACGTCGGTCTAAAATTATTCATTTTAATCCTACATCAAATTAGCTGTTTATTTTTTGTACATCAGCTATCAACAAGAGAGTTATACCTAACAAAAAAGGATTCAATTTCTAACAAGGATATCCGCACGCCTGGTCGTGCCAGCCAACCACTCAGTGCCATACAATATATTTCGCTGACCTAGTAGCCCACCCAATAAAGGAAAACTAAGAGGAAATAATTCGTGTATAGCCAAATTTTGGTGTAGTTGTAGGCAAAGGTATCTTACACAACATACTAAAAGTACCGGTGGATGGGGGTGCCGCTAGCGGAAAGGGGGGGTTGTAAAGGTCCCTAATTTTGGTTTTTCGTAAATAACTCGGTAACGGTAGCTCATACGAAAAAATGTTATATTGCTCAATTCATCCACATCTAATTTTCTATAAAAAAGATTCTCTGCAATTTTTTGCTAGGATCAATGTTTAATGAGATATCGAGGAAATACGATAAACACTTTTTTAAACTTTCGGAGCTAATATTTACGAAAGTATTAGTTTTATCCAAAAGTGGTTTCAGAATACCCTTATTTTTTTTAAAAGACCTATCTAATGATACCCCACACATTAGGGTTGGAGTAAAAAAAATATTTACCCCCCACTTCATGTGTACGTGAGGTACCCGAAAGAATAATATTTTTTCACATTTTGTTTTAAAACTTTGTCTGCGTAATTAAAACACATACTTATACGAAATTTAATTTCTCTAGTACTAGCCATCACTGAGCAGGGTGAGGAGGGGTCCTACCCTTGGAGTTTCGGCATGTCCGTCTGTCCCCGTCTGTCCGTCCACGGCTTTGCTCAGTGATGTTTAGTACTAGACGTCTAGACGGACAGATGGGGTCAGACGGACTTGGCGAAACTATAAGGGTAGGAAGTGAGGTAGCAGGGTGAGCAGCCTGCTCAGTGATGGTTAGTACTAGAAAATAAAAAAATCGTGTGAGTATGTACTTTATTCACGCCGGCAAAGTTTTAAAACAAAATGTGAAAAAATATTATTTTTTCGGGTACCTCCCGTACACATGGAGTGGGGGGGTAAATATTATTTTTACTCCAACCCTAATGTGTGGGGTATCGTTAGATAGGTCTTTTTAAAACAATAAGGGTATTCTGAAACAATTTTTGGATAAAACTAATACTTTCGTAAATATTAGCTCCGAAAGTTTAAAAAAGTGTTTATCGTATTTCCTCGATATCTCATTAAACATTGATCCTAGCAAAAAATTGTAAAGAATCTTTTTTATAGAAAATTAGATGTGGATGAATTAAGCAATAGAACATTTTTTCGTATGAGCTACCGTTACCGAGTTATTTACGAAAAACGAAAATAAGGGAACTTTACACCCCCCTCTCCCCGCTAGCGGCGCCCCCATCCACCGGTACTTTTAGTATGTTGTGTAAGATACCTTTGCCTACAACTACACCAAAATTCAGCTATACACGAATTACTTCCCCTATCAGGCAGTTAAGCGTCTTCGTTTGGTGAGCTATAGGTTTTGTATCTGTTTGAGGGAATTAATATTACATTCTTACGTACTAATTACGGTTAAAAATCCTAAAACCAACTCATAGCAATAAGTAAATAAAAAATGTTTCGAGACTTTGGAATAAAGCTTTTATTACTACCTTTTTCACTGACATATTTTGGGGGAGGCCTATGTTCAGCAGTGGACGTCTTTCGGCTGATATGTTGATGATGATGATGATGATTCACTGATATAAAATTAAACATTTAAGAATGTCTATTGAGTAGAAAACGAGTTTTCTCGCTTTCTTGCATATTTTTACGGTATTATTGAAAACATAAGTATTTTTCACATGCTTAAACTAAGATAAAAAGTGCCATGGAATATACGAATAATAGTTTCCTGACCATATTTTAATAAACAATATTTTAATTTTATGATTATTGCTCTGCAACCAAACTAAGGTAGGTATACATTTATGTTTTTAAATATGTTTCCTCTATTCTGCATTCGGAAACCGTATATAACGAATGACCACTATTATTGCAGCCAGTAATGTAAGACTACTGTATCATCTATACCAGTATCGTAATAATGTATGAAAATTCATTACGACATGCAAGATGCATGCAGATGCAGATCTCGACGCTCTACATTTAAGTCAGTTATCACGGCTACACTAATCAAGTAATCAATATTGTTTCAGTAACCGATTTGATGGAATTTGACATGTAGAAAGACACGTAAGTTTTAGAATAAAGGCCTGTATAAAGTAAATGAAAATGTCAAAACCTTCCAAACGCACGCGGGCGAGCCGCGGGTACAGCTAGTATAACTTTAACAGCAAACAAATCAATCGCAAAATAAAATAATATGTTTTAAACTACGACGGTGCCAAACAAGTATACCGCCTACCTAGTGGTAAGCAGGTACCGTAGCCTATGGACGCCTGCAACTTCAGAGGTGTCAGATGCGCGTTGCTGATCCTTTACAAAAAGGAGAATTCACTGTGTTGACGGCGAAAGGAACAAAAGGGTCCCTCGTCGTCAACACACTGGGTCCTCTTTGAGCTCTTTGGCAACCTTACTCACCAGCAGGAACACAACACTATGAGTAGGGTCTAGTACTATTTGGCTGTGGTTTTTTGTAAGGTGGAGGTAGTTCCCTAGTCGGGTTCAGCCTGGGATGAACTTGGAATGGCATCAACAAACAACTACTTATTTAAAATATCTATGTACAAAATATGTTGTAACTTGTAATGTAATAAACGTTTCTATGTGAAATCGATTTTCAAAATGTCAAAAATTCCAAAAACTGCGTCTTTTTGCAATAAAAGCTCCATTTCCGCTTCGATATCCATATGAAATTATTCCAAAATAGCAAACAAACTTAACATAAACGCTGTTACCGTCCCAAATCAAGCAACATTTCAAAAAAATCACAATAACGATGATAAGATTTTCCCGGGACCGTAGTAATTTGCGTCGGGGACGGCTAGAAGCCTTTTTATTTTAGCCAATATACGGCCCGTAGAAAAAGTTTAATGTAGGGTAACTCAATTATGGAGGGGTGCCGTGCGTGCCGAACATTTATCACGGGAAATTCACAAGGATCTGAATTCCTTAACTGTGTGTTAGACCACTGGTAACTAGTGTTTAAAAATGTAAAATAAACTGCACAGTGGAACTCAGCTAAGAACTTTTATTTTACCAGATTTTAATGATAAGTAGGTACTTATCATAGGTACTTATCAAATTAATTAATGTGCATTTGGAACAAATATAATGATAGCTTTTGGAAGTTTTTCTTCTGCCAACTAGCAAAATCAATACTTATAGTAATCTACAAGCGTACTTGTTTTATACTCGTACTTATAAGATACCGGTGCTTTGCTACAAACCTGGATTTGGGCACAGTTAATAGGTGCATTGCTTACATTGTAACGATCTTTTAATCAACTCGCAGAATGTCAATAAGCCAATACACTTTCAGAAGCGCAATTGCTTCTATAATGCTCTAAAAAAAACACATTTTGAAACACATATACTCTTATAAGTATCTTACACTTAAGTAACTTTCTTAGTTATACTTTTTATAAATACGTTTCATAAACATTTCTTCGTTGTATCGGCCGGTGGATGCCGTAGTTTTGTGACTTGATAATAAAGAAATACTTAAAAACTTCATGAACTTGTAATAATGTGTTTTGTTGTAGAACTTAATATAATAGGCCAAGCAAATAAGATCTATAAAAAGTGTTTTGAAGAATTAATTCCCAGCAGGCTGGAAATCGCTTTAATACCTTCATGTGGTCCTAAATGCATGTAATCCGAGTTTGCCCAATCCCAAGAGGTGTGCATAACTTTTTAGCGAAATTTTTGCTCTTTGACAGGTTTTTGCTTGTAGCTCGAAAACAGTACGTCCGATGGAAAATGTCATTTATATCAATATTAAAGAGGGTTAAATTCTGCGTCGAGTGAGTAACTTAACTTCTAATTCAGTTCAGCGGTACAGCCGAAATCAAAAGTTATAAACCGGGAAAATGTCTAAATTAATTGAAAAACTCGTATTTTGACTTCCATACCACATATCTTTGAAACAGATGACTCCTGTTGAAAAACCTATAGAATAAAAGTTGTAGAGAATACAATTTCAAGTTATATCGACATCTCAATTTTCAAGTAGAGTCATTTTGAAAGACTAAATTTGGCATGAATTCAAAATCAGTTTTTTCTAAATCCTTCTGAGTTGCATATTTTCCATAAAATATGAGGTGCGAGGCGTACATTTAATGCATCGTTACAACTAAAAACATTTAATTGCATATTTCTAAAACTTATCTAATCAGAAAACTATTTATACACCGTGTTTTATTTTCATTTCCGGTAATTCCAAGGGTACATTCCTGAGCTTAACTTAAGTATAATTCTTAAAGACGCTAGTGTCCTAATTTGCTCCGGTTCTGAGGTAATCGATAGTTCTTTTTCGTCTTCCTGATTGTGTATATTTTTCCTTTAGTCTGAGAACCCGAAAGGTCGCAAGTTCCAATCTTTCTCGTCGCGGTGAATTTTTCCATTTTTTTTTTCAATTATAAAATTTTCAATACAATATGTTTCCTTTGTATCTCGGACCGTTAATGTTAGAAATTTCATTGACATGTCATAATGTTCAATTGTTTAGTTGAGTTAATATACAGATTGGGGAATTAATCAATAACTACCGAACCTATTTGACTTAACACACCTGTGCATCATTTTGTAGTGGGCTCTTAGAGTAAAAAAATAATTAAATGTAGGTTTACACAATTAGAAGGAATTAATAAAATATCGATTACCTCAGAACTGGAGCTAAGTAGGACACTGGCGTCTTCGAGAAATAAACCTAAGTTAAGCTCAGGAATATACCCTTGAAATTACCGGAAATAAAATAAAACACGGTGTATAAATAGTTTTCTGATTGGGTACGTATTAGAAATTTGCAATTGAATGTTTTTAGTTGTAACGATGCATTAAATGTATGCCTCACACCTCATATTTTATGGAAAATTCAGCAACTCAGAAGGATTTAGAAAAAACTGATTTTGAATTTAGTCTTTCAAAATAACTCTACTTGAAAATTGAGATGTCGATATAACTTGAAATTGTATTCTCTACAACTTGTATTCTATAGGTTTTTCAACAGGAGTCATCTGTTTCAAAGATATGTGGTATGGAAGTCAAAATACGAGTTTTTCAATTAATTGAGACATTTTACCGGTATATAAGTTTTGATTTCGGCTGTGCCGCTGAACCAAATTAGAAGTTAAGTTACTCACTCGACGCAGAATTTAACCCTCTTTAATGTTGATATACATGATATTTTCCGTCGGACGTACTGTTTTCGAGCTACAAGCAAAAACCTGACAAAGAGCAAAAATTTCGCAAAAAAGTTATGCACACCTATTGGGATTGGGCAAACTCGGATTACATGCATTTAGGACCACATGAAGGTATTAAAGCGATTTCCAGCCTGCTGGGAATTAATTCTTCGAAAAAATCTAATTTCCTTGGCCTATAAGTATTCTATAACATTGTATTTATAGTGTGTGAAATCGCCGGGGTAGTATTTTTTATCAATAATTTCATAAACATTGGTCTTTATTAAAATAATATCTGGCAAGCATTTAGAAAATATCTGCAATTATGAGTAGGTAATGTCTACCAAAATTTGTTGAAGTTTACAATGCCCTTTGAAAAATGTAGGATTTTTTTGTTAAAATAATATTCCGACAGTTATTGAAAACATTCGCCATGTTTTTGAATTTCTTTGCATTAAGTATCCTATGGGATAATTATAGGTAAATTTGCACTTATAGCAGTCTCAACCCAGATAACTCGCCTCCATATTATTTTATTTACTTATCTTCATCATGTCAACGAAGAATCATATATACAATGATGTCTCTTAATCCAACAGTTATGTCGAATGAAGTTAAGGGTAGCTGGAAAGTAGTCCAAACTCAATGGAACTTTAACGGGTAGTTAAAGTATGCCACGAAGACTCTCATAAGTTTTCGACCACTAGGACCTTGTGGAATTTGGAGGGGGGACAATAGTAGATTGTACAACAAGTGCATTAAACGCACCATTTTACGCGAGGCGTTTATCCATACGAGCGAGCTTGCGAGCGAGGATAGATATAAAGTACGAGCGTAAAATGGGTTTTATGGACAAGTACGCTTATACACTCTACTTTTTACTTCGATTGTGAGGAAATAAAGCTTTCATAAGTGTTTATATTTTTTACTTGTACATTGTACTTTAATTGAAATGTAATGTAAAATTAGAACAATTTTGGATGTTTAAGCTAATTGTTTTGCCTGGAATATTAACAGTGTTAATTTGTGATGTAGATACAGATGGTTCGGCAGTTCTATTAGTTTTTGGATTTTCAATAGTTTTGTGTGCAGAATCTTCTTTGTATGTTGATGGACCAGCCTCTGTTAGGATTACATTATTAGGTTGGTAATCTTTAGATGTGGATGGACCAGCCTCATTTGGAATTAAATTGATGTGTTCGTTCGGGATCAAATTTATATGCTCTGTAATAATTTCACTAATCTTGCTCTTGTTTTCCACCGAGTCCTCAATATATCCCTCTGCAACCTGCAACACATTTAAAACATTTTAGCTGCAAGGAGGTTCTGTAGATATTTTGACATGATAACATATTAAAAATAAATAAGAGGTATGTATAGTAACTAGGAATGGGACGCAACCGGTAACATACCAATTTTACTATGGGGAATAATCCCAAATGGTAACATTCCCTATAGTAACATTGGGAATTTACCGGTAGCATCCCATCCTAAATAGTAACCCTTTGTAAGTTACATAAAATAAGATGTAAAGTCTCACCTGGTCAGATTTCCATCCGCCATGTCTTTTTAACATGGTGATGTTTGCCCCGGAATCTACCAAGAGGGTTGCTGTTCTCCGGAAACAGTGACCTGTGTAACTTCCTGGATTGTCTAAACATAGATAAGTGGCAATTTCTTTGGGTAATTTAGCGAATTTGTTGCGTCCTATTACTTGCTTTGTGCATTTTCCATTCTGATAATTCAGAAAAAATCTATTTGTTTGAACATTTGTGGGTCGTAACGCTTGATATTTTTTGACAATGTTGAGATATTCCCCTTTAACAACAAATGTCCGTTCACGGTTTGTTTTTGTATTAGGCAAGTTTATAGCTTGTATTATTGTGTCCGTCTTGACATCATCCAATGTAATGTTGGCAAGTTCTATGCCTCGACAAGCACCACTTAATATATAGCAAATATAAGCGCAACCTAGAACAAAAATAGTTTTTAATAAATAATTAGTCACACCAAGTTCGCGCTGAGACTGACTCGTACTTTTATTGTATTACCCACATGCATGAATCACAATAATCAGATCTACCCACAACCTCCTTTTACACAAATTAAACTATATACTGCATAATCTCTTTTTATAAACAAACGAGAATTGGAAAACCTTTAGGTAGGTAGGGTATATTGAATATCGTTACTTACTGTATTTAACTAGAATTATTTATAAGAGCCTTAATTCTTATAAATTACATTTATAAGATTTTATTAGTCATTTCCAACATCTATTCTTTACAAATAATAAAGAAAGACTTGTCAATAAAAACAATGCATTTTGTTTACACAATTAATTTAAGTATAACATGTATCTATTTAACAGTCCATGAAACTTGCAAACATTTAACAATAAATTAGAATTAACTAAGCTATTGCATAATTAGGTAATTAATATAACATGTAGAATTTTGATTATTTCACATTTTTATGAATTTACTTAATTATTTAGTAATTTTACACAGATTACTACATCTTATTTATTAACATACTTAAGATATATAGAAAAATTAACGGTTAAGCATACCTATAGGTAATTAGGTACCTATGTAACTGTACATGCTACATGCTTTCAATATAATGACATAGTTTCCCTTAATAAGTAACCTTTACAGATTTAAATATATATAATATATATATTTGACACAGATTTTGTTATATTTATATGGTTTGTGAGAAACACGGCTTGAAGATGATGACCGCTCTTTTAGTAGCCCCATCGATCAGGTGGTATGACCGTCCTGCCAGAACGAGTAACATAATAGGGATTATTGTTTACATTGTTATCATAGTTGGACACTGGGACCGGTTGAGAATCGAGCGCGGCGGTGCAAGCACCTGTACCTCTACCACGAGTCATGTAGAAAATTCTGAATATTTTTCTATAGGCGTTAACGAATAATCGGGCTTCGAATCGTTTTCCTTCAGTTTCGACAGCAACACATACAAACGATCTATGCTGACATTTCATGTCGGATTACGTTTAGTGCGCTGCATACATCCGTCTCATAGGTAGAACGAGACGGATGTATGCGGCACGTCGAATGTGATCTGTCATGTTAACGCACTGAAGGTCAGTACAGTTTGTTATCGATAGGTTTTATTAAAACGTTACCACCATAAGACACTAATTTGACTTACGTCACCGAAAAATACCGTATCGACTCTTTCACTATCAAATTATAAGGTGAGATGTCAAAACATGGTGAAAGTGAAAACCATCCGTATTTATTGTGTTATATTTATATATTATTAGTTGACGAAATAATATCGACAAAGCCTTATATTAAGCATAATTTGTTAAGAAGACTGCATAGTATGATAACTGGAACTGGAAAACGAAACGGTAAATTTCAAGCCGATATGAGAAATAGAAATATCCACATCAACACTTCAATAAGAATAATTTTAGAAAAAAAATTTAGACCCAAGAACTGCAGAATATTTGTGAGATATATGTATTAATGGTCAATTAAACTGATTTTAAATCGACAAAAATACCAACTCTAACCTAAAATGAAAGGTAAGTAGTTGAAATTTGATGTGATAGTTATAAACACTTTCATTTTCAATCATAATAATTACAATGAAACTGTGAAAAATAACAAATAATATTGAAACATCTTTTACATGTTCTTGTGCATCATTCATTTCTGATTGATTGCTGTAGCAGCTAACTTATCACCGGCAAGGCAAACTATTTATCCCAGGAAGGTGTATTATTTTATATTCAAGAAATAACAACTGCGTCACAGGCCGGGATCTTCGAATTATTGCATCCAAGTCCTATAAAATAGTGCTTACTTAAAAGACATCCAGATTTATACAGGGCACTTTGAAATTATAATGTGCATAATTATATTAAAGATTTATTTATTGTGAAATAGCCTTTTAAAGTAACATTGTCACAAACTAGAAACGTATAAGTACTACTAACAATTACTCGTACGTGTAAATTATAAATAGAAATAAAACCATCATTATGCAAGAAAAAGCCGCAATCCTGCGTTGTGTTATGTATGAAAACCGGCGGCTTGCTGGAGCATCTTTAGCTTCCCTTGTGCGTTTGTTAGGTCGTGAGGCTCCGTGCCCCTTGCTTCACGGATCGATTGCCTCGACACCAACAATAGTTAGACGAACGACAACTATATTTAATAGTCTTGTAGTGATTTCGGATGTCGGGCGCCGCTCCGGCTTGTTTGCTGGTAAATAAATTAAAGGACTTCGCCAAAGTGTCGGCGTCGACGCAGGTGGGATGTGTAACAGTAGCGCACTGCCTATACTTTAGAGAATCAACAACATCCTGAAAGGGTAATACTTATCCTTTTGTGATTATACAATAGACCTAAATAATATGAAATAAACCTATGATCCACTATGATCTACTAAAAGTCGAACTGTCATATTGACAAAATAACCAAATAAATTAAGAATCACCTAACACTTTACATATGGACGTAGTTCTAGGACGTTTTAAACTAGTAGTGTTATTTGTACATTTGAAATTTCATCAATTTGGTTTTCTTAGGTAATCGTATATCCTACGACGAAATAAGTATATGGATGGATGGATGAAGTACTGACAGTTTTCACCCCTTTTCCTAGCTTTGAATATGTATGACGAAATACGTAATTCCCCTGTTTAAAAAAAAGTTGCAATCGGTGAACATTGAAAAAATAGTAAAAATAAAGATCCTGACGAATTGAGAACCTCCTTCTTTGAAATCTTGAAGTCGGTTGATAACATTTTATGCGTTAAAAGTCACGCGCGTTTAAATAAGGTAAAAAAAAAGGCTTACTGTCATAACTTGTATTTCCCGGCTCCGATGGCATCCCAAGTAACACAGGAAGCATTATAACATATGAATAGTTAAATTATTTCGAACTTAAGGACCGTATAAACTCTTATATACGTTCACCGAGCAACTTGTCGCATTATATGATGCTTTGAGCTGTATAACGGTTGTATAATGGCATATCTAAATGCTTTTTTAAATCCTTTAGCTTTAGTGCAGCATACCACAACGCGACTGTACAGCTTTCGACTGTTTAAAAACACTTAAGTTTTTTTTTATACTACGACGGTGGCAAACAAGCATACGGCCCACCTGATGGTAAGCAGTTACCGTAGCCTATGGACGCCTGCAACCCCAGAGGATTCACATGCGCGTTGCCTACCCTTTAGGTACCTATTCACTCCTTTTTTGAAGAACCTCATACTGTAGCCCGCTGGGAAAACCTCGGCAGGGAGTTCATTCCACAGCCGCAGCGTTCGTGGGAGGAAATTCCTCTTGAACCGTACTGTGCGCGACCCTTTGGGCTCCAGGGTGTGAGGATGAACACCCTGCCGGCGGCGAGCGGTGCGGTGATAAAAAGCTGCCGTGGGCATCATATCAAACAGTTCTTCGGAGCACAACCCATTGTACAAGCGATAGAACACACATAAGGAGGCAAAGTCTCTCCTTAGACTCAAAGGTTCAATATCACTCGTGAGTTTGGGATCGTCGACGATCCGCACAGCGCGCCTTTGTACCGAGTCAAAGGGCCCAAGCTGGTATCCAGGTGCTCCCGCCCAAAGGTGACAGCAGTACTCCATGTGGGGTCTGACTTGCGACTTGTGACTTAAGTGCTTTAGGTTCTACAATAGCATTATATAATGCTTTAAGATGTATAACGGTTGTATAATGGCATGTATAAAGGCTTTTTTAAAGCCTTTAGTTTTAGTGCAGCGAACCAAAATGCAACTGTACAGCTGAATGCTGTACAGTTGCGTTTTGGTTTGCTACACTAATGCTTCGGTGTGGTTTAGTGCCTTAGGTTCTACAATAGCATAAATAAATGCTTAATGCTGTTTATGAGCATGAATATTAGCTATTATAATGCCACGTAAATCCGGTATACAGCTTTCAGCTGTTTTTAGTGCTTTAGGTTCTACAATAGCATTTTATGATGCTTTACGCTGTATAACGGTTGTATAATGGCATATGTAAATGCTTTTGTTTAGCCATTAGTTTTAGTGCAGCGAACAACATGCAACTGTACAGCTGAATGCTGTACAGTTGCCTTTTGGTTTGCTACACTAATGCTTCGGTTTGGTTTAGTGCCTTAGGTTCTACAATAGCATAAATAAATGCTTAATGCTGTTTAAGAGCATGAATATTAGCCATTATAATGCCACGTAAATTCGCTATACAGCTTTCAGCTATTTTTAATGCCTTAGGGTGTACAATAGCATTTATAAGTAGGTAATACGTTCCTAATGCAGTACAATAGCAATAATATAAACCATTATAAAGCCAAGTAATTCACTATATGGGGCTGTTCATAAATTACGTCATTTAAAATGGGGGGGGGGTCTGGACATCGGATGATGGTAACGTGACGTAGGAGGGGGGGGCGGTCATTCCGAAGATCACATCATCAATGTGTAAAAAAAGGAATGAAAGTCGTGCTTCTATAAACTTTTAATGTTATAAAATAATATCTACTAAATAGTTATTTATTTTTCTCAAACATGCTCGGAAATGTTCCTGTTACGTTAGTAATTAGAGACCAGTAGGGACTCTATTCCAAGGCAGGTTCAGCGCGACGTACGTAAAGGATTTTCATACAACATTAAATCACTCAGCCAGTAACTGAAGTTGTTTTAAATTTTTGATCAATCTTACTATGCCAAAGGCTCGAGTCATTCTGCCAGAAAAAAAAGGTCAGCAATATTTTTCTGTGTTTTCCGGTTTTTATGTAGGTACAAAAAGTAATACTTATAAATAAAACTATTATTAACACACCAAAAACTTTATTTTAAAACCGAATATGTTACAATAAATCGACAAAGACAGTTTAATCTCGAATAACCGGTAACAAGTTGAAAGAAAAATACGAACATAAAAAAAAAAAAAATTGGAGGGAAAATACATATATTTTATTGCATCGTTTTCTTTCATCGATAACGAATAATTTTATCTTGCTTGGATACTTGGATAGTATTAAAATTTTTAATAAAATGACTTCTGACGAAAACGACATGGAAATTAATGGGACCCCTCCGGAACTAAGAGCCGAGGCGCAATTAGCTTTAAACAATTTGCTGCCAGCTAAATCAAAAGAGAGGTATATCACATGTTACGAAAGTTTCCTTAAATGGAGGGCAGATAAAAATGCACATAGCTTTTCGGAAACAGTTTTCCTGGCCTATTTCACAGAAATGGCTCAATCGAAAAAGCCATCATCATTATGGGCAATGTATTCCATGATGAACGCTACAATGTAGCTGAAACATAATATTGACATGCAGAGTTTTTCAAACTTACGTGCTTGGTTAAAAAGGAATTCAGCTGGGTACAAGGCCAAGAAAGCAAGAATATTTAGCAGTGAAAACATAGAAACCTTCCTCAACTGCGCACCTGATGATACATATCTTGCTATAAAGGTAAGCAAATCTGACTATTTAATCATATTTTACATACCTACTTGCATAAAAATGAAGTAACTACATAATCTTGATAATTTACTGCTCTGTCCAGTGTCCTAGCAAAACCACATTTGCACTAATAAGATACAAAAAATAACAAAAAAAGTTTTGGTCTGACTATAATTTAATAAATAATAATGAATGTACCTACCTAACAAAAAACTTAACTAAAACTAATCAGGACACCAATAACATATTCTACATATTAATTTTATGACTGAATATTTACAAAAAAGTCTTAATTCATTTAATAAAAAAGCCTAGCTAATGAAATATATATCTACTATTATCTATTACAGGTAGCCATGATCTTGGGCATAACAGGAGCATGCAGAGGATTGGAATTAAGTATGATTACTACCAAAGACATTGAATTTCAAGGCGATATAATCGTAATCCAATTGAGAGACACTAAGACAAAAATAGATAGATCATTTGTGGTCCGGGATGAATTTAAAAATATTTTTCAAAAATATTATGACTTGCGGCCCAAGGACACAATTACTGATAGATTGTTTCTCAATTACAAGAATTCCAAATGCACTAAACAAGTAATTGGACGGCATACCATAGCTTCAATGCCAAAGAAAATTGCAACTTTTTTAAATTTAGATGACCCGCACTTATATACTGGACATAGTTTCCGACGTAGTTCAGCAACACTTCTGGCAGACTCTGGAGCCGACCTTCTAGCTCTTAAAAGGCATGGTGGCTGGAAGTCGGATAAGGTTGCAGAAGGTTACATTGAAGACTCCATAGGAAACAAGGACAAAATATCAAAAAACATTACAGAAAACATAAAATTAAGAAGTAGCACAAACACAGAAAATCAATACAACTCTTCGCATCAGAATTATGAATCTTTGTATGAAAATCCACAACCAGGCTGCTCCAAAGATCCTCCAGGTTTCATTCGGCAAAATGTAAAACAACCTCCATCCATTCAAGTTCAACCTTCATCTTCAAGTACATATTGCCAGGTTCAAAATTTGACAGATTGTCCACAACCATCACTGCATGAATCAAATCCCCAGCCACCGCCTTCTCATCAAGATGTTGGAAATAGCGAGCAGTCCACCGCACATATCGTACCATCACAAGCAGGTTCTTCAACAGATATACAACAAACCAACATTTCTGTTCCTGGAAAAACAATAAAAATATCTATAAGTAACTGTCCTAACATGTCCAATATCACATTCAACATAAATTAATAATAACTTTGACAAAGTTTTCACGTTATGATTGATTCTAAATGTATGATAAAGTACGTAATATAAGTAAGTGGTCATATCTTAGACACTAAGAATGTTTAGTGAGTATTAGTAAGACTTTGCATTTCAATCTTACCTGTAGGTAGTCCCCTCATGATTTCATTTTTATGAATGTTGTACTGTACAGTTAATGTAAATAGGTAGCCACTTTATGTTTGTTTGTTCCCTTATTCCCAACGAATATTGCGACGTCCGAGTTCCGATATGTTGAAAAAATATTTAAGGTTATTATAAATGTCAATTTCCATTGGGTCGTTGGGTCGTTCTCGTTGTGACATATCGTTCAGAAACTAGTATAATGATTTTCTAAATTATATTTTGTATTAAAGGTTGAGCTGAAAGATATGACGGTGTACCATGTTGCAGTGTCTATTGAATCGAAACTGGCAATAGCAGCCAACCTTTTGAAATGATTTATAATTAAAACTTTTAGGGGGCGTATGCACGATCAACTTATTTTCAGAGCGATTTATTTCTCTTTGTCGCAGTTTGCTACACTTTATGCGCATACAAAGAGAAGAGTCGTGAAATGTATGGGGCACCATACATTTCACAACTCTTCCTAGGTATGAAGGGCAAAATAGTAGCCGAGAAAAGTCTCTTGTGTGTGTGTGAGCCCTTAAATAGTTTAGTATAATTATGAACTATTATAGTAACTATAATGGGCTGATATATCTAATACAATAACTATATATCTACACTCAAGAGCAAAAGTAACGGGTCACTTTGTACTGATTTCTCATACAAAGTGACCTAATATTTTTGCTCTTGAGTTTATATAAAGACTTGTCTCTGCAACTATTTTGTATGTAATGTAAATAACCCTGTGTTAATTTTAGCGATATACCTAATATGATAAAATAAATTTTTATACCCATATACCCCTGTGTTTTATTTTATTTTATTTCCTTACATGTTTGAGAAAAGCACTATACATGCTTCGACCGTAATCAGCTTTCCTGGCTTCGTATTATAGCCGTCCTCGTCTTCGACTCGGACGGCTACTAAATACTCAGCCAGGAAAGCTTACTTACTGGTCTCTGCAGTAATGTACTATTACAATTAAGCTTAAAACGCATTTTTTTAATGACGTCACTCTATTTGGCAGGGGGAGGGTTGGATGATTTTAGGGGGGGTGGGGGGTAAAAATCATCAAAAATTGATGGATCGTGACGCGTAACACACTGGTAAATTGTTTTGCATAAGGCACGCTACGAGACCGTTTTTACATGCATCTACAGATATAACTACAGGGCTGTTTAAACTGTAATATTGCAAAACTGGCACACTTGAAAGACATTCCTTCAGATTAATAAATGACTTTTCGTGCTCATCATTCCAGTGCCATTCCACTTCTTTCTTAAGAAGCTGTCTTAAAATATAATTTCTATCAGATAAATTGGGTATAAAATTACCTACATAATTAACCATACCTAGAAAGCGTTCTAGATCTTTCACGTTTAACGGACGAGGCATATTTCTTATCGCGGAGGTGTGCGCATCGTCAGGGTAAATGCCGTGAGGAGTGATCTTATGCCCTAAATATTTTATTTCTGAAAATCCAATTTTACATTTTGTTTACGTTTAGTTTTAAATTAATCTCTCTGCACCTATCTAACACCATTTTCTAACTGCATTATCTAACACCAATCTACAGTCATGTTCCTCCTTAGTGCTGCCGTAAATGAGTAAATCGTCTATAAATAAACATACCCCAGGAATATCGTCGAAGTGTGCATACATTTTTTTATGGAACACTTCCGACGCTGATGTAATTCCGAACGGAAGACGCAAAAATTTATACCTACCAAAACTTGTATTGAAGGTACAAAGGTCGGTACTATGAGCATGTAATTTAAGTTGCCAGAAGCCCTGTTTTGCATCCAGAGTACTGAAATACTTAGAGCCCCCTAAGTTTGCTGTGATTTCGTCCAAAGTGGGAAGTTTAAAATGTTCACGCTTGATTGCTAGATTTAAATCACGTGGATCTAAACAAATCCTAATATCCCCATTGGCTTTTCTAGCGGCGGTCATGCTATTGACCCAGTCTGTCGGGCCCTCAACCTTTGCAATAATTCCGTCTTTAACCATTTCGTCTCATTTACATTTTACCGAGTCTTTCAAGGCCACTGGCAGCATCCTAGGTGCATGCACCATAGGTCTGACGTTTTCATTAAGCTCGATTTTATAAAGCCCTGGCATACAACCTACCCCTTCGAATACGTCTGCGTATTCTGTAACAATACTTTTCTTGAAATCGCCTTCCGCATCACTTTCTACCGCCATCACTAACTTTACTAAATTTAACTCGCAACACGATTCACGCCCTAAAATAGGTGGCGAATCCACGTCAGCAATCAGAAAATCTAAAATGTAACAGCGGTTTCTATGCTCAACTTTGAAACTACAACGGCCAATAACTCTAATACCCTTGCCAGAATAACCCGTTAATCGAACTAAAGACATTCCTAATTCTCGCTCAGTCATGTTCATATCTCGCAAATATTTACGCGGCACGACATTTACATCTGACCCAGTGTCCAATTTAAACTTAATACTACAACCGTTTATCGTTAAATCAACAGACCAATCATGGAGATAATCAGAAAGGTAATATATTACTAGTACCTGGTCGGTTGAATCATCAGCTTGAACTTCGTAAATTGTGCACATCCGGGAAAAGTGGTTTAATAGATTACAGTTCAAACACCTTTTGCCAACAGCTGGGCATTTAGAGTTCCCATGCTTATAACCACACTTCGAACACCACATACTACGCTCACTTCCACGGCCTTGTTTATACATCAGCTGGTTGCGCTGCATCGGCGGACCCCAGCGCTGCGCTGGCGCGGATGGGAAGGTGGCGGGGGCGGGGGACGCAGCACGGGGACGCGGCGGCTGCCTGCGGCCGCGGGGCCAACCGCGCGTAGCGCCCCGATACGCAGGCGCTCCTCGCCGCGATACCCACATCACACGATTTATATGCCCACCGTCATACCCTGTTTCCTGCACTACTCCGTTATGCCTATAGTAGTCTTGTTGTACCGCATAGGCATGATGTTCCACAGCTTCTTTATTTATGGCTCCTGCCTGTACCCTTGAAATATGCGCAATATTACGAATATCCAATGACTTTTTTAACGTCAGGTCTGGCTCCCGCAGTAATCTTTCTCGAATTGCTTGGTCCTTAATTCCACAAATTAGTCTGTCCCGAATGAGAGTCTCCATCAGGTCCTTAAATTCACATGAACTTGCCAGCTGTTTTAACTCGAACGAATATTGCTCAATAGACTCGCCCTCTTTTTGATCGCGAGTGAAAAATCGATGCCGCTCGATTGTCAAATTCTTTTTAGGCAGGAAGAACGAGTCAAACCTATCCAATAACTCAGATGATGTCGTAATCGTTGTTTTATCAAATTGCTCGTATACCTCCCTGCACTGTTCACCAATATGCAATAGGATGCTTATCTGTACTTTCTTATCTTTTCTCGATAACTCACATGCTTCATAGTAAATAAGAAATGAGTTTTTCCATTTTTCCCATTCTTTGGATAGATTTCCTGTTGTAACATTCTCCAAATTATTGACGAACAAAAATGGCGGCGGCGGTGGCAATATCGAGTCCATGATCAAATTTCTCTTTATAACTCGCACAAAAAATCACAAAATCACATCTATTTCCTACAGCACGTATACGAAAAGTTAAGTAAACTTTTTTTACCAAATATCAACATGTTACAAATCAATCGATAGGTCTTTAAAAATAAAATATCCCCAAACAGCAGCCTAACACTGCGGAACTCACGACTATAATCGACCAAATTCACCAAGAACTGAATGAAAGAGACCAAGCGTTAATTCTAAACGACGTGGAAATCACAGGAATACCGGAATACCCTGGGGAATCAACCCTGCATATTGTACAAGCGTTATCGTCGAAGATAGGTATGTCATTAGATGACCGTGAAGTAGTAAGCGTGGAGCGTGTAGGACCATTGAGAACAGCCAATGCCGATACTACTGGAAATAACACTAGACTACACCCCCGCCCCGTGGTCCTGAAGGAGAAGGTCGTCAAGAGACAATCTACTGCGGAATGCGCGAGTCCGTCGGGGTCTGGACACGAGTAGCCTGGGATTACCGGAACACAGTCCTGGCCGTGTTTACATTAATGAAAGGCTGACAAAAACCAACCGTAAACTTTTTTGGCAGGCTCGGCAAGCGGGCAATGCTGCCAGATGGAGGTTCGTATGGACTAAGGAAGGGTTTATCTGCGCTAAGAGAACGGATGGTAAGGACAGCAAAACAGCCCGAATTCGGAGTGAAAAGGACATTCGGCAGGTTTTCGGTGTGGACCCTATTACGTCTGCAGATAAATAATTTTAGTATATGCTTTGGTAGTTTTCTATACAAGTCTTTTAAGGCAAAATATTTTATGTTAAATGTTTTTCTCCATACAGTTAAAATAATACTATACAATACTTGCGCAATGTTTACTTATACAGGCGGTATAGTTGTTAATACAAATACACTACACATGTACATTTTTAAATACACTACACTTCTACATTATTATTATTATTCTAGATTAAGTGGTAAAAAACTCTCGTATCTACTTTGTAAACCTAAGTTCATGTCCGAGGCGGTATATTATGTGTTGTTTTTGTTGCTGTGGACGGTGTACTGCGCGAGCGCGACCAGCTATCTATGTAACTTTATTTATTACTTCAACTACATTGGCATGCTTTCTGAAACGTATATTTATTTAATAATAATTCTGGCATGGTATTTACATCATTGTTTTATTTATTTACCTATAACTCATATAAAATTTATTTTTAATTTTGCAGTCCGAGTAAAGTTATTAAGTCTTATTTGCTATTATCAAAACGTGCACAACTCATTTTTATGTTATAACAAGGGGATATACACATATAAAACTATAAAATTATTTTGTTCTGCCATCTTTGACTGGAGACATGCCTCATATCTACGACTGTATCAACTTCACTGTAAGTATTGTGAAATCTTGTACTCTTTTGTTGTGCAGTTTATCAAAGATAAAAAATTAACCCTTGGGCTTTTAAACCCTGGTTCGCTTGGGACACGCCATAATGAGTTTCTTGTGGCTTTGGAACGTTCAGATGTAGATATTATGGCCATTTGTGAAACCTGGTTGAGAGAAGGACAAGAATCGCGCGCCCCGGCGCCGCCGGGCTACCGGCTGCGACACGTGCCGCGCGACGCTGCGAGCGGGCGCGCGCGAGGCGGCGGTGTAGGTATGTACCTCCGGCGCGACATCTCCACGCGCCGGCTCCAGCACCCCGTTGCACCACTAGTTGAGCAGATGTGGCTCAGTTTCAATATAAATGGCATGAAACTAGCTGTAGGTACCGCGTATCGACCTCCCTGGCTTGACGTTGACACATTTCTGGATGCTCTTAGTGACTCCTTATGCTCATTTGCAATGTTTGACTATATTATCTTATTAGGTGATTTCAATATCAATATTTTAAATAAAGAGGAATCAAACTCAAAGAAGCTTATCAACTTTTTAAATTACATGCACTTGACACAGTACGTAACTCAACCAACACACTTCACTGAACATAGTGAAAGTCTTATAGATGTTATATGTTGTAATAAGACTGTCTCTAATGTGTCCGTTACCCATATCACTGACCTCAGCAGCCATGCATTCATCACCTGCCAAGTAGATATAAAAAAAGAAAAACCTCCCCCGAAACTGTTTGTATACA
Organism: Pammene aurita; assembly: GCA_947086415.1. NCBI lineage: Eukaryota > Metazoa > Arthropoda > Insecta > Lepidoptera > Tortricidae > Pammene > Pammene aurita. Next base: position 37,248,770 of record OX352292.1, on the reverse strand, counting down.
GGCCTATTAAAAACATTAACATTAATAACTTTAATACCACTATTAATATTATTCAGTGGGAAGAAATTATCAAAGGCAGCGTCGACGATATGGTGTCACAGTTTAACTCTTGCCTAATAAATATTTTTGACATGTATGCACCCTTAAAAAAAGTTCACATTAAGGCAAGCACTTATCCCTGGATTACTTCAAACATCAGAGAGATGATGCGATTAAGAGACCAAGCTCATGCCAAATACCGCCGCACTAAATTGGATAGCCACAAACAGTATTATAAAGAACTGAAGAATTTAGTGAACGTGTCACTCTATTACGAACAATCTGCATACTATCAGTATCACATAAATAGAAATATCAATGACCCCCGCAAACTTTGGAAGAATATTAAAAACAACTTAGTCGACTTCAAATCAAAAGATTTAGAACTTCCCTCACATCTCACTGATCCTAACTCTATTAATACTCACTTTCTAAATATACCCGGTAACAATACAGTAGACGTATCTTATACAAATTTTCTCGAGTCCAATCGATATGGCCCTGCGGTGTTTAACCTAAAAGCTGTTAATGAAACCATGGTTGCCAAGATTATTAGATCAATATCAACTAATGCTGCTGGGGTCGATGGTATATCTTTGGATATGTTGATATTGACACTCCCAAGAACATTAACCATAATCACAAACATAGTTAATAAATCGATAGAAACAAATGTTTTTCCCGAATTGTGGAAAATAGCGACAGTTAAACCTATTCCTAAAACGCCCCATCCTGCCGATTACAAACACCTGAGGCCAATCAGCATATTACCTCTCCTATCGAAAATACTTGAGAAGGTTGTATGCATGCAGCTGACCGATTTTCTTGAAAGTAATGACATACTCCCGTTAAAGCAATCCGGCTTTAGAAAAGGACACAGCACCTCCACTGCTCTTCTAGATGTGGTGGATGAAATCTTGTCCTCACAAGATGTAGGCGAAGGTACAATATTGGCCCTTTTGGATTTTTCACGCGCATTTGACTGCATTAATACATCTACTTTACTATCTAAATTAGCATATTATGGTTTTAGTAGCAGCTCGATAAAGTGGTTCGCAAGCTATATGAATAACCGATCGCAATTTGTTCAAGTGCATGGCGCAGACGGCTTAACCGTAGCGTCGGAGTTACTTCCAGTATCCAGAGGGGTGCCACAGGGCTCTATCCTGGGCCCCGTGTTGTATAGTATCTACAGTGCAGATATCGTACATAGTATAAAACATTGTAAATTCCATATCTATGCTGATGACATACAGCTTTTCATCTCATTTAAACCCGAACATACGCAGCAGGCTGTCGATAAATTAAATGAAGATCTGCACCGTATTGACAACTGGTCTGAAAAGAACAGCTTAGTACTCAATCCGTTGAAATCTAAGTTCCTCATTTTGGGCTCAAAAAAACTAGTTACCCGTATTACAGCTGCAAATCCCCATGTAAATATTTCAGGCCAAAACGTGGAGATGGTTTCGGAAGCCCGCAACCTGGGCCTGCTCATGGATAGCTTCCTGCACTTTGAAAACCACATCTTCGAAACTGTTAGAAACTGTTTCTATAGATTAAAAGTTCTTTACAAGGTGCGTAACTATCTCAGTGTAGATGTGCGCGTGAAATTGTGCGATACACTCATCCTGTCCAAACTTAATTATGCGGATACGGTATATGGCAACTGCCTACTTTCTCGTACTAAGAAAGTCATACAACGGCTACAAAATGCCTGTGCACGTTTTTGTTTCCCAATACCCCCACGATCCTATATTACTCCGTATCTCAATCTCAACAAACTTTTAAATATGGATGGTCGACGTACCCTACACTTTGCAACGCTATTATTCGGTATCTGCAACAGTAAGAAACCCGCATATTTGCATGATAAGCTGATCTTCTACCGGCGTCGTATCAGGCGTACTCCCCGACTGATTCGCCCAAGGCACAATACCGCTGCATTTCGTGGCAGCTTTCGTTATGCTGCTACGAAGTGCTGGAATAACCTTCCACCACCAATTTGGCAGAGCTTCACTGTTAATGGGTTTAAGTCTAAACTGAAAAAATACCTAATGGCTCAACAAGGTGTTGCTGCCTAAGGGCATCGTTTCTTCCAAAATGCCAGTATCAGCTCGAGTTCCTAATATTTTCAGCCCCGAAGTTGATTTCAAGCTGACCGCCAAATAATAAAATAATTATTTATATAAATGACTTATTATTATAACATGGGTACTTTTATTTTTGTAAGTAATATATAAGTATTTATACCTCATATTGATAACATATGATATTTTTGTATAATATATACCTATATATATTGATTAACACACTACATTTTTGTAATATATAAGCCGCGCAGTATGCTATCCCGCACACCCCACTGGCTCCGCAGAAAACCAGCGCCGTTGACAACTCTAAGGCGCCAACTGCATTGCTGAGTGGATACCATTTCAGCCTCACATCGTTTCAGTTATATACTTTTTTAATATTTCTGTAAATGTGTTGTCTGAATAAATTTTATTCTATTCTATTCTATTCTAAAATCGAAGTTTCTTCAAACATTTTTTGATTAAACTTACATAGATGTCATATACAAAGGAAAAAAGTGACCTAGGCCTCCGGTGTCCAGGGCTCAGGTGCAGGCGTCTGCCGCGAATGCAGACGCTGGTTCGATCCCAGCCCTGGGCACCGGCGGCCTGGGTCACTTTTTTCCTTTGTATATGACATCTATATAAGTTTATGATTTATATAGTAGTGTGTCTACTTAAAAATAAACATATCAAAATATTTATTAAAAATAATTTGATTTGTTCTTCAGTTGTACTGAGGGCAGTGCCATCTCTCTCGCTTTCAATTAACTCCTACGAGTTCGGATTGGAGGTACAGACTCATAATGTTCTACCTTAGATGATTGGCTAAAATGCGCCTGAGCATTTACAAAGATTGCATATATACGGGAAAATTCGACCGGTGCTGCTATGACCCGGGTGGCCAAGTAGTAAAGGCGTCTGTCGCGAATGCAGAAGACGCTGGTTCGATCCCAGCCCTGGGCACCGGAGGCCTAGGTCACTTTTTCCTTTGTATATGACATCTATATAAGTTTATGATGTATAATAGTAGTGTGTCTACTTAAAAATTAACTAATCAAGATATTTATTTAAAATAATATGATTTGCTCCTCAGTTATTTTTTGATTAAGTTAATATTTTCAGAAATAATCGCTTCGAAATACAGGAAAAATTGTGCCCTCCCCTTGTAACTTTGAACCGTAAGTCCAAAAAATATGAAAAAAAATGTGAAGATGCGCCTTGTCACATACTTGTTTTGAACATTATCGGTTAAGCCATTTTTGAGTTATTTTCAAAAAACTTCTTCCATAGACATCAGATACGACCTTTTGGTATTAGTTTGGTTCCAATAGGAACCAATGGAATACCATTCAAGGTACGGAACCCTCCATTATGCGTGGTCCGACACGCACTTCGCCGGTTTTTTTATTTAAAAAAATATATTGATTAGTTATGACATTAAAAAAAATCTTTTTCTGAATGTTTTTCCTCTCAATAGAGCATATTTTTTATATGGAATTTTACATTTTTAACATCAAAAAATTATTTTGCATGTATGTTTTATACGGAAGTTATACCACACAATTTGTAGCAGCCTTGACCAGAGAGTATTAACATGTTGCATGGGACCCCCCCTGATTTAAGACGTGAAAGGTCCAAACATTTTGCGGGCCTCCAAAACTAAAAATATTCATCGTGGATCGCTCTATCGATGGTAAAAAATCATATGTTTTTCTCGATGCGCACATTATTTTCAATTTCAGCTCTGCTATTTGTACAATGTGAGTTCATTGCATGTACAGTCAAATCATCGTATGTACTTAATATGACGTCACATATTAAGTATATGAGGTAAAATATAAGAATCAGCGTCCACTATAGAACATTGTTATAACATAGGTTACCCGTGGATTAACCTAGCTATTATGACTATGTCAGCTGTACTTGTACAGTGCATTACTAGCTTTTTAAACGATTTGTTTATATTTTTTGTTCACAGAGTTGCCAGAAAAACCGAAGATATTCGACGAACTGGATAAAGAAGTGAGCGGTGTGGCTGGTCCTTACGTAGAAGATACCGGTCTTAAACTTACCTGTGTTGTAAGTGGAGGTAAAACTAGTAATTAATTACATAATCATTGGTGATTTTGCTTTTAAATAACGTTGACAGTTTTATTACAGAAGCAACATCATGCATGCAAAACCAGTGATGGATATAGGGAATTCAAACCGGTAAAATTGTAAAAAATACCGGTAAATCGGTTAACTAACCGTTAATAGATGCTAATATTATTCAAGTTCAAACCGCTGAACCGATTATAATGAATTTTGTATGGTAATAGTTTGAGTTCAAAGTTTTCGTCACGGAAATCAACCCCTATGGGTATGAAAACGGGGTGGAAAATCTAAACAACTTCTACGAGTACGCATTCGCAATCGGACGCTAATAAAGTTCTCAAACGAAATATTTACCGGTTGCATTCCCTAGTTCTGTTGTACTTGTTGTTCTTGTGTTCAAGAATTTTATCCTGCAACTCGCATGTGTCGTTTAATTTATTATAATGATATTTGTTCCGAATGTGAAATATTCTCAATGTCCCTTCAAGCTTTCAAAGGCGCAGTGACTCTTATTACTAACTAGTATCGCAGTATATTCATGTAACGTTTCGTACTTTTTAGGGATCCGTAGCCAAAATGGCAAAAACGGAACCCTTATAGTTTCGTCATGTCCGTCCGTCTGTCTGTCTGTCCGTCCGTCCGTATGTCACAGCCATTTTACTCGGAAACGATAAGACTCTTAATAAAATTTAGACAAGGTGTATTTTGTATGCCGCTGTTTAGATATGTAGTTAAATTGCAGAAAAAATAATGGGGGGGGGCGCTCCATACATGTAACTAAATTCCAAAAAAATTTTTTTACAAATATTAACGTGTTATACATCAATCGACAGGTCTTTTAAAATAAGATCGAGGTTTATTCAAACATTTTCTGATTAAGTAAATACTTTCAGACATATTCGCATCTAAAGTCGGAAAAATTATGTCCCCCATGTACCTAACTTTTGAACCGTAAGTCCAAAAGATATGAAAATTTTTGAGATGTGCCTTATCACATACATTCTACGAAAATTGTTTTGTACATTATCAGTTAAGCCATTTTTGAGTTATCTCCAAAATACTTCTTCCTTAGCATCAGATATGACCTTTACGTTTTAGTTTGGTTCTTATTCCATTGAAGGTACGGAACCCTCTATTATGCGTGGTCCGACACGTACTTGGCCGGTTTTTCTATTATTGTATCTTGTGCATCTTAACTGTAAATTAACAAATGTTGTAAACAGATGTTGTCAAGTTACAGATGAAGACAAAATTGTAAGAATGTTTATCTACACCAATATCATAAATCCTCTATTCCGCGTTCGAAAACCGTATGTAATTACCACCATTATTGCAACCAGTAACGTAACATCAATGTATTATCTGTGACAGTGTGGTAAAAACGTATGAAAATTCATTACCTACGATTCATTATCTATGGCACGCGCCCGTGGTCATTCTACTGGTTTCCGAACACATCATTTAGGATTTATAATATGTGTGTAGATAAAGCAGTGTATGCAACTACGTTTTTGCGCGAAGAAGTAACAAACGTCCAAATAAAATAAATACAAACTTCCGTAAGCGTTCATAATATCATTAGAACGTTAATGATTAAAAATATTTTTTTCATAAAAATATATACTATTCATATACTCGTAGCAATCCTACGTATTGTAATTTCTGAAATGTAAAACTTTGTCGTCTATAAACTGGGTTAACTGTGAAATCCGGAATACCGTTGTTGCAAAAGGGGCCATCGTGAATAATGGCTCGATTTTTCATGAGAACCTTCTCCGATCCGTTGCAAGTCAATATATTTACCTTTATTAATAACAATGATATAGAGGGGTTCATTTTATGCTAACAAACTTGTGTAACTTTGGACCTTTTGCGTCAGCAAATTATTAACTTGTATTCTGTTGTTAATTTATCTTAATAGATATATAGACACATAGCAGTCACATTAATCTTATTGCTCTATGTACATACGTACTAGATGTTGTTAAAACATTAAAAAGCTTTTATTTCCGCAGGTAAACCAATGCCGCGCCTCCGATGGTGGCGAGATGATAAACCCATTCAAGCGCTAGAGCCCTTAGAAGATGGTTCTGGGGTCAGCACTCTTGAACTGAGGATCCCTCGTCTCACGAGGGATTACTTGGAGGCCGTTTACACCTGCACCGCAGATAATACGCTGCTGGTTCCTCCGTTAAGGGTCAACGTGCAATTGCAGTTATACTGTGAGTATACGATAAGTATATAATTAAATAAAATAAATTGAAACATCGGCACTTTAACAATTATTATTATAATTATTTGTATATCCTTTGAGAATCACGGGCCTTTATATCCCGGTCTTTTGGTAGGCTTGCGTGGGGAGACAGATCCATCACACAGAGGCCCCTTGGAGAATTTTGCTATGTAATACTAGAACCCATTCACGGGTACATAAAAAAATGTTTATTCACGAAACGGCTTACAATTTTTTTTAAACAGTTCTTCTGCCAAACCACAGTGTGTGTGGTTTGTTGGCAGACGAAGCTCCAGTTTCCTAATTCTATAGTAAGCTATTTATATATATATTACATTATGTTTCCCCCACCACCAACAAAACAGTAACACCCGACTGACCATTGGTAGACCCCTATCCCAATGTAATAAGGTCCACAAACGGTCACCCATAAAAATACCGTTTCTTTATAAAATGTAAATTTAATGTTAATTTTATGTACAGATGCAGTAAAATGAAGGTCTGGTCACCCTTTTTTTAAATATTTTAAATATGTTAGTCTTACGAGAGTTTAATAGATCAAACGCGTATACTTGGGCATAGTAATAATAATAATTAATATATACCCGTGAACCGGTTCCAGCAGGCGTTGTAGCTATTGTAAATAAAATGCACAGAGTAATGGGTTTAAGTTTGGCTGCTCAAAGATTAGGCTATTGAAAAGAGGTCCGGACACCTGCCATAAAAACGTTGTTTGCCCCTGAAACTGCCGTCGCAAAAACAGCCAAGGAGCAACATCGATGTGAGCGGCTCAGGGTGTGGAGAGGTGTACACCGCTTTCTGCCAGTGACTTTATTATTATTATTATGAGCCTATACTGTACCACTGTTGGGCAAAGGCCTCCCACCCACTTTTTCCTTTCATCCCGGTCTTGTGCAGTCTCTGGCCATTTTTCCAAAAAGGAGTCTAGCTCGTCCGCCACCGCCGGCGGGGTTTGCCAGATCCTTGATTTGAGCTGTCGGGTTGCCACTCAGTGGCGATCTTAGCCCACAAGTCATTCTGCATGCGAAGACAATAAACTATAACAATAAATTAAAAAGTTAGGTAAGGTCTTCCAAGAACGTAGCGGCACAGGATCTAGTAGCTGGCCTACAACTGGTTAAAAGTAGCCCTCACCTAATTATGATATACAGGAGAAAACCATTAAGCTAACATTACCTAAACCTGACTATATATGTCCCTTTAGATCATGCCACATCCAAACACCCAAGTGGCGATTTCAAACATTGGAAAACACAAAACTTGCACAAAAACACCTCTATTTTACGTGTTTGCTTATCCCGTCACCCCTTTGTAGGCCCGTGAAATTAAACAATTCCTAAAATCACAAAGAGTGATGTAGTTCTGGATTGTCGATATGTTGTTGAGACTAGTTAAGGCTATTTATTCCTACATCTTTATTTGCTACAGCCAGTAACCGGCTGAGCAAAACATTAGAAACTACAGTTTTTAGGGTTCCGTTGTCAACTAGGAACCCTTATAGTTTCGCCATGTCTGTCCGTCCGTCCGTCCGCGGATAATCTCAGTGACTGTTAGCACTAAAAAGCTACAAATTTGGTACTAATATCAATCACGCCGACAAAGTGGTAAAATAAAAAGTGGAAAAAAATGTTTTATTAGGGTACCTCCCCTATACGTAAAGTGGGGAGTGATTTTTTTTTCATTTCAACCCTAACGTGTGACATATTGTTGGATAAATTATTTTTTTGATAATGTAAATATTTTCGGAAATAATCGCTCCAGAAGTAAAAAAATGTCTCTAACTTTTGAACCATAAGTTTAAAAAATTTGAAAAAAATATCAAGAACTTTATAAAAAAATTCTATGAAAATTATTTTGAACTTGATAGGTTGAATAGTTTTAGAAAAAAAAATACAAAATAATTTCTGAACTAAGTTTGTAATTTAACCGGTTTAACTCTTAAGTCCGTCACAGTAAGGACACTTACTGTGACGGACGGAAAACTACGGAACCCTACTCTGAGCGTGGCCCGACACGCTCTTGGCCGGTTTTTTTTTACTTTCTATGTGACAAATTATAAGTTTAATTAATAAGGTTGCTTTGGCGATTTTAAAGGCCCTTTAATTTGCCACAATTTGAATCTAAATTAGACCTTAAATATTTTACAAGATACGGTCACTTATATCTTTGAAAAACAAAAAAATATTATAATTAACTTACGCGCGAACTCTCAAAAAAACTGTAGATACATTGAAGAGTGATCACTGAAAAATTTAATGTTAATGCCAGAGACTCAAATGGCCCTTTATGAACTGGCCCTAATTTTATGAAATAGTGTTCCATGTTTTCATAAACAAAGGTGACTCAAGAAACACAATGCGATTCCGAATCTCAAAGTCAATGGCGACATATTAGTTGTTACTATCTTACGTGAAGTATATTTAACTAGATAAATTGGTGGAGATATGGAAATGGAATACACAATCAAATAAAAACGGGTTCATTCTTTTGAAAATGCAGTACAAGTTTATTTGTTTTTAGTGATTGTAGGTAGATAGTAGTAGGTAGGTAGATTTAATTAGAAATATTGAATTTATTTCAAATACCTGCAACTGATTCGAGGAACCAACGTTAACCTTAATAAACTATAAAGTATTTTATTTTATTTTATAACGAATGAAGTGACCCTATCTCAGAAGCCATAAAAGATAGAGATTTAAATATGGATAATTAAATGGTCTTTAAAACTCTATCAGCAACCATTATCAATAAATGAACAGTGTTTGAGTTTATACAGGAAATATTACACGAATTACTCGGCTAGCTCAAGACACTTGTTGTAGCATATATCATCTAATACTGCCCTAACCGTCCCTAACAACATACTTAAAAAATCTCAACTACATCACGCGTTGTAAATTTAATATCAATTTTCACTGATTATAGGGTTTAATGCACGGAGTATATGGAGACGGTATCAGTCGTAGTTTGTTCCAAAACCAGCGTAGCCGGCATTTACACGCACACATTCTCATTAAAGTACGCACGAGGTGATACACACAAAGAAATGTCAGTCTCTCACTGGCTGTTTTAATGTGTGCGTACACTCGAAAATACGTAACCACTACCATTGCCTCGTGTCAGCCATGTTGCCCAGCAACGTGGCTGCCGATCGTGTGACGAGACTGACGAGCGACGTTCGTATTTCCAAATACATTGCGCGTCACTCGCGTAATCCTGCGACCGCCAGCAATAGCCAGCGAGCAATTGATGTGAATACTGTTGTACCATCAGATAATGGGTGAATGTCGTAATAAAAGCCTACAATTTTTGGAAAAAATGTGAAATACTCGGTTTTTATACTTACCGGTGGAAAGCAACTACTCCAGGGGCCTCTTTTAATTCGTTGCTTCGTATACGACACGACAAAATTGTACAACACGGCATTTTTACATGTTTTTTTTGCTCCCGTCTTAAACATTTAACCTAACCATTTATGGTATGAATATAAATCAATTAGTGTGTCTCTAAAGAGCAGTACAACATCATAGAAGTGGGAGACTGTGCGCACCTTATGCCCACGGGCAGTGAGTTCCAAAGGCGAACCGCTTGAAAAGTAAAGGAGCTACTATAGAATTTTGAAGAGGATGATGGTACGGAGAGAAGCAAATTTCGGGAACATCTGACAGAACGGAGAAAGCTAAAGTGCACCTTGAGATAGCGGGGAGTTGCGGAGTTAAAAATAATAGAATAAAGAAGTGACAAAATGTGGGAGTTGCGGCGAAGGCGTATAGGGAGCCACTTGAGTTGTGAACGAAACTGGGAAATATGATCATACTTGCGCAACCCAAATATGAATCGAATGCAGACATTCTGAATGCGCTCAGGTTTATTAAGTTGATCTTCAGTAAGGTTAAGATAGCAAACATCAGCGTAATCTAAGATGGGGAGGAGAAGAGTCTGACTGAGCGCAATTTTGGTAGGAATGGATAAGAAGTTCTGCAATCTCCAATGCGAAGCTACGGCAGCGAACATCTTCCTGCTTACTTCGCAAACTTAAGGCCCCCAAGATAAGGTACTGTCCATTATGATGCCAAGGTTTTTGACTTGCTGCGAATATGGAATCAACACGCTATTAAAGTAAATAGGATCGATCTGGCTAAATTCAATTCTAGCAAGCAGCTTAGAGCTTCCAATAATAATAGTTTGAGTCTTTGCTGGGTTGACCTTGAGACCAAAACTTTGACTCCAGTTCGAAATACTCACTAAGTCGCTATTTACAGTCTTAATAACAGATGGGAGATCGCCAGTTACACCCTGTGAGTAAATCTGAAGGTCGTCAGCATAAAGATGGTAGTGGGAAGAGAGATTAAGAGTAATTGAGTTTATGAAGATGGAAAAGAGTAAAGGAGACAACACGCCGCCTTGTGGGACACCAGCCAAAGTGTTACACCAAGAAGAACTAAAATCATCCACTTTTATGCGCTGACGACGGCCGAAGAGATAACTACGAAACCACTCGATTACCGCAGGAGATATATTAAGTGAACATAGTATCCCAAGCAGAATGTCGAAATCAACAGTATTGAAGGCGTTGCTAAAATCTAGCAACGTCAATACTGTTAGCTTCTGATCGTTCATTCCCGCCCGTATGTCATCGGTAATCTTCACAAGTGCAGTAGCCGTACTATGACCAGGACGGAAGCCAGACTGGAGAGGGTTAAGCAGTGCATGTTTGCTTAGATAGGATGTCAGTTGTTGGTGCACCAGGCGCTCGAGGACTTTGGACAGGAAAGGAAGGATTGAGATAGGGCGAAACTCGAAAGTACCATACATCCTAGCCTGTGAAGTGCGGGTAGCTATCCAAACACAGAAGAGCGACAAAGCACCCGGCGAAGATGGGATCTCCAATGAACTGCTGAAGAGTACCATCAACGATATCACAAATCCACTTACCCGGATCTTCAACAAAATTATCACAGAAGAAGATATACCGAAACAGTGGTCCAAATCAAGCATAATACTAATCCACAAAAAAGGTGACAAGAGTGAGATCAACAACTGCAGGCCGATAAGTCTAATGAGCAACATATATAAAACATTCGCAAAAGTAATACTAGCAAGAATAACTAAACAACTCGACGAGCAGCAACCCCGCGAACAGGCTGGATTCCGCAGTGACTTTTCAACTACCGACCACATGCATGTGTTAAAACAAGTCATAGAAAAGTATACAGAACACGGCCTAACATACTACATTTCATTTGTCGACTACAACAAAGCATTCGATAGCATATACCACAACTCAATATATGAGTCACTACACTACAAAGACAGGGAATTGAACTAAAATATATACGCTTGCTACAAAAGATATACCAAAACAGTACTGCAAAGATCCACTTAGAGACACAAAGTAAGAATTTCCAATCCAAAGAGGGGTACGACAGGGTGACCCGCTTTCACCAAAACTATTTTCAGCAGTACTAGAGAATGTATTTAAAAACCTTAAGTGGGAACGCTACGGAATAAACATAAACGGATTAAAATTAACACACCTGAGATTTGCAGATGACCTCGTCCTATTTGCCACTGATTCCAAGTCGCTAGAGACTATGCTCCTCCAGCTTACTGAAGAAAGCAAAAAAGTAGGCCTAACCATGAACGTATCCAAAACCAAGGCAATGACCAATAGTGGAGATAAAGGAACCATAAAAATAAGGGACCATGAGATAGAATACGTAAAAGACTATGTATACTTAGGTCAACTGATATCCCCAAAACAACAGCAAAGCCAAGAAATACAAAGACGAATCAACAATAGCTGGGCGAGGTACTGGTCTCTAAAGGAAGTAATGAAATCAGACTCCATGCCAATTAGTGCAAAGAGAAAAATATACAACTCATGTATACTCCCAGTGTTAACATACGGATGCGAAACTTGGAGCTTGACTAAGGAAAACGAGCACAAAGTCAAAGTCAGCCAACAAAGCATGGAGCAAAGTATGCTAGGCATAAAACTAAGAGATCGACGTAGAGTAACAGACATTCGAAATATAACCAAAGTAGTAGATGTATCACAGAAAATCAGGACACTTAAATGGAAATGGACAGGGTACATGATGCGTTCTAAAAAAGATAAATGGACAAGAGAAGTTACAGAATGGTACCCAAGAGAAAAGAAAAGACCACAACAAAGACCCTATAAAAGATGGGAAGATGATTTTCCTGATGACTGGAGAACACTGTCAAAAAACCGCGTGGAATGGCGTCGCCTGGAGGAGGCCTATGTCAAAGACAGCCTGACGAAGAAAAAGAAGAATGAAAGAAAAGAACAACATGAACAAAAATAGAAATAAATATAAATATAAATAATTTTGTAAACAAGTCAAAAAAGTCAGGAATAAAGGCTATTATTATTATTATTCTCTTTATTTATTTTTCTTCTTAGTTTAGGGTTTTTACAATATTTTTATAAAAGTAAAATATAAAAATACACCTAAAAGATATAAAAACAATAAAAACATTATAAAAAACCTAAACTAGGGTGCCGCCGGCAACGGAGCAGGGCCCAGGCTGCCGGTGGTTAGGGCCGCAGAGTGAGGAACCTTCGGACTATGCGCGCCGTGTCCAAGATTACCGCCTTCTGAATCTGACCCTTAATCTAACCACAACCCCGTAGCGAAAGTCTCTCAAGATGTTGGTCGAGACTCTTCGCTATGAGACCGTTCGCAGAGACAACTATCGGCACAATGATCGCCGAATCGACCTCCCACATGGCGGTTACCTCGTGAGCCAAGTCTAGGTACTTGCTGGACTTGTCCTTCTCGGCCTTCACGAGGTTCTCGTCACATGGGACGGTAATGTCGATGAGCAATGAGCATGGCCCGGCGTTGCGGTCGATCTATTACCACGATATCAGGCTTATTGGCTACAATAGTCCTGTCCGTGATAATACTGATAATAGATCGATCCCAATAGAGCGTGGCACGACCATTTTCGAGAACTGGCGCAGGTGTGTACTTGTAGTACGGCACTTCGTGGTCCACAAGACCGTATAGGAGAACAAGCTGCTGGTGTATAATCCTGGCTATGAGGTTATGTCTGTGCAAGTACTCGCCGTTAGCAAGATGAGAACAACCGGAAATGATATGCCTGAGTGACTCTCCGGGACGGCGGCATGCCCGATAATGTCGACCGTACCGTCCGTCAGGATATATTTCCGGTAGTTATTCGTCATGATAACTTCGTCCGCAATTGCACAGGCAAAACCTTCGGTTTCTCCGAAGAGGTCCCCGAATCGTAACCAGTTCACCGACGCGAGCAGGTCTACGTCGGGTCCCGTGAGGGCCCTGTAGAACCGCCCGTGTAGCTCCTTGCTCTTCCATACCGCCTTGCGATCCTCGGTGCTTAGCACCACAGGTTTGCGCCAGCTCTCGTTTGCCAAGGAGAGCGGCGTGAGACCCTTATCTACTGCCACCACATCACGATGCATCCCACACTCGTTGTTAAGGAAATAATTCCTGAGACTGTACACCTCACGATTGTGGAGATTTTTGGCGTTTAAAAAGCCGCGACCTCCACACTTCCGTGGGATGTACAATCTCATAACAGACGAGCGTGGGTGAAGCATACGGTGTGTGGTGAGCAATAGACGGACTCTCCGATCCAGGGCATCCAGCTCAGTCTGAGTCCACCTTAGTATGCCAAAGGAGTATGTGAGTAGGGGCATCACCCAGGCATTGAAGGCGCGCACCTTGTTGCCACCTGACAAAAGACTATTAAGTACTTTTGTCAGCCGACTAAAGAAGCGCTCCTTCAACGCCCGTTTAATACCCACATCCTTAACACCCAAAGACTGTGACATACCAAGGTATTTGTAGGTTTCTGATTCAGAGATAGATCTGAACGTCATTGTCTCAGAAAGCTGTAGATTTGTTGAATTTACTACTTTCCCCCGCTGTACATGCATAACCGCACATTTATCAACACCAAATTCCATCTTGATGGAACTACTGAACACTTCAGTGGTGTTCAGTAGCTCCAACATGTCTCGGTTATTTGGTGCAGACAATTTAAGATCGTCCATGTACAGAAGGTGAGATATGACTTCTCCGAAGCCGGCAACCTAGCCCCGAATCCTTCAGCAGATTGCTGAGCGGATTTAGAGCTAGGCAGAACCACAGGGGACTCAGACTGTCGCCCTGAAATATTCCTCGCTCGATCCTTATAAAGTCCTGCGGACCAGAGGGGTCATCCTCGCCTCCTGGTTGACGAAGGACTGTGGTCCACTGCCTCATACACGCGCCAAGGAAGGATCTTAAAGCTGTATCAATTTTATACAGCTCTAAGATCCTCTCCAGCCATGAATGAGGCACCGAATCATAGGCCTTCTTGTGGTCAATCCAAGCGGCCGAGAGGGTCCCCCTGTTTCGCCGGACTCGTTGGCAAATGGTCATGTCTATGAGGAGGAGCTCTTTAGTACCACGGGACCCCACCCTACATCCATTTTGAGCCGAGGCCAAAATGTTGTTTGCGACCATGTGCGCGTTTATTTTTGCTCTCAAAATGGATGTAAGGAGCTTGTAAAGTGTAGTCAAGCACGTGATGGGTCGGTAGTTTTTCGCTTCCGTGGTACTACCAGACTTATAGAGCAGAAAGGTTACACCAGTTGTTAAGGAAGGCGGGAGGGAGCCAAGTTCGAGGGCTTGTTGAAATTGCGTTGCCAGACGCGAGTGCGAGCATCGAAACCATTTTAGCCAGAAGTTGTGCAATCCATCCGGGCCGGGACTTTTCCAGTTCTGGGCCGTACGGATTGCACAACTTACGTCATCGGGGCTGATGGTGATAGCCCCCATAGGTTCGATAGACTCGCATTCACGTTCGACAACACTCATCCACTCGCCCTCCGTGTGTTCAACGGGCGCCGACCAGACGCTACGCCAGAAATCAGTCATGGCAGTAGCATCCGGCAGTCGCACGTCGGACACACGGGGGTCGGTTTCCTCCCACCTTCGGTATACCTTCCTTTGGTCACTTTGGAAAAGACGACTCTGCTTGAATCGGTCCACACGCTCTCTGTAGCGGCGAATACGGCTTGCCCATGCATAAACTTTCTGCTTCAGAAAGTCGATGCGCTCTATGACATTGGCCATGTAGTCGCGGGGCTCGATATTCGTCCCCGCGAACGCCTGGTGCACAAAGCGCATTACTCGGGGGCGGTTATTGCCCCCCCCTGGAGCAGATCAGCTTTGCAATGAGAGTCCTAAATGAGTTGATACGACGCTCGATCCGTACTTGCCATGCGGGGACACCCCCGGTGGTCCTAGGTGCACGTTCAGCGTCCGGAAACTTGACTCGAGCAACACGGCACGCCGCGATGGCTCCGCAGTACATGATCGAGTGCGTATCATCTAAGTCTTTACTAGTCCGCAGGAGTGGATCTAGCAAATCATCCAGGGCTCCCATTAACGCTAGATTGCGTCTATTCATAGGCAAGCGTGGTAATCGCGGCCTAGGGGTATTTGTGGAGCGATACTGCGTAATTGCCTCTTCCAAAGTCCTCCTCAGTTGCTCATTGGCTGTAGTACTCACACTCTGATTCGCGATCTCCTCCTCATCGGCATTGAGATCAACCCGCGGCGCCCCCGATGCCAGGTCGGGTGCGGGTATCGGATCCGGCGACGTGGCGGGCGGATCCCGCGCCGAGGTGGTGGCCGCGCGAACAGAGAGAGCCTCAAGGCGAAGCCGATCAAGTGTCGCGTCATTCAACCGCTTTAGCCGCTGAATGACGCGCACCTGATCCGATAGGCGTTGCGCAGTCGTGTCAATAGCTGGTTCAAGGGCCTGAAACAGAGGAAGTATCCGGTCACGATACGCGCACAGATTAGTTCCCCCCTCTGTAGCCCCATAATAGGCGCGCATGACGTTCTCGTTCATGGAAGGAGTCCATTTTATGCGACGCACTGTACCACCGGCAGCGGGGGCCCTGGGCGGGACAGGATGTCCCGCAAGCCCCAAGCGTGCCGACAGCGGTGGCCGTCCCCGTCGCGCTGGTGGTCGTCGCGGCGGCGGCGGCGGCGGCCCGCACTCGTCGCTCGACTCGCTGGTCTCGGGCGCTGTAGCAAATTTGTTGCCCGATGAGGATGGCGAGGAGACGGACGAGGCGGGCGTAGATGGTGGGCGTGCGCTTGTAGTAACGGCTTCTTTTTGACGTGCTTGGCTTCTTGTAATCATCCGTGTAGTGTATTTTTATATCCGCGTATCTTTCTCGTGTCAGATGTTGTGACAGCCCGTATATATGTTGGGGTCATTTTTGGTGACGAAGAGGTAGAAAATATCACACTTGCGAGAAAAAATACGTCTAAAATACATAATTACAAAAAATAGAAACAAAATTTGTATAAAACACGTCTGACGCTGACAGCCGTCATTTTTATTATTATTATTTTTATTATTATTATTATTATTATTTAATGAGTTATTTATTTTTTTGCTAAACCATTTTCTTGCTTGATTATGGTAAAGATTCAAAAATGTTATGTTGCAACTTGTAACGTTTAAGGGTGCCTAATTATAACTGGGCGACAAATAATTGTAATTTCTAGATTGTAATATAAATACTCTATTATACTGGCTACTTTGTGTGGCGATCTACAATCATTATTCGGACACAAATTTGGTGTATTTTTTTGCCAATAATATTAGTTTTTCGTCTCTTTCTTATCCATAGTTAAACAATATATATAACTTGAATATCCGGACAAATAACGCCAAATGTGTTGGCACTAATAAATATTAGATATACAAATTTGAACCTACAAAATTTAACATTTTAAGATTCTATAAAATTTGCAGGCTGCAAATAATGCAGGATGAGAAACTTTATTACGAATATTGTTCTTGAAATAGTAGGTAAAGTAAATAAAACAGAAAGCCTTAAAACAATAGACATTCTAATGAGTCCTTGAGTTAGGTTAAATGTTACGCCCCGTGGGTTAGTAATACGTGTTGGCTTTTGCCCTCGCCTATTTAGACACAGGAGTTATGACTAGCCTGTTAATTATATAACTACTTACAGTCGACTGAAGAACAAATCAAATTATTTTTAATAAATATTTTGATTTGTTTATTTTAAGTAGACACACTACTATATAAATCATAAACTTAATGTATATATGTCATATACAAAAGAAAAAGTGACCTAGGCCTCCGGTGCCCAGGGCTGGGATCGAACCAGCGTCTTCTGAAGACGCTGGTACGGTTTGTATATGACATCTATACATTAAGTTTACTTACAGTCGCCTTAATTGCGTTAAAAGTAAAAACTAACTTTGTTTTTATTTCTATCTTCAAAGAATTAAGACAGTGATAGAGTTAGCGCAGAAAAACTCGTGTACAAAACAAATATCCTTTTATTTGGATAGCATCAAGGCAGAATCAAAAGTATGAGTAATGAAACGAACATTAGTCATTATGAATAAATATTTTTTAATATTTTTATTGAATAGTATTATGAATAAATATTTTTATTGGAATATTTTTTTAAAAAGCTTTTTTAAAACATAATACACTCTCCCATTGCACTTTTGCTCACATGAAGTCAGCTCGAAGCAGCTTCAAAGCTGCTGTCTCTAACTAGGTTTTTTCCTTAAGCTTTTTTCGTGCAAATAAGAGCCTTAACTTGTTTTAATTAATAGGTTCATTTTGTGGTAGGGTATATGTCAAAGTTCTACAAACGAAGGCTTACAACTAAACATTGATGCTTCGAATTCCTTCGATCTCCCGTCGAATCGTACCGGCGGTCGGGGAGGAGGACCGTCCTCCCCCCGACCATTGTATAAAATTATATGAAAATCCATTTCAGCGTTCACGTGGCTGCTAAAATTTGCGACCATAAAAGCTCCATTGAAAAGTATGCGCTAATAGTTCGGTTTGCAAAGTCTCAATTTAAGCATTATAGTCGACGTGTCGAAAAATACAAAAAAAGCTGATGACAGCGTTGTACCGTCATGTTACTGCTCAATTTTCGAAAATAGCTTATGAGCATGTGCGAAATGGTTATAGTTTATTCAATGATGTAAAATTAATGTATTTAAATGTAAGGCGAAGCGAAATTTGAGGCCTAAAATGATGCCATATAATGACTATAATACGTTGGAATTGACGTATTTTTCTGTTATAAAAATTAACTGTTAAAAGTTTATACTAAAAAAATCCAGACCATCACTTTTCATTATTATTAGGTACGAAAATCAGTGAATAAACATTAATTGAAAAATTCTAATTCAATATAACTGTTAACTTTTTATTCATAAAAATAATTTATTTAACGTAAAAACAGTGAGTATAAAAAATAACATTTATAAATTTTTGAGTTTATTACAATATTTTAATACAATTACAACTAAACTTATTTAAAATAAAACTAACTAGAAATAAACTAAATAACAACTAAAGACTAATTAAAAATATAATAAACTTACCTATAAAAAGAACACCCCATCTAGGAGGTCGGCCTGCGGTATTGACCCTATAATGCTGGCGGCGTTACCTCTCTGTACCGCTAGGGCGATACGTTGGGAGAGGTAAGCGCCAGCCTTTTGGTCACCCGTAGTGTCGACCAACCGCGCCGACAGGGCCCTCATGAACGCCTTCATGTCGGCCGACCAGGGGCCCAGGGTCTCTACAGCGAGCGCCACAAACTCGTAGTCCTTGAGCAAGGACGAGTATTTGCGGTGCTTGAGAACCTGGGCCTGGCCCGCCGCAGCACCGGCCTTGGTACGGGTCGCCTGGATGTGAGACTGTGCAAAGACTGTTCAAACTCAAACTCAAACATTTATTCAGTAAGTAGGCCACAAGGGCACTTTTACACGTCAAAGTAAAAGTGAGAAAAAAGAAATCAAACTACACCGGTTCTAACCCTACACCTCTGACCCGAGAAGAATTATGTCTGGCAAGAAACTCGGCGGGACTTATTTTTTCAAAACAACAGTACATCAAAACTAAACAATACATATAAGTGCGTTGTTCTAACAGAAAACATATCAAACCAAGGTTAGATTAACCAACAATAGGTTATAGTTTAAGAAAAATACCAAAGAAAAAAGATGAGTCCAAATCTGACTATTGAAAATGAATTATATACAAGTTTGATATACTTTCTTACCTGAACTGTGTCTTCTAAATAAATTTCCAAATTATAATAATCCATCATCAACAGTTAGAAACAAAATAATTTTGAATTTAAATAAAAAAAAGTAAGTGATTCTAGTATACAATAAACATACTATTTCTAAATTATCCTTAGAGATGTATAAGGTCTCCAAGTGTCTTTATCTATATATTCTATATAATAATAAAAAATATGGATAATGAAGCACCGAATGTTGTGTCTAAAGCCAATTAAACTAAAATTAAATATGATCAATAAAAAGTTACGTAAATGTGTTGCCCCAGTTTGCCTAAACAGACCTGTCTCCACAAACAGCACCCGTTCACGAGTATGACGCATATCTGTTTGTTAACTAAGTACTTACTATATCTGATTTCATTAGTGTGATGAGCAACATTAGGAGTGCAATCATCTGTAGAGATGGGTGTATATGAGCTCCACGTGCAGCATTCAACGTTCATTTCAAAACGTACAATTTGGTTTACGGCAACATTAATATTACCTAACTATTACCGCAGCTGCACAGCGCAAGCACACAGTGTGTCATAATCCTAATATTAGGACATTTATCTAACTAAACGTGCAAGACATTATAACCGGTGACAACGCTGACGTGCCACGTCATCTAATACGGTCTTGCTGTTGAGATATGATGCGGTTGTAGTTGGAATATGACCAAACAGATCCTTCCATAAAATAAAATAAGTATTTTATTAACTAGATACTCTAGATAGGTACTGCTACTACAATTACTATAAATTTATTACGCTAATAATTGCACCTGAATTAGAATATAGGTACTCGTAGGCACTGGTTGAATGTACCGTGATTGGGTAACTAAAGTTACTTTATTCAGAAGTGGATAATACTTACGAATATTTCAAAATCCACGGTTTTCCTAGTTACTAATTAAATTACTTTTCTTAGTTACTAATTAAATTACTTTTCTTAGTTACTAATTAAATTACTTAAGTAACTAGTTCATTGTACTAGTTTAAATTTTGTTGTTGTTACGTTATAAAATGGCAGATTTTATGCCGAATTGCATTTTGAAAAGTATAATTAACGGGAACATAAATATAAACAATGGTTAGTTAGGTACTTTATTAACCTTAAAAATCAGTAGATACAACTACTTACTGTTAAATAAAAGTTAATATTTCTTTTTTACTCTTTAGATGTTGTTGTTTTGGGTTGAAAACCGCGTTCAAAGTTTTTCTTTTAAGCATTTTTCTATCAATAAATTGTAAAAAAGGTATTAGTTTCAAAAATGAGAGTACCCAATATTTTTGATTTAAACAAATAAACGTAACGCATTATTCAAGCTCATGAAATTAATAATTACCTACCCTACTAACACCTCATGGTTCTTACAAGCGACACAACAAAGTGCACAACGACGTCAAGTAAACACTTGCCATCTCTGAGTATCCTCGCCTAAAATCTCCGCAATTTCACGTACCCCAAAAATAGTTTCACCCACTTCCACGTTTTCGCGGAATGAGGGAAAGTTTCATAAAGCCCGCTTAACCTGCCGACAACCGCTCATTCACTGTTATTGCAAAACTGAGTCCACATAAAACCGAGCGATTAACATAGATCATACTCCCCGTCTGCGGCGGGGCTTACCTCTGATATGACAGCTCATGGCTGTTACAAAATTCTTTTGTGTCGGTAAGTTCGCGGTCGGAGCGACCATTAGTTTTTATTTGCGCGCATTGTCCTCTCAGCAACACCATTCGTTGCTGGCAGATAGGAAATTATTTTCCATTATAATACATAACACCATCCATTCTGCTCAGAATAAGCTTTTAAGCTAAAATGCTAGAATTTTACTTTTAGTGTAAAAAGCTTTTTATAAGGCTTTAGTTCTACATTGTTTCTTTGGCTGCTTTAACTATTTTAGTAATGCAATAGCAACTTTTTTTAATGGTCGTTTTTTGTTATAAACAACAATAGAATAACTGGATATAGTTTAAATGCGTTTACCGTCGCAAAACTACCACACAAAAAATGCCGCTTTTAACCATAATATAGTGGTTAACCTAGTTGGTTAACCGCAACTTGTCAGTTATTCGATATTGAATTTAAAACATGTACACCAATAAAACAAGCGTCAGCGGTGGTAGCCTAGCAGTAACACATTCGATCTCTGGGTCAAAGTAGATGGCAGTTGCTTTCGTAAAAAGTAGTGCCTATGCCGGCTACGCTAATTTATAGGATTAGGTTGCCAATCGGACACCAGGCTCAATGTGAGCCGTGGCAAAAAGCTGGGACAAACGCTTGGAGAATGTTGGATGACCCCAAAAAAGCTTTGGCTATTGACTGTAAACATCAAACCAAGAATTAATCGCTCGTGCTTAAAATCTTAAAGACCTCAAAGAAAAAATTTGGTGCTTCTTCTTTGGTATAACTTTGGCTCTTAACTGTCGGTTGAAAGCATCAAACCAAGAATTAATCGCTCTTGCCTAAAAACTTAAAAGTTTCAAAGCACAATTTTAGTGCTTCATCTTTGGAATAGCTTTGGCTCTTAACTGTATATTTAATACATATCAAACCAAGTATTAATCACTGTTGCCTAAAAACTTAACACAAATATTTTTTTTTATGCTTCTTCTTTGGAATTGGGTAGTATTTTTGGTTTGGCTAAAACCATTATTTAAGAGCGTGCAATATCTCTTGCTAAGAGAGTTTTTTTTGTGGAAAATAAATTAGCTTTAAAAATGTGTAAATATAAAGCTAAATAAATTTTATTCTTCTGTAAAAAAATATGGTATTTTTAACTCCAGACAAATTTATTGGACCAAGCAATTTATTATTCTCTTTAAGACATCTTTATTATCTGTGTATTTAATACAGTATTTTCATCCTAATTTGTCTCATCATGTAAACAAACACTCCACACAATATCACACTTTTCTCTGGGATTATCGTCACAGTATTAGAAACAACCAAGTAAGCATAAAAAAACATTATTAATAAGATTTTCGTTGACCGTCGAAGTAATAAACAAACAACCTCATGAAATAACGCTAATTACATTACGATGTTTAGATTTTCTATAAATCGTAATGAAGTGAAATGACAATCTTATCGATATGGATAAAATGTGGTAATTAACAATGAATAATGTGGAAATTTTGAAAAACGTGTTGAATTTTTTTATGGTTGTTGTTTTTAATGCTTTTTATGCGCAGACAGACAGTACGTGTCTATGATCAAAATCGGAAAAACCTTTACATACCATTACACTATTTACGTAAGTAAAACTAATCGTCCATACCTCATATATGTTTCTTTGACATTCCCAATCGCTAGTCATTGTCTATGATCATCTTTGACGTCACATTTTTTTAGATGATAGGACAAATAAGGGTGAACGTGAGATGCACTGCGATTCGCCTCAAGATTTGAAACGAATATGATTGTCTCTTGGCATTAAGTCCGCCTTTTGTAACTGAATATTTTACTGTGCAATACATATAAATAAATTAACCGACACATTAAAAACTTTATACTACGCTCCAAGACTAAATAATAGCTGACGTAGCAGAAACAGCCGCTAAGCTGATGAAATGGGATTGGGCGGGACACGTTTGTCGCATGCCGGATGATTTGTTGGCCAAAGTAACTACCAAATGTGTCCCACAAAACCGAACTCGAGGTCGCGGCAAACCTCGACGGCGATGGCGAGACGACCTTGACGCCTTCGATAGAAACTGGCGGGATACGTGAAAGGGAAGGAGGGTGGCTTTTTCCCAGCAGTGAGACACTCTTGGCTCCTATAAATAAATAAATATGAAATATAAATAATTGTTAAAAAAACAGGTCCAATTTTAAAGTTACTTTAAAGGAAGAATTGGCTTACTGGTTCTTACATATCTACATCTAGTTTGATTATAGATGTTTTGATATAGGTAGATAATTAAAAGAACTTTGTATTGTTTTGCGTATATACGTAATTATTATTTTATTACAGTGAGACCGCTGCTAGTGGAGATCCTAGCTAGAGAACAGCCGCTGTCTGTGGACCAACAAGCCGAGCTGGCCTGCAGAGCGGTGGGGGCGCGACCGCCTGCCATTATCACGTGGTGGCTCGAAAACAAACAAATGAATGCTGGGTCACAAAAGGTAAATCAATTTCTTGTAGAATATATCCAGTCGGCAGCAGATTGAGGCAGACAGAGACCCTTGACCCGACTCTGATGTTAAGAGAATAAGAATGTGTCAATGCAATTTCAAAAACCTGACCCACTACCAGTTTTGCTCCTGACTGTAGGTGGACTACCAAATATATAGGCACTCAATATCTGTAAAATTCGGCCAAGAAGATGTCGGGCCATGTTCAGTGTAGGGTTCCGAAGTTGTTTGTCTGTCCGTCACAATACACCCACTTCATAAGGTCGTAAATATAGTAGGGCTCCCGGTCGTATCCGGGTCTCGTGTACATGTTTCGAATACCCGTTTCTGAATAACACGCTACACGGTTTTCTGGCCCGTTTCGCACGTGTAATTAAAAAACGTAGTTAAGATCCGTTTCTACGGGACGTCCTAGACGAGTGGCTGGCGGTACGGGTCGAAACGTGTCGAGTCGTTTAAAAGCTACGAATTAAAAACAAATAAAATAAAAATAAACCTTATTTGAATCGGTTCTAACTACTTCGGACCCGTTCGGGCCGGTATTAACTACCCGTGTACCCGTGGAAACGTGTTTGAGAAACTTATCTTGACGGCGGTTCGTGTAAACCGGTTCCTTAGCACCGCTGGTCTTAAGTACACGGGTATTCGTCTCCGCTTGTAACACGTGTAGCGCTCTAATTTATAGCATATTCTGCGACACTTACGTCCTTTTACTCTAAAATTAAAACTTTTTTCATATTTTTTGGACTCACAGTTAAACAGTTAGAGGGGGGTGGGAGGAACATATATATATATATATATATTTTTCAATTTTTATTTTACTGTGTTTTCGGCGTAACTAATACACATACTAACACGTAAGCCGCGGATGGACAGACATACAGACGGAGATGGCGAAACTATAAGGTTCCTAGTCGACTACGGAACCCTAAAAGGGGTCACATATGTGTATACGAACCTACTCGATATATTAGAAATTAAGTATATAGGTAGGTCCAGTCTGTCTGGAAATAAAAGTCTCGTAGAATGTAATAAACTCGTATAAAAACAACGACACTTCTCTTCCCAGACAAACTCTACCGTAAGACAAACCTATAATTAGTCTCAATCTAAGAAAAAAAAAGAATATATCGATATCGGCATTTCTATTATATCAAAAAATTGGTTACCACATTCGAAATAGATTTTTTTTAAATCTACCTATTTTTATGACTGCCGACTGTAGAATAAGATATTAAAATTTCCTAAAAATCTGACGAAAATGATATCAGCATTGTTCATTTGTTTAAAATATAATAATATTTTACTATTATTAATTACGTTCTTAATACTACAACCAACATCCACTTATTGTATATTGTTTACTAGTAAATTTAAATTGTCCGAGACAAACTTCAATTAGGTACCCAATAGTTATCTAGAAGAGTTCGCTCTTTACAGATAAGACACCCGTTGTTTGCTCACGAAAATTCATGACTGAATACCTAAATTCGGCATCAATAGCAAATTAAAATAAGGTAAACAAATATGTCTGTGTGGCAAAAAAAACATGTGACACGTGACAAAATTGTAATTAAAGAAATTCATTTACACTGAAATACAAGTAATTAATGGATACTTTTACTTAAATTATATATACTTACATCAAGTTTATATGTATAAGCTGACAATTAAACCATAGTGGTTGTTTAAAAGTGAGTGATTGCGTAGCAATGAAGATAAATGCAATAGATAAAATTTGTTTCCGTCCGTCCGCGGATAATCTCAGTGACCGTTAGCACTAGAAAGCTGAAATTTGGTACTAATATGTATATCAATCACGCCGACAAAGTGGTAAAATAAAAAGTAGATTTTTTTTAATTAGGGGAGGGTATAGGGGAGGTACCTATACGTAAAGTGGGGAGTGATTTTTTTTTCATTTCAACCCTAACGTGTGATATATTGTTGGACAGGTATTTAAAAATGAATAGGGGTTTAGTATAATCATTTTTTGATAATGTAAATATTTTCGGAAATAATCGCTCCACAAGTAAAAAAACGGTGTGCCCCCCCCCCCCCCCCGCCCCTCTAACTTTTGAACCATAAGTTTTAAAAATATGAAAAAAATTTCAAAAGTAGAACTTCATAAAAACTTTCTAGGAAAATTATTTTGAACTTGATAGGTTGAATAGTTTTTGAAAAAAAATTAAGTATAAGCAGGTGTTTATTGTACCTGTAATTTCTACAAAATCACAATGAAATGACGTGCTTTCAAAAACTCTTAAGTGGGGACACTTACTGTGACGGACGGAAAACTACGGAACCCGACTGACTGAGCGTGGCCCGACACGAAGAAGAAGAAAAATTAAAAGTACATTTTTTAATATGTACTTTAAATTTTTCTTCTTCTTCTTCATTTACCATCTCTGACCATATGTCTATATGTACAACAACAGTAGATTGTGGATATTTCAGCCTTTTCGCGATATCTATGTAGCTTAACATGGGATTTTTTACATGTTCGTGCAAAATGCGTTCACGTTTTTGATATTGTACGCTCGACATTTTGCCAACGAATAAATAAAAGAAAGTAAAACTATCATCATTTTATAGCCCAGTTCCTTGTGAGAAAATTGTTGTTTCAAAAGTTTAAATATCTCAATTTTTTCGAATAACTATACTTAGCTATTTTTATATGCCCAGGTTTTGGCGTGTTCAACCTTTAACGTGACTGTCTTTAAATTAAAACACTTTGTTACAGCATTCTGAGGACGGTAACGAGACTGTTTCTTTCCTGCGCTGGACCCCGCGGATGGAGCAGGATGGTCGAGTGCTCACCTGCCGAGCTACTCACGCTATTCTAGAACACGTCACCATTGAAACGACCAAGTCGCTCACTTTAGATTGTAAGTCTGTGTTTAAGTAGTTGCGTCATAGTTTGGAACGCTTTTAAACGCTATAGGTAACTAGTTAAGTATGTGATAATAAATTGTTGTTATTGCAATATATGAGACAGAATATTGTTTACTAAAATAATACGCTACACATCCTCCACTTTTTACTTTCTTAAATTGCATTATATGGTAATAGTACATAAGGACAATAAAAACGGGTCGCTATAAAATATTCGTTCAAAGTGACCCGTTTCAGTTTTTCCGTTAGGGATGTAAAATAAATAAGTACCTGTTTAACCACCGTACTAATTCGGTAATCAAAATTAAAATAAAATCTTTTTGTACGAATACGTTCATTTCAGCTCAGGATTTTATTGCCTGGCAAGACTCATCAATGGGTGAATTAACACGGCGGTCTCCATACAATGAGCTGCTCCATTGCTATGAATACTTTTTAAAAGCTAGTTTTGTTGTGATCTGATTATTATGACATACTTAGTTGTCGTTCTCGAAAGCAGTTCACAGATAATTTGCAAAAGTAAGCAATACAGATAAAACGTACCAAAATTGTCCGCAAGTCCGTTACGTACTCGGGCGTTCTTACGCCACGTTAGAACACGTATACTCGTAGGAACTCCGTACCTAATTTGCATCCTAAGTATCGCGTGATATAAGCCATATTATTATAAGGATTATGCCATACAATTTGTTTAAGGTTAGACAACTTGGCGACGAATTAAGTGGGTTCAAGTATTTTCATTTGAATATATATGGCGCATTTGCGTTTACAAAATAGTAACTGTAAGTATGTACTTTTTGTTATTGTTTAAATAAAAATCGGTGATTTAATTATAAAGTTTGTGGGTGTCTTTGTTGTATAATCTCAATTTTAGTCCAAGCGTTTGGAAAACTTTAAAACAGTAAATTCTATGCACATAATTAAGTTAAAAATGTAATCAATGCCTATGTTCATTTCGAACCTTACAGTGGGGATACGTCTGACGTGGGCCTATGTTTTTATCCACATTCTGCCTTGCACGTGTTGATGAATATATTTATTCAAATATGTTTCGCTTTTCTCGCAGAGTACATATTAAAACATTAACGTAACGTTACAATCTCAAACACAATAAAGAAGAGAAAACTTGAGTACCTCGGCCACAAATTAAAAATTCAAAAGTACGAACGTTGACAGCTAAGCATACAGGGTAAGAAGTCTAGGGGGAAGAAAAATGTATTGGCTTATAAATCTTCTCCAATAGTTCCGGAAAAGCACTCGTACTATATAAAGCAACTGTCTCGACGCTTAAAATTGCAATGATACCCAAAGAAGATTATATTAAGAGTCCGGTAACGATTTGAAAGCGAAAATGGCTAATAATGAAATAACGATCATGAATTGCATTTAATAAGATACTTTGAAGTCTTGTTCATGTCGCTTGATTTATTATTGTTATTTGTTACACCCTCCAATATATTTTATATTATCTGATTAAAGCATAAAGTTAAGTTCGTTTCAACATTTTTATTTTTATAATATACTTTAATACATTCCCAAAAATACCACCTAAACTTCGGCAACTATTGTTAAAATTGCTCTAGCTAAACATACTATTACTTAAAAAATATGTATATGAAAACGAAAACAACTGTTCCACTTATTTCTTAGACGACTCATTTTCCAACGTACCTATATATTTTACATACTAGTTTAATCAATAAAAATATTCCTTTTTTCATATCTCCAAGCAAAAATCGCGAAACAACTACTAGAATAAATGAAACATTAAATCAAAAAAGTGTTCCAATTATACAGTTTAATAAAAATCAATCTTTCCAAAATGTACAGAAACAAATAGAAGTTTTGATAGTTACTGCAAACTGGAATCGAAAAAAACGTTACCGGACTCTTAATATATTACAAACGTTGTTTGATTTACGTGCAGCACGAGTCCTAAGGCGGCTTCTAACTTGTACTAATCAGTGTTATATATTACCAAACACAAAAATGACACCCTTCCATCTGGTTTTGTACTAAAATAACAATTGGGTGAGATAGTTATATTATATTGTTTGTCTTGTTAATAGATATGCCAATCGTGTCCCTACAATTGGGGTCCAAACTGAACCCCAACGACATAGAAGAAGGAGACGATGTATATTTTGACTGCAACGTACGAGCTCATCCCAAACCCTACAAAGTTGTTTGGGAACATAATGTAAGTGAACAAATATATTTTAACATTAAAATATGTACTTGTTGGTTTTATAATAATATATTATACACCAAATTAAAGTTCTCTTGAAGATTCCTTCTCGAAGAACTAAATTCAGATAAAACTGAGCGACTTTAAAAGTAGATCAGTTTTTTTTACTTAGCTACTTTTTAATAAGGTATACTTATTGTATGTAAGTACTTATACACATACAATTTTCATGGAGCATGAAATGTACAGATAATAAATTAGTTTTCTCAATATTAAATTTTTCGTTGCTATTTTCTTAATATCTATGTAATTTAAGTAATACAAATTAGTTCAATTATAATATAAAATATATCTAACTAAAGCATGAAGCACAGTTTATTTCTGTATTTTTATTTTTGTGAAATGCTTTAATACATTCCCAAAAATATCACCTAAACTTCGGAAATTTTTCATAAAATTGTTCTAGCTAAACATACTCTCCCTTAAAAAAAATATATGAAACCAACCACACTACATGCCAAAGGTTGTTACAAACGGTTATTGGAATTGCAGAATATACATACATATCATGGGAGAGACAAGTAATGTTCTTTAAGTTGTTTCTTAAACACAGCAAGAGATTTAGCACGCCTTAAGTCTAACGGTAAATTGTTCCAGAGCCTTATAGACTGAAAAGTAAAAGAACTGTTATAAAATTTAAAAGAAGAAGACGGCTCAGCTTTAATTGTGGCTTCCTCTTCAAATTTAGACTTAATAAAATGATGTATACAGCGTGGGCCTTTTTCTTCGCAGCTGACCGTACCTATTTATTTTCACTGAAATTACATCTTTTGGTTTAGGGTCAAGTAATGACGCATAACCAGCGTGCAGGTGTGATAGCCGGTCAAGCCCACCTCGCTCTGCAAAGGGTCTCAAGAGAGAACTCTGGCAAATACGTGTGCACTGCGTCCAACGTCGAGGGTGACGGACGATCTGCGCCTGTCACTTTACAGGTCATATGTAAGTAAAAATTCAGGCTATAAATATTATGTTTAAATGATAATTTAGTCAATGAAATATAGTCTACAACTGTCCCATCCGTTTTTTATCAGCCTGTAAGCTTCCAATATCTAAATTGTAAAACAATTTAATTAAATTAAAATATTGTTCACTTAACACTCACCTTTTAATTTCACCCTAATAACTACTCACAATTTTTTGAACATAAAAAGTCAACGTAAAACTACTTTGTTAAGATAATAAAATTAAACAGTCAATTATTGTTTTTTATATAGCGTGTCTCTATATAACCATAAAGATTTTAATTTAAGGATCGATTTTGCTCATAAAACTGTGCTACTTTGAGTTTACAACTATTTAAATAAATATTATTTAAAATATGCCTTTTGTACGACGCAAATACCCAATAATTAAGTTTAAAAAAAACGTGCTATCTACTTTTGATGTTAAAATATTGAAAAATAAAACTGGGGAGTGGGGCGTTCCACGCTCCATACGAGTAATGTAACCAAATGTCAAAATATTGTGTCATAATTTAGGAAAATGTAGCATCTGACGGCCGGCTCTTACGTTTTTACGCTCTAGCTTTATTGCAATATTTCTCGCCTATAGTTCGGTATAGTCGGATGTCAAAAAAGTCAACTTTTCAGGAGAGCGAAAACAAAATTCACACTTTTGTTTCCCAATATTCCTTGAATTATAAGGGCTTGACTGTTGAGCAAGGCCTTTGTACCTTCTATTCTGAAAAAAATAAAATATTTATTCTTTGTACTAACCAAAACAGACCATATTTATGCAATTTATTTTTATTTTTTATTTTTATTATGGGACTGACCAGCGATTCGCCCTAGTCTCACCTGATGGGAAGTGAATACAGGGCCTAAGATGGACCTCACCGGTTCAGTAATAGCCTATTCACTCTTGCCTTAAATATACCGAGATCGTATTTATCAGGGAATACAGATGGCCAGAGAGGATTAAGTCTTATTTTCACTTGCTTATACTCTAAACCGCAGTTTTTCAACCATAAGGTTTCAAGTTAACATCGAAAAAGTAGAATTTGTTACTACAGTCTACTGATACACACCTCACAGAATGTTTGCATTTTAGATACATAAAGTAATTAGTCGACAACCGCCATCCAAAAAACTAAAATATGTTATTACATGTGTATGAAAAAATGGCATGGATGGAAAATGTTTAAAAAGAGGCGGATGTGAAATTAAAGCTTTATGCCTCACGAAATTCTAGAAAATATTCACATACATAATCAGAAACTAAAAACGATAGGAACATCAGGATTAGCTTTTTAGATATATAACGTGCTGTTTATTACCATTACGTTAAAATGTCAATTAATGTGTGTGTGTGAATTAATATAAATCACATAAAAAAAACACAAAGACATACAGAACATATACATAGAATTAGAGTCGAGATTTAGTGTGTTTAAATTTTTCCAAAATAGTGTCACAAATATTATTTTCCGCAAATATCATCATGTTGCGTATATTGGGCTTGAAAAATAACTGTAAGGTTATTAAATGTTTTAATCAGTATAATATACTAATTAAAAAGTAATACATATTTTTTGTAATAATCGCTACTAAAATCGAAATAATTGTGTTCCCTCACCCTTGAATACAAGGTTCAAAAATATTTCCATATTTACACATTCAAGGACACAATTTATTACATTCAAGGACTTATAAACTTTCAACGAAATTTATCACCCGTTTTTGACTTATTTCCAAGAAAACTCAAAATAACTAAGTGCCTGGCAGATATTGCTGCTTATCTAGAATAACGTTTGCATTTCAAAAATTGTGCTTTTTGAATCTTGAAGCAAATCATTATTGTTTTCAATATTTTTTGATTTGCAATTTCAAGTAGTTACACTACTACATATAAACTGAAAATAGATGTCATATACTTCAGAAGACGCCAGTTCAAATCTGGCCTCGGACACCGGTGGGTTTGGTCACTTTTTCTGAAGTATATGACATCTATTTTCTGTGATTGTTGAGTTTGAAAAAAACACTAAAATGTAATTTGTTATAACTTTAACAGGAAGAAACATTGTCAATTTTTAGGGTTCCGTACCTCGAATGGAAAAAACCGAACCCTAATAGGATCACTTTGTTGTTCGTCTGTCCGTTCGGCCGTCCGTCCGTCCGTCCGTCTCTTAAGACCCTTTTTCTCAGAAACGCGTGGAGGTATCAAGGTGAAATATAATATATCAAATACTCAGGTCTACTGTCCCTTGGAGCTGTGAAAAATCAAACTTCTAAGTCTACGCAATCAAAAGATACAGCCGTTTATGCCACAAATTTCCACAAATTTTCGAAACTCGCAAGGGAATCAAAACCTACAGGGTACTTCCCGTGAACTCAGAATCTTGAAACTCGGTACGAAGCAACGTCTTATATAGCACATATAAAGGAAAAATAGCGAAAACCGTAATTTTTTATTACATCATGTAATAAAAATATTTTTAATAATTTTTAAGTTACTACCCCTATACAGGGTGTTTGGTAACCGGATGCAAAGCCGAAAGTAGGAGATAGCCTAGGTCATGTAGAACATTTTTAGCCATACTTGTCTTAGACAAATGTTATTAGTTTTTTTTTAATTTAAATTTAAAAATTTGTCGGAGAAAACTGCAAAACTTCAGACTAAATCGATAATTAGTACTTTTTTTACTGCAGGTAGATTTTTTTTTGTTTTATTTCGTATTGTGCAATGTCTATCAAACACTAGAAAAGTGATTTCAAACATCTGTGTCTAAAGAAAACAAGTTGACAGCGATTTAAAATTTTAGTTACATGAAAATGTAAACGATTTAAGTGATTTCAAAGTACGAAAAAAAAAACTAAAATAGCCACGAATTTTCAAACCATTTTAAAAACATGCTTGGCTTTTACCCTTTTATTTAAGCTATCAAACACGACTGTAGCTACTGTATCCTTGAAAATAAGCCACCTAAACCAACTGGGTAGCTAAAATGTTTCACTCTACTTGTGATACTTGTGGTAGTTGTGGTGACGAATCTCATTATGATTTTACAATAAAACATTGGTTCTGAATACTAAGTTGGCGTTGACTTGACATTTGACTTGTTTTAAAAGGGTTAAGTGTACTGGACAAAACTACCACATGCAATTTTAACAAACAAAGGCTTGCGGCGGTGAGAGACAAAAGGGACTGATAGCGGCAGGCGGCGGGCGATAAGACAATCATGTCTCAAGCCATTTTATCTTTGAAAATAGGCTACCTGTACTAATAAGAGGGAATGTTTAGGGTAAATTAAAACAAAAGCATAAAAGATAAGTTATTTATTTTTACGATCAACACATTAAAATTACACATCATCGCTCGTTTTCAAAATGTGACCCGCCGTTTCGAATACAAGCACGAGCCCGTCTTCTTACTTCTGTGGTGGTTGTTCCGAATATCATTTCTTCCCTCATCCTTTCGAACGCCGCTTCTATCCTCTCCCTCAGCTCTTCTACGGTATTAATACGGTCTTGTGTGTAGACTAGCTCCTTAGCTCCGCCGCAAGCCTTTGTTTGTTAAAATTGCATGTGGTAGTTTTGTCCAGTACAGTTAACCCTTTTAAAACAAGTCAAATGTCAAGTCAACGCCAACTTAGTATTCAGAACCAATGTTTTATTGTAAAATCATAATGAGATTCGTCACCACAACTACCACAAGTATTACAAGTAGAGTGAAACATTTTAGCTACCCAGTTGGTTTAGGTGGCTTATTTTCAAGGATACAGTAGCTACAGTCGTGTTTGATAGCTTAAATAAAAGGGTAAAAGCCAAGCATGTTTTTAAAATGGTTTGAAAATTCGTGGCTATTTTAGTTTTTTTTTTATCGTACTTTGAAATCACTCAAATCGTTTACATTTTCATGTAACTAAAATTTTAAATCGCTGTCAACTTGTTTTCTTTAGACACAGATGTTTGAAATCACTTTTCTAGTGTTTGATAGACATTGCACAATAAGAAATAAAACAAAAAAAATCTACCTGCAGTAAAAAAAGTACTAATTATCGATTTAGTCTGAAGTTTTGCAGTTTTCTCCGACAAATCTTAAAATTTAAATTAAAAAAAAACTAATAACATTTTTCTAAGACAAGTATGGCTAAAAATGTTCTACATGACCTAGACTATCTCCTACTTTCGGCTTTGCATCCGGTTACCAAACACCCTGTATACCTACAGGTTTGTACCGAACTCTCGGTGCGCGAGTCCGACTCGCACTCGGCCGGTTTTTTCTTTTTGTCGTAGCTACGGTATTTACTGGAGTATAAGGTAAATTAACGCTACAATAAAAAAACAACATTATGTATACCGTACATGGCCTCAAATAATTTGTATGAAGATTTGTTTGGTATGATCCTTTGTCAATTTAACAAACATTTCAAATTGAGAACTAATAGTGGGTCAAAGACTAAAGCTAAATAAAAGTTTAGCGAATGGGCTACCGTAGGCATTCATAAAAGTAGAAAGAGGCTTTATGAACTTTATGGTGAGAGAGAACTAAACAAAAGTTTCTGGACTATGTTAAGAACTATTCAAAAATTTTCAAGAAAGTGTGTCTGACTGCGAAGGCGAACTATACTAGTGCAAAAATCAAAATTTCGTACAACTAGGTGAAAACAAAAGGAATATTATAAATAAGGAAGCTGATAAATGTAAATCAAGCGATTGTCAAGTCAACATTGTCTCAGTAGAACAGCAGGTCTTGTCAAATGACGATATTGCCTCGGCATTCGAAGATTATTTTTCTAGCATATATAGCATTAAATACCACGAAATGCCTAAAATCATCTTCGTCTCAAGCTCATTCCTTACTTTGCGCTAATATTAAGAAATATCAGTACATATTTGAATTTGACCTTGTAGATTCGGAAAAAAAATTAAAAATATTAAAATCTCTGAATTTAAAGAAAACAAGACTTATGGGGTACATCAACATCATCATTGTAGTCATCAGTCATATCATAGACATCAAAGCGCCTTACTTAGCTCTTAGCCTTAATTTATAACAATTCAGTTTCACAAGGCGTTTTTCCAGATCTTATGAAATGTAGTTAAGTCATACCTCTTTTTAAATCGGGTGATTCTAGTGATCTGAATAACTTCCGGCCGATATAAATACTTCCTGTACTAAGTAAAGTCTTTGAAAAGCTAATGTTAAATGATCTACTGGGCCACTTCACCAAACACGGATTTAGAACATTATGGTTTGTCAGAAAATGCCTTGAATCTCATGTCTTCATATCTGAGCAACAGAACACAAACAGTTGTTGTAAATAAAACCCAGTCTTTTAGACTGGTTAGAAAGTCCCTTTGGGACTTTAGTAAAATTAGGAGTGTCACAGGGTTCTATTTTGGGCCCATTCCTGATTTTGGTTTATATAAATGATTAATTTTGCGTAGTACAAAATCTTTGTGATATAGTTCTGTTTGCCGATACATCTTTAATTTTCAAAGTTGACCGGCAATCTACCGATTTTACTGTAATCAATAACACACTAGCTGCTGTACTGAACTGGTTTACTATTAACAATTTGCTACTTAATGCTAAGAAAACCAAATGTAAGATTTGTTTTTCCAAACGTTGCACCGGTGGACACTAAGATTCTCCTGAATGGTGAATATTTAGAGATAAAGCAGTGTTCCTTGGTTCGACGTTGGACAAAAATCTACAATGGAGTCCACATATAAGAAACGCGCTATTTGATTAAGCGCGGCCGCTCATGCCGTTAGGAGAATTAGACAATTAACGAATATTGACACAGCTCGCTTAGTTTATCACAGTTATTTTCATAGTGTAATGTCATATCGTATTTTGGTTTGGCGCAAAGCAGCTGACATACAGGCTATATTTGTTTTACAAAAAAGAGCCATTCGCTTTCTGTATAACTTAAAGGTAGGTGCATCAGTTAGAGATCTATTTAAAGGAATTAATATTTTAACAGTTGCTTGCCAATATATCTATGACAATATTATTTTTGTTGTAAAGAACATACATACATTTTAAAAAAATCTGACATCCACAGCTATAACACTAGAAATAAAAACAAGCTTGCTATCAGAAGTTTGTCGTATCCGCAAAGCATATAAGTCATTTTTTGGTCAAGGTATTCACATTTATAACAAGTTACCCGTCGATGCTTTAAATTTATCATTTCCCGCTCTTAAGAAATATTTGAAAAAAAAGTTTAATGTCAAAGGGTTATTACAGGGCCGAGGACTATATGACGGCCAAAGATGCATGGCCCAAACCAGAAACTACTACAAAGTCATCTAAAATTTAGAGGACACAGTTCAGATAGGATAGCATTATCAAACGTTTTGTGAAGCAATCAGATTGGAATTTAATTATTTTTATTTTATTTTATTTTTATTGAACAATACGTAGATTGTATGTCTGTTAAGCTGTTTTGATATGTCTTCTTATAGAACTACGCATTATTGTGTATTTTTAAGATATAATATTACTGTATTACTGTTTTGAAAAAAATAAGTCCCGCCGAGTTTCTCGCCGGTCATAATACTTCTTAGGTGTAGGGTTAGAACCGGTGGTAGTTTTCTTTTCTCTGACGTTCATAAGTGCATTGTAATGTGCCTAAATTTAAGAATAAATGTCTTTTATCTTTTTTTTTCTTTTATGACTTCGCAATTTGCAGTATCGATCGGTTTTTATGGGTAACATCTTCGTAATACTAATAAATTGAAAATATTTTTTTGATTTTAACGGCATATTCACAAAAAGTTTTTGATTTTTTATGTGAATTATTGATTAATATTGTAGAAAAAGATAGACGTATCTCCGGATTATTTTGTTATTGGCAAATAATCTGGTGAACAGACATGTCTTGGTATGGTCTTGCTCATAAGATTGTTGAGGAAACAGTCGAATCGTCCAATGGAAAAACGGCACAATGCTGCCATCTGGCCATTTTTTTTATAGTAAACCCATCCATGGGTGTTTTATTCACGACAAACTTTCGCGTGTCGCGCGTCGAGTTTTATAATTACTTGCAAAAAATAATTATAATCATAATCATTTCACCTTAATTTAAGAACCTATACACTTTTTTTGAAGAACTGTCAACTGTTTTCCACTACTTTTATCTTATTGCATTTAAGGTACGGAACCCTCCACTATGCCTGATTCGACACGCACTTGGCCGGTTTTTTATATAATGTATAACTTAAAGCCGTGTTAAGCCATTTCAATGAACATTCTTGCAAAGGAAGCAAAATTTTAACACAGAAGTAAACTAGGTAAACTTCAGCTCATTGAGAGTTTCGGCTCCGCTGCCGGATCCGTGATCGTTTTCACAAGTTCTGTGCACGAACTAGTTCTGTTTATGCATGAGAACGTCTATTTTATGCTCCACATGAATAATGCATTCAAAATTATCAATATCAACAAAAGTAGAAATCATATTGACAATAAAACAGGCATTAATTCGCCGTGTGCTGCGATAATCTTATTGAAAATATTATGTCATTATATAATATTTATAATGCTCTAGCACAAAATGTTAATTTTTACCGGTCCAGGGTGCTTTTATTGACTCTCCGATGAATAGTGATTAATCGAGCATACATTTCAAAAGTAAAAATACGTAAAGCAATATTTCACAGCAAAAAGTCTTTGCATTCCCGTTATCAATACCAACGTCAATAAATAAAAAGCAGATTTTAAGCCGTATTTATTAAAGGTAGCTCCCAACAGCAAAATATTGCAATAAATATTTAAGGCGGTGTCCACTGAAACTGAGAGAAACAGTATTTAACGACCCAAGGGAAATTATATTTTATCACCTCTGTTCTACAACGTTTATAATCCCTTCAGTAGGTAATTTTGGAGTGCTCAGGCAAATAATTTAATAAGCACCATTATTTTAGAAACAAAAACTCTTGTAATAAAATTGATGTTAAATTCCTTCTAATCGATTCGTAACGTACTAGCCTTAGTAAACACTGCAAAAAAGGTGCTTGATAATCATTAATCATGGAGGGACGACTTATTAATGGACTAAGAGCTGGCCACGTCAGATATGACGCAATAATGAGAGCAACAAAACCCGTATTGATATACCATCCTTATTACTAGATCCGATGCATTTGGCAGCTTTTAATGAGTGGAGGTCAGAGTGACTATCAAAATTTTTGAATTGGAAAATATTAATACCAAAATATGTGAAGACTGTGGAAGTTGCCTCAGTTATAAACTAAAACAAAAATAGTAGGCGACAAACTATGAAATACATAATACGTCGTTTGTCACTACTTTCCCCCAACAGAAACTTTTGGCAATGATATAATCGAATTATTTACATAATTTCTCATAATATTGCATCAAACCCAGTACTCTAGGATTGGGTTTCTTAAAGCAGTTTTCACTCTTTGACCTCCATCACTTTACAGCTGCCAGATCTCCAGATCTAGAAATAAGCATAGACCTATAGCAAACTGACTAGAGCGATTTTGTTCGTTGCTCTCATTATTGTGTCATATCTGACGTGGCTAGCTCTCCGTCTATAAGAGATATTGTTAAGTCGTTATTTAATACACGATGATTCATAATCGGTGATCAGGAACCATATTTTATCTACACTCACACTGTAAGTCCTCTAAAACGTGTTCAAAAACGGTAGGCAATGGCTAGCATTACCACAACCGATTTTACTACGATAAACTTTTTATCTGAGGCAGTAACGTAATTTTAACTTTACATGCTCAAATATAGATGTGCTATGAGTTTTGATAACATAATGTAAATCCTGTGCTCCTTCCTGACCAACGGCACGCGCCCGCGCGGCCGCCGACACGCGCCTCCCCGACCGCCGGCACAATCGAGTTGGCCATGGCGGTGCAATGGCGGTAATTCTATGGTTTCCGAGCACTTAATTTAATATATACAATATGAGTGTAGATAAAGCAGTGTATGCAACTGTACGTAATTAGGCCTTAAAACACTGGTGTGATCTTATTATGAAACTCGCCTGCAGCTCGTTTCATAAAACCACACTCGTATTTTAAGGACCCTTATTACGTAACAGTTACATAAACTACTATTATTATTTAGTTATCGATACTGAACAACATTTACTATGGGACCAACTCCGAAATATCTAAATTTATTTTGGCTGATTCATACACTTCGGCCGATCAGGTGTTGTCGTTTTCTATGGGGAGCCAAAAAAATTTCCCATACTAAAAGTTGTTCAGTATCGATAACAGAATTAGAAAATTTGGTTCCTGATCACCGATTCTAAATCATCGTGTATAGTTAGTTAACTTTACTAGCATAAAGATTTATTAAAATAGAAATTACACGAGAGTTGCTATGGTAAGAGTATTTAGCAACAAAACTGACTTTACAAACCAATTTCCTTTGCTATCAATATCTCTCATAAACTCGACTTGAATTTATTATGTAACGCCGGATTCTGGATATGAACATCCGAGCAAAATTAAATTTTAACATAACTATTAATTGAGTTAGAAGTTATATATAAGAGGTACAGTTTAAAACAAGATTTACCGAAAATATGACTCGTGAAAATTTATAACTCAATTCAATTCAATTCAATTCAATTCATATATTGTAAACATAGGTAATAGGACTGTTACAGTGGTGGTACAAAATATAAGAGAACACTATGTTTCGCCGATTGGCATACAAATTCCAACTTAAAACTAGGTAGTTAAGTAGGTATATAATTATACCAATTTACAACTAAACATGCTGAGTTTGAAATTAAAAATTAATTAAATTACATGACATATTTACGTTTATATTAATATTAAATTACGAAAATTAAATGTCATGTCATGAGTGTATTAATGTGATTTTTTTAAAGGCATAATTGTTACATACATTTATTATCATTAGTGACATGCTTAATCTACTTATATCAAATTATCGTTAAAAATTGTGACAGGGAATAGTAGCACTTGGAAGTTAATAGTTTATTTAAGTCATTTTTGAACAAGTGCAATGGTTTCAGTCTTAAAGCTAAGGGTATTTTATTAAAAGTCTTAACAGCTAAGCAGAACATGCTTTTTCGCTTCAATGCGGTGTTGCGAGATACTA
This sequence comes from Pammene aurita, assembly GCA_947086415.1. NCBI lineage: Eukaryota > Metazoa > Arthropoda > Insecta > Lepidoptera > Tortricidae > Pammene > Pammene aurita. Next base: position 37,208,805 of record OX352292.1, on the reverse strand, counting down.
TAACTAAGTTATGAGCTCGATGGGTATTCCTTTTAAACATTTGAGACACTTGTTTAAATAAGCTAAGATTTGTTTTTACAAATACAGCTATTTCAAAAATGAAAAGAGATGGCAGAGGTAATAAATTAAGTTTTTTAAAATATGGGACACAGCTATCATCCATATTCAGGCCGCACATGGCTCTTATGCATCGTTTTTGTGCCTTGAAAACCATTTCCCTGTTGGTCGAGTTTCCCCAATAAAGAATACCATAGCGTAAGGTTGATCCGACATAGCCATGGTAGGCTGTCATTACTGCTTCAATGTTTACTAGCTTAGAGAGTCTGAAAAGCGCGTATGAATATCGACTGAGCCTTGCACAAATTTCCTCTGTGTGTGGTTTCCAGGACAGCTTCTCATCCATATTTATTCCTAAAAATTTTGTTACATTTACCGATTCTATAACATGTCCTTGGTAATTACAATTATGGGCAACATGGGTCTGTATTGTCGAAAATGCATTATTTTAGTTTTATTAACATTTATCAAAAGATTATTAGCATTAACCCATTGTATTATATTATTAACAGTATCATTAATTTCAATTTCATAATTATTAACATCATTGCATTCAATTATAACTGTACTATCATCCGCAAACAGCACCATGGGATATTTGATATGTTTCGGAAGGTCGTTGATGTAGAGTAGAAATAGCAGTGGGCCCAAGACGCTACCTTGGGGCACACCGTACTTCAGTATACGCTCATCAGATTTGTAGGACCTCTCCTCTTTTTTGTTCAGGTATATTTGAGTTAGTTCCGTAGTTTGTTCCCTGTTACTCAGATAGGACTTTAATCTAAAACATTCCCGCGGATACCGTATGCGTTTAGCTTCTTAAGAAGTATCGAATGATCAACATAGTCGAATGCTTTAGTCAGATCCATGAAAATAGCACATATATGCTGTCTCTTATCCATTCTTTCAATTGTAGGGCAAATTAAATCGTATATAGCCATGTTAATAGTTTTCTTTTTGCGAAAGCCCTTTTGTTCATTGGCTAGTAAGTTATACTTTTCTAGGTAATTGTAAATAGCTTTATATATCACTTTCTCAAATACCTTCGAAAAAACCGAGACTAAGGCAATCGGTCTGTAATTGGATATACTGCTTTTATCTCCTTTTTTAAACAAGGGTTTAACAATCACAGGTTTTAGTAGGTCAGGATATATGCCACTTGAGATGGATAAGTTTATTATATGATTAAGTGGAAATGCGATGATATGCGACACTTGTTTGACGGCTTTGGTATAGATATCGTCATGACCGACACTATTCTTGTTTTTTAATGTTTTTATGAACCTTACAATATCACAAGGGACTGTTGGCCTCATATACAAGGATCTCTGGCAGTTCGTTGTAACCTTGTGCGATTCGGACGTTTTCATATCGTTACCTTTAATTCCGTCAATGAAAAAGTTATTAAATGCGTTCGCCATGACTGATGGGTTTGTTATGGTTATGTCATCTTTTATTATTTTTAAAATCGGTTCTTGGGGAAAATTTTCTTTGGTACTTTTAATGACCTTCCACGTCGCTTTTATTACTGGCAGTTTTTATGAATTGGGCATTCTGTGACCGTTGGGTAAGTCTAATAATCTTCTTAAATTTAGTATTGTAAGCTTTGAAGATATTTTTATTTAAAGTGTTAGATTGTGATCTGTACTTCCAAAGTAGTGCCCTTCTTTTTCTACTACATAATTTGAATCCCTTGGAAATCCATTTTTGTTTTTTATTACTTCTGATTTTAATGGTTTTATACGGAAAACACAAATAATAAAACAGTTGAAAGATATCCAGAAAATCATTGTATGCCAAATTCGGATCAGTACAGCTAAAGACATCCGAAAACGACAAGGAGTTCAGACATTCCTCGAATCGCAATAGATTTTCAAGATTTATGTCTCGTCTCTTGATTTGCCAGTGATTTAGGATGCAGCTCTTTTTTACCGGGCATTTTAATATTTGAGCCGTGTGGTCAGACAGGCCCAACTCTATGACTTCGCCTTTACAACCTTTTATATTATGGGCAAAGTTGTCAATGCACGTGCTAGTACTCATTCGGGTTTGTTCTTTAATTTCTAAATCTAAATTATGACTAAGGAGTAGGTATTCGAATTCAAGGGTATTTTTGGTTTTGTTTAAAATATTAATATTAAAATCACCGCACAAAATAATTAGTTTTTCAGTACTATCACAAACACTAGAGAGCAATGCTTCAATTTTATCAAAAAACAGTGTCAAATTAGAGTTTGGTGTTCTGTATAGACATATAATAATAATTCGATGACGTACAACGCACAGCATTCAATGACACATTTTACAGAAAAACTTTGGACATTACTTAGTTCTTTAAACTCTAAATGTGATCTAATCAATATACAGGCTCCTCCTCGTCGACTATCCCGCGAAAAACAAGCATCGAGTTTAAAATTCAGAATAGTTAACAAATCCTCATGGCCATTCAGCATTAAGTGTTCTGTGATGCATATTACGTCGATAGACTTCCCATTCGATGCTAGTTCGTCCAGGTACACGGTTAAGGCGTCTGCTTTGTTCAGCAACCCAGCTATGTTTTGGTGTAGCACGTGGATGTGTCTATACGAAAAAAACCGCTATCACGTTCGTTCTGGGACTTTAGGGCAGCGTCTTCGTGACTGTTCACGTAGTGTTTTCTTCCGGCGCCTGTAGCTGTAACTGTAGCGTAGTCGTAGACTTTGGGCGTTTGAAGACTTACAATTAGTTCAGCAAGACCGTGAAGCATAAATCGTATCCCGGAGTTGACTATTTTCCCGATTATTGAGGAATATTTCTCTATTGTTAAGTTCTGATTTGGATCGAAGACAGTACAGTAATTATGTGATTTAATATCTTTTTCAAGGGCATGTCTAAATTAGTCGATTCTGGCATTATACAGAGGTGTACCGCAGATGTACCTCGGCAGAGCTATAATAACATTTGTATTAGAAATTCTAGTTAAATTTTCTTGTATGTTGTTAACTAATGCACCGTAATTCTGCGTTGTATGAAAGTCGGACTCACCAATCATAATTATACAAAAGTTTTGTTTAGTAAACTGACTGAGCTTCGTATTAATAATGTCCCTTAGTAGCATATTTGTTCCAACATGAGGTGTGATATAGTGACACCACTCGAACTTTGAGTAAAAATTATTTGACTTTATGTTACGAAGCAAGTGGTATCTTTGACTGCTAGAAATTAGGCATAATTTATTGAGGACCTTTCTACTTTTTGTCATTTCAGGAGCGCGTTGGAAACATCTGTTTCGTACTAATTGTAAGTCCGATTCCACGGGTGGTAAGGTAAGGCGCAGTTTTTTTTCAAGGTCAATTGATAGTTTGTTTTAAGTCGATTATTTCTTGTTTTGAATGAAATAACTCGTTTTCCAATTTATTTATCATTCTTTCCATCGATAGGATTTTGAAGGCTTGGATCGGAACTGAGCTGGACTCAGCGGTGTTGATAGGACTCGCCATAGAAGATCGAGTCTTGCGACTGTGTTTGTTTGAGGACTGGGGAGTTCTGCAAAGATTTTTTAAAGTACTTAATTCCTGCGCCAGCTTGTTAGTATGACGTGTAAGCTCATTTTTTTCGAGAATAACTGTTTGTAAACCAGTGTTATACCGTAATAAGACTGCCAGAGAAAGAGCTGTAAGAGTCGTTGTTACAGCTTTATTCTGGCCCCATTAGGCAAATGACGGTATCTAATAAAACACTTTTGAGTTAAGTACTGCATCACGGGGCTTGAAATAGATATTTGTGCAACAAGAGAGCAAAGTTAGTTTTTGCTTCGAGTGTTAATTTTGAGTCCCGAGCAAGCTAAAGATTTTATAATAGAATCACGAGCGTAGCGAGTGATTCTAGGTTAGAAAAGTTAGGTTAGGTGCAAATAACTTTGGTCTCATGTTGCTCATACAACTTTTCACCTCAGCAGTGAGAGAGAACATAGCAGAAAATTTAAATATTTTTTCACTCCCACTGACTTCCACTCTATCCTGATCAATCCCACTTCACTTGCGCTCAATTTCCGCCACTCCTACCACATTTCCAATCACTTCCGCTCTAATTCCGCCAGTTCCGCTCCACCTCCACCGCCAGTACCGCTTTACTTCCAACGACTTCCACTCAATTCCCGCCACTTTTGATTAGTTCCGCTCAAGTTCCGCTTTTATTCCACCAGTTCCGCTCAACTTCCACCCAGTTCTGCTACACTTTCACTGACTTTTACTCAATTATTGCCCCTTTAAATGAGTTCCGCTCAAGTTCCGCTTTAATTCCGCCAGTTCCGTTCCACTTTCACCCAGCTTAGCTCCCCTTCCAATGACTTCCATACAATCCCCACCACTTTTAATGAGTTCCGCTCCAGTTCCGCCGGTTCCGGGCCACCTCCACCTAGTACATCGCTTTACTTCCAATGACTTCCACTTAATTCCCGCCACTTTTAATGAGTTCCGCTTCTATTCCGCCATTCCGCTCAACTTCCACTGACTTCTAGTCTATTTCCGCCCATTTTAGTGACTTCCACTCCAATTCTGCCAATTCCGCTCTAAATCCGCCAGTTTCGCTCCGTTTCCGCCAGTTTTCCTCCACTTCCGACCAGTTCCGCTTCACTTCCACTCTACTTCTACTTACTTCCACTCAATTCCCGCAACTTTTACTGAATCCCGCTCCAGTTCCGCTCCAATTCCGCCAATTCCGCTCCACTTCCACCCAGTTCCGCTTGTCTTCCGCTCTACTTTCACTGAGGCCCACTCAATTCTCGCCTCTTTTACTGACTTCCGATCCAATTTCGCCACTTATTACAAATAGCACATTTACTAAAAACTAGTACCTGCGCCAAATCTTGTGATTAGGTTTCCAAGCTATTTTGGTGTGCATCGGGGGTTTTGATATTCAAATTAAAAAGAAAAGCGAGAATTTGAAGTTTGAAAATATCACTTTCTCTGTCTTTTTACTGAGGACATCTCAAGGTCATTTTGTCTCACGCTCGCAGCAAAATTGAATTTTGCTCACTGTTATTGAGCACCAAAGAACTCTTGATCGAGCCGCTGAGGTGAAAAATCTATTTCAGATGTACTAATCGAATTAGTCATTTTCCATACATATATAAAACTGTACTAAAAATGTCTTAAAATATTTTCCCTATCTCAAAATTCCCCATGATTAGTAAACTTTTGGACCCGGGTATATTCTTAAACTACGTCCAAAAGAGAGGTATGGGTACTGTGAATGTCATCTCGCTGCGTGTGATAGGGAACAGCACAGCGAATGTCATCTCGCTCAAATCCAGAGCAGAGCCCGACTGGGGAAGTACCTTACACAAAACCACAGCCAAATAGCACTACACCCTAGTCATAGTGTTGTGTTCCTGCTGGTGAGTAAGGTTGCCAAAGAGCTCAAAGAGGACCCAGTGTGTTGACGAGGAGGATCTTGTTCCTTTAGCCGTTAACTCAGTGAATCCTTCTTTTTGTAAAGGGTCGGTAACGCCATTTGACACGATTGGAGTTGCATGTCCATAGGCTACGGTAGCTGCTTACCATCAGGTTTGTTTGCCACCGTCGTTGTATATAAAAATAACTGCTTGGCGGTAACTAATTTTTTTAAGCAAAATAGTAGTACTTCTCTGTAATCCTAGCAAAATTTGAATTTTCAGGTCATTAATTTGAAGAAAATAGGCCGTAAGTAGTTATTTCAAAGCAGACTAGCGGTTTCTCGTGAGATACTGTCCAATCATTTAGTGATTTATCATGTAAATCTTTACTTACATATTTCCATATAATTATGGCAAATATATTTTCACTCCAAAATGAAAATTTATCACTTGATTGAATTGTATCCCCTAATTATAATACTCGTATCTATACCCAACAAGTATAGTTGTTACCTAATTAATAATGCTGGACTCTAAATTTGAATCATCACACGGCGCGTGGATGCATGTGCTTTTATACACAAAGGCAGAGGAGCTGCACATCATGCAGCGCCGGAGCCATTATACAAATAGTAAGTTTTTTAGATAAATTGATGACTAAAATAATAAAAAAGTTTATTTTCTGGGGACAAATCTATTTACTATTGTAGAGACTAAGGTACTATTTAGGTAACCATTTTTAGGGTTCCGTAGTCAACTAGGAACCCTTATAGTTTCGCCATGTCTGCCCGTCCGTCCGTCCGTCCGTCCGCGGATAATCTCAGTGACCGTTAGCACTAGAAAGCTGAAATTTGGTACTAATATGTATATCAATCACGCCGACAAAGTGGTAAAATAAAAAGTGTTTTTTTTTTTTATTAGGGTACCTCCCCTATACGTAAAGTGGGGAGTGATTTTTTTTTTTCATTTCAACCCTAACGTGTTATATATTGTTGGATAGGTATTTAAAAATGAATAGGGGTTTACTAAAATCATTTTTTGATAATGTAAATATTTTCGGAAATAATCGCTCCAGAAGTAAAAAAATATGCGTCCCCCCCCCTCTAACTTTTGAACCATAAGTTTTAAAAATATGAAAAAAATTTCAAAAGTAGAACTTTATAAAAACTTTCTAGGAAAATTATTTTGAACTTGATAGGATGAATAGTTTTTGAAAAAAAATTACAAAATTATTTCTGAACTAAGTTTGTAATTTAACCGTATAAGCAGGTGTTTATTGTACCTGTAATTTCTACAAAATTACAATGAAATGACGTGCTTTCAAATAAAGTAAAAACGGTGAAAATCGGTTGACGCAAAAAATAATTATCCCATAAAAATCATCTTCCATACTTTAAGCTCGCGCGCAATAGTTTACTTAATTTGCCGATAGATGTCGCTGTACGTGGAACTCTCATATCATATCCTACATGGCGGTGTTATTAACTCTTAAGTGGGGACACTTACTGTGACGGACGGAAAACTACGGAACCCTACACTGAACGTGGCCCGACACGCTCTTGGCCGGTTTTAATATTATTTTTTGATTGTACAAGTCACCTGCAATAGTATCTTCCTACACAAAGACGGCAAAAATATGTGACACATTCTTATTTGTATGTATTCTTAAATGGCCGTGTCATGTATTTTGCGGCCTTCGTGTAGGATGATACTATTGCCGGTGACTGTACATTGGTGACAGATCTCTTAATTTGTCCACTTATACAATTTACGATGGAGATTTTGAATTGATTTTAAGTGACCGTTTTGTAATTATTTGGTGATTCAATTTTGGTGACAGATCTGATATTTTATTGACCAATCTCGCTCGCAGCGATAAGGAAACCACGCGCACACCGTTAATTACGTACGCGCAAAAGAGTTACTCGAAATTACTATCGTTATAAATAAGCGAAAATAAGTTATTATGGTGAACTAACTACTCGTATAAGTGCTCCGAGTGCATACAACAAATTCTCGGTAAAAACTTGCAAATTTCAAAATTAGATAGATAAACACACGGTAACTTGGAATAATTCTCATTATTTTCTTCCAATAAGAACGAATTGCCAGTTTCTAATACAGATTTTTATTTGTGATTTCATAGCGATACATTTCTAGACTTGTTCAATAATTAAAGTATAACACATGATTCATGAATAATGTTCCAACTATAGATAAAAGATAAAAAATAACTATAATAAAAGAAACTCTTTTAACATACCTATAATATGCAACAATTTCTACCCGTTAGTGACTTTTTGCATCAATTTTTTATGGACGACATAAACATAGAAATACAATTATTTTAATTGTTTTTTTTTTCAATTATTCTAGTACCTGTAAGTAACAAATATAATAAATCATACATTAATCCTTTAAAGGACACGACTGAAAAAAATCCTCAATTCAAGCCTCTTCAGTCCTAAAAATTCTGTCTTTCTTTCTCCGTGCCTCTTCCCATTTCAATTGGGATCGGTCAAGTCCTAAAAATTCTGTACAAGAAAAAAAAAGATGTTACAGATGGTCTTTTTTGAGACCGCTACTCTATAAAGGGTTAAATGTGAAATTATGTTTTAGTATGTACTTATTCCTTTTTAATAAATATAAAATCGAAATGTTAGTATGGGTAATTCATGGGTATTTATATGAGCGCATTAAGATCATAGCGGTAACTAAATAATCTAAAGTCTAAACTAACAATCGTAAGCGTAATGGCGGTATATAAAATAAGTGTCGTATTTTTTTTATTGAAGCTTAACAATAGTAAAAATCTAATTGTACCTTTTATCTATTTACTCGAAATCTCCAAAATTGAGATACCGCCAATTGCCTTACGGGGGCAGTAAAGTGGTGCTATTTTTTGGGCTGATTGTGTATCTCGTTCTTTATTACATAACTGTAATAATTTCTTTCGTTCGTTCTCTATCTAACAAGCTGACTTTGGTGTTTCTATAATTTTTAGTTTCTGATATAAGTACAGAAAGTACATAAGGTCGGATTTGAAGACTTCCGCGAGGCATCAACCATCGACTTCACTTCCGTCTTTTTCCACAGATTTGCGTCTTAAGTATTTTAGTTTTGTAGTGGACGGCAATTGACTTGAGACTTTATCTATCTAAAATGCAAAAGTTCTGTGAGGTCTGCATCAGTAGATGCGACAATTTGCCTCAAACTTTAGTAATACTTTTTTTATTTTTACTTGAGCCCTAATACTATAAATAATAATGTTATGACTGTCTTGAATTTGTCAATTAAGGAAAAGCAAAAAGTCGGATCTAAGAAATATTCCATAAATGCCGCATTTAAGATAGTACAGTCACCTCTAAAAGTATGTATAAAAAACAAGATTTGAAAAATATGTAGCCACACATTTTCATCATAAATATGTATCTATTACTGAAACCAAAAAATTGTATTCATTAAACTGTTTCAGTATTATGTAATCACAAAATGCTTCAGAAAGTTGCATACTTAAATAAATTCCATTTAAATGTATCCACCTCGTAGTCAAAAATAAGTATACATGAATGGGTTCCATATACATATAACCACACCAATTTGGCAAATATTTGTATACGTCGTTTGATTCATAGATATGTAAACACGATTTGATATTTTGATGTGTCTAAGTATATGTAAGTAATTGATTTAAAATGAAGTTTCTTCCATGTGGCCAGTGACTTTCTTTTATAATATGTAACCTATCTGAAGTTACAAATAGGTAGTGTTGTTTTCGCTAATTTTTAGTAGTAGTGTTGTTACGATATCAAATGTTTTTCGAATACTCTCAAGTATTCGACGATGTGCATGTCCTGGTATATTTCAGAATGGAAAGTACGAACTATTAGCTTACTTAGACTGATTGCAAGTTAATGACACTTTTGGATGTGACGAACTTTTTAGATACTTTGACTGCTGCTAACTGTATGACGCTGACTGTACCTATCGCATATCTACCTTTGAAAACTCAACCGTCAGAGCAGGAGAGAAAAAACGTACTTACATATAAAGTTTTAACAGATTTTCAAATTTTACTGGCAGCAAGAACAGTTACGTCACTTCTTATTTTAAACCTAATTTGAATTTTAAAGGAAACGTCAAGAATTAGAATAATTGAATATAGATACCACTATTACTTCAAGTGCAACTCGAGATAGGTTACGGTGGGGACGATTTATGTAAAATAGGGACGAAACGATGTATCGTTTAGATGATCACGCGAAACATCGAAATATATTTTTAAAAGATGAAGTTTATACGGTCTCAGAAATCGCTGAATCGATGGGAATCACGGTAAGAAATACTTTTTCATTACGCCTTCAGTGATCTGCAAAATTGTCTTTATTCTATTAGTATTTCCTCACGTAGCAACTAGACCTACGTTATATTTTTAACTACATATAGTTTTAAAATTGACTATTTTTTTTGCTGAGGAGGACTGTTTATTTATGGTGCAACCGTTTCAAAGGAGAAGGACTGCTCAGAAACCACGTCTCTTTTGGGCGGCCAAGAAAAACGAGCTTTGAAACCGACAGCCATCTGGTGGAACGGGTAAGCAACGGAGGCTTCATAAGAGCTCCGGACTTAGCACAAGAGTATAACGTTTCGCCAGCAACAATACGAAGACGCCTGCACGACGCAGGGTTGCATTATAGGTGCCCAGCGAGAAAACCTTTTCTGACTCCGCGGCAAAAGATACAAAGGGTAAACTGGGTGAACCGTTACAAACATCATGATTTTTCCAAGGTGATATTCGTGGATGAAAAGACATTTGTCACCAGTCAGGATGGCAGAGTGTCACTATGGCGACCAAATAATACACGTTATTTAGAACAAAACGTTCTCCCGAATCGTAACAGTGGGAGACTATCGCTAAATTTCTGGGGCTGGATGTCGGCAGCAGGTCCGGGGGAACTGGTAGAAGTTTCTACTAGATTAAACTCTGCTTTGTACATCGATATCTTGTCAGAGGTGCTCGTGCCGTCAGCCGCTGTGGTATATGGAGAAGAAACGCCCATAGAATTTGTGCAAGATGGCTGTTCTGTACACAAATCTCGAATCGTACAAGCTTGGATAGATCGCCAGGAGCTCTTGCGTGAACTTGCCTTGCCACCGAAATCACCCGACCTCAATCCCATCGAGAACCTCTGGGCCATGATGGTACAGGAGTGGGACTCGTCTCAAGTACGAGACCGAGAATCATTACGTCAACATGTGCATGAGTTATGGGATTCGTTTAGAGGGTCCTCACTGTGTACGAACCTTGTTAATTCGATGCCCGAGCGGCTAGAAACAGTAGATAATGCAGAAGGGGGGTACACAAGGTTTTAACTTTAAGCTTCATTTGAGTATGATTTATTTGATTTAACCTCCAAAATTTTAACATTGCATTCATTTATTGGTGGCTGTTTATGAAACTCATAAGTATTATTATTTTATATTAGTTACTAAAATTAAAACTACTATTTTATAACTGAAAGAGAAAAGAAATGTTTTGTTTGTCAAGCATAATAAAGTAAATAGCACTTGTAAATTTGCATTTTTTCTTATTACTTTCTTAGGGCAATTCGAAATAAAGAAAAAGTTTTAGTAGTTATGTAATTTTGATGAGTTCGGGGTTTACCGAATTTCGTTCTTTGCCGACTATTTCGGTTTAGACACTTCACGTTACAGCTTTGCCGACTTTTTGACAGATAGTGCCTTGCCAATATTAGAAGGGATAGCAATGGTTAGATGGGAAAATTGCAAGGGTTGACACTTTCGGATAATGACAATAGCTTGACTTGTCAAAAGAATATTTTATTACATACATAAACCGATTTCATGTTTTCTGTAAGTTGTGAAATTTGTTTTTATGACGAATAGTTTTTAAGATCAATTTTCAATTCTTTAACCCGTTCACCGCCAATGGCTTGATATGAAGTCAGTCGGTATCGTGTCCCACACGCCGTCGACTTCATATCGAGCCTGTTGCTTCTGTCAAATAGCAACCTACGTGCCTTCTAAAGAGGTTCAATATCGCATTTGACGTCTGTGACAGCTGGCGAGTGCGGCACGCTTTTGTTTTTTTGACGTGGCGGCGAACCTAAATCCCAAAAGTTAAAGTAGCTACTGAAAAAAGAAGTTCTGCATCCCTATTCCCCCCCGCGATCCCTACTTACCCCATTTTTACAGAATACTTAAAACACTTAGCTTGATTCACCTGGGTGAATCGGGTACGTCGTGTATCCCACTATTTCCATGGAAATACAAAAAGGAAATAGTGAGACATGCGTTTTTTTCCAATCTATATCCCACTAGCTTTCCGCCCGCGACTTCGTCCGCGCAGAAAAATTTCCATACAAACTTTCACTCCCTGTTTTATTCCTTTAATTCATTTTCGGGATAAAAACTTCAAATTCAAATTCAAATATATTTATTTCGGACAAACAAATGTATCCATAGTGTGTGAGTAAAACAAAAGAAATAGAAATAGAAGAAATATCTTAATCTAGTGTTAGTTTTAATTTTATTACTTATAATTCAGCACAGAGTCTTAAAGTATCTCCATGCCAAATTTTATCAAAATCCGTTCAGCCGTATACCTAAGTGTGAAAACGGAACAGACAGACAGACAGAGTTACATTCGCATTTATAACCACATAAATACGTGACGCTTGGGTTTGAAGTGCTGCTAATAAATAATAGAATTCAAGATAGACAGCTGTCTATCAATATAATTCGATGACAATTATAAAAATATAGGTTCGGTTCTTGAACATATCGGAACACGACTCTATTTTCAAGACATTAGAGTGCATGTTCAGATATTTTTGAGCACCCTGAATAATATAGATATTTGTGATGGCGACAATAAAATGTTAGGGACATTTTTTCTCCTGTTAGTTGCAAAATGCCGTTCCGATTTTGACTGAGTAGAAAAAACTTGATATTATTAAAATAAAAACAAAAAAATGCTTAGGGCACCTTTCTGAGAATGACCCTAAACTGAATTACACAATATTTACAAGTCAATTCAATTTAAAAATTTGGACTGTCAAGTGCGTCATAGAATAATCGTGAAAGAATCGTGAGATAAACGTGTGCAGTGACAAGTCCGCACTGTTTTCGTGAATTGTCAAATCAGTTAAATATACAACTTACGATTCTATGCCAGTCAGGCAAGGTTTGTTGTTGTAGTCTGAATACATATTTATGAATCAAACGGCGTATATAAATATTTGACAAATTGGTGTGGTTACATGTAAACGGAAACCATTCATGTTTACTTATTTTTCACTACGAGGTGGATACATGTAAATGGAATTCATTTTAGTATGCAACTTTCTGAAGCATTTTGTGATTAATAATACTGAAATAGTTTAATGAATACAATTTTTTGGTGTCAGTAATAGATACATATTTTTGATACATGTATGATGTATGACTACATATTTATTCAACCTTGTTTTTGTATACATATTTTTAGACGTGACTGTACTAAAAATACTAAAATAGTTTCATTTATCCAGAATCGAAGGTGCAAAGGTATTGCTCAGCATAAAAAAATGGTATGTCTAGCCCTCATGATTCATAAAATACTGGCAAACAAATGTGTCAATTTTGTTTTCAGTTTAATGAAAGTTTTTTCACATCTGGCCATATATATCTTGAGGCAGGAAATAGCTAAATCAGCAATGATTGCATGATGCATGATATTTCAAATTTAAGATGTAAGAAACTTAGTGATGCGAGCCGGGGTTTCAACCAAAGAGTATAAGACCTCCGGATTGATACCAACGTCACGTTGCGTTACTGTTTAAAAGTAAACCGTATTTAGTGATAATAAATTTAAGTATTTTAAACTACCAATTTACATTTCAAATTATCAAATAAGTATTCTGAAATACAAATAAGCAATAAGGCATCCATCTAGTATTTGTAATTCGTCAAAGTCAGTAGAAATTTCAAAGTCAATCTTGCCACTAAATCCCACACGACCTGTCGTACTGGGTGCTCGCTGTTCATGGCTTCACACGCCATTGCAGGCAAATTGAATGCACATGCACCCAACGCAACGCATGACTTGATATGTAGTTTGAGGCAATATAACACTACTTGTGCCTTCAATGTCAATACGACCGAATTGATTCGCAATCCAGCCAGTGTAATTGATATATATCACTACGTATATTATATGTGTACATATCTTTAGTAAGCATCTGCTTGTTAATTCCCTGTCAATTCACAATACAAGGAATCTTCCTTGTACCGTGTACAAGCTTAAAGCTGAAAGTTTTTAGTCAATTTATTTAATTTTAACAGGGAAACCATTAATTCGATATAAAGTGGCAATGACGTTTTTTTTCGAGTTTGCTCAACTTTTTGAAACCATTTTGCTGTATCTAACAAGAATTGTATTAATCTTTATCTACCCTCACATTGTAAGTCCTCTAAAATGTGTTCATAAACATGGCAATGGTCATCATTACAACAACCAATTTTCAACCGACTTCAAGATTTCGAAGGAGAAGGTTATCAATTCGTCGGGTTCTTTGTTTTTTTTTGCTTTTTTTTTAATGTACATATGTTCACCGATTATTCGAAGACGGCTGGACGGATTTGGAAAATTCTTTTTTTGTTTAAAAGAGTATACTTCACAGTTGGTCCCATTGTAACTAGGTCAGGATCTGATGATGGGATCCTGGAGAAACCGAGGGAACTCTTCAACTATTATAGGCACACCTATTATAGTGATTACAGTATTTTTTACAACAGGTCGAGCATTTGCTTTTGGAATGGTGGATGTTAAGTGAAGTCGGTTCTTTTTTGTTTAAAATTATATTATGATAAGTTTTTTATCTGTAGCAGTAACGTAATTTTAACATTACATGCTCAAATATTGTTGAGTTATGACGTTATGAGTTTCAAATTTGGAACATTTGGATTTTAGTAACGTAATGAAAAACCAGCCCTCCTCCCTGACCGCGGTTGCCCTCCTCCTCGCCGGCACAATCCAGTTGGCAATGGCGGTCATTTTAATTGTTTCCGAACACGTTATTTAGGATTTATAATATGTGTGTAGATAAAGCAGTGTATTGAACTGTATATGTAATTAGGCCTTGAAAACACTCGTATGATCTTATTGCGGCTCGTTTCATAAAACCACACTCGTATTTGAAGGACCCTTATTACGTATCAGTTACATAAACCACTATTTTGTACACATATATTATTATTATTACCCGAAACCTCAATTCTTACAGATATTGTTTAGTGAAGACGGCGATTCATGCAAATTTGTCCTTTGATTTTTTATTAGTGTTTTGTACCAATACTTGGTTTACGAAACACTTATGGGAACACTCCGGTCGCCGAAATCGGTAAAACGCGTATTTCTCGGAAACAGTTTAACGTAGAAAGCTGAAATTTGGAATAGGTATAGAAAATGTCGGCTGTAACAAGATACCGAGGCTTTAACTGCTTAAATTTAATTTTATGAGGAAGTTTAGGGGGATTAAGAGGGAAAGTGATTTTTTATATTAAATTTGTAAGACTCGTGTGGGTGGGGTACCAATAGAAAGCCCGCAAAAAGTTAGGACAGCTGACTGATTTCAAACTCAAACATTCATTCAGTAAGTAGGCCACAAGGGCACTTTTACACGTCAAAGTATAAGAGAGAAAAAAGAATCAAACTACACCGGTTCTAACCCTACACCTCAGACCCGAGAAGAATTATGTCCGGGAAGAAACTCGGCGGGACTTATTTTTTCAAAACAACAGTACATCAAAAGTAAAAAAATACATAAGTGCGTTATTCTATAAGAAAACATATCAAACTAAGGTTAGATTAACCAACAATAGGTTATAGTTTAAGAAAAATACCAAAGAAAAAAGATGAGTCCAATCTGACTATTTGAAAATAAATTACATACAAGTTTAATATACTTTCTTACCTGAACTGTGTCTTCTACATAAATTTCCAAATTATAATAATCCATCATCAACAGTTAGAAACCAATTTTGAATTTAAATAATTAAAAAAAGTAAGTGATTTTAGTATACAATAAATATACTATTTCCAAATTATCCTTAGAGATGTATAAGGTCTCCAAGTGTGATTATCTATATATTCTATATAATAAAAAAATATGGATAATCAAGCACCGAATGTTGTGTCTAAAGCCAATTAAACTAAAATTAAATATAAATAAAAGTTACGTAATTGTGTAGCCCCAGTTAGCCTAAAAAGGCCGGTCTCCACAAACAGCACCCGTTCACGAGTATGACGCATATCTCAGTTATCGCCTCCCTCAACCTTTCTTCGGGAAAGTGGCGACCCGATCAATGATGCTACCATAAGCAGAGCCTTTTAAGCGAGCATGACATGTTCAAGCTGGCGGGCTTTATTAATTAATAAAAACTAGCCACGTTTAGTCTGGTGAGAAACAATATTCTGTGCTCGTATTTTACATGCGTGAACTAAATTACAATATAAAAGTGACATAGAGATGTACATGTCTCTAAGCGTCAGTATCATTAAATATATATCTATACATATAAATATTTGCGAATGCAAGACTTAGAGATGTATAACGTCTCTAAGTGTCCAAATACTAAATGAAAACAAAAAAATACAAACGAAGAACAGGTAATACTGGACACTAATAAAGCTGCTTCATAGAGTAATGTACCTAATAATTTCTCTATTTGTATCGTACTAACAAATCAAGCTACAGGCTTAAAGGCATCGTTAAAGGCATCGTTATCCTCAATTAATTCCTTTGTGAATTCCTTTTTGACTTCGTCTACGATCAGTAGTTTTGATAAAAAACGCATTTGAAAATGCAGTTTTTCATACAAAAATTACGGCTCTGCCCCCGCGTTTTTTTCAGAAACTATAGCTAACTAGGAACTGAGAACTGAATGGTCCAATAAACAGACCTTGCAGATGAGGGCATAAATATTTGGTAGACCTCTCTTTAACAGTTTTCAGACCACGGATTGACCTTAGGTACTCAATATGTTGCTCATATACGAACTCTCAAATTATATGTATCTCTGCCACAACCCCAACAAATTTTATGAAGATCAGAAAAGCGTTACTAAAGTTATCGCAGAACAAACTCTCAAAATCAAAAAGCCAGAAATGCCGACACGCGTCAGTAGCCAGCAGTTGTTTGTAAGAACTTGCTTCGCTTACGCTCCGCTCGTTCAATTAAATCGGTTGTTATGTAATGCTGGCCATTGACTACCGTTTTTGAACAGATTTTAGAGGACTTACAATGCGAGTGTAGATAAAGTATTTTTCTCAAACATGCTCGGAAATGGTCGCATGTTCGTAAATTGAAGACGCAAAGTGCTCAATTTTATTCTTTTCAAATTTAAAAAGTAAAAACGCAGCGGAAAAGGAGGAGGAGTTTCCATATAATCATTTTACTCCTAGGAATAAAATGACTGTATGAAAATCCATTTTTATCTGCTGCGTTAACTTTTTAAATCCTACGATTGCAAATAAATGACTAAGGAAATGTTGCATTCAGCCAAGTGAAAGCTTCGTTCAACCAGACAAATGTCAAAATAATCGCAAACACGGTGTCGCGATTCGAGATGCGCGCGCATTGGCGCATGCGCGTATCGGACGATTATTTGTCTGTGGTAATAGATTTGAAAAAAAAAAATGCAAAATAAAAGGCGGCAATTCGTTGTGAAATAAGTCATCGTTTTCTTTAAAATTAATTAAAATAGAAAATAGTATGAGCTCAAATGACGACAGTGAGATGGAAATAGACGGCACACCTCTCATTTGAAAGAAGAAGCAAGCTTAATAATGAACAACGCTTCCTGCTAAGTCGCGGGACAAATATAACAGGACTTACGACATGGTACGTTAATGCTGTGGAAGGACAGCCAAAATGCTAGAAATACGTTTTCGTCACAAATTGCCCTGGAATGTCTAATATAACATTTAACATTAACTAATAACATGCCTTATTTTTTGTATTGTACTATGTCACTTAACCCTTATTAAAAACTTATTACTTATAGTTGAAATTTAATTTGTTTGATTTCCTCACATTATTTGAGAAAAGCACTATGTATACCTCAATAGAAACAGGCATTTTCCGACTGGGACCTGGGTATCTCGGCAGGAAATGCCTTTCTTTCCATCCCTCGACAACAATGTACTATTTTGTAATAAGAAGACTTCAAACTATTCGATTCCTGTGCGTTATTTTATTATTGTCGACTTTTGTTTTCAAATCGTTACTGAAATCTTAACCGATTTTAATATAGTTTTTTTTTTATTTAAAACAGAAGCATGTTGCTTTAGTAAAGTCCATATTTTTGGCAGTGGAATCTGATGTTATGATTACCCGATTTTTGGCAGTGACCGTAGAAATGAAGACTGACCCACGTGCAAATTAATCGACAAGAAAAAAAAAAGAGCTTGTGTAATATCTTATACTCACTTTTATTAAAATTCCTGTTGTAGACAAGCCAGAGTGTAAGAAAAGTGCGCCGGCGATCGTCGGCGCAGCGTTGCATGAAGCAGCTCAGGTGACGTGCGAGGTCGATGCTTACCCGCCGCCGAAGAACTTTCAATGGATGCTCAACAACTCCATGGGAACGGTGGAGCTCGAAGCAGTATGTAAATTTTATACTTATCGTTATCAAATTTGTATAAGATGACATGAGATTACGTACCAACTCAATTGATGCCTGATTGTCAGTGAATCAGATCAGATGTTCAGTATCAAGACATAAAGTACTTACGAGAATTTAGTGCTCACCGAGCAACAATGCTACCGTTTATGAGTACGTATAGGTATGATTGGTTTATGCTAAGTTATCGATAATAAAGTGAGATGATACAAAACAAATTTAAATGGGACTTACGAAATAAATATTTAGCGGTTTAGTATACTTATTAACATTACCTTTTTATTTATTTGTTTCTCACTTAGGTCTTGTGACATAAATCTTCACATGAATATAGCGAGACTACCTATATATTTACGTACTAATGTGCTGAAATAAGTGACTAATAGCCGAAGCTGCCGAAAGCGTGTTATATTCTGTGGAGATTTTAATGTTAATTTGCTTTAATCGTCTATTAATTCTGTTAAATTGCTATGTTTGTTTGAATCGTTTAATATGTTTAATTTATTCTTTGAACCTACCCGGGTGGGCGTCATTATTGCAACATGCGGGCATTAGTGCCTTAGGGCATCATTAGTCAATGAGCAAATATTCAACTGTTTTAATTCTGATTACAGCGGTCAAAGGGCATCTTTCATAAAGCCAATTCAGGAAACTGCAAAAACTATAACATATAGACCCATTACTGGTTATCGTTAGGAATTATTAAAAAAAGAGAATCAAAATCATCTACCAACACTGCCTTATTCACATTTTTATGACTCAAATAATTTGTATGAAGATTTGATTGGTATGATTCATTGTCAATTTAACAAACATTTCAAATTGAGAACTATTAGTGGGTCAAAGACTAAAGCAAATTCAAAGTTTAGCGAATGGGCTACGGTAGGCATTCATTAAAGTAGGAAGAGGCTTTAAGAACTTTATGGTGAGGGAGAGAACTGAACAAAAATGCAGATTTTCTGGACTATGTTAAGAACTAAACTTATATAGATGTCATATACAAAGGAAAAAGTGACCTAGACCTCCGGTGCCCAGGGTTGGGATCGAACCAGCAAACAAATGAAAGTATTTATTTAAAAAAAAGAAAGTGTGTTTAACTGCTACTGCAATAATAAAAATGTCGGACAACAAGGTGAAAACAGTATGAAATGTTATGAATAAGGAAGCTGGTAAATGTAAATCACGCGATTGTGAAGTTAACATTGTCTCAGAGGAACAGCAGGTCTTGTCAAATGACGATATTGCCTCGGCATTCTAAGATTATTATTCTAACATACTAAGCATTAAATACCACAAAATGCCTACAACCATCTTTTCCTAGCTTTTTCCCGCGGCTTCGCTCGCGTTAAATTCGGGTTAACACGGTTCCCCTTTCCTGATTGCCCCCCGGAATGCTCCATACAAACTTCCACCCCCCATTTTAGGGAAGTGGGGGGTTATAAAGAGACAAAAAGTAGCCTATGTCACTCTCCATCCCTTCAACTATCTCCACTTAAAAAATCACGTTGTGGGAACACACTTGATTACGAATCCCACAACGCTGCACATTCCGCCCGCGGCGAGGGACGCGCGGGGGTTTGCAAGCTTCAAGTTTGCTCCCACACCTCCCGACACTTCTTCTATGTATCTCAATGTAAGAACACGTTTAAATATAATAATATTAATTGGAGTCAGATTTTCATTTATGGGTCACCACTAACTTTACCTTGAACGTGCCGAACTGTCTTGGCCTTCAGTTCGCACAGTGGCGACCCCGACGTGATTTCTGGAAAGAACATCAAGGCCGAAGATGCACGGGCTACTGGCAGGACAACAAGGCCAACCCCCTGCGGCGGCCCCACCCGCTGCTGGAGGTCACACGCAGCCGACAGCAGCCCCGTCAACTTCAAGCAACGTCGACATCAAGCCGAACATCATGGCAATCTCGCTATCGTCAAGGTTGCCGGAATTTTGGCAAGACCAACCACGGGTGTGGTTCATCCGTATCGAGGCAGTACTCGCGCCTCAGAAATTGGGCGATGACGCGCGATTCGACCTCGTCGTTGCGAAGCTGCCGAAAGAAGTGATAATGCAGCTCACGGATTTTCTAACCCGCCCGCCGGCCTCGAACAAGGTTGCCGCGCTTAAGGCCAAGCTGTTGTCCTTGTTTGAGGACACAAGGATCCGGCAGATTGAAAAGTTAATCGGCGAAATGGAGCTCGGGGATTCGAAGCCCAGCCAGCTACTGAACAGAATGAAGGACCTGGCCCGGGAAAACTTCCCCGACGATACATTACGGATTTTGTGGCAAGGTCGCCTCCCTACGAACGTACGCGGAGTGCTTGCGGTTGCCGAAACGAGCGACTTGGACAAGTTGGCAATTATTGCCGACAACGTTGCCGAGGCAACGCGCCATAACTACGTGTCCAAGGTCAGACAACCGCCATGCTCTTCGAGCAAGCCACTGTGCGATACCACGCCGGGAACATCGAAGGAAGTCGCAGCCCTTACGAGGCAGGTAGCAAAGCTCAGCGCCAGAATGGCAAGCATGGAACGTACAAGGACTCGTCATGGAAGTGAGAAGCGGCGAGAACGCAGCTTCGGGAGATCAAGGTCGCGCGCAAGAAGTGCTTCACGCGAGCCGCCGTGTCGCGAAAAGGACAGTTCCGATTGGCTTTGTGCTTTCCACTACAGATTCGGCGAAAAGGCGCGAAAATGTTACCAACCGTGCGCGTGGAAATCATCGGGTTCGGGAAACTAAAGGCGATGGTGCAATCTACGGCGGAGGTTTGCACTACATCGGTTAGCCGTCGTTTGTGTATTACGGATAGGGCAAGTGGACTTCAATTTCTGGTCGATACAGGCTCGGATGTGTCGATCTTGCCGCCGAAAAATAGACTTTATAGCCGCGATTGTGCGAGATATAAACTGTATGCTGCGAACGGGAGTGAAATCAAAACGTACGGAACTAAAGTGATGAGTTTGGACCTTAAGTTACGTAGACCGTATCGTTGGGAGTTCGTGGTAGCAGATGTAAGGCAGCCTATTTTGGGAGCTGATTTTTTAGCCCATCATAAGCTGCTCGTCGACTTAAGCGAGCGCAGGTTGATAGACCTGACAACGCTTTTGAAGGTCGCGGTGGAAATTGTAAGTACCAACCAACCCTCTATTTTTGTAGTAGCCGTTGAACATCCCTTCCGTAATTTGTTGTCCGAGTACCCGGAAATTACTAAGCCTCCTTCATTTAAAGAGACGGCACCGCATAATGTACTTCATTATATTGAAACTACAGGGCCACCGGTTTTCGCGCGTGCTAGGCCCCTTCCCCCAGATAGGTATATTAAGGTGAAGAAGGAATTCCAGTTGATGCAGGAATTAGGGATTTGTCGCCCTTCAAAAAGTGCATGGGCTAGCCCGCTACATGTGGTAGCCAAAAAGAACGGCGACATTCGACCTTGTGGAGACTACCGGATGCTTAACGCTATAACCAAGCCCGATAGGTACCCCATTCCGCGATTGCACGACTTTACCTACATTTTGGCAGGGAAGAAAGTGTTTACTAAATTAGACATTAACCGCGCATACCACTGTATTAGCGTAGCACCGGAGGATATTGAGAAAACTAGTATTATTACGCCCTTCGGATTATTTGAGTTCCCCCGTATGAGTTTTGGTCTTCGCAACGCGGCCCAGACGTTCCAGCGCTTCATGAGCAACTCCGTACTTCAAGGTTTGGATTTCCTATTTGATTATTTAGACGATGTCATCATAGCTAGCGACACCAGTGAGCAGCATGAACGGCATCTAGCCACAGTGTTCGAGAGATTCACGAAGTACGGAATAACCATTAACCTCGACAAGTGCTGTTTTGGACAGCCGACGGTCGAGTTTCTGGGGCATCATATCTCGACAGCAGGTATCAAGCCGCTCGAGGATAAGGTAAATGCCATCACCGAGTACCCGAAGCCTGATACTGTGGAAGAGCTCCGCAGATTTTTAGGAATGCTCAACTTCTATCGAGGTCACATTCCGGGCGCAGCGGTCAAACAAGCCGAGCTAGATAAGTATTTAATTAACACTAAAAAAAGGGACAAGACTAAAATCGTGTGGACGACACAAGCGGAAGAGGCGTTTGTGCAGTGTAAAGCAGGTCTTCAACAGGCCGCTACACTCGCACACCCGAAGCCCGACGCGGTCTTGGCCCTGATGTGCGACGCGTCAGACATCGCCGTCGGAAGTGTTCTGCAGCAGAAGGTAAATAACTCATGGGAGCCGTTAGGGTTTTTCTCTAAAAAGTTGTCTTCGGCGCAAACGAAATACAGCACGTATGACCGCGAACTGCTCGC
This sequence comes from Pammene aurita, assembly GCA_947086415.1. Lineage (NCBI taxonomy): Eukaryota > Metazoa > Arthropoda > Insecta > Lepidoptera > Tortricidae > Pammene > Pammene aurita. The sequence continues at coordinate 37,186,362 of OX352292.1, read as the reverse complement.
ACTATATCTATCTATTAGGCATTTCCGGAAGTCGTTTGAAGGTCGCCAGTTGACCTTGTATACCGACCACAAGCCCCTATGCACGGTATTTAATAAAGTAGGAGACGATAGCAAAGAAAGCCCCCGACGCGCGAGGCAACTCCTCTTTATTAGCGAATTTACTACAGACATACGTCATATTAGCGGCAAAGATAACGTAGTCGCCGACACGCTGTCTAGATTAGAAACAATTGACTGCCCAACAGTGATTGATTTCTCAGAATTAGCCGACGCACAGGCAAAGGACGACTATGTTTTGCACATGTCGCAATCCGGGCGTAACAGCGCGAGCAAAGTAGAATTGAAATTGATAACTATACCTAACTGCAATAAACCTATACTCTGTGAAACGTCCACGCGTAAGGGTCGTCCTTATGTACCGTTAGAGTTCCGTAGGAAAATATTCGATAGCTTACATTAGTTAAGTCATCCCGGAATTCGCACGACTAGGAAGATAGTTAGTAATAATTATTTTTGGCCCGAAATTAATAAGGACGTGGGCAACTGGGCTAAGTCGTGTATTCAATGTCAGAAGGCGAAGGTCAACCGACATACCGTGTCTGACCTAGGTAGTTTTCCCGAATCTGCCGCCTTCGAACACATACATGTGGACATCGTAGGACCATTAACTACGACTACAGATGGGTATAGGTACATTTTAACTATCATAGATAGGTATACGCGTTGGCCAGAAGCGTTCCCAATAAAAGAAATAACCGCAGACATAGTAGCTAAGACTATCTACGAGGGCTGGATTGTTCGCTATGGTTGTCCGATAAGGCTGACTAGCGATCAAGGGCGCCAATTCGAAAGTAAGTTATTCTCGGAGCTAATGAAGTTTCTAGGGGTAGACAAGATTAGAACCACCCCTTACAGGCCTCAGTCGAACGGTCTCCTCGAACGCATACATAGATCTCTCAAGGCTGCGCTCATGGCCAAACTCGAAGTCGGAAGCTCATGGGTAGACATGCTTCCTAGTGTAATGTTCGGGTTACGCACGTCAGGTAGGAGCGACAGTGGCGTAAGCGCAGCGGAAATGACGTTCGGGCGTACGCTTAGACTGCCGGGATCATTTTATGACATTTCGCAAGACAGAGACCCTATGGACCCGTACAGCGTAGTCGAGAAAATTAGGGATAATATAGCTAAGCTCAAGCCTACGATTAAACGAGATAGGCAAGATAGGTCCATTTTCGTGCACGAAAGCTTATCTACCTGTACGCATGTTTTCCTCAGGGATGACACAGTCCGTAAGCCATTAAAACCGCCTTACGACGGACCTTATAAGGTCATCGAAAGGGGTGAGAAGGTATTTTTATTACAACTCCCTGGCAGGCAGGTTCGTGTATCCATCGATCGGGTGAAACCGGCGTTTTTACTTCAGACGGATACCGACAATGACACTGACAAATCTCGACCAAGTAGTACGCGTAGAACCCCAAACAATCATACATCCAAGGACAGGGTGGATCGAGTACCGCCTTCCGCGGCACAGTCACCCGCACCCGCACCGGTGACTCGGACCACACGCAGCGGAAGGGCCGTTAAGAGACCAGTTAGGTTTCTAATCGACGACTAATAACAAGATGCACTATGGCACATAGTCTCTTTAAGACACAGTAGCGCAACTTAGCATTGCGTGAACGGTTGGTCGTTATGGTTGTTACATTTAAGTTTATAGATTGTTAATGTGTTTACTTTTTATAATTTAGGATTAAGTAGAAATGTGTTTTCGTTAGATGTCCACAAAAAGAACTTAGGCATTCTTTGGCTTAAGAAGCTAAGTCCTTTTTACGTTGGTAAATATGTTCGTAGGTAACAATGTTAGCAAGCATTCAGTTTTCTTATGTGTAAATGTACCTGGCACCGAGTTGCATTACTGCTTTAGTATTTTACGGTCCGGCCGGTCGTGATACAATTGCATTAATGATAACAAGGTCAGCTCAGCGTAGTAACAGGTATAGCGCTATACAAAATACATTAGGTTGCAACCTAGTAAAGTAGTACTTTAGACTAAACCTACTTACAATGTAAGATTTTTGTGAGATTCAATTTATTTCTTTTTGCTAAATGAGTTATTTTTGTGTATTTAAGTAAACTATTAAGTCCGACGTAACCAGTTTCACTCAGATTCCAGCGGTAACGCTACGATTCTAAATTTAGACAGTTTTAACTCCAGTTTTCATAATTTGTATTGTGTGCACCATGGGTTTGGGACAAAGCAGAGACGAAAAGTCCCAGAATAGCAACATAGCGATCGCCCAGGTCCAGTCGATCTCCAGGCAGGTCGAAACCAAACTTAATTACGTTGGCACAGGGCTCATAGCAATTGGCGTGGTCCTGTTTATTATATTGGTATACGCGCTGCGCGCGCAATGCAAGCGCCGCGCTAGGAGCTGGTTACGTCAGGCTGTCGAGGCGCTGCCGCCTCCCACGGCTATCCGAGTGAGCAATGTGCTACCGCAGCAAACGCAGTCAGCACAACCTGTGTACTAGTTTTAGTGTATGTAATTAGATTTAAAGTTATGTGTAGCATAAGGTAATGGTTCCGTAAGAGAAACCAATGTTTACTTTTTAGATTTTTAATTTCATTTTTTTTTACAAGGGGAGGATTACTGTGGGAACACACTTGATTACGAATCCCACAACGCTGCACATTCCGCCCGCGGCGAGGGACGCGCGGGGGTTTGCAAGCTTCAAGTTTGCTCCCACACCTCCCGACACTTCTTCTATGTATCTCAATGTAAGAACACGTTTAAATATAATAATATTAATTGGAGTCAGATTTTCATTTATGGGTCACCACTAACTTTACCTTGAACGTGCCGAACTGTATTGGCCTTCAGTTCGCACAACGTCAATTCGTTGCCCCGTTTTGCCGTGAAAGACGGACACACAAAAAAACAAACAAACACACACATACACTTTCCCATTTATAATATTAGTATGGATACTAAGCATTAAATACCACAAAATGCCTACAACCATCTTCGTCTCAAGCTTATTCCTTGTCCCATCCCTCCAATGTTATATGATCATTGAATTTGATTTTGTAGATTCGGAAAAAAATGTAAAAATATACAAATGCATGTTTGTCTATCTTATACTTTTCTCTCAATTGCTCAAGGGTTAACTGGAAGAGATCCCTTAAAGGGATAAGTTCGCCTTTGTACTTTGTTTATTTTTCTTTTATCATGTTTGTTTTGTTACTTTTTATGTACAATAAAGTGTTTACATACATACAAATCACGGAATTTAAACAAAACAGAAGACTTATGGGGTACATCAGTTGTAGTTATCAGTCATATCATAGACGTCATAGCGCCTTACTTAGCCTTAATTTATAACAATTCAGTTTCACGAGCCGTTTTTCCAGATCTTATGGAATTTAGTAAAATCATACCTCTTTTTAAATCGAGTTATTCTAGTAATCTGAACAACTTCCCACCGATATCAATACTTACTTTACTAAGTAGTCTTTGAAAAGCTAATGTTAAATGATCTACTGGGCCACTTCAACAGACACGGATTGCTTACAAGCAATCAGTTTGCTTTCACAAAGGGACTTTCAACAACCGACGCTGCTGCGGTACTCATTAAACATATTTTCATTGCCTGGGAATTTTTTTACGACGCAATAGGTATACTCTGTGATCTTTCTAAAGCGATTGTGTAGATCATACAATTACTCATTCTTAAATTAGATTGTTGTTTTAAATAAAACCCAGTCTAAAAGGACTTTCGTAAAATTAGGAGTGCTACAGGGTTGTATTTTGGATCCATTCCTGTTTTTGGTTTATATAAATGATTTACCTTGTGTAGAACAAAACCTTATGTTTGCCGATGATACATTTTTAATTTTCAAAGTTGACCGGCAATCTACCGATTTTACTGTAATCAATAGCACACTAGCTGCTGTACTGAACTGGTTTACTATTAACAATTTGCTACTTAATGATAAGAAAACCAAATGATTTGTTTTGCTAAACGTTGCACCAGTGGACACTAAGATTCTCCTGAATGGTGAATGTTTAGAGATAGTAGATAAAGCAGTGTTCCTTGGTTTGACGTTGGACAAAAATCTACAATGGAGTCCTCATATAAGAAAACTTGCTCATCGATTAAGCTCGGCCGCTAATACCGTTAAGAGAATTAGACAATTAACGAATATTGACACAGCTCGCTTAGTTTATCACAGTTATTTTCATAGTGTAATGTCATATGGTATTATGGTTTGGGGCAAAGCAGCTGACATACAGACTATATTTGTTTTACAAAAAAGAGCGATTCGCTTTATGTATGAGTATAACTTAAAGGCAGACGCATCAGTTAGATAACTATTTAAAGAAATTAATATTTTAACTGTTGCGTCCCAATATATCTATGACAGTATTATTTTTCTTGTAAACAATATACATACATTCAAAAAAAAATCTGAAATCCACAGCTATAGACATAAAATCAAGCTTGCTATCATAAGTAGTCGTATACACAAAGCATAATGATATAAGTCATTTCTTGGTCATGGTATTCAGATTTATAACAAGTTACCCGTCGATGCTTTAAATTTATCATTTCCCGCTCTTAAGAAATATTTGAAAAAAACTTTAATGTCAAAGGGTTATTACAAGGTCGAGGCCTATATGACGGACAAAGATGCATGGCTGAATGAAATGCAGAAACTACTACAAAATCCATACTAATATTATAAAAAAAAGTGTATGTGTTTGTTTGTTTGTTTGTTTGTTTGTTTGTCCGTCTTTCACGGCAAAACGGGGCGACGAATGGACGTGATTTTAAAGTGGAGATAGTTGAAGGGATAGAGAGTGACATAGGCTACTTTTTGTCTCTTTCTAACCCCCCACTTCCCTAAAATGGGGGGTGGAAGTTTGTATGGAGCATTCCGAGGGGCAAAGGGGAACCGTGTTACCCCGAATTTAACGCGAGCGAAGCCGCGGGCAAAAGCTAGTAATCTAATATTTTGAGGACACAGTTTAAATAGGAAAGCATATCAAACGTTTTTATGAAGCAATCAGATTTGGACTTTATTTCATTTTAATTAAATAATAGGTACATTGTCTGTCTCTCAAGCTGTTCTGATATGTCTTCTTATAGAACTACGCGTTATTGTGTATCTTTAAGATCTAATGTATGTTTGTTTTGAAAAAATAAGTCCCGCCGAGTTTCTTGCCGGCATTCTCGGGTCAGAGGTGTAGGGTTAGAACCGGTGGTAGTTTTTTTTCTCTGACGTTCATAAGTGGATTTTAACGTGCCTAAATTGAAGAATACATATCTTTTATATTTAATATAAAAATATTTATTTTAAAATTAGATCGAGTGAAAAAAAATTAAATAAATACACGTTGACTTTATGTTAGAGAGCGCTGCACAGTGTGGGATTTTGCCTTAGTTGCGGACATCCTTATTTTATATTATAAATATTATGACGTGTTTTGCTGTCATAAAGCATGCAAAGAAACTCTCGTTGGAATATTTCACTTAATTTAGTAGTTACAGATTTTTTCTAAGAGGTCAACGACCTTCATAAAAAAACGTTTTTATCGAAATTTCCTAAAAGAATTCAGACTACAATTTCGAATTAAATACATAATTATTGCACGTTTAAAATACATTATAAAAGTTGCAGGACTCTAAAAAACACAGGGACATGCTATATTAATAAATTTTTACCTGTACTGTGAAAATTGTATTAAACTACCTCTCAAGAACACGGAGAAATTGCGTTTTTAAGTTTTTTTTCTGATTTCTATGGAAATAGGGTTGTCACAAGAGATGTTTGTAAAATTACTGATGTAGTTGGTTCGTCCAAGTTTTTTTTATTGTTTAATCGCCTTATACTACAATTACGTCTTTTCTTGTTAAGGTAACGTTATCTGTGTCATTGTTCAGTACATTGTAATAAACGTTACTTTTAGAAGGTGAAGAACTTTTTTGGTAAAGGTAAACGTTTTTGTTTTTTGTTTTGTATCATGCGGGAAGACAGATAAGGGTCGGATGATTCTAGTGCTTAACGGCTCCTAGCTTAGTCGGTAGTGACCCTGCCTATGAAGCAGTAGGTCCCGGGTTCAAATCTTGGTCATTTATTTGTGTTTTTATCACAGATATTTGTACCTGAGTTATGGAAGTTTTCTATGTATTTAAGTATTTCTCCATATTTATCTATTGTATATTTATCGTCGTCTAGTACCCATAACAGAAGCCTTATTGACCTTACCGTGGCACTAGGTCGATTTTTTTAATACCACGACGGTGGAAAACAAGCATACGGCTCGCCTAGTGGTAAGCAGTTACCGTAGCCTATGGACGCCTGCAACCCCAGAGGATTCACATGCGCGTTACCTAAACCTTAAAGAACCTATACACTCCTTTTTTGAAGAACCTCATACTGTAGCCCGCTGGAAAAACCTCGGCAGGGAGTTCATTCCACAGCTGCAGCGTTCTTGGGAGGAAATTCCTCTTAAACCATACAATGTGCAACCCATAAGGCTCCAGGGTGTGTTAGGGTCGATTTGTGTAAGATTGTCCTATAACATTTATTTATTTACTAGCTGTGCCCGCGGCTCCGCCCGCGTGGAATTCGGTCTGTGTCAGTAAGCGGCTAATTCACCCCTAATTTCTCTCCCTCTACCCTGGAGGCGGAACGTGAAGTAAAGTTGACAGATGGATACGCTAGAGGACAGTTGTCCTGATATTTTTTTTACAATTACCACAAAATGAAACTACAGTCAAAAATCAATACTTTTTTTGTCGTTATAATTTTTTTTGCCATGATTTAAAAGACATAGAGTAGCAGGTGTATATCGGACGATACAGTACCACTTTCGTATTTATACGTTCATGTCCACGGCAAATCTCATCCAAATCGATCTTCCCGTGAAATCAATCTAAGCATGAAAATTAAGAACAGGCGCGGTTGCAGCGCGGTTGAAATTTGAGTGGGGGGGGGGGGGGGGGTCACAAATGCAGAAATGACTTTTAGAGGGGGTCAGTAATGATTTTTTCTATTTGAGGTGTACTAAGCGAGTGTAGTAGCTACCCCCCGTTTTAGACGTTGAATTTTTATAGCCTACGTATAACCTGGCTAGGGATTTTCTTGAATTGGAATTAGTAATCCTTAAGGGGTGATTTCTGGGATAACAATGCAAAAAAAACCGGCCAAGAGCATGTCGGGCGATGCTCAGTGTAGAGTTTCGTAGTTGCCGCCCTGTTACAAAACATCCGTTCAAAAGGTCGTTTATTAAGGGATATTTGGCGGCGCTTACGTCATTTTACGATCCGGCACTTCCTTTCACTATGCGTTTTGACTGGTAATTCAACAACGGCTGAACCGATTTTATTCAATATAGTTTTTATTGAAAGTAGGCCTCACTTCCATTATTGTTTTCTTTTTTTTGGACCCACGGTTCGAAAGTTAGATGGAGGAGACGCCCTTTTTTGAACTTTCAGATCTAATATTTACGAAACTATCAGTTTCATCCAAATGTCTTAGAAGATCTCTATTCTTTTTGAAAGACCTATTCAATAATACCCAACACGATAGACTTGGAGCGAAAAAAAGTCACCCCCCATTTATGTGTACCCTAATAAAAATATTTTTTTAGTTATTATTCTATTACTTTGGCGGCGTGATTAATGCACATACTGATACCAAATTTCAGCTTTCTAGTGCGAACGGTCACTGAGCTAGACCGCGGACAGACGGACAGACAGACGGACGGACATGGCGAAACTAAAAAGAGATAAATAGTAGTTTATGTAACTGTTACCGGCGTGCCAGCGGTCGGGGAGGAGGGTGGATTTTACTTACCGTAGGTAATTAATTTTCATACGTTTTTACCACACTGTCACTACGTTACTGGTTGAAATAATGGTGGTAATTACATACGGTTTCCGAACGCGGAATAGAGGATTTATGATATTGGTGTAGATCAAGATATTTATTCTTCAATGTAAGCACATTACAATACACTAATGAACGTCAGAGAAAAAAAAAATACAAACGATTTATATTATATTCATTAATATTTTTGAAATTTTGAAATTTTTGAAATTTTTGATATTTTTGAAATTTTTGAAATTTTTGAAATTTTTGAAATTTTTGAAATTTTTGAAATTTTGAAATTTTTTTGAAATTTTTAAAATTTTTGAAATTTTTGAAATTTTTGGAATTTTTGAAATTTTTGAAATTTTCGAAAATTTTGAAATATTTGAAATTTTTCACTTCACTTCGCTTTATTCTATTTTATATTTTTTTATTTCCTTCCATTTAACATGTTTCTCAATCTTATAGGTGTCGCATTATCGTGACCCCCTCCCCCCCATCCGCGAACCGTCCGATAAGGAATTTCGTTCCAAAACTACCACCGGTTCTAACCCTACACCTGGCCCGAGAAGTATTATGTATGACCGAAAAGAAACTCGACGGGACTTATTGTTTTCAAAACAGTAATACATTATTAGATCTTAAAGATACAAAATAATGCGTAGTTCTTCAAGAAGACATCAAGACAGCTTGAGGGACGGATAATGTACCTATTGTTTAATTATAAAGAAAAATAAATCCTAAATGCTTCACAAAACGTTTGAAATGTTTTCCTACCTAAACGGTGTCCTATAAATGTTAGATGATTTTGTAGTAGTTTCTGGTTTCGGTCTTGCATCTTTGTCCGTCATATATACTCGTAGTCCTCGAACCTACGATAACCCTTTGACATTAATGACATTTTCAAATATTTCTTAAGATCGGGTAAAGTTAAATTTAAAGCATCGACGGGTAACTTGTTATAAATATGAACACCTTGACAAAAAAATTACAAACTATTTCAATACCAAATTTCATCTAAATACGTACAGCGGTTATTGGTTGCTTCTTCCCCATGTAAACTTCCACCCCTTTTGCATCCGCTTAATTATTAGGACAGGACGATACAATTTTGTCATAATGGCCCACGAGGTCATCTTTTTTTATTCAAAATTAGATCTTGTTCCAGAAGGTGAAATTTTAAAATATGATGTACTATTTTTAGGACACACTGGGTCACTATTCCATTTGTATTTCAATACCAAATTTCATCTAAATACGTACAGCGCTTATTGGTTGTTTCTTCCCCATGTAAACTTCCACCCCTTTTGCATCCGCTTAAGGTATAATTTCTGAGATAAAACTATTTTATTTCCTTTTCCAGAGCTCAAATTATCTCCATACCAAATTTTATCTAAATCAATTCTGCGGTTAATAATTCCCTATACAAATTTCCGACTCCCTTTTCACCCCTTTAGGGTTGATTTTCGGGGTGAAAAATAATATCCTTTGTCCTTTCTTGAGACCCATACTATCTCTATACCAAATTTCATCTTTATCAGTTCAGCGGTAAAAAAATCCTCATACCAACTTTCAACCCCCTTTTCACCCCCACAAGGGTTTATTATCGGGATGAAAACTATTCTGTCGTTTCTCGGGACTCAAATAATCTCCATACTAATTTCTATTAAAAATTCTCCATACAAACTTTCAACCCCTTTTTCACCCCCTCCAGGGTTGATTTTCGGGATGAAAACTATTTATTATCCTTTCCCGGGACTCAAACTATCTTTAAACAAAATTTCATCAAAATCCGTTCAGCCGTTTTCACGTGATGCGCGGTCAAATAAACAGACAAACAGATAAACAGATAAACAGACAAACAGACAAACAGACAAACAGACAAAAATTCTAAAAATTGTTGTAACGTGTTCTGTTATTGATTCTAAGTATCCCCAGCCAACTTTTTTCGAATATATTCCATGTAGAGACTTTCGACCCTCTTCAGCTTTATTATATGTATAGATTTATTTGGTGCTATGTGGGACGAGTCAAAAATACTTATTTTACGATGTAATTTCCTGGTATGGTGCTCTCGATCATAACGTCAGTATTTATTTCGTGATTTCTACTATATGTATTTTACGTTTCACTTTATTAGAATTTGCATGTCATTTACACAAATACATTTCATTTTTGTTTTGGACTGTAAACTCAATAAATGTCACCACAGATGTCTTTATAATGGTATGAAGTTGTGAACACATCCACTTCGACCTGACATGGTTGTTATTTAAATGAAACTGCATTAAGGAATGCCAACTTAAAACTAAATAAATGGAAAAATATACTACGGGAGCTTGGGATCCAACGCCCGACCTCTTGCACTCAAGAGTGAGTTGTCGAATAATGCCGTGGCTATCTACTAGATATGTAGTTATATGAGTATCATTGAAGGATCGACCATATGTCACTTTGTTAGAGTGCAAATTCCAAAACTCATAAAATAACCAGTATATGGTTTTGACGAAAGGAGTTGAAATGATTCAGAAAAAAATAGTTTTATTGTTATTGTCCGTATGTGACAACACTGCCCAATAATTTAAAAAAATAATATCTCCATGTTCCTGTGTTGGATGCGTTTGATTTTTGTCGTGCTAATAGTGATTAATCTGATTATCGTACTTACCATTTGTGGACAGAAAAAAACGCGACCGTAAAGAGAATTGCCGAAAAAAAAATTATTACCATATCATAGAAATTAATAAATTGAGACCTACAGAAGAGATTTTTGAAATGTTTAAATACATATATTAGTGCTATGAAATATTGTCTAGCATACCATGGCGGATTTATTAATAAATCTGCTTAAACAAAACTAAAAATGCGTTAAATCGAGTCCTGAGAAACCTATGGTTTCTCAGGAGTTTTGTAAATATTTCAAAAACTATGATAGGTAAAACCACGGCAGTTGTAATAGAAGATGTTTTAAGTTATTGTGTATCCAAAAACCACAAAACGTAAGGATGTCCGTAACTAAGGCAAAATCCCACACTGTGCACTGGTAGCCTAGCGGTAAGACGTCCGACTTTCAATCCGGAGTTCTCGGGTTCAAACCCCGGCTTGTACCACTGAGTTTTTCGGAACTTCTGTACGGAATATCATTTGATATTTACCAGTCGCTTTTCGGTGAAGGTAAACATCGTACGGACCTAATCCCGATAAGGCCTAGTTGCCCCTCTGGGTTTACAGGTCAGATGGCAGTCGCTTTCGTAAAATCCAGTGCCTACGCTAATTCGTAGGATTAGGTTGTCAAGTGGACCCCAATCCGGGACAAACGCTAGGAGAAAGAATAAGACACGTTAGGCTATGTGGTGAAGGGGGGACTAACCTAAAACCTCACCAAAGATCACACAGGGGTGAGATGGGGGCAAAAGTAGCCGAAAAAATCTTCCGTGATTTGTGCACAAGCCCCTTACGCTGAGGATTTTACGTATTTCTTACTTACGCTTACTAATTCAGACTAATATAAAATATTTAGTATGCTATATGCTATGTTTAATAACTAAAACCAATCCTTCTTTCAGGAAAAATACACCATAAAGAACGGCCAGTCCATCCTTACATACACTCCCACTTCGGAAGGGGACTACGGCTCCTTATCATGCAGAGCAACGAACCTGGCTGGTCAGCAGAAGGAACCTTGCCGATACACGCTACTGCCAGCGGTGCGGCCGGACCCGCCTTTCAATTGCTCTTCCTTGAAGATCACCGACGATTCGGTTGAGCTGCGATGTATGGCAGGTGAGTTTATATTAATTAAACAATAAATAGGTACATCGTCTGTCTCTCAAGCTGTGTTGGTCTTTATTATTGGGAACCAACAGGCTTATTGATAATAAACTGCGAGAATTCTTAATTATATTTTATTTCGAAAAAAGCACACGATGTACCATTACATATCCGCCATGTACAAAGGTAAGTTACATTGATAGAGGCGCCACACAACGGAACTTTTAGGAACTAACGTTTATGAAGTTACCTACAAACTAACAAACAGCTGCGTTTAGAAAGATAGATGTAACCTTTTAATTTGTGTTACAATACTCCCACTTAAATTAATAAGGCTACATTTAATAAGCTGCTATTCACAATAACTAATGCCTTAAGCTTAGTGTTAAACTTAACAAAACTACGTCTTAAAATAATATTTTATCCCGAATGCAATTAAATTTTCCAACAGGCAGGGCTTTAGTGAGAAAATCTGCCAGCTGAGATGAACTTTCCACATATTTAATATGAATTATTTTTCCTTCAACTTTCTCTCTAATAAAATTGTATTTAATATTTATATGTTTACTTCTCTTGTGGAAGACAGGATTCTTAATTAATTTAATTGCACTCTGGTTATCTATATTTAAAATGACACACTCTTGTGGCTCATTTATTTCTATCAAAAATTGTTTTAGCCACAATATTTCCTTAGCCGCATCACTGGCTGCCATTAATTCTGACTCGGTTGATGACATAGCCACGGTGTTCTGCTTCTTACTAGCCCATGTAACCGGCCCACCAAGATATAACCTGTGTTTGATTTCCTAGTGTCTATATCACCCGCGTAGTCAGAATCTGAATACCCAACAAGTTCATTGTCATTGTAATAGCGAATTGACATTTCTTTAGTATTTTTCAAAAAGCGAATAATTCGCTTGTAACAATGTACTACTCTGTCTTGTCACAATGTCTATTTGTTCCGAAATTGCTAGATCGATTGAGTTGAAATTTTGTAGGTTGTATGTCCCCTGGTGCTTTAAGGGGGTAATTAAGAAAATTAAATAAAATGTTTTGCAAGCCATTGGGTCATTCTTAGTAACCATCAGGCGGGCCGTATGCTTGTTTGCCACCGTCGTGGTATAATTTTTTTTTGTCTGCGGGACCGCTATGTATGTTGGTTAGGTAATGGTCGTTTTCCACATGAATATTCCATGGCAATAAATATTTAAAAAAATTAAAATTCTGAGAAATTTGTATTTTTAAATAAGCCTTAGATTTAGGTGCGAAGACGAGCAAAGGAACAAGGAGCTTAACTTTGATCAAAAGTTAAAGTTCATTTGTCATAAAAAAATTGCTAACAAAAATATACAATAAAAATTTTGATCTGTATGCAATTTTCCCTCTCTTTATTAAGTATTTTGAATGTATGCATTGAGCACTTGTCTTGAGCTTTAGGTAATACCTACTTCCAAAAGGTAGGCACATGAAATAGAAATCATTTATTTGCTTAAACATGGTAAAATACATAAGTATAGATGTCATGATTGATGTCATTTTGTATCAGATGTTTAGCCAACATATGGCAAGATGACTACTATCTAGGTATAATCAAATAATTTCATTGAATATTTTAACCATTTATTTTTTAGTAGAAACGCTACGACATTACATTATACAACTTGTTTTATTTAAATGTCAATTAACAACAGGTATTGATTATTATAAACTGCAATATGTTTTTTTCTTTTCCTTTAAAACTTAAGAAGCTGTGTAGAACCTGTGTAGGCGACTAAATATACCTCTTTTTTTCACATTAGAAAATTAACGAGCCATTTCGCCTATGTATTTTTTTTTCAGCCCTATGAGGGAAAACTAGGACAATCGCACGATTTTTCTAATCTAAAGAAAAGGAAGTATAGGTAGATATTTAGGTAATTCCTACACAAAACGCACCCTTCATATTTTCTATTTACTAGGTAGGTAGGTATTTAGGTAATACCTACACAAAAGGCACCATTCATTATGCTCTATTAACTAGGTTGGTATTTTGGTAATACTATACAAAAGGCACCTTTATTTTTTTCTAAATCATATGTGGCATATGAATTTTGGTTCTAGATATCTGACTATTTAAGAATCCATTTTATCTTATAATTACAGCTCGTGTAAAGTTGCCCGTTTTACTAATATTGAATATGTAATTCACTTTAATTGCTTCCTAAATATTTTAAAAGTACCTTATTTTTAATTTAATAGGTAATCGTTTTCGATTCAAAAAAGGCTTCTTAAAATGCTTCCCAGTTATAAATTCAGTTTTCAATATAATTATTTGATACCTACCTATAGTTAAACAATGGCTATTGAGACATTAAAAAGCAGCCCATATTGAAATAATGTACGGCCCCAAATTAGTCGCTAACCTATTAATTTTGGTACCCATTTTATTTTTTTAAAGCTACCCAAATTAAATTATTTAGCAGCCTGGTTAAATACATGCCTAATTAAAATATCCCACAAATACAGAATTGTCAGATTGGCACGGTTTAAACCCATATCATGTAGTCAAAAATGAACAAAACTTTTTATTCCAACATCTAGAACTTTGTTTGAGACCATATAAAGATTTGTTTAACTTACATACTTTAGATGACTCAACTTGAATTCCCTCTGGTACTTCCATGTAGATTTCTTCTGAGAGCTCACCATATAGGAAGGCGGTCTTAACATCGAACTGCTGGATCTCAAGGTCTTCTTTTGCCGCTATGCTCAAAAGCAGTCTGATAGAGTCGTATCGAGTGGTTGGCGAAAAGGTTTCCTTGTAGTCCAGACCTTGTACCTGTGTAAAGCCTCGAGCACATAATCTTGCTTTAAACCTTTCAATCTCTCTATCTCTATTTCGTTTTACACAAAACACCCAATTACATGTTATAGGTTTCTTAGCAGTCCTGTCAGTAATTGTCCATGTATTTTTGCGCTCATGGGACTGAAGCTCTTCCTTAATAGCTTTCTTCCAGTCATGGCAATTCACACCACTAACTGCTTCTTCATATGTGTTTGGTATTTCCACTTCAACAAAATTTGCTTCCAAATTTCTCTCATATCGAGGCCGAAGTGTCCCTGTGCTTCGCTCCTCTTTATCAATATTGATTTCTATAGGAAGGTGGTACGTTTCATCAGCAGAATCATTGTTTATACTTTGCATACTATCATCAGACACCAATTCTTGAGCACTTACTTCATGTTGCTCTTCTCTTTGATGCGGAGATGAGACAACTTGTTCTTGATCTTCCTCTGGGTTCTGACTTATCTTTATTTGTGCAAAGTTGTGTCGTTTTTCAGGAACACTACCTTCAACAAACTTCACATCCCTAGACACTGTTATTTTCTTATATTTTGGTCATACATTCTGTAGTTCTCTTGCTCATATCCAACCAGAATCATCTTAACACTCTTCTTATCCAACTTCTTCCTTTTCTCTTTTGCAATAAGGGGCTGTGCACTCATGGCTTATACCTTTTTCTTCTAAAAACTTCTTAAAATCATGGTTCACATACTCACGTCCATTATCTGTATGTAAAGTGCGCACGTCATGTAAAAATCTGTTTTTCACAATAGCATTATATTTTATGAAACAGTCAAGCACTTCACTTTTATGTTTCATGAAGTAAATATGTCGATATCTTGTTGCTCCATCCTTGAACAAAACAAAATATCTCATTCCTGATATAGAAAGTTCCTCAATAGGGCCACAAACGTCACTGTATACAATATCACCAGGTTGTGATTGTCCTCTATGAGATTTATTGAATGGCAATCTCGCTTGCTTGCCATATTGACATGCTTCACACACAAAAGTGTCACTTCCAGTCAGTTCAGGAATAGCACCATTTTTACTCATATTTTGGATTTCTTTAATTTGTACATGACCTAATCTGTCATGCCACACCTTAATGTCACTTTGCACTACATTATAGCTTTCTGGTTTGACAGGTCGAATGTCCAACTCGTACGAATTGTTTTCTTTTAACTGAGCGCACATAACCACAACATTGTCTTTTGTTATAAATGCACTTTTGTTCTTCTTGTTAATCGCGTATCCTTGTCTAATTACAGCACCTTCCGAACATAGATATCTTCTCATATCAGGCACGTAAAGTACATCTCTTAACATACTTTGCTCCCACTGGCCATTAACTAACTTGTTCATCAGTATGGAGCCTTTTCCATAAACTTTGATATCTTGCTTATTTCCTAATATGACATTTCCACTTTGATACTCCTCCAGTTCACAGAAGAACTCCTTTTTATAGGTCATGTGCCTACTTGCACCCGAGTCTAACAGCCATATATCTTCATCACTTGCATAAGAGGAACTATTCTCAGCGCTGAACGCTAACATGTCCGACTGCTCTTGGTTCTTACGACCAGATTTCTTTGGTGCTTTACAATCCCTTGCAAAATGTCCCCTTTTGTTGCAGTTGTAGCAAACAAATCTAAGTATGTTGTGTGTAACTGGATGAGCTTGATCTATTGTTATTGTTTCGCTTATACTATGCACCAGGCTTATTTGCAGCTAGTAATGCCGATTCACTTGGTTCTTCAGAAGTTAAATTAGCCTCTTCGTCTAACAATCTTGAAGTTAAATTATGTAGTGTTTGTTTAGACGAATCCAAAGACAACCAAGCTTGGCGAAGAGACCGATAACTTGGTGGCAGGGTTGACAGTATTTTTGTAATGACAGCCATGTCACTTACACTTTCACCGCTTTCTTTTAACTGCTTTGCCAGATTCTCGACCTTTGAGATGTGTTGTGCGATTCTGTCGGTGGATGACATCTTGTACTGGTAGAACTTCTCATGTACCATCATTTTGATGAACTCCGACTTCTGTTCATAGATGGACTCCAAATTATCCATAATCTCCTTAGCAGTTTCACAGTTTCCAATCAATGAAATTTGATTGAAGTCCATGGACGACGTTATAATAAACATAGCCATGCCGTCTTCCTTTGACCATTGTGCGGATTGTTGCGCCGTCCCTTGTTCGGGTTTTACTTTGGTAATATCCAAACCCTTGGCTTTTAAGGCACAATTAATTTGAAATTTCCACTGTCGAAAGTTTCTTCCATCAAACTTCTCTACTAGCATTGCATTTGTTACCTCCATATTCATTAGAGGTTATAGCCAACACGCCATGCGAGCCGCAATTTGCTCTGGTAGAACCAGTGGTAGTTTTTTTGTCTCTGGCGTTCATAAGTGCATTGTAATGTGCCTAAATTGAAGAATAAATATTGAGATATGTTGATAGTTGGAGGGTCGAAATGGAGTATTTAAGTAAAACCAGTCATTATCGAAGATGTGTTGTATTGTCGGTATCAAGTATATGAGAGTGTTAACAAAACTAAACATACCTTATTTATATGTTATTATTGCTTACATGCTATTTTATTCAACCACGTGTGTCACATTATGTCGCAGGCAGTAACGTGAAGTTACTGTTAATATGTTAGTTAGGGATATACTACATCTCCCCCGGAAAGTTACCCTTCACCCCCACAAAGGAAGAAAAAAAAAAGTGACATACGCAGTTGCATTTACATTTTTTTTAATACTATGTTAGACTATATAATAATTGCTAAAGATTAATAGTTTTTAAAGTACAGCTTAGTGTTATTCTTATGAGTTATATAAATCTGATTATTCTTAGAAATCTTAACATTAGGTGACATATCCTCTATTACTTCATAAGGTCCATTATAGATACAATCTAATTTATTACCTACTTGGTTTTTTAAAAGTACTAAATCTCCTGGTTTATATTGTACAGAATTCATTTTCTTATCATACATAAATTTTCTACTATATTTACTTGACAATAAATTATTTCTAGCTTCTGACTGTGCTCTTTGTAACCTATACTTAAATTCTTTAGGATAATCATCATAATTATAGAGAGGGTCGACAGAAGAAATTAAATTATTTGGCAAGCGACAGTGTTTGCCGAATACTAACTCGTATGGCGTATATTGCGTCTCCGAATGCACGGTGGTATTATACGAAAAACACCAATAACTTAACCAGCTACTCCAGTCGGTGCTGTTGTTACTACATTGAATCCTAAGAAAAGCTCCTAAGTTTTTGTGCGTGTTTGCTAGTGCACCTATGGTTTCGTGGTGATAAGCGGTCGAGTGTAGCTTATTGACACCTAATAATTTACAAATATCGCTAAATACGCTAGACATAAATTCGGTACCTTGATCCGTTATGACGTCGGTTGGTACTCCATATCTTAAAATGAAATAATTTACAAATGCCTTACTTACAGATTCAGTATCTTTTCTTTCTAAAGGGTATGCCTCTACGAACTTTGTGAGTTCACACTGAATTGTTAATACGTACTTATAGTTATAATTATCTAATTCTAAGGGTCCAAGAATATCTAAAGAAACTCTTTCGAAAGACGAACTTGGTGTCGAAGTTATCACCATTGGTTCCTTAATGTATTTATTAGTGTGTTTGTTGTACTGACAATGTGCACATTTCTTGACATACTCGTATACATCGTGGCTCATTCTTGGCCAGAAGTAGTGACGTTTAATGTTATTAAGCATTCTATTAACCCCCGCGTGGCCACTTGTGGGTAATAGATGAAAATCGTTTAAAATAACTCTTATTTCGTCTTTATCATATACTTTTGTAACACCTTTTGTTACTAGGATCCTAGGAATATCACTTGTATAGCTAGCTAAAAATGCATTTACTTCTTGTGCATTTTGATTATTTTTTATTATAATAACTTCACTTATGCTTTGCTCCTTGCATAATACTTCTAATTCCCTCGCTAACACGCCTACGGTAGATAACGATCGGGTTGTTAGATATATGCATGATTTGCTTGGTACGTACACAAAATTTCTTTTATTACTCATTATATTATTTCGACATGTCGTATTTAATTTATAATTTGAACCCGGCGACTGATGATATATCTAGACGTAGAACTTCAAACAAACCGTCAGCGTGAAACTGGGAAATAACTCGATATACGCATGCTCACTACGCTGCCAATCAAACGCGTCAAAATATTAGTCTGTTTTCAATTACAACAATTACTTAAAATACGATTGGTCAATCGCAAAATGATTTTGCTGTGATTCGTCGTAGCACTGACACTTGAAAATGACAAGGCAACAGTGACATTGGAAACGCATTATTAGTGGACGGTTTCATAAAATAGAGAGCAATTTTCGAATGTATATTTTTTTGTTGTAAGAGGTTAGAATTTTATTTTAAAGTAAATAAGCAGATACTTGGTCACTTTACTGGTTACTTGCTTAATACGTTTGCCGTAAGACTTAGGCGGTTGTCACACCAGGCGCGCAACAAAGGGGGGGCAATTTCCTTCACAAAAAATCTTGCGGTCCGCACCTATGGTCCCCGTAGTACAGGAGGCTTACGTTTCAGGGGCTATGATATATAATAATGACAGGTGGGTTATGTACGCTCCAATAGTGAAGCACTTAAAATGAGTGAATTCAAACAATTGTCGCTAGTCCCGCACCGACCAGCGTGAGATGCGGATGTGCCAATGAGCTCCCGTCACCCGCGTGAAAAAGAGACAAACTGTAATTTTCTAACAATGAGAGTGACAGAGATGTAATTATTGTCAAAATAGATAAACATAACAGAATCTTTGCTAGGTTATGAAATAACTCTGGAAGTATTTTTTGTGCTCGTTTTGTTAGAATATAACCCATCCATAGTAAATATCATTGGTCAGGGGGAGGAAAATGCCCCCCCCCCCCTGTATTCGCGCCTGTGTCACACTGCTCCGCACTTCGCAGCGACGTCCGATGCTGCGATTTTTAGTTTAGTACTGTAGAATCTATATTTGTATACAAAAACTGCATTGTATAACACAGTAGCTCCGTCTCTCCGTGCCAAGGTGCGAATCGCACGACGATTCGCTCTTTCGGACGGTGATGCCGTGCGAGACGCGGGGTATGGCGGTTGTCACACTGCTCCGCACTTCGCAACGACATCCGATACTGCGATTTTTAGTTTAGTACTGTAGAATCTATAATTGTATACATGAACCGTATTGTATAATACAGTGGCTCCGCCTCTCCCTCCGAAGTTGCAAATGCACGAAGATTCGCTCTTTCGGACGGTGACACGGTGCGAGACGCGGGGTATGTCATACCGAGCTACGCAGTGCCGCACGGATTTTTGTGCAGATAGGACGTATTAAGAATGGATCATTGGACATTGATAAATTTATTTTTGAAAGCTTGTCTTTGACCGTGGAGCTTTAAATGCGAGGACTGATTGTGCTCAATGTGCCCCTTAAACTGAGCTTCTTTTAGTCTACAACTATTTAAATAAAGGTTATTTTATGATAATACTTCGTTTATATAAACTTTTAACGGCCTCTTAGCCTAGTCGGTCGTGACCCTGCCTATGAGGTCCCGGAGGTCCCGGGTTCGAATCCTGGTCAGAGCTTTTTTGTGTTTATCACGGATATTTGTTCCTGAGTTATGGATGTTTTCTTTGTATTTAAGTATTTATCTGTATCTATCTATTATATATATTGTCGCCTCGTACCCGCAGCACAAGCCTTATTGAGCTTTACTGTGGGACTAGGTCGATTTGTGTAAGATTGTCCCATAATAATTATTTATTTTATTTTATAAATACTATTCCCATGTACCACATCCAATGAAGCAACTGAAATCGTCTGTCACACTTCAAAAGCTGATGATTTTGCAGTAAATTCACGCTCAAATAAGTCTTTAATTGTATTTTTTTACAAATCTAGTTAATTTCAAAAGTTGTAGTTCCATTTTATGAGCAAAATCGATCCTTACATTTAAAGCCCATGATCAGAGGCATACTGTATACTGAAATAAAACAACTAAAAACGGATTATATCGCGTGTACTGAGCTTAAATTACATCACGACGTTTCGAACACTTTACAGCGTTCGTGGTCAACGGGTCGACGGGTCGGGTTAAGCTCAGTACACGCGATATAATCCGTTTTTAGTTGTTTTATTTCATGAATAACTATCGCGGCAACCGAAGACAGTATCATACTGTATACTGTTAACTTTGTCTGCGTGTTATGAAAAATGAAATGCAAAGATGTGTATTTACCTTAAATCAAACCATTTATCTCATTAATAAGTAATAAAAAAAATATCGTAAGAAATTTTAATGGTTGTTCAAAAGTTGGAATAGCACCATCCCCATATAAAATTATCCGGTAAAATAAATTTATAATAATATGTTTTCGGCTTAACTTACGTATGATAAGTGAGCCCGTCTTTTTTATTATGTTTTCCAGTTCTAGTCTGACACCATTTTACAGCGCAAGAAGGCATGTTTACTAAATTATTTAATTTTCTGATAAACTTCACTACCACCGTGTCACTGAACCGCCATTTGTAAACTAAACGGCTTGCCGGCTCAGTTTGTAAGCCCCGCCCCCCGCGGCTCACTTTTTGTGGGGTCATTTTGCAGAGCTACTTCATTGTCTATATATCATCAGTCGCCGTTTAAACCTAATACGAGTTCAATGCAGTCCTTAGGTGCTTTGATGATTTCCACAACTCTAGGTTGATCAAGCCTATCGTTTGCGGAAACATCTGTTACTACGTCACCTTGATTGCAAGTTTGTTGCGCGCGTAATCTCCGCGATTGAGCTCTGGTCATGACTGATACAACGTTTGTCCTGATATTTTTTAAATCTTCACTATTCATCGGTAAACGACTCAATGCGTCTGCAGCTGCATTGTTTCTTCCCGGAATATATTCAATATCAAAATTAAATTCTTCTAAATACAACCTAAATTTGGTTAACCTACTCGAAGGATCAGTCATTCCAAAGAGATAAATTAAAGGTTTATGGTCGGTGACAATTTTGAACTTTTTCCCATAGAGATACGGTCTAAAATGCCGTGTCGACCACACTATGGCCAATAACTCCAAGTCAATGATTGGGTATCGAGTTTCAGCTGGCTTAAGGTTTCGACTTGCATATGCGACTACTTTTCCGTTAGAATTTGACAATACGGCACCTAATCCTATTTTTGATGCATCCGTATGTAAGATAAAAGTATTCTTTTCTGAAAAATCTGGATAATCTAAGACTTGTGGACTTGTAAGTATATTTTTTAATTTTAAAAATGCTGTTTCACACTCTGGGGTCCAATTGAAAACTGCGTTTTTCTTGGAAAGTTGGTTCAATGGATAAGCTATGTTCGCGAAATTAGGAATAAACCGTCTGTAATAATTGGCAAATGCAACGAATCTTTTGACCTCATCTGTATTCGTTGGCCGTGGGTATTTATTTAATGCGTCCACTTTTGCTGGGTCAGGCTCTACTCCCTTTGAAGTAATTTTATGCCCTAAGTACATTATGTCTTTATGTAAAAAATCACATTTTAATGGGTTTAGTTTAAGATTAGTGCTTCTCAATCGTTCTAACACTCGAATGAGGTTATGGTTATGTGACGTCATGGAATTTCCTATGACAATACAATCGTCTAAGTATATAAAACATTGTTTATAATTTAAGCCGGACATGGCTATGGTCATGAGTCTAGAGAAAACACTAGGCGATGTCCGTAATCCCATTGGACATCTTTTCATCCTATACATTTTATCGGTTGTAAACGCGGTGTATTTTCGGGATTCTTTGTCTAAAGCTAATTGGTAATAACCTTGGGAAAGATCAAGCTTTGAGAAATATATGCTACCTGCTAGGGAATCTAATATTTCAGTAATGTTAGGCAACGGGAACTTATCATCCTGTATTTTATTATTTAGCTGTCTATAGTCAACAACTAATCTCCATTTCTTTTCTCCTAACTTATCTGTTTTTTTAGGGACAAGCAAAACTGGACTGGACCACTCTGAAGTGATCTCTTCAATTATATCGTTATCTAACATATCTTGAATCCGAGTTTGAAGTTCCTTACGTAAAGCGTGTAGTATCCTGTAAGGCTTTACATATACCGGGCTTGCATTTTCTTTTAATTTAATTTTGTGCTCTAATAAATTGGTTGTAGTTAGCTTGTCGCTGGGCAGATGAAAAACATCTGCGTATTTTGCGCAAATTTGTTCTATACTTAATTGCTCCTCTTTATTTAAGTAAGTATGTAAATTTAATAGATCTAATAACGTAGTTACTCTATTGACACTAATTTTCCCTGAGTCAAAGTTGCAAATATCAAAATTACATAATCTGTTTACTTTTAAACTTGATAAATCTAAACTAACTGGCTGTAGTACGAATATTAAATACGACTGATAAGTCGTATTTAATATTCGTACTGGTATTTGACCTTTCTCCGGTCTTGAAATGACACCTGCTACGAAAACGCCTTCCTGCATTTCTTCCGCTAACACTACACAATCATCACTTAGCTGTGACGCAATATGAGTCACAATTTCTCAGCGCGGTGGGATAGTATGGACATAATTATTCCTAGAATGAACCTTCATAGGTATCGAAACAGACTGACCTCTGTCCTCTAATGTCAATGCATTGTTTTTATAGCTTATAGTTGCATTATAACGCAAGAAAAATTTTTCACCTAAAATTGCTTGAGCTGCGCATTGCATATTTTTAAAAACATGAAACTTTCCTTCGCAAATGAATCCGTTAAAGTCTAAGTCTAAGCAAATATATCCTTCCGAAACTAAATCTCCACAAACTCCCTTAATAGTAATACTATGTCCTTGGACGTGTCTAAGAAGGTCGGGTTTGTTTTTCAAATATTCATACTTAATAGCACACAGACCTGCTCCACTATCGGCTAATATTTTTAATTTATGTGCATTACCTACACTACATGTTACTGTACTATAATTATCTTTGTTGTAACTAAATATCGCATTATTCATGTTGGTCACGAAAAAACTGCCTGTTTGATTTTTTGTCAGCATTTGTTGTACGTGCACGTGTCGCGTGCACGAGTCGTCGAACGCTGGCCGTGCTGTGGTCAGCAAAATGCTGAGGTCGTGCAACTTTATTGTGTGGAATGTGTTCCGAAATACCTACGTTATTGTTAGAATAATATCGTGTTGGAAATGCATTTTTTCCTGAATTAAAACTTTTACCCTTATTATAACGAACAGAGTGACTATTCCTGTTCCCGTAATTTTTACGAGAATGACTGCGTCTGTAATTTAGGACCTGATCGTCCCGTGGTGATGAGCTATGCTCATCAATTGCTGTCCTAATAGCTTCGGGCAACGACATAAACTGCCTAGCCGATATTATAGTACTCAATTTTGGGTCTGATAGACCGTCAGCGAACCGCTTAATAGCTGACTTTTCGTTCAGTGGACGAAGTATGTCGTACCTACTATCGTCACCATCGGCTTGGGATATAGTCAAATTGACAAAAAGATCCTCGATCTCTGCTCCGAAAGCTTCTATAGATCGCCTACCTTGCCTAGCTCTATATAGCTGTGCCTGAATCGACTCGGACGATTTTTTAGGTAACAAGAATGTACGCATATCAGCGACGAGAGATTCTACGCTACTGTATGAAGTCTTTAACCTGAGTTTAGCGCTGGACGAAAGTCTTGTTTTCAATACAAATTCTATCAAAATCTGTTGAGTCTCGCTACTTATTATAGAACTATACATTAGAATACCATCTATCAATTGCTTAGTAAAATCCTCTTGCCCCGTCATGACTGGCAACAAGGCGATGGCCATTTTGACATCGAAACTAGATTTAGCCATGTTGTCTTCGGTCTGGGATTCCGTATCAAAGTGCGATAACAATATCTTAATCCTACCGTAAGTCTCACTAATTTCAACTATAAGTGTATTACCTAAGTCTATTTCTGAAGTACTAAAGTTTCTTTGTCTTTCCTTTAACAGAGACACAATATCCGCAGCGCGGTTATATATTTCATTTGACTGTTCTAATTTCTTTCTACCGATTTCTTTCTGTCGCCTCTCTGGACCTAACTTCACAATATCATCTTTCAATTTAATTAATTGGTCACGTAACGACTGTAATTCAAGTAACATAATGTATCCATAAACTCAAAAAAAAAATTGCTAAAATAAGATGCCTATCAATCGCTAAACATTATGACAAAATATTAAAACATAACAATAGAATTATAATTAACTTACATTAGTAGCGGCAATGTAAGTAGGTTATGTTGACGCTGCATTCTGCGCTGGCTCGGGCGGCGGGCGGCGGACGGCGGTCGCGTGACGCTGGCTGCAAGCTGACACCTCCACGTGGCGCTCGATGTCTGCTCCCGATGACGATGATGGGCCGGGATAACCCTGGACTCCCCGGAACATGGGCCGGGATAACCCTGGACACCTCTTGAATTGCGAGCCGGGAAACCCTGGACAACGCTCTTCTTTCTTCTTTCTTGGCACTCTTCTTAATTTGTTTCTAGAGTTTTGGTCATCATCTTCTTGCTTCTTTATTTAATTTTGGAAATATTGTTTATGGTCATCTTGTTCTTTCTTCTTAATTTTCTTGAAAATTGTTCATATTTTTCTTTCTTCTTATCTTCTTTCTTGAATAATGGTTCTTCGGTTCCAGTCTTCATTAGGATAATCTTGCATTGATTTGTCTTCATTTTCGTACACGATGCTCCGTGGTTTTCTTCATCTTGGTTCTTCTGGTATGGGTCGCCATGAGATATGTTGATAGTTGGAGGGTCGAAATGGAGTATTTAAGTAAAACCAGTCATTATCGAAGATGTGTTGTATTGTCGGTATCAAGTATATGAGAGTGTTAACAAAACTAAACATACCTTATTTATATGTTATTATTGCTTACATGCTATTTTATTCAACCACGTGTGTCACATTATGTCGCAGGCAGTAACGTGAAGTTACTGTTAATATGTTAGTTAGGGATATACTACAATATCTTTTATCTTTATCTTTAAATCGCTATTTGTACCCTGAATTAGTTTGGTTATTTGCTAAGGCGGAAGCAGAAAGCCCTGCGAAACCTGGTAGACCTCTTCTACTAGGTTTCGCAGGCCGGGGGGGGGGAAGGAAGGGAAATAATACTGTACGATCGCTTTTGATTAAATGTCTAAGGTGGATGCAAAAACAATTTTAATAGAGATTATCACATGAAGCTAATGAAGCCTGTTAAAATGGGATGAGGGAAGCCCCTTAAAGAAAAGTACTCTGCATGATTGTTACTTATACCTGATGGATACGATTAAATGTCCATAAGGCGTGAGCAAACGTGAGTTTTGATAAGTTTATTACATGAAATCGGGTAAAGGGGTGCACAATGTTGGCTAAATTAACGAATAAGCGTGATTCAACGAATATGGAGATAAAGTTATGCTTGTCGCTTAATGGCGACTAAATCTATAGGTTTTGTAAATAGGTAAAACAGAAAATGTCCTGCGAACCTATAAACGACTGTTTTGCTCGATAATAAGGTTCAACTGTTGTTAGGGAAATAGAGTAAAAGTACTGTTCGGTTTCTCTCCTGGTCCTTGTTCAACGCACGTACTTGTATGCGTCTGAAGACAAACAAAACTCACTAATTACTACCACACGTTTATAGCCGTAATTAACAATATTGGTAACAAAACAAAGGCTGATTTTAGTTTAAAAAATATCATAATTACTGAGTTTTGTTTGTCACCAGCCGGTAGATATATCCGGTCTATCGGGTCTATCCGGAAAGAGAAGTATCGTAGAATGTATGAGTTGTCATATAAACCACGACACTTCTTTTTCCGGACAGACTATAGTAAGACTAATAAAATAATCAATTCGTCAATGCTCTAGATAATAGCTCAACCAATTTTTTTGTGTTAGATAGTCCTGGGGGTGAGCATTGTGAATGCCTCACGTTCAAAACGTTTGGTGAACATTATTAACCGTATATAAATCACCAAAATGTCTTCCGAAAATTGCTGTCGAATACCATCGGAACGTATATCACATGGTTGCCATTTTATCGCCTATTACGACATGCATCACTTTCGCACTTACATACTCATTACAACGTGACCGCTATGGTATAATTAATGTACGGAACCCTCTCCATGCGAGTCGAACTCGCACTTGTCCGAGTTTTTTAATAATAATTTGGTGTTGTTGAACGTGTTTATTGAACAAATTAAATTAAATATTTTTCACGAATCTTTTCTCAATTCTTATTTTACAATGCATCCGGTGTGGCTCGGCCTTAAACAATAAACGTATTTTGCAGATTTAGTTACTGTACTTTTACTTTTGATTTACTTAAAGAATACATAGATTAGATTTAATTGCAGATTAGATTTCAAGTACATAATTTAAAAGTCGATTATTGGTATTAACTCTGAAACTGGGCGAATTCCAGAAAAGTTTACACGACATTTGTTTGTTTTGACGTGACGTCATTTGTTGTGACGAGTTTGATTACATTCACCTATGGTTTTTGCTGTCAATGTGGAGTTGTACTTATGTTTGTATTTAGTATATCATTATCGTATTGACTACACAAAGCTACCATTTAATAACGTTTGGAACCACACTCTCTGTATAATGAAACGGCTACCAAAATTTGAATTAATACTTACAGAAACGCATGACAATTTACAATTTATTCGCGTATCTAATTTTAATTTTAATATACAATACCAATTTCCCCATCGAATAATACCTACTATCTATTCATACGTACTTAGGTCGGCCGGCCGCGCGCGAACCACCGCACACTTATTATTAGACTGTTTACATATATCATACCTTGTTTCATATTCATTGTGATAAGAAATAAAAGTGAAATTTTATTCTATTATCAAAACTGTGGTGGATTGCGATCGAAGCTGGCTGATCTACGCCTTAATATACTAAATTCTTCTTATGATATAATTATGTTAACCGAGACTTGGCTACAGCCCGGTATACTGGACGCAGAGGTACTTGGCAGTGAGTACATAGTACACCGTCGGGATCGTGACCTTTGCTCCCATCATAAAAAGGATGGCGGTGGTGTACTGATTGGAGTTCGTAAATCTTTGCAGGCCACTCGTTATACGCATTGGGAATCCGCAGATGTGGAAGACCTCTTTTTAGTACTACCTACTAGTAACGGCAATCTAATTATTTGCGTTGTATATATTCCTCCTAGCTCAAACAAAGACTATTATGCTAGTCATCTCAAGTCTATAGAAAAAATACATAACTCGGTACCTAACTTTAAAATATTTATGTGTCGCGGGGGACTACAACTTACCTGAATTAACATGGGTATTAGACCAGGGCCAACTGACTGTCGTTACTGCTTCTAATCTTAGTAACAACTCCAAATATTTACTGTACCTATACGACTAATCTGTTAGACCTACACCAATACAATTTCATGACTAATCAGAATAATAGAACACTAGACTTATTACTCGCTAATATTAACTGTAAACTCTCTTCTCCGGATAACATTTTAAGTAACATTGACAGGCACCACTCTCCTTTTCAATTCACTATTAGCACGCAGCCTATTGCTTCCTTGCTTTTGATTGATCCTCCTAAATAAATTTTTTATAAAGCTAACTACCCGGAAATCATAAGTGAATTAAATAGCATAAATTGGCTGGATGAGTTAAAATCGCTTGAGACGAATGAGGCTGTATCTAAATTTTATAATATTATTTACAACATAGTGGAGAGGCATGTTCCGCTCTATAAAAAAAAGTCTGGAGCTTACCCTAAATGGCTTTCACATGCCCTAATAAAAACATTAAAAAGAAAGGAAAAAGTTTGGCTTAAGTGGAAAACGTATGAGTCCCTTAGAGACTATAGTGAATTATTACGTTCACAATGCAAATTATTAATGACAAAATGTTTCCGTAAGTATACAGACAACACAGAGACCGCGATGAGATCCAACATCAAATCCTTTTGGGCATATATTTTCTCGCTAAAAAAGACAAAGTCGAACTACCCACAAACTATGTTCGTTGACGACTCATCTGCCAATACCCCCAAGGAAGTAAGTGAATTGTTCTCGAAGTTCTTCAGCTCGGTATTCGAATGTCAAAGCACCTACAATAAATGTGATTTAGACAACTTACCATGCTCACAATCAGCCAACCTAATCCCTGACATACATATAACGGAAGTAGATATAAAGCGTAAGCTCCACCAAATGGACACTAATAAAGGACCTGGCTCGGATAAGATTACTCCGCACTTTCTTAAAAATACTTGCCCTGCAATAATAACCCCTCTAAAAATACGATTTAACAAATGCCTAATTGAGGGTACGTTCCCTGACTGTTGGAAGGTGTCGCTTGTGTCCCCCATACATAAATCTGGACCCAAAGCCCAGGTCAAAAACTATCGTCCAATATCTGTACAATCATGTATACCTAAACTGCTCGAATCTCTTTCATAGCGTAATCTACCCACTAGTTAAAAACAATATTATACTCCAGCAGCACGGCTTCATGAAGAATAAATCAAGTTCTACCAATCTCCTTGGGTACTCTAATTTTCTTTTCTCTTCCATGGATAGTCGCACTCAGATAGACGTTATATATACCGACTTTCGAAAAGCTTTTGATAAAGTCGACCATTTGTTGCTTTTGCGTAAACTAGCGTTCAATGGTATTAAAGGCAATCTACTGAGATGGTTTGCTTCTTATCTAGAAAAACGGACCCAAAAAATCGTCATAAACGGTTATGAATCAAGAGCATCCCAGGTAACCTCTGGAGTAATTCAAGGATCCATTTTGGGGCCGCTTCTGTACTCTTTATTTATTAACGAAATTGATAGCTGTTTTCGTAATTGTAGATTTGCTTTGTTTGCTGACGACCTAAAAATATTTAAATCGGTAAAAGAGCAAAGAGATTGTATTCTCATTCAAGAAGACCTGGACCGCTTCCACGAATTTTGTGTAGATAATAAGCTATACTTAGCTCATGATAAGTGCGTTAATGTTACATTTACCAAAAATAAAAATATTATACTTACAAATTATACCATAGGGGGTGAAGTGCTCCAAAGAGTTTCGCGGGTGAAAGATCTTGGAGTGATCCTAGATGAAAAGCTAACGCTTGACCAGCATATTCATTCCATTACCTCGAAAGCCTTTCAAATGCTTGGTTTCGCTCTTAGATCAGCCAAGCCTCTGAAACAATCCTTATCGTACTTGCTACTCTATAAATCCCTTGTACGTCCGTATTTAGAATATGCATCCGAAGTATGGAACCCTCATTACGCAATCTATATTGACGCTGTGGAGGCGGTCCAGAAACGTTTTCTCAGAGCCCTTAACTATTCACTCGGACATGCATATCTGCCATACGAAAGCCTCCTACAACGGTACAAACTTAAAACACTGGCTAGCAGACGTCATGTTAAGAATGCCACCGTTCTTTACAACATATGCACTGGTTCAAATAACTGCCCGGAGTTGTTAGAGACTATTGGTTTTAGAGCTCCTTCCTATATAACACGAAATTTGTCTGTTTTTGCGGAGCAGATAAACTCCACTAAAGCAGGCGTGCGTGCGCCTCTGCGCAGAATATGCTGCAATTATAACAAACGCCTGGTCTCGGTTGACATATTTAATCATACGCGGGCTGATTTTAAATGCAAAGTAAGCGAACTCTTGTAACTGTCGTTATTTTCTTAATTTCTTCACTGTAATGGTAGTCTATTCTTCTTATTGTCTTAGAAATGGTAGTTGTAACATTTTTCTCTTGTTTTCGCTACTCTCTACTGTGTGTTTAGTTTAAGTAGTCTATAGATAGTTAAGGATTACTTAAGGATACTTGTTTTGTTCCGTTAACAATGCCATCTTAATATAATTTATGTGAAATCTCAGTGGGATTTGTGCTAGGATATAAGCTGTACCTATTTACCTCCATGATTTATTTTTGTACATGTTTTTTGGCTTGTATCTGTTTTTCTCCCCAATAAATAAAATAAAAAAAATAAAAATGAAATAAAAATGAAATAAAATTTTAGTCCCTAAGTATGATCAGGAATACACTGTTAAAATTATTTGGATTCCCCATGTGACACCGTGTATATTATGCTTTATTCTGCCGTGCAATACTTAAACAACAGTAAGTGCAAAAAGTGAGTTTCGAGAAAAACGCAAAAAACCCTTTTAAACCGGTTTTTTTTGGTGTTCTCGATGATTATTTACAAATGATTGAATGTCAAAATATAGCATGGAATACATGAAATACGAATACGTTTACACTTTTTTATTTTAACAATTATTGAATAAATCATTGCCATATTTCAATTTTTTATAGTTTTACTGTACTCTCGAAAAGAACTAAAAACACAATAAATGCAGAATAAAGTGCAGTAAAAAAGCGGATTACTGCAAACAACCCTCGTACTAGCTACTTGTATTCATAACAATTTACTGTAATTTACTTAGTATATGTATTGATTGAGTTCTTCGAGATACCAACACGTCGTGGTACAAATAAGGTATGTTTATCAATAATACACATATATATGAAAAAAATGTACTTAATTCACATCAACCATTAAAGTGCAATTGTATTACACATAAGAAATTAAAATAAGTATGTCTTACTAAGTAGTTGTAATTAATAGTAACCCGTAGAGTATCACAAAAATCAGATTTTTTTTCCATGGCACTTAATCTTTGTAATAAATTCCTACAGACTAATATTATCTAATTTGTGACTATGTCACATACAAATTCAAAACAAATTCAAAATTATAACAACTCAAAATATAATTTCTTCTTAAAACTTACGATAATATATTGAAGCCTAAGGTTTGACTTGTCTAGTTCTCATATTATTAAGTATCTATTAAACAGTCATTGATAAGCCCTACTTTCTATGGTTAGTTTCTACCAACAAGCCAAATTTTAGGAAGAATAAAATAAGAACTTGCAGCTTTAGAACTTGCGAAGGCTATAATATAATTCGTATATGAGAACTAGCCAAGTCAAACTTTAGGCTTCAATATAAATATTATCGTAAGTTTTAAGAAGAAATTATATTTTGAGTTGTTATAATGTTTTATGTTGTTATAAACAAATTTTAGGACTGACCATTGAACTTGGCACCCATTTAGATCTCACTTCTTTTGTCGTTGAAGTCAACAACCAATACAAATATAATATTTATATTGAACTTGGCAATCATTTCACATTTATGTTTTTGATGGGATATCATTGCTTTTTGTACAGAATTTATTAGTAGGTTGTTATTCGTAATAAAATTAATACCAAATGGTTTTTGTTAATCTACTGTATTTTTCTACGTTTACGGGGTATAATTTTCTTTGTTGTGTTCTTTTCTATATTTTCTTGTACCTTTGAAATTTGCAATTGAATTGCCCATTTATAAGTAATGAATATCTAACACTATTGGTGTGCCCTAATAAATATTGAAATAATAATTAAAACTAAATCCCAGTTAATAACGTAATAAATACGAAAGTCGACTATACTTTTAGTTATAACTTATAAGTAGTTATATAATAAGTACTAAAACTGATATACGTTTAAATAAAAAAAAGTAAGGGTAGAATACCAATTCTACTCGTTATATATTCACGTGAAGACCTTAAAAATCCACCTAAAGACAAGCTGTCATCACATAAGGAATCGTACGCAAAGTAGGTATTGAACACTCGCTTGCCTCGGCAGTCCAGTGTTACACGCGCCCGGTCCGCCTCGCACAGCGTCGGAGACAAGACTGAAGAGCAAAATTCAACCTAATCTACAGTAAATTGCTGTCACGATTGCAGTAAACACATTTGAAAATAGCCATACTACAGTTTAAATCACAGTAAGTGAGCTTAGTTACTGTACTTTAGGTTGTATTTTGCTCTCTCATTTAAGACTGTTCGACCACTTAAATTATAGTCAGGAAAATTATTACTGCATTTTAATTAGTAATTATGCTAAAAAATCAATAACATTTCAAACACAGTACAAATATTTTAGAACATTTATATTGTACTGTATTTTAAACAGTTTTTGGCGTAAGTATTAACTTCTCTTTACTTCTTAATTTAGGATTGACATGAGGCCTTTACTGTATTTTAATCAGTGAAGTCTAAAAATTCAGAGCCGACAACTTTATTACGGCAGTTTAGTTAGTTTTACCTCAATAATTTACTAAATTCTTCTGATTTACTGTACATGGAGGCTTCGATTTTTATATGTTCTCATTGTCATATTCGCTCGTGTACTATATACATGTGTGCGTCTTGACACGGTGGTGCAAGATCAAGAAAAAACATAAAATCGCAAAAGTAGCACTTACTGTTGTTTAAGTATTGCACGGCAGTATTGCCCATCTCAATAAAACAAAACAGTACAGTAAACACATTAAAATTTGAAATAAATACAGTCTTAGTATTGTAGAAAAAGATTAGGCATTTTTTAACTGTTTTTTTTTTGTACAGGTTATGATGGGGGTCTGCACACAATGTACTTCGTCGAAGCATGGGACCACGGCATACTATTGAGTAACGCCTCTGCTATTACTCCGGTGTGGAAACTGCGCGGTCTTGGCTCCGGGAAAACCGTGAGACTGATGTTTTATGCACATAACGCTAGAGGGCGATCAGATATCACAGCATTGAGGGTGCTCACATTGTCTCGGCGGGTCTTGCATACAGGTGAGTCTTTAACCCTTTACCAGGCCAAGGGATATATGTATTTCGTTAACCATATTCGGTTTTGCAATTAGAAAATAATAAATAAATAAATATTATAGGACAATCTTACACAAATCGACCTAGGCCCACAATAAGCTCAATAAGGCTTGTGTTATGGGTACTAGACGACGATATATATAATAGATAAATGCGGATAAATACTTAAACACATAGAAAACATACATAACAAATATCTGTGATAAACACACAAACAAATGCCCTGACCAGGATTCGAACCCGGGACCTCCTGCTTCGTAGGCAGGGTTACTACCGACTGGGCTAGGAGGCCGTTTAAATATGATCTTTATCTACACTCACATTGTAAGCCCTCTAAAACGTGTTCAAAAACGGTAGGCAATGGCTAGCATTACCACAACCGATTTTACTATGATAAGCTTTTTATGTGTGGCAGTAACGTAATTTTAACTTTACATGCTCAACTATTGATGTGTTATGAGTTTTAATAACATAATGTACACCTGCACGCTCCCGCGCGGCCGCCGACAGCCCGACACGCGCCTCCCCGACCGCCGGCACAATCCAGTTGGCCGTGGCGGTGCAATGGCGGCCATTCTATGGTTTCGAAATAAATACGGCATTTAGGATAAATAATATGAGTGTAGATAAAGCAGTGTATGCAACTGTACGTAATTAGGCCTTAAAACACTCGTGTGATCTTATTATGAAACTCACCTGCGGCTCGTTTCATAAAACCACACTCATGTTTTAAGGACCCTTATTACGTAACAGTTACATAAACTACTATTTAATAATGATCTTTGGCGTTAATAAAGAAAAAATACGTACGTAATAATTTTGGTCAATGCTGTGTATTGTGAAATATGTACGGGTTCTTATATACACTCGCGAGCAAATAATACGGGTCAGTCACAAAAACCCTTATATTTTGCAAATTAGTATGTGCAGGAAACTAACTGTGTATTAAAGAGAATTTAATATCGAATTAAATTGAACCTTCAATGTTCTACAAGAATTCTGGAAAAAGTTGTATTTAAAAAAAAAGTCGAATTTGGTACCAAATTCAAATTGAGCATATTTCACTTTTGATTGTTTTCTCACTTTTGTTTTCAATCTGTCAAAGCAAAATGATAAAAGGCAGTTTTTGTTGACTTTGATGGTCATTATTGAATTACTATCATGTCGCTAACACAAGATCAATGTACACGTATCGTCACTTTGTTACAAGAAGGCAGAAGTCAGAGATATACAGCAAGAAGAACAGGCGTGTCGCTATCTACGGTGCAGAGGGTCCTCCAACGTTTCCTACAAACTGGCAGGAACCTTCGAAGACCAGGAACCGGCAGGCCGAGATGTAATACGGCTAGAGAAGATCGATTTATTGTAACAACAATGCTCCGAAATCGGCATCTCACTGCAGTTGAAGTCAAAAACCAACTTCGGGAGACCCGAAGAGATGACATCAGCGAGTGGACTGTAAGGCGGCGGCTTCGTGAAGCTAACTTGACCCCACATAGACCGGCAAATGGCCCAAAACTTGACAGAGGGCATCGAACTGCAAGGAAACTTTACGCACGCGAATACAGGCGATGGGGTGCCGAAGAATGGGCAAGAATTATGTTTTCTGACGAATCCAGATTTATGCTCTATGCACATGACGGGTGGCGAAGAGTTTACAGACGGCCAGGTGAACGTTTTATTCTAGCCTGTTTTGAAGAAAAAGTTGCTTTCGGCGGTGGGTCTGTTATGGTTTGGGCTGGAATCTCTTCAGAGAGTCGCACGCAATTAGTTTTGATAGAAAATGGAACGTTAACTAGTGCCCGGTATGTGGAAGAGATTCTCAATGAGCATGTAGGCCCATATTTAATTAATATGGGTGAAAACTCAATGTTCATGCATGACAACGCCAGGCCACACACCGCACAGATTGTGGAAGATTATTTTGAGGAGGTTGGCATCAACACTATGAACTGGCCCTGGAGAAGCCCGGACCTAAATCCGATTGAGCACGTATGGAACGAGCTCGGCAGGCGTGTAAGAAATCGAAACCCCGCCCCAGCTACACTTAGAGACCTGAAACAGGCGTTAGTGGAAGAATGGGCTAATATCCCGCAAGAACGCATAAGAAACTTAATAAACAGTATGCCCAATCGTTTAGAAGCTGTAAGAAGAGCCCGAGGAGGCAATACGAAGTATGATATGTTTTACTTTTTTTTAGTTTTTAGTTTTGTGTGTGAGGTACCACGGTTGCTTTTTACCTATAATTAATTGATATCGTGTTTACTATGTTAATTAAATAAACAAGTGAATATCATCTCTAACTCATGACGTTTCTTTATTAACTATGCATTTATCTATAATATACAATTTAATTCGGGCTCCTAGCTTTATTATTTTAGGAGATATTACAGTTTTTCCGTACTGACCCGAAATATTTGCACGCGAGTGTAATTTCCAAGGTTTCTGAGTAGAAAGAAGAAAACTATTCTGTGTAAACTTTTTCTGGTTACTTCTTTTACTTTTTAACTAAATAATGGCAAATTTCAACATAATTGACGAAGCAGTTAAAGTTTTAAAAGAAAGTAAATAGAGCAGCAATAAAAATGGCAAGCAACTTAACTTATTTTAAACCTTATAAATGTCAAATATTGTTCTCAAAGTGCTTTCGTTTTACTCTGTCTAATTCTAAACATAATCAATGCTTACAAAACCTTTCTATCAACCTACATTTTGAATTAAAAGTGTCACAACTCCATTACTTTAGGTAATTTCCTTGACGGCAACTCAAATAATTTACACGTTGAAATAATTTGTCTACAACAGAATCAAAAACCACAAATGACAGCAGTAAGGAGGCGGAGTGGGCTTTAGGAATTGTAGCGGGGACAGTGGGGACCCTGGTTGCGGTCGCACTCATAGTCCTGCTCGCGAGGAGGCGGCGTCATCGACCCATGCAGTATGAAGGTATGGAATTTTTAAACTTTACAAGAAAGACAAAGAAAGTCCTGTGCCGTCTAACGTGCCTCACGCTTCAGGGGTTGTTATGTGTGATTTGATTTTATACCCGGTTGACCCGGTATGGATAGCAAAAAAATTAATATATTCGAATATTTGTAAAATGGATATACTCGTATTCTAGATACATCAAAGGTTAACAGCAAAATCTACGAAACACATTTTAGTTATCTATTAAACCTTTAAAATATTTTAGCGTCTTCTTTGTTTCAAAAAAATAAGGTTTAAAATAATAAACATATTTGTTTGTATTTGTTTTTCTGCCATGCCATGCCTTTGCCATCAAATTTGAACGTTGATTGATACCGATGTTTACTAATAATTGCAGTCCATGATACGAGTATCCGCCAAAGTCGACACGAACACTGTTCGTATAGTACAAGTTGTTTCAAAATAAAATTTACCAGAAAACGCACAACTGGTCCTTATTTATAGGTAGTTTTATACCTACTGTGTTTCTACCTAGTATTTTCTAGCCGC
Source organism: Pammene aurita (assembly GCA_947086415.1). Classification (NCBI taxonomy): domain Eukaryota; kingdom Metazoa; phylum Arthropoda; class Insecta; order Lepidoptera; family Tortricidae; genus Pammene; species Pammene aurita. The sequence continues at coordinate 37,149,575 of OX352292.1, read as the reverse complement.
ATCGTAATAATTCTAGCCATATTTATACGAATACGCATGATGTTTTTTGTTCATGTATGGTATCAATCGATTCGTTTTATTGTGAGGATCAAATGTCTATATAGAGCCAATTGCGTTAAAGCAACACATAAGTCAGAAATGAGAAAGTCTGAGATTTGCATTTGTTTCTCAAAACGCTCCTAACAAAATTATGTGTAAAAGTGACGTCACAATTACATAGTCGCCCTGTTTAAAGTATGGAAAAGTTATGAAATTGCTATTTTTACATTGAAATGTTGCGTTTATGTATATGTTTGCCATACAATTTATTTTACAGTAAACTGTTAAACATCCAATGCTATCATTGTTTTTCTTAAACCGTAATATCGTAAAATTTTGAAGTCAACCAAAGGAGATCGTCAATTTTTGTTAGGCGATTTGCCCCAGATCATAAAGATGCGTATAATTATGAAATAGATATCAAAACATTCGCTTTAATTTCTAGATCAAGGTGGTCATAAAATAATCATGAAATGTAACGGGAAAATTGAGAAATCGGGATGTAAAAACATGATTGTGATAAGGACAATATTTTTAAGCGTACATGTTTATGATTTAAAGTATAGAATAAAATAAATACCTGTTTTTTAAAGAATTTCTACAAAATCTGACATGATAATGAAACGGAAATCATAATAAAATAATAAAAAGTCATATATTGATCCTGCCGCAGATTTCTTGTATTTGGGTAAACAATGATAATGGCTGTCAAACCATCATTGCTACTATTAACTAAACAATCGTAGACCTTATTACAAAGAGATAAGGTTTATCACTGTTAGTGCGCTCCTACTAGCATCCATGAAGTTATAATTTTAAACCGGAGCACACTCTTGGGCCAAAAAGCAAGGCCGAAAGAGAGAGTAATTTAGGGAGCCGCGTTCCGCTTCGACATAGGGAGTTATGACGTCATTAGACAATAATGCCAGCATGACAACAAGTCAAAATGTCAATGTATGTCAATTTTGTAACGAATTCGAGTGAAACACCGCCCCCCATATTATGCCCTCTATCGGACCGTTTTTTCTAGTCACCTATGAACGACTGTTTTACACGGTAATACGGTACGGTTTTAGATGAACATCAGATGAACCTTGTAAACTGTGGTTAGGGAAAAAGTGCAAGAATTACATCCACTTTTTAGAAATCCATGGTAGTATCAGACATTACTTAATAGAAAAATAGTCAAAACGAGACGCATCCCCCCCATACCACCAACTCCTTCGGCCCCACCTTGTGGCCGAAGAGCACACTCCAGTTTCAAATTATAACTTCATGCGGCAGACATAGATGACGGTGACGTCATACATTAATAGTGACAAACTATAATCATAAACAAGATTAGCAAAATAAACGTAACTCCTTACTGAAAATGTCCGTTTCGTCTCGGCTCAGGAGAAGTTAACCTTATGTCAATGCTGTAAAGACGTTAACAATTTATTTAGCACTATTTGGACGGCGGAAGGATCAACGAAATTACTTTTTATTTTTCATTTCTAATTCCCGTTTTATTTTCATGCAATATTTTGTCTAGTTTCGTAATAAAATGGGTATTTGCTTAAAATTTAAGACCAAACTTTATACGAGACCATATCGCAAGTGGGCCTGGAATTGACGATCTCCTTTCAGTTCATAATTCAACATATGTCATCATCCCTATTATGAGAAAAACCAAATAACGTTAACATTATTAAAACTAAAATAAAACTGTTTATTACTAATAAAATCATACGGAATATTTTACACATACTTAGTTATTATATTTATGCTAACATAATTCTTGCTCATATACATACTAACCGGCCCTCCTTAAAGGAGATCTTCCATTAAGTTTCGATTGCAACAAGCGAATGTGTTGATGACGTACATTACGGAAATGTCTTTATTTTTAAGAAGTTTAATTTACACTATATGTTCAAACAGGAGTAAATCGTATTATTAGTATTCAGATTGGTTTCAATCACTTGTGCAATTGTCATCAAATTTCGAAAGTCATATTTGTAGACAGGGTTAGGACGCCTTTAACTGTGACACTTTTTGTGAGCAGATTACGCTTCTTAGTATTTATGTATTGCAGTTCAATGATTGATGTTGATGATGATAAACAATTTGGTCGATCTATTATTTTGACAAAAACGGGACTTCTGCCTGCGACCACGAGCGTTACGGCACGCTCGAAACGTCAGGAAAATAATAAAAGTAAGTGTACGCGATTAAGTCCCGTTTTTGTCAAAATAATGAGTGAAAATCGTGTAAGTTTAAATCAGAGAGCATTGGTCGATCTATTGGTCAAGTTGAGCCTTAGGTAAAATACGATAAAAATACAAGCTGTACATACTACGCTGTAAATAGAAAAAACCGGTTAAGTGCGTGTCGGACCAAGCATAATAGAGGGTTCCGTACCTGTTATCGAAAAAATTAATATCAGAAGGTCGTATCAGCCTATGTATTTTTTTTAATAACTCGAAAACACCTTCACACATAATGTTCAAAACCTCAATGATATTTTTAAAACGTCTTAATAGTTTCCGTATAAAATGGCTGTGACATATGGACGGACAGACAGACATGACAAAACTATAAGGGTTCTTTTTTTGCCATTTTGGCTACAGAACCCTAAAAAGTCTTATCAAACCAAGTGTGTATTTTGTTAGACCACAAATAAGTGGGAATTGCTTTGGCACGGAGCATGAGCGGCGAATAGGAACAGATTCGTCGCGTGGCTGGCATTTTTGAACGCCCGCTCTGCGTTCACTGCATTACAAATCTGATTTATGTCGCGCTGCATTTCTACTGAAATTGCAGATGGTTTGTCACTTGCTTACGACAGTTTTATCTGATTTCTAGCTTCCCTCAAGATGGGAACTTATGAGATGCAGTAACGCGAGGTTAGACAGTTTTATCATTTTATGAATTCTGGGCAAAATATGACATAGGTAAAGAAGAAATTTCTAAGACCACCGAATGATTAAGTTTGAACAGGACCCTATTAGTCTTAGTAATAGGGTCTCATTTTTACCCTTTGGGTACCGCCACGGAACCCCAAAAAACCGTACAGCTGTTCAAACTTAATCATTCGGTGGTCTTAGAAATTTCTTCTTTACCTATGTCATATTTTGCCCAGAATTCATCGTCTGACATGAAAATGATAAACATTAATTTAATGCAGACGGCCCCCAGATAGACGCCCACCTTGGCGTATCCAAAGGCTTTTTGAAATCTACAAATGCTACGTACATTTCCCTCTGATATTCAGTAGCCTGTTCTAGTAAGTATGATGAGTAGTGTGTTGACTTAATCTATTTTTGAGACTCGAAAGCTGCCTTGATTGATGTAATTATTTTAAGCCGGGTCTTGAGTTAATGGAGTTAAAATGAAAAGCTGTTGACAAGTTCCAAATGACTTTAAAAACATCGAAAAAACAATATCTACACAAGTGCACATAGAGATACTGTCACGTTACACGAAGATTAATATGATGAGATAAAAATTGAAGGAAAGGTGTGAAAAATTTAGTTAGGATTTCGACTTTAAAATAATATACCTAGTATCGCATTGATCTATCACAAAAAATTGCAACAAACAATGATCCATACAATTTCAAGTCAAAGGTGATTACACAATAATATTAATGGAAAACTTCACACCGCGTGTAAAAAAATTGCTTTCCTCCCCAGTACCGAAAAGAACCGAGAACCTGGGCTGCGATTCGAAAAATAAACACACACACTGGACAGACACAGCTCCAACCCAACTCAACTCAACGCTATAACGACATTGACATTTGCTATTCGAACAGATTTTGGTCCATTGGTCCAATGTGTGACCAATGTGTGACCAATTTGTGACCAATGTGTGGCCAATGTGAGACCAATGTGAGACCAATGTTGAATGAAAATCTGTTCGAATAGCAAATGTCAATGTCGTTATAGCGTTGAGTTGAGTTGGGTTGGAGCTGTCTGTCCAGTGTGTGTGTTTATTTTTCGAATCGCGGCCCTGGACTTTCATTTGTCGGTACCGGTTCTGACTGAGTTGTAAATTCCCTACTTGGAAGCAATCTTTACTTGGAAGGCACGTGTATGTCTGGGCAGGCCAGATGCTAAGTATTTACTGAAATCGCCATGCCACCACCTCGAAGCCACCTCGAAGTCAGGTATTGACGGAGTGAGTACCTTTACTACGAGGGATAGCGTACTATGCAGAGATGACAGAAACGCAGGTAAAGCAACGCTAGAAACTTTCCTTAAGCCCAACCCTTTAAAGCGGATCGGTAGAGTTTCCTGAAGAAACTGCCTATCATCAAACCCGATGTTAAATTGTTTCTGTACTTCAACATGTACTAGTAGACTATCGATGCTTCTACACAAAGGAGGATACTTAAAGAATGGACTGCAACGCATTGCATATGTAAGTTTGGGGACAAAAAGGCAAAACTGAATAATAAAAAAGGCCATGTGAGCGTTAGTTTTGATTAGATGGCTAGAATGCTTGAAGAAACGACGTACTTGGTTATGAATGAAGTTCGGTATCGAATTTATCAAAAACCAAGGCCCCATTATCGCAACGAATGTAGAGCTCACATTTGCTCGTATTCAGCACAAGGTCAATTTCACGTTTAAAGAGCGTAGATCCTCAAGGACTGAGCTTGCCTCACCACCCAAAGGTACACCATCCGAATCTGTAACGGTTCTCCGACAGGCGATTCGACGACGGGCTGTTCGCCGACAGATATTTTCATCTTTTTTTTTTTCGTTAACAGAACTTTTCTCCGTCGCACGTTTCGCCGACAGAACTACTCATCTTTTGATTTTTCGACGACATAACTTTTCTCCGACGACATAATTTTTCTCCGACGCACGTTTCGCCGGCAGATTATTTCGCCTACGAACGTTTCGCCGACAGTACATTTTAACTATGAACGATTCATCGACAGATTATTTCTTCGACGAACGTTTCGACCACAGATAATTTCAACTAACGCGCATCACACATTTGGGAGGAGTAATGCGCGGAATATCATAGACATTTTAGTAAAAGTGGGAAATTTGTGTATGGTAGTGGAATTTTTGTATGGAACCACAGACAATTTTCAGCCGGATATCCGTCTTCTGGCTGATTTTTCTCTATGGTAGCTGGATTCCGAAGTGTATGGAGCAACAAAAAACTGTGTTCAAAACTTAACGTATGGCACCGGCATATACGTCAAATTAACCAATCGTAAACGGAGCTCATCCGATTGAGTAACCGTAGCTTGTCTTCGTAACGTTTGTGTTCAGCCTAAACAAGCAACAACTAAGCTCTATCTAGACCCTGGAAGAAGGCGACAAATTTAAATAAAAGCATCGTATGACAACCCCGTATATAAGGCGGCTTAACAATAATGATACTTGAATTTTTTTTTTCTTACGGGATAAATAAATTACAATTTTTATATAAATTACTATAAATGTTTCTGAAACTTTTTACACGCTTTTATTCAGGTTCACCTGCGTTATCTGTAATCAAATCTATTAAGTTAAATTTGATCCACTTCTCGGTTTCCGATTGAGCTGAAATATTGCGCGCATATGCATATCGCGTGACAATGCAATATTATGATTGAGTATTTGAGGAGTTCTTATGGCCACCTTCCAGCTCCATCATAAAATCAGCTCCATCTCATCATTATATTGCATTGTCACGCGATATGCATAATTTTGCGATATGCACATGAAAAGCGTGTAAAAAGTTTCAGAAAAATTTATAGTATTTTATATAAAAATTGTAATTTATGATCACACATTTGATGCGCCTTAGTTGAAATTATCTGTGGTTGAAACGTTCGTCGAGGAAATAATCTGTCGATGAATCGTTCATAGTTAAAATGTACTGTCGGCGAAACGTTCGTAGGCGAAATAATCTGTCGGCGAAACGTGCGTCGGAGAAAAGTTATGTCGTCGAAAAATCAAAAGATGAATAGTTCTGTCGGCGAACAGCCCGTCGTCGAATCGCCTGTCGGAGAACCGTTACAGATTCACACCATCCAGGTATCAGCAATTAAGAATTCGGAGCCGAAATTATCGGGTGAATTGCAAGGTTGAAGACAGCTGGTCAGAGATCTTCCTGCTGACAACGAACTGCCGAGAGAATGCAGTGCGTTCCGTACATCAAGTTTAAGGGGTACTTGCAATACTGGAGGTACGGGTATAAACCCAGAATATCCGTCATCATGGCGCCGTGATCTGTGGAGTTCAATGAATTTAATATAACTTACTTCTCGCAGTGGTAAAAAAATGTCCGACAAGCATGAACAGCAGCTACACATCCTCCTTTGGAGCCGAAACCTAATTGAGTCGGCTGGAACACAATATCCGGGTTCTGGGACAAATTTTTGCAACCGACTTTGGATGCAAGCCTCCGAAACGTTGAGCTAATATGGCAATGGGCTGAATGCCGCTGTCCTTCGAAATAATAATACCGTCGTAAGCTTCACTTGGCTTGCTTGCTGTTCGGAGTGCTTCAGTATAAGAGTCCTGCTTATCTATTCAAAAAGCTATCTGGCATCAGGTTACGTGAACGCCGGGAGTGTAGGTTGTACTTGCTGACGCCTCGTCATGCGTCGTCGGCCGCTTTCCGAGGGAGCTTCCGATATGCAGCGTCAAAATGCTGGAATAATATTCCACCACCATTGAGGGACCTAAAAAGTAGTCATTGCTTTAAATTGAACATTAAAAAGTTTATGCTTTGTCACTACGAGTAAACTTGTAGAGTTGACACTAGTTGTTTGTAACACGAACCGCTAGGTTATGTTCCTTTTGCGTTGCTGTGTGAGTTTTCCTTGTTATCAATTGTGTTTTTTGCCCGCTTTCTTCTGTTGCTACGTTGTATTCTTTCAGTTGTAGTCTTCTGTGTCGGATGTAAGCCACGAATCTTAGTTAGAATGTATTGTTTTGTGCTATGCTATGTTTTACGTGTCTAGCGTTGACGCTGGCGCTAGTGGCTAAGAAATTATAATGTTAGGCCAAGGCATATCCGGTCAGATACGTGGTCAGTTATTTTTATTTTTATTTTATTAAGTTTTTAATTTCTACTGTTCTCTTGTTTATTACTGATATTTTTTGTCATAGATTGTAGTAATTATTAGCTACATATGTTTGTTACCTGCCGTGAATTTTTCACCGGATGGTCTTTTCGGAAGATCAGCGCTGGCTAACGCTAACAACATGCTGAGAAGAGACCATTTCGTGACACTTGTCTTACTCTACAATTATCTGTTATTTATTTGTTTTTTCTGTAATGTCACGAATAAAGATATTTCTATTTCTATTATATAATACTTATATTGAAGTAGGTACGTAAATCATAATCTCTTTAGAAAACGAAGCAAAATATTTAGGGTAACAAAGAAATCTACACAAAGGTCACTGAGAAAAAGAATCTGAAATCACAAAGAATTAAGTACACTATTTTATTCATTGTTTATTTATATCTACCTGAGTAAGGTGAGTTCGGCCAATATCGGACACCGGGTAAAATCGTATGATTGAAATTTACAGCCAATGGGGGGGACTTTTTTTTAGTTCTGGCTAGATAAAACTATTTGCCGTTTTTTATCGCACCTCTCTTCAGACCGCACTTGATGCTCCGACTGATAAGTCGTGTGATATGATATGTATTGTGTAGCAAAGTAAAAAAAATATTTATAAATATTATTTGAAACGGGGTATTTACCATGTATATTAGTTTTCGAATAATACCACCCTCCGTATCATTCATTGTATTTTATGACAAGTTAAATTATGATAAAATAATTAATTAACAAGGCTGAATCAACTTTTCTCGTTCCTTGTTCCAGTGGGTTTTTTTAACCCAGGTTTTATAACATATATATTTTAGTTGTAGTTAGTTGGTTAAAGCCTTTCCTATACAGGGTGTCTCATTCAAATCGGTCAGTATGGGAAAGTCTGAAATTATAAGACATACGAAGATCTGTTCTGAGTAACCATGTCATCGATTTTAATAACAAGAAAAACTGCATCACTGCTGTCAAAATGAGTATTTGACCACGGGGTTTCATGGGTTTTATTAAAAGTATAATTAGTTAACATAAAGTTGGGATAGGGATATCTAGAACATTGTTACATGTATTTATGACAAACACGATTCATTTACATTTGACGTTGTGTATATTTTGGTCCTTGCTATAGTACTGGTAGTTATAATATTGTAGGATAATTTAAAATAATAACTTACAATATTAAATCGTAACGTTAGAATAATTTCGCTACTTAAAAAAAATACTTGCAGACTGCTTCTCTCATAGGAGTTAGTATTTAGATTTCATACTGTTATAAGATCTACGGATCTGTAATTTATTTCAGACCTTAAAATATTTACAATTTTGTATCACTTTTAAGCCTGCGTCCTTAGTACCCTGCTGTACGCTTCAGAAAAATAGACTACCTACTCAAAGCAAGAGCGCCGTCTAAACGCATTTCACATGCGTTGTCTCCGGAGCATATTAGGAGTAACTTGGAAGGATAGGGTAACCAATAAAGCTGTTCTTTCAAAGACCAAATGCAACAGCATAAAACTCCGTTGGCTGAGACACGTTCATAGAATGGACCCTGACAGATTGAAGTCATGCTCGGACATATTGCCGAAGGAAAAATACCAGTTGGTCGACCCGTACTCCGTTTCAAGGATTCCTGCAAACGCGACATGAATAATTTCAACACCCCAGCTAAATGTTGGGAAGAACGCGCGGAGATGAGATTGGAGTGGCAACCTGCGGGAAGGCATGGCAGGGCACGACGAGGTCTGGTTGGGCCAACTCACGCGGAAACGACTTCGCAGAGCTGCTGGACCACCCCAGGAGTCCACACATATCTGTGATCGATGCGGCAAGAAATGCCGATCGGCCATTGGTTTATATAGCCATCGCAGTCGATGTAGGCTGTAGACTAACTCCTCAAAATACCTCCTAGATGCTGCAACTATCATCTGCAAAGATGCTGTGGCTAATGACTGACTGATTACTTTTAATCACATTATTTAAAATTAAACATCAGTGAAAGTTTATCTTGACTTGATCGAGGCAGCAAGATCGTAGTTTATTTTGGTACCAAGGTGATACAAATGACTACAAGTAATAGATTAAATTATTTCAGTCTACCTGTGACCACGAGCGTTACGACAAGCTCTAAACTTCAGGAAAATAATAAAAGTAAGTGTACGTGAGTAAGTTTTTATCAAAATAATGAAATTATTTCATGGAATACTTACTAAAGTTTTTTTACCAAAGTTTTATTACTAAATTACAGAAACTAGAGAACCAGCGTGGATCTAATACTTCTGTTATCACTACCAGTATTTTAACCAGTAACGGTCCCTTTTGACGTCCTCTCATAAAATGTCGCAATATAATAACAGTATGGAAACTAGACAGCCATTATTAACTTGAGATCAAAAGATGTTCCTTTAAAACTGGAAAACCATTCGCAGGCGTGGGGCGGGAGTCTGGCCGGCCACTAGACTGATGGTTACGACTACCGCGGAGGAGGGCGGTATTTCTACCCCAAAAACTAAATATGTATATTTATTTTACATTATTTCTGACATTCTAATTTGCAACTTATTCCTTTGCAATAAGGTACAAAGGTGTAAACATACCTTTGAAGTCGACTGTACTGTAACATCTGACATAATATGGACTTTTCTTACATACTGACCTATACATTATATTGACGTGATTGACATTTGATATATTTAGTTGCTATTTTTGAATATTTACTGTAATTAGATACACAACTCTTTCCTACATGCGAAAAGGATTTTGGTTACTATTAACGGTTTTAACATGGGTTCTACAAACACTAGCGATCATTTGGCCAATTTACTGATCCGATTCATGATATTAATTTTATTTATTTGGTTTCGGTTTATTTATAAAAATCTTATAAGAAATTTTAACTTTAAAACTTTCATGAGACTCTAACATATTCAAAATATTTATAACGGCTCACTCACGTAATTTAAGTCGATTTTTGCTCGACAAGTTTCGATCAATTTACGATGATCATTATTAACTACGAGCGGCCTTCTGCGATGGCAGCGCGCCGGCTACTACGCGCCTGCGCGCGGTGTGCCCTGCTGCTGGTGGTGGGAGGCGGCGGCGGCGGCAGAAGCAGTGTTGTGACAAATCTACTACCCTCGTTCACTTTTTCATTTTTGTCGAAATGTTTACACACCACACTAACGACGTCCTTTACTAAAGGCATGTTCACACTGTCAACTGACGCAGTATCCAAAACCGTTTTCCAACTAGTGGGCACTAAAAAACAAACAACCACCATCCCGATTGAAATGCGAATAACGACTTATTTCTATAGCTTCCCGTATTTTCCGCTCAACGAAGAACTATTCTCTTGCCGGTACGGTTACCTTATCAAACCTAATATAATGCGTCAAATCGGAATCCAATATGTAGTCCGTCGCCGCGGAACCCTGGCCGTCCCGGTTTTTCATACTACGTATGTGTTCGGATAGCCTCGTAACGATGTTCCGTTCAGTCTCTCCAATGTAACTCTTCCCACAGGAGCAGGGAATCATGTAAACCCCAGGAACATTCAAGGGCTCTTTATCCTTCGGCGAACGCATCCACTGTCTGAGCTGCGCTTGTGGGCGGAAAATCGTCTTGATGCAATATCTTCGGCGTAATAAGTGTCCGACCCAATTAATTGTGTATCAAGCAGAACGTCTGCTAACGATACCACAATGTATATATAGAAATAAAGGAAGAGTAGAAAAATCCAGAGCGAGAGGAAGAGTAGAAGAGTAGAAAAAGCGAGACCTCTCTCCTGAGGCAGTGGATATTTCTACTTTTCCTTTATTTCTAAATATGATCTCAACCCGCCTAAAATTGTCTGATTTTGGGCGAACTCACCTTACTTAGAGTAACAAAGGGCCCGACTCCAGAAATAAGTTACATTAAGTGACTAAGATTAATATAGATGTAGATGTATATTTGCGAACCAATAACAAATTAGTTTGTTTTTGTCTTTGAAAACGTGTTTTCCTTTGTAGTAGGTACCTGCCTCATAAAAGCAAATTTCGGTATAATCTGACTAAAACTAGTTTACAATCAATCTAAACTATTAAACTAAACTATTACGTACACCAAACTATTTGAATAAAGCATCCCACATCGTAACTGGCGCAAAGGTGCCCATCACGCTTGCTGCGTTTCCGCGTTGAACTGTAATGGTAAATGTCTACGCCAGAAACAACCCGGATGAGGGTCGAGGCCCCTTTCCTGCAGGTGAGGGTCCATGCAGCTCCGCTCTCATGAAAACATATATTTAATTTCGAACCAAAATCATTACAATGTACATTATAACCACACCTACAAAATGATAAACATAAAAATTATTTAAAAAAGGTTAGATCTATTTAGAGCGAAATTCAAACTTTAAAACTATTATTTCAGTTTAAGCGGATACCGCAATCTCGTGGTTTAAGTATATTATAGAAACTCTACTCTACGGGACTTATATTTACACACAGACTTCTGAATTTGTTATCAATAAATAGTAGATTGTTAACCAAGGGTTGAAAGTGACCCATTTCAGCTGAGATATTTCTGGCGCACGAACGAAGTGAGAGCGCCAATAGGTAGAGGTCGAAATGGGTAATTACACCCGAGTTAAGCACTCTACTTTTCATTTCGACTGTGAGTACAGTAAAATATTACACGCATACTTTATAAAAGGTATATTAAGAATAATTGGCTTTAGACACAACATTCGGTGCTTGATTATCCATATTTTTTATTATTATATAGAATATATAGATCAAGACACTTGGAGACCTTATAACATCTCTAAGGATAATTTAGAAATAGTAAGTTTATTGTATACTAGAATCACTTACTTTTTTTTTATTTAAATTCAAAATTATTTTGTTTCTAACTGTTGATGATGGATTATCATAATTTGGAAATTTATTTAGAAGTCACAGTTCAGGTAAGAAAGTATATCAAACTTGTATGTAATTCATTTTCAATAGTCAGATTTGGACTCATCTTTTTTCTTTGGTATTTTTCTTAAACTATAAACCTATTGTTGGTTAATCTAACCTTGGTTTGATATGTTTTCTTATAGAACAACGCACTTATATGTATTGTTTAGTTTTGATGTACTGTTGTTTTGAAAAAATAAGTCCCGCCGAGTTTCTTGCCGGACATAATTCTTCTCGGGTCAGAGGTGTAGGGTTAGAACCGGTGTAGTTTGATTTTTTTTTTCTCACTTTTACTTTGACGTGTAAAAGTGCCCTTGTGGCCTACTTACTGAATAAATGTTTGAGTTTGAGTTTGAATCAGTTAAAATTTTCAGTCAAAATTGAACAATTTGAAAAAGAAAATAAGTAGTTATTTGTGCAACAAGAGAGGAAATTTAGTTTTTCTTGCGAGTGTCGATTTTGAGTCCCGAGTAAGCGAAAGAGTCTATAATTGAATCACGAGTGAAGCGAGAAGCTAGAAGTTAGAATCTTGAGCGTAGCGAGGGACTCAAAAACACGAGATGTAAAATAACTTTGCTCTCGTGTGACACATACAACTTTTCACCTCAGTAGAAATACATATTTTTAACCTTTAATATGTTCTCAACATATTAAAGGTTAAAAATATGTATTTCGAATTTGTAATAGACCCCGAAATATGAAGTGGCAGTTCATGGCCTTCACTAAATTAAAAAACTACTTTTTCTCACTCCCTGGAGTAACGAAAGTCGCACTTTCGTCACTGTGTATTCGCAGGGAAGTAGGCTTGTTCGAGCTGCTGAGGTGAAAATACATTTTCCGAAAGGTATTTGACATTTTAGCGGATCTCCAATTCATGAAATGGTGTTGTGCCTTAAGATACCTCTCTTTAGAATATTGCGGTAAAAGATTGTTAACAACTGTTTTTGCCTGCTCTTTTATCTCATCGGGAGTTAAGTCAATGTCCATGACACTAAAAATACTTGTCGAAGCCATTTTTAACTAAAAAAGACACCGTATTTATATTTAATCGTGTATTCGCGCTTTTTCTATTGCATTTTTTTCTGTTTTATCCATTATTCCCGCCTTTTCTATGATTTTGTTTTCAATTAAAAAGTTTCAGTGTAATGGGCTCTATAGACCTTGCAACAAATCGCAAACGATTTTTGATCCAATCCCGATAAATTGGGTGCGAATTCAGTCTATAGAGTCCATTATTCAAAAATTTTATTCATTTAATTGCTAGATTGTCTATGGTTTCAGACATTTTAATACCGATACCTAAACTTTCATCAAGAAACAGAAAGAGATAGCAATAGGTGTCTGTACCATTACCATTAATGAATGGAGGTACAGACACTAGGTCTATTTGATATAGCATAAAGCTTATTCTCCGTTGCTCATCGTAACTTTAAAAAAAATTACTTTCCACCCTAGGGTGGGAATAGTAGATTGTACAACAAGTCATAAAACGTACGATTTTACGCGAGGCGTTTATGATTGATATAAAGTCGAGTGTAAAATGGGTTTTATGGACGAGGGTTACACTCTAATTATTTATATTTAATCGTGTATTCGCGCTTTTGCTATTGCATTTTTTTCTGTTTTATCCATTATTCCCGCCTTTTCTATCATTTTGTTTTCAATTAAAATGTTTCAGTGTAATGGGCTCTATAGACCTTGCAACAAATCGCAAACGATTTTTGATCCAATCCCGATAAATTGGGTGCGAATTCAGTCTATAGAGTCCATTATTCAAAAATTTCATTCATTTAATTGCTAGATTGTCTATGGTTTCAGACATTTTAATACCGATACCTAAACTTTCATCAAGAAACAGAAAGAGATAGCAATAGGTGTCTGTACCATTACCATTAATGAATGGAGGTACAGACACTAGGTCTATTTTATATAGCATAAAGCTTATTCTCCGTTGCTCATCGTCACTTTAAAAAAAAAATACTTTCGGTGGGAATAGTAGATTGTACAACAAGTCATAAAACGTACGATTTTACGCGAGGTATTTATGATTGATATAAAGTCGAGTGTAAAATGGGTTTTATGGACGAGGGTTACACTCTAATTTTCACTTCAATTGCAAGGAAATTATTTATCAGTAATCGTAAAACAATTTCAAGTTGTGACAAAAACATTACAATGAAAACAAATATGGTTCCTACCAATTAATTTTTTAATGTTTTTTTTTAATCTTTAATATGTGAATTTAGACATCGATACTTGTTTTCTGCCAAAGTCATAAAAACATTTCGGGGCATTTATAAACTATTATCAATTCCTATTTCATTTGATAGAAAACACGCAATTCAAATAACTATAGCAAGATTATAATAAAAGAACAAGTTTCAGTATTCTACGAAATTTTTCTGCTCAATTAAATTGTGCAATATATTTTGACTCTGTTTGGCTGTTGAGCCACATTCTTAGTGTTAGAAGAAATTTTTACTTTATGCCCTAGAGCTTAAAATGCGATTTTATGTCGTCCACGCACGACTTAAAGTCGAAATTTACGAGCATGAGAATTGAAAAACTTTTTTCCACCAGGCTCATGAAAATCATACTTTCCGAACAGGAGAGATGAAAAATAATATGTAACAAGAGGCAAGATGACCATTACAAATGAAAATATGAGGGCTCTGGAAAACTTCAAGATGTTTAGGTAAAAATAATTTTAAACAAAAAAGAACCGAATTTACTTAGCATCCTTTCCATCCAAATGCTCGAGCTGCTGTAAAAAATACTCAAATCACTGTAGGTGTGCCTATAATACTTGAAGAGTTCCCTCGATTTCTCCAGGATCCCATCATCAAATCCTGACCTGGTTACAATGGGACCAACTGTGAAGTATACTCTTTCAAACAAAAAAAGAATTTTCGAAATCGGTCCAGCCGTCTTCGTATAATCGGTAAACATACATTTTAAAAAATAGCAAAAAAAACAAAGATCCCGACGAATTGATAAACTCCTCCTTCAAAATCTTGAAGTCGGTTGATCATAGTTGATTGTTAACCAAGGGCTGAAAAACGTCTATTTCTTACTAGATATTTTTCTTAAATTAATTTAACTTAAAATAGTCTTACAATACAAAAGTTCGCACTAGGTTTGCTTCCCCGCCCTTTTACTTTTTAAAGCGTTGCGTAACTTTTTTCAAGCAACTAATTTGCAAGTAAAGTTAGTGCCAGACGGCGAATAGCTGCGTTCTGCCACGCGACCTTGGTTGAAGCGAGCGTCTACATGGCTGACAGCCAACCAACCGCTTCTGCCAATGGATGGCAGAGCACGCCTAGCTACCAAGGGCGTTTAAAGGTCATGTAGAATTTGGCATCAACCACGGGCTACATGGTTTAAAATCTCTGTTTTCTGCCAAGGTCTCGTGGCAGTCGTGGCAGAGGGCTGTAGTTGTATGCCGTCTAACCCTAACTTAAGCTTTTTACGCGCATTTGCGGTGAATTAATCGATTACTTAAATAGCAATTTTTTCTTCTTCTAAAAACGTCGCCTTCGTTTAAAACCGTAACAGACTACCGCACCGCACCGTGACCTTCGTGCGCCGCACTCATAAATGAGAGCGAGAAACAGATATCTATTTCTTGCTCTCATTATGGATGCGGCGCACCGTGACCTGAGGAGTAGTGTGGTACGGTATTATTCTCATTTAAAGCCTGACCAGAAATATATGATCATGCACCATGTTGCGGAATTTCATTGGAACTAATTTCTTGCACTGGCAATTATTTTACTGACAGAATGATATGCATGCGTGAGTGCATGTGACAGGCTGTCAGTGTCATTGTCGCGGTTTATTTGAATTAGAGTAAAGTGTTGAATATTAAATAATACAAGACAAAAATATCCCAAAATTATTCATAGTCAAGAGCGAAACATTGTAAATAGTGTATGTAATAAACAGCTGCAAATAATACGCTCGGGAAATGGAACTATTACACTGTGAAACATTTTCAAATTAACATCAGAGCTGACAGGTAAACAAATCAAGATGTCACTATACCATAGAGAAATAATACGCTCTATGGCTATACTGAACTGTTGCCATATATATGAGAATACACGGAGAAAAAAGTCTCGTCCATGATACCAAAATACTGTAATCTGAACGAGAAAATCTAGTAAATTCTGGGACAATTGTTCACATAGTATAAATAACTAAACCAATCTGTTTAAATTCGTTGAGCTTAGTGAACTAATTATCTTGTAATTGCCACACAATAAAATAGCATAGTTATATTGTAAGTGCCACACAGTCAAATTGTGTGTGTTACTAGATTATTCAGTATTTATAACACATGGAGTGTCTAAATAAACAATATTTATTGTAGATATTAATAAAAGTTATGTAAACTCTACAATAAATTCTTGTAAAGTCAATAAAACTTTAGTTAGTCCAAGAATATGTATCGTTAAGAATACAAGTCATCTGATTTATGTTACATTGTCTTTATTTATGCAAACTTTATTAAATGGTTGATGGAAGAAGAAAATAAGTTACAGCAACTGCATTTATGGTACTCTCTAATAAATATACAATGGCGTTAACGTGTTATATTGTTTATCGGTACCTATTAATTTGTGTGTGCACCGTATAGACAACTAACATTTCTTGTTAATTTAAAAAAAGGTTCGTTGTCTATACAAGGTGGCATAGTAAGGATTTAAGGCTGAGCCACGCCAGATGCGTGTGCGTGACGTGCACGTAGACGTGCGCGTGGCGTGCGCGTTTTAAAGTACGAATCCTTATAAGAGATGCCACACCGCTTGACGCGCACAGGTAACACGTCTCCCATGCGGTGTCATCTCTTATGAGGATTCGTCTTTTACAACGCGCACGCCACGCGCACGTCTACGTGCACGTCACGCACACGCATCCGTAGTGGCTCGGCTTTTAGGCGGGATGCAAGTTGCTAGGACCAGTTCCAGGAGACAGACCAGCTAGAGTTGAGTGATCTGGAAGTAAATAAAACATTTATATAATGTGTATGCTTTATCTTGGTATAAATATTAATTCCTACAATAACAATTGCATCTACGGAAAGTTATACAAAAACCCGGTCTAAAATGGACCATATCCGTCGACGTTCCTCAAACCCTTCTGATTGATACGGGCCCCTGCATTGAGCCTGGCCTCCCATTCAGCTATCCACGATTGTATTATCGGGTTAGCTTGTGGTTCTGAGTCGTGGAACTTCAAAGCAGGGGGTTTCCTAGACTTCAGTCTGAGGGCCTTAAGTGTGTCGAGGTCTTGATGGATGGGCAATTTAGTGTTCGCACGAATCTTCGCTATTTCACGATCCAAGCACTTTTCTCGTCGGCAGTTTGACGCTAGGATGTGACTGAGCGCTGGTAGCCAGTGAGTGGGAGTGGGTTTGAGGCATCCGCTGATAAGGCGCAACGTGTGGTTTTGCTGGACGTCGACGGCAGAGATATGTGTGCTGTTCAGCCACACTGCTGAGCAGTACTCAGCAGACGAGTACACTAGTGAAAGCGCAGTTGTTCGGAGTGTGGCTGCGTTGGCACCCCAGGTGGTACCAGTGAGCTTCTGAATAATGCTGTTCCGGGCCTTCAGTTTTGCCGACAGGCTGCTTAGGTGCTCTCTGTAGTTGAGGCTTACCGTAATTACCACCCATAACAAAGTGGTGGTACTGGGTGGGAATACCCCTTTTCTTTATAAAACGAATAATTATTAAACTTATTACGGCACTACTGGTCAGAACCCACTTAAAAAGAAAAAAATAAAAAAAAAACATTTCTAAAGAAACGACTTGGACTTATTTAAACAATTAATCTTCAATTCAAATAAAAAAAATTTTAATGTCTCTTTTTGCACTAAACTTGGTCCTAGTTCTTTGCACGATCCACGCACGATGACGATAATCACGATAATGGCCGTCGACCGAAACCGAAGCAACGCCGCGCGTGCTGACATTAACATTGCGTTTCGTTACACAAGCGAAACATTTATTTATACGAACTAAATTTTTTGAACAGAATTATTTGTTCGATATATATTACGAGAATATTATTGTAATATTTTTACAAGAACCGCAAAGTAACGCCAGCTACATATATCAACTAGCATTCGCTACGATACAAAATGGTGCTTAAAGCACTCCGACATGGCGTTTCGTTACACAAACGAAACACAAATTTATGCTAACTAAATATTTTTTCAACAGAACTATTTGTTCACCAGTATACATTACGAGAATATTATTGTAATTTTTTTACAAGAGATGCAAAGTAATACCAACTTATAAGCCAGTCATATAAACTATACTACGATAGCATTCACTACGATACAAATAGTAAAGCGCACCGCGACTGCGTTGAGTTGACGACTATGCACACATATTTATACAAACTTAATATTTTAAACAGAACTCTTTGTTGAGTATACATTACAAGAATATTATTTTTATTTTTTACAAGAGCTATAAACTAATGCCTACTTATAAAAAAGTTACAACAAGTATACTGTCATAGTATTCACTACGATGAAGATTGTAAAGAGAATTTTTTGTTTTTTAGCATTACAAGAAGCTTCTTGTAAATATAATTATTGTAACGTTTATTCAATGAATTGTAAAAAAAACTAGACTTCTCGTAAATATCATTAAACAGAACTATTTAGTGCATATTAATGTTTGAATAGTTCTATTGAATTCAAGATATAGTAAACGTAAAAATAGGGTAGTTTTCCTTACAAGATTGTAGTATCCGTTACAATAAATCTATTTTACTAATCGTTCTGGTAGTATTGTTGGATTTTTTTCTTTCCGTGTAATAGCGCCCTCTTGACAATAATCATATATTTCTGGTCAGGCTTTGTATGGCAACAGTTCAATATGGGCAAAAATGATATTATTCTCTATGGTATGGTGATATCTTGATTTTAGACGGAGAGCCATGTCAGACACAATAATGACAGCAACAAAACGAAACGAAACGAATGTAGTTTAATTGACGAACTGCATACTCTGAATCTGAATCAGTATAACGGCGTTTTTAACTGTTTCGGAAAGCTGCTGGGATTAGTCTTATCTAATTGTATGTGTCAGTGCTTACGCATCACCCATCTTAGTTCCTATCGACCCTACCACAAGCCATTGACTGTTCGTATTAAGTATACTATTATCCCATTGCACTTAGCTCCTCGGATCAACAAAGGAGATTACGTGTCTATTAATAATGATTTAGCTAATATAAATTGCGATGTCAATTTTTCTCACCGTACATTCGATAAGTCACTGGAATTCTTTTACGAAACATTTAAAATCTTAGAAATAAATTCACACCTAGGAAAATAGTTAATAGACATAATTATCGGGCTTGGTATTCCCTTCCTTTTCAAAAATAAATAAAAGAAAAAGATAAATACTTTAAAATATATAAAATTTATTCGAATTTATCGAATTTGCTTTCATACAATGTTCTAAGGGACAGAGTACGAAAATTGTAAGATTAATGCTTTGCTACGTATATGCGTCGTGTCAAACAAATTATCGCCACGAACCCTAAACAATTCTGGGCGTTTGTTAATTAAGTCTCGTTCTTCTTCCAGTGGCCTACCCGCGACCTTAAAATATTGTAACAGAACAGTAAAATCAGGAATGGATATTTGTAATGCATTCTCGGAACATTATTTCTCTATTAAGGGTTAATTGTACACAGTTAATTATAATAATGTTTATTTTATTATAATATTTCTCATAGTCTGACTTTCCCAACTAGAAGTAACAATTTTAAAAATAAATTCTCAAAAACAAAAACGAAAGCTTGTAGCCTATTTTTAGAAAATAAACCAAGTGCTCGTATCGATCTAGCATCGATGGTTTGTACCAGGCTAGTGCCAGGCTATAGCGTGGGAGCTAACATCTAAAACGTTTTTCTTTTTCCCAAAAACGGAATAGGTAGCAGATATAGTAGTGTACTTGAAACTTTATTAATTATATAATTGTTATTGAGTTATAATATTTTAAGAAACATAAAAAAAAATTGCGAATTATATCACGGTATAGTCTAGTCACCACTTTTTGTCTTCTTTTGTGTAAATAAAAAGAAAAATGGAAAAATGGTGGACACTAAAATTGTGAATATCACACTTGCTAGCCTAGGGTTTTTATCGTCTGTCAGCGTAGCGGTCACGTTTTAACAAGTATGTCAGTGCGAAAGTGACGCATGACGTGATAAGCGATAAAATGGCAACCATTTGACTACATACAGTCGATGTCAAAGATATATATACACTGTTTACCTTAAGCCTTTGCAATAAGGTGCTAAAGTGTATACATATCTTTGACGTCGACTGTACCTGGTTACATTACAATTTATATTTGAAGGTTTTTTTTTAAGTATAACGCAGGCAACTCTATTAACTCTTGTTGTCAAATAATGACCCTGAAAAGTGCAAAAATATAAGTTTTGTTTTCTCTGCTCTCAGCTCCTGTTCAATCGGTCAAGGCTGGATCAATTCAGAGCAACAATCATTCACCTATACAGCCCGACGACAAAAATCCGGACGTGGTACCCCTTGGTAAAGGTACGTGTTTATATTGATAAACATATCATTACAATTATTTTAGGACATGATAAAAATAATTATGTAAGTATATTAATGTGGCAGATGCGCGTCAATGTCAAACATTATATTTATTTTCATTCATAAATATCTGACTTGGTATATAAAAATGTGTATTGAAAATGTTACATCATAATAAAATGTATAAACTGTGTAATGCAATGCAACATTAACTTTACTAAATTACAACGGAATTTCGCCAGTTACCTGAATCAATTTCGTTAGAACGTGTAGCACGAAGATTGTATACAAACTCAAATTGAATTATCCTTTGACTTAGTCATGGTCTAATGAAACGCCGCATAGCCAATCAGTATGTCTATTCAAATACACTCGCGATCAAAAAAATCGACTCAAGCAACATTTTTTACTTTTGGTCGTATTTCCGGAAAGCGGGAAATATTTTAATAAAACCTTGAATGCAATTTTATTACGAATTTATTCAGCTACAAAAAACAGTAAAAGACATCGATCTCAGTTGCGTAGTTTTTAGGTTATCGCAGTTTTTGTACAAAATGGCATTTTACATGGTTATGATATGCACGAGTTGTGCCCTCTTGAGACCAATAAAAACCGGTGTAACCGGTTATTTCTTATCATTTGCTTATCAGAAGTTGACCAGTGCACATCTCCTCGCAATTTTACACCGGAATCACCTTCGAAAAATGGATACCACCGAAGCTGAAGCCACCGAAGTCGTCACCTTGGTGAATCGAGGATTCTCGCAGCGTTCTGTTGCTGAGCAGCTGAATTTAAGCCAGTCTGCTGTCTCCAGAGTTTATCGTCGGTTTTGTCGGTTTGGAACCTTGAAACGGAAACAAGGATCTGGCCGTCAGCGGTGCACATCGGAGAGGGATGACCGCTTCATCGCCACCTCCAGTCTTCGTAATCGCCACCGTACCGCTGTTGCCATCCAGCAAGACCTGATGCGGAACCGGGTTGTGCCTGTTAGCACCTCAACAGTTCGGCGGAGACTCAAGGAAGCCAACCTTACCCCAAGAAGACCTGCTACTGGGCCCAAACTGACTCAGAGGCATCGGGACGCTCGGAAGGAATTCGTGGCGACCTACGAAAATTGGACCTACGACCAATGGAGCCGCGTACTCTTCAGCGACGAGTGCAGAGTGTGTCTCCATGGCAGCGACAGAAGAGGACGGGTGTATCGAAGACATGGAGAGAGGTTCGCCCAGTGTTGCTTCGCTGAAACAGTCGCCTACGGTGGAGGTTCCGTCATGATGTGGGCGGGGATTTCCATGGAGGGGCGGACCGAGCTGGTTTTTGTTGATGGCGGGGGTCGAGGCGGTGATTTGAATGCAGACAGGTACATCACCGACATCCTGCAAGACCATGTCGTCCCCTACGCCGGGTTCTTTGACGAGGGGTTCCATTTCATGCAAGACAACGCCCCTTGTCATACCGCCCGCGTCACAAAGGAGTACCTTGACGCAGTTGGCATCCCGACTCTGAAGTGGCCACCTCTGAGTCCTGATTTAAATCCTATCGAGCACTTATGGGATTACCTGAAACGCAAGGTTCGAGCTCGCAATCCTGCTCCGGAGACAATTTTGGCCCTGAAAGAAGCTTTGGTCGAAGAGTGGGAAGCATGCCCCCAGGATACCATCAGGAAGCTGATAAGGTCAATGAAGAGACGCATGGCATGTGTGAAAAAGGTTTTTGGTGGTAACACCAGGTATTAAAGATAAAAATAAATTGTTATTCGTTCATGAAAATGTTTTTTCTTTCGTTGTTAAGGTCATTTTTGCACCCAAATTTTACACCTCCTTGGTATGCTAGCTTGTTTTTCATGAACTGAAATTTTTCGCCTGAAAAACATGCTCGTATTGAAAGCTGACACTGTTAGCTCTAAAATGGTACCGTTGCTTTTTTGATCTCATGATTGGTTCCTGAGATATTAAACGATGAAATTAAAAATTAGTTTGAGTCGATTTTTTTGATCGCGAGTGTAGTTCAAAATATTAAAATTACCTACAAGACTACCTAAAATAACATATTACCGGAAAGTCTATAGGTATATAAAAAAGCATGAGAAATGAGGTGCATCCTACAGTACTGCCTACTTCTTTTCCAAAAATATCAAAACGTGAATGAGACTAATCTAAAAGAATTAATTACAAATTCTATATATTTATTCTTTAAAAATAGTGATCTTAATGAAAATATTGCAGTCATCAATGACTAAGTATTGATTAACGATAAGTGACACAAATGAATGTGTATAGTTTGATTTTGCAGTCCTATGTTGGCATTAAATTTTCTACGATACTACTTACATACCATTGTGGCTACGCGATCCAAAAATAATCATGGCCTCCGTAACGTAAGCTTGCCACCTGTCCCGATCCTACGCAACTTCCTTTTTAGCGACATAAACCTTTTTACGGTAAGTTGTTTTAATTATGTTATCATAACTATAATTGTGGTTTATAATCTAGATTTCCATGTCGCATCTGACTTGGAACAACCACCCGAGCCGCCGCCATATGGAGCCGTAATGTCACCTCCCGTAGGCTGCTCGCGAAGCGCTCACAGCATCCACCAGGACATGCGTTCTAATACTATCCACACACCAATCACCCCCGCGTCAGATATTCAGGTAAAAACAAAATCACCAAACACGGTATACATTGTTATAAAGACTACAAGCTGGGCTGTCAGATATGACAGTATGACCTGTATGACACAATAACGAAAGCAAAGAAACCTCTCTAGTTAGTTTGCTATACTATCCTTAGTGCTAGATCCGGGAATCTGGCGATCAGAGTTACAGACCAAGAAAAATTGAATGATTGATTGATTGTAGGGAAGAACTGCCGAATTTGTAGGGTTCCGTAGACAAAATGGCAAATACGTAAACCTTGTAGTTTCGTCATGTACGTCTGTCCATCCGTATGTACAAGCATTTTACGCGTAAACCATCAAGCGAATATTAATGAAATTTTAACAGGTTTGTTTTGAGTATCAGAATAAATTTGCTGCAAAAATATTTTAGGGGAAGCGCAGTCCATACATGTAATTCACTGTCAAACAAAATTGTACCAAATATCAACACGTGGCACAATAATCGATAGCTCTCTAAATAGACAACTTTATTTTCTGCCACCAAAATTAAGATTTCAGCATCATCATTAGCCCTTTATCGCCCATTGCTGAGCATAGGCCTCTCTTCGTGTACGCCACTTGTCCCGGTCTTGTACCGAGTTCTTCCAGAAGTGACCCGCGACCTTCCGATTGTCGTCTACCCAACGAGTCTACGGACGCCAGGGGCTTCTTTCATCTGAAAGCGACCACGACTCCGTCAACATTTTAGTCCACCTGCCTGGCAACGTGTACTGCCCAGTCTCCTTAGTGAGCGTCCATGTCTCGGCTCCGTACCTTACGTTATGGTGGGCAGGACACATTAAATGAAGAGGCGAGTTAGAGGAAGATTTGCCACCTGATTTGTATCCTCTAATTATAATATATTATCTGCCTCCAAGAAACATATCTGTGACCATTTTAATCAAAACGGTCTCCAAATTTCAAACACCAAATTAATGGATATTTATTCAATATAAAACTTTGATCGCAACATTTGTATTGCCACAAATAGTATGTATCACCAAAAAAAAATGCTTTGTCGGAGTCAAGTCAAAATAGGTGAGACTACGAGCGAACTGCGAACTAACAGTGCGCCAGAACAGACTTCTAAAGATGAAGAATTTTTTTTAAATGACCGATATGTTCTTTTATGGAATCGTTTTCATATTGTTTGGGGATCCGTTTTGGATATCAGATATATTATTGGGGTGATACATATAATTTTTAGTAATTTTTTTGATAATCGTTTTGAAATTATTTGTTGGTACAATAATAATTATTATGGTCGCAGATCTATTATTCTAGTGGCCAATCTTATTAATTAGGTAGGTCTTCATATTTATTTGTTGATCGATTAAATCATACCCTTAAAAAAAACATTACAGTTTTTTTATTGCAGTTTATTAAGCTTTTGAAGCATAATACTTCCAAAAATTTGTATATGCTTTCAACGAAAATTATTTTGAACATAATTGGTTAAGCAGTTTTTCAGTTATCTTCAAAAAACTAACGTTACGACCTTTTGATATTAGTTTTTCACGCACGGTTTTTTTTTTTTCATTTATAGACAATATTTTTACATTAGGACTAAAACACATTGCGGAAATTAAAACAGCAGGGAACAAACTATGAATAACATTATTCACATTTGTCACTGCTTTTCTCCAACACAAACTCCTGGCAATGATAAAATCTAATTAATTGCATGATTAGATTAGGTACCCTTAATATTGCATCCAACTTAGTACACTAGATTTTGCACTTTTGCCTTCTTTTACCTTCACCGATGAATAGCTGCCAGATGTGCGGATCGAGAAATAAGAATAGTACAGAAAATTGACTAGAGGGGTTTCGTTGCTCTCGTTATTGTGCCATATCTGGCGGGGCCAGCTCTAAATTGAATAGCTTTGTATTTTGCGCTTTGTGTAACGGTTTTTATTTAAAGATTAACACAGTTTTCAACTGACTTCAAGATTTCGAAGGAGGAGGTTATAAATTCGTCGGGATTTTTGTTTGTTTTTTTGCTATTTTTTTTTATGTATGTTCACCAATTATTCGAAGACGGCTTTGAAAGAGTATACTTCACAGTTGATCCCATTGTTACCAGGTCAGGATCTAATGATGGGATCCTGGAAAAATCGAGGGAAATCTTCAACTATTATAGGCACACACACCTATAGTGATTTGAGTATTTTTTACAGCAGATCGGGCATTTGCTTTTGGAAAGGTAGATGCTAAGTGAAGTCGGTTCTTTTTTATTTAAAATTATTAATAGTCTCATAATCACATCACGCCACACAGAGTCGCATTTGAGAATTTCTCGGAATCGATTTAGTGAGAAATACACGATATATTTTAAACAAATTGATAATAACTAAGTACTTGAAATAGTTGTAAGTTTATAATGATGAGAAATCTTGTGGTAGGTATGTGTAAAGTATAATGTTTGGCGATTATCACACTGGCGCCGCAACAGGATGCGGCGATGGTGTGCAGGCGTGACAGCGCTATACACATGAAGAGCGCTATCTCGCCTGCGCATCAGCGGCGCATGCGGAACACGCACCACATCCGTGTGAAAGCCGCTTTAATCACTCTGACTTTATTAAAGATACGATCAAAATTTCACATGAATACATTTATCTTATAAAACCGTGAAATTTCATTAGAAAAAACATAATTAATTGCATAAAATATTTTTTCTCACAGAGCTTTGGGATCTTAGCAGATGGTCGGCGCAGCTTAACAAGCGGCATTATGTCAAGGCGGAGAGAGATTGTCACCACGAGGACTCCTCTCCTGGCAAACACGCGAGAGAGCCGCGTCTAGTCAACACAACGTAACATTGTGGACTAATAACGCTCAGAAAAAAATCAAAAATATAAACGAGAAAACACGAATTTATACTAGCGTTTTTAAATTTATTTAAGGAGAACTGGCCTATATACATTTATTTTAAGCAAACCATACGGCATGGAAGTTACATTAAAAATCATATCTTTTGGCATAACATGATTTTAACAAATTTGTCTTTCGCCACACTTTCTGATGGGTTTTATGTCACGCAGGAATGCAGGGAGAAATTACTTACATTTTATCTTAAGGATGTTATAGTTTGAAAATTAAGTCACTAAAACAAGCTATAAACACATTTATTTTATTTTATTTGGGCATAATTTTTTTCGAACCAACTACTAAATTTCAGGTGTATTATGTCTAACTTAACCTAACTTTTTTGAAAAGGAAGGTAATTAATTTTCTTGAAGTTTGACAAAAATATACAATTTGACAAAATTAATCTGATCTACATGAATTGACGTATCTCTCACGGCGACTCACCAGGTGGAACACCTAAAACCAGTTTACGCAAGTAAATTAAAAATCTTGTTACACGTTGGCAAAGGAAAATACAGTAAATGTAGTACTTGACTAGGTTTATTAACTAAAAAATATAATTTTCCTACAACTAAGTGGACGCCAGGAGCGTCTTGTACGATGTTCGACAGGGTTCCGCTGCCTACCTACTCGACAATATTAGCCGTACACCAAAGGGCGTTTCGATAAGCTAAAACAAAATATAATTTACATTACTTCTAATTACTTTCTAGAATTACGTTAACGGCTACAATTAAAGAACTTTCCCTTAACAACTTAAAACTTACCCCTTGGTGTACATGAACCGGCACACACTATACCTATAAAAGAATATCCCTCCCGCTGGTCGAATTTCTATATTCGTTATACTTTGTATTTACAAAATCACAACATTCATAATTCACGACACAGCGGAGGATGTCTACCTGACTCGCCGTTACGAGTTCAAATGTTTGTTCAATTTATTTTACCCATTTTCTCGCCATGACCGCAACAATATTATAAATGTCTAACTAAAACTAAGGCACAAAACCAACATACAAAAAGTTCACCCGCTCCAGGAATCGATCCACAGACCGTCAAACTTACTAGTCAAGCGAGCGCGCCACTAGACCACACGGAGACATAGCAAGCGGTCGTAAATATATGTTTACTTTTAGTTACTAAACCCTGTCAACCTTAATACCACGACCAAAGGCTTAAGACTTAAGTTGACAATCTTAAATTAATTTTAATATCACCTATTGTAATGGCAATTTTGTTTAATAGCGTTATTTTTATAAACGATTAAACTGTAAAGTATATGTTCATTATCAATTGCTCGTATTAATATAAGGAAAAGTTTGTAAATGTCTTGGCTCAATAATTAAAGTTTAAAAGTAAAAACTTAAAGTACGAGTAAGTTTGTCCAACCTATTTAAGTTCTTTACCCATTCGTTATTTGTAATTTATGGGAATATCATTTATTTTCGCAATTCCTTAGACTTAAGTGTTTCAGCTGTAAATTGTAGGGTAAATTCCTGTTAAAATATGAGTTTCAAAATGAAATATAGGACAATAAATTCCATTAAATATGAAAAATAAACACATGTGTTGTACCTATTTATACACACTTTTACTTATCTAAAACTTTTCCCTTGATAAACATTACTACTTCTATAATTTTTCTGGATAAAATAAAAAATAGATATTACACCATAGTAAGGTTAATAATAATAGGTTATTGAATGTTGTGTAACAATGTTACTGTTTTAGTTCAAGTCGCCAGTAAAATAATCAATATTACATTTCACGAATAAAATATGAGAATTTCGCAATTTTGGAACATCTATTATAGTAAATAAGTTTATTAAATTAAGGGAAAAGTAGTAATATACCTACTCTGATATTAATATTAATTAGTTTTATGTTCTAATGACTTTGTACGTGTTATAATTTGGAAAAAAAAATGAATTCACTGTGATGCTATGAAATTTATTATTATACTTTATACTGAAACCTGGACTGTTATAAAATTAAATTATAATATTTATGAATTATGAATTCTAAAATAATATTAAATGTACTAGGGAAATATATCAAAGATTTTTGTATATATGTACGTCTCGTAGGTAAACATAAGACTTCTTATTTTAGAAAAAATTAATTACCAATATTTAATTTGTTTTAGTAATAATTAGCACTTGGTGTACTCCGAATTTGTTACATTATTTAAATTTGCCCAAATAAAAATAACGAAACATGTTCATGTAAGGAAGATCAGTGTTATTAATGTTCGTAATGGATGTTTCCCATGCTCGGGTACCTACATTTCTTTATTTGATGACTTTTTAAAGACTTCTTGACATATCGTTAATATTAAATAAATATGTGTAATGTTTCATGAAAGAATAAAATTGCTTATTAGCAAGATATGTGGTGTTTTATTTTAAAAAATTGGTTTACAAAACTGCTACATATAATAAAATTCCTAAAAATGTTACTGTCCGTAACAAGTCGGATTATAAATTAACTCATTTTCAACCATTTCCAGTTTGGTGTCGGTTACTGTGGTGGATATTAGAAACGTAGCCAGAAGGTAATCTTTTTTTCTTTTTGTTCACTTGTCGGAACACCCATCGTATCAGCAATACGTTTCCACGAATCATTAACCTGAAATATATATATAAATATACTTAGGTACATAACTTAAAATCCCAAATTTAATTAAAGAATCTCTTTTGTAGGAATAAAAGTCGATGCAACATGACTGTACAGTCAGCAGCAATAGTTGCTAAGCAGGCGAGGTGTTCAAAATTACCTTCACACGCTCTTATCTATCTATACATATAATAAAGCTGAAGAGGGTCGAAAGTCTGTACATGGAAGATAATCGAAAAAAAGTTGGCTGGGGATACATAGAATCGATAACAGAACACGTTACAACAATTTTTAGAATTTTTGTCTGTTTATCTGTTTGTCTGTTTATTTGACCGCGCATCACGTGAAAACGGCTGAACGGATTTTGATGAAATTTTGTATAAAGATAGTTTGAGTCCCGGGAAAGGATAATATATAGTTTTAATTCCGAAAATCAACCCTGGTGGGGATGAAAATGGGGTTGAAAGTTTGTATGGAGAATTTTTAACAGCTGATACGATTTAGATAGAAATGAGTATGGAGATAATTTGAGTCTCGAGAAATGTCATAGGATAGTTTTCAAACCCTTGTGGGGGTGAAAAGGGAGTTGGAAGTTGGTATGAGGAATTTTTTACCGCTGAACTGATTTAGATGAAAATTGGTATAGTGATAGTATGGGTCTCGAGAAAGGACAAAGGATTGTTTCATCTTCAAAAAAGCCCCCCCCCCCCCCATTTTACTTAAGAATCTTGGGTCCAAAAATCTATCTTACACATATAATAATGCTGAAGAGGGTCGAAAGTCTGTATATGGAATATATTCCAAAAAAAGTTGGCTGCTGATACTTAGAATCGATAACAGAACACGTTCCAATGAAATTTTGTATAGAGATGTGAGAATGAGTATATAGTGACAGTGAGAAGTGAAAAAAGTCGAGAACCTGAAAGTAAAAAATGTCACAAATGTCCAAAATGTAAAAATTTCAAAAAAAATCAATAATATTTCCCAAATTTTCAAAATTTCAAAAATTTCAAAAATTTCATACACAAATTATGAAAAAAATGAAATAAAATTAAATAACGTAACTTCGTTCCAACCGAAGTTTCGTTCGTTCCACGACACTCAGGTATTTTTTTTTCTCTGACGTTCATTAGTGCATTGTAATTTGCTTACATTGAAGAATAAATACCTTGATCTACAACAATATCATAAATCCTCTATTCCGGGTTCGGAAACCGTATGTAATTACCACCATTAATGCAATCAGTAACGTAACATCAGTGTATTCTCTGTGACAGTGTGGTAAAAACGTAATGAAAATCCGCCCTCCTCCCCGACCGCCGGCACAATAAGGTTGGTCATGGCGGTTATTCTAATGGTTTCCGAACACGTCACGTAGGATTTTTTAAATATGTGTGTAGATAAAGCAGTGCATGCTTCTATTAGGGTACACATAAAATGGGGGGTTAATTTTTTTTCGCTCCAACTCTATCGTGTTGGGTATTATTGAATAGGTCTTTTAATACATTTTTTGGATGAAACTGATAGTTTCGTAAATATTAGATTTGAAAGTTCAAAAAAGGGCGTCTCTTGCATCTAACTTTATTCCAATTCAAGAAAATCCCCAGCCAGGTTATACATAGCCTATAAACGTTTAAAAGGGGGGGGGGGGTTGTAGCCACTACACTCGATTGAGTTAAATTTGCATGGGTCACCCCCCCCCCCCCCCGAAGTACACCTCAAATAGAAAAAAACGTTACTGACCCCCTCAAAAAATCATTTTTGCATTTGTGACCCCCCCCAAATTTCAACCGCGCCTGTTCTTACCTTTCATGCATAGACTGATTTGACGGGAGGATCGATTTCGGATTTTCGATCGAAAAGTGGTACTGTATCCGATATACACCTACTACTCTATGTTGTTTAAATCATGCCAAAAAAAAGTATTGATTTTTGAGTGTAGTTTCATTTAGTGGTAATTGTAAAATATTTTATCAGGACTACTGTCCTCTAGCGTATCCATCTGTCAACTTTACTTCAAGTTCCGCCTCCAGGTTAGCGGGAGAGAAATTAGGGGTGAATTAGTTTTTTTGATTAATTAGATAGTTTTTCTTAAATTCTTGTGAACTTTACGCGTCATTTCAAGCGACTGTTTAATAAAAACTCACTGATTACCTACTAGGTAAAAAGTAAAAGTTCACTATTTTCGTTTCATAAAGTACGTAAACCACATCCGTTTACTTAGATAACATTCATTATCACCAATTTCACTAAACTTTATAATATTCAACTATTTTACGAGTTAAATTTTGCGGGGTGATACCTACTGACTGTCAAGGCTGCGGCCTTGACTTAAAGTAATTACTAAAACTAGGTATTAAATTACCTACTATAAGTCAATTGCTAATAAGGCCTAAAGTAAATTATTATAAAGAAATACATTATAATTATATTAATTGTATAGGTACTTAAAACATTTCTATTTTTGTGGTACTTATTTTTTGGATTCCACAGGCAATTTTCGGCTTGATACAATTATATGAATTTGAATGTTTTGTCACCGTCAGTGCTCATATTAGCCATTTTATTCCATCGAGATTTACCAGCAAGAAACCACTAATACCACTCGCTTCTATATAACCGAACCGACCCGACCCGACCCGTCTACATGAGAACGATCGCGATAGTGCTGCCAAAGCCACAAAGAGAGTACCTACTGACTCAAGACTGAGTGTAGACTGAATGAGTCTGAATCAAGACTTAATGAAGACTGAATGCCGAGACACTGCGCGCATGGTTTTATACTGTCACCAGGTGGGTAAATCAAAACGTCACTTTTAATGACTACCTTAGCACGGGCCAAACTTAGACCACTTCCGAGCAAAACAATGCTCGTCTTTTTCCAAACTTGTTACAATTTCAACAAGGGTATCTTATTGCAACAAAATATCATAATTCTATCAGTTGTGATGTTTATAGCGTAGCTCTGCGAAGGCGTTGCCATCGCGGTTCTAAACATATATATGTATATAATCGTATAGATACAACTAAATATACAATAAATACATAAATCAATATGTGTACCTAGGTACCTCCACAAGTCGTTGGAAAGCCACAGTTTATACTTGTTTTGTTTTCCGCGACCTAGCCGGCTACAAATGTTGGCCCTACCCTCTATTATGGGCAGTTGTTACGTAGTTACTTAGGTAAATAGGTATTACCTTTTTCTAACAAAATGTTTCGCTGGCCTGTCACTCTGACTTCCACCGATAAAATAGCTGCCA
The DNA here is from genome assembly GCA_947086415.1 of Pammene aurita. Taxonomy (NCBI): domain Eukaryota; kingdom Metazoa; phylum Arthropoda; class Insecta; order Lepidoptera; family Tortricidae; genus Pammene; species Pammene aurita. The sequence goes on along the minus strand of OX352292.1, from coordinate 37,117,536 downwards.
GATTCCCGGATCTAGTAATAAAGAAAGTACAGCAAACTAAATAGAGGGGTTAAGTAAGTATTTCCTATTATATGGGGTTTGTAGCTGTTCAAATATGTCGAAGTGTGACATTGATAATTCAAAGTTAAACGGATTCAAATAATTATTTCGGGGAATGTAGGGTAAATCACTAGTAACTCGCCTTTCAATAACTGGCCACCTCATACTAAAAATTAACTCTATTTAGTATAACTTGGCCAGTTATTGAAGGGTGGCCAGTAATTAAAACCTTATAAGTACTAAATTGAACTCTGTTTATAGGTGAATATAGTTCATTATTAGTATAAGGTGGCCAGTTATTGAACGATGGCCGTATCCGTTTATATTGCTACAGAAAGCTGCAGAGATAGTTGACCTCATACATTATGTATGGGTATATTTTAGCATAATTAATAATTTATATGAAATGAAAATACATAACATAAACCACGTTTTTTAAGTTGAAACAATAAAAAAATACAAGTAAACAAATCCATAATATTTACAACCAAATCGATTAACTATATAATTTCCCGCAAACACAGGCTACGTGGTATTCTAAAAGAAAGTCAAAAAAGGTCAGAGATTGTTTACCGACGCCCATTGTAGTCCATGATAAGAATTTTTATTCCCTTTGTTGTAACGCGAAAGGTGGCAAATTTAAAGTAGGGGACATCATAGTCTTTGATGAGTTCTCTTGTTTATGACTTTGGTTACGGGGGCCGTAATCTTTGAGACAATGACGCCCGGGATTAATACAAGTGAATTGGGCCGAGGATCCTTTTGTTTTTTTCGGCGGTGAGTGCTTTTGGAGTTATTGTTGAGGCATCTCCATTCAGAAGTTGGCAAACTATGACGGGCTTCAGGGTGTCGGGAACGACGGCCTCACTGTTACATATTTGTTATGAATGCATGAACGTGGAAGCGATCAATGAGTGCATTCCCGAGCTATCTGATGGTATCTTTTAAAGCTTTTTCTAGGTACATTAGTGAAAGATTCATGAAAAGGCAAAATTCCATTTGTAAATATTGCGCATTATGCTTTTTGCATGGGCTTCAGTTCTTTAAGTAGGATAGGAAAGTTATGTACTCGTAGCTAGTGTAGGTACTATTCTAAAAATAACTTTAAGAGTTGCTGAACAAGGTGTAATGCAATGAATAAAAGTTAATTTCTATTTTCCACTTCCAGAAAACAATATCTTTAGGTACAGTCAAGTGCAAATATACGTATCGAAAAAATCGTCTCATAAATATGGTAATACGCACTTATTACAACGGAATAAGATACATATTTTCGAGTAAGATGAGTACACCCATATTTTACGTGCTACTACAATCGCGGTATAAATCTGCTGCGTTTCACATTCATTTTGGTATTACCACTATGCAAATATGATTCTGATGTAGCGAAAACTCTTCGTAAGAGTGGCCAAAAATGTTGCGCAATGAGCCGTATGTACTAAAACAAAAGTGTTTGCTATTGTAAGCAATTTACAAGTGGTACGAATAGGTACCAGTTAATACAGAAAATCATATTGCTTTAAATTCCACGAATGTGTGGGTGTTCATACTAATAGTTACCTAAACAACAAAATTCTGAAATTGTATGTTATATAAAGAAAGATAAGGTCGTATCAACTAGGTATTACTCGTACGGCTCCAAATTAACCTAACAGTGAATGAATTATTACCATTTTCAATTTGTGAAGGTAAGTACAATTTATTATAATTCATAGCGGACAATAGAACAGACGGGTTTCTTTCGCTTTTGTTGGACGGGCTCATTGTTGCCCGCATTGCGTGACATAAAATTATCGCGCGCCACAATGCTAGGTTTCCGGACTATTTACTAGCAGTTCGCCTGACACGATGCTGTCCTTGATTTAACTATAGTACATAGGCTGCTATTTATATATCCGGAAACCGGGATTACAATCTTCTTAAATAGCATATTTGACCTCCATGGTAAAATTTGAACTTTTTTAAGTACTGGCCGGTATATTTTTTCTTTCTTATTAACGCTCGTGTTTTGTTTTTGACGGGTTTTAAATGTCATCTCGCAGCAAGAATGGAACTCACTCGTGAAAATATTCGTGCTATGATTTATTATGATTTTCGGCGTGGTTTAACGCAACACCAGTGCATAGATCAACTAACTTCAACTTTTGGTGATGAAGCCCCATCTAAAACTACTGTGTATCACTGGTTTAGTGAGTTCAATCGTGGACGTAGTATGCTTACGGACGAAGTTAAGGCAGGTCGCCCGAAATCGGTCGTTGTACAACAAAATATCGAGGCTGTGCGAAAACTTATAATGGACGACCGACATGTTACGTACTGCGAGATAGAGGCGACTCTGGGTATTTCTATGACCAGCATTAATAGCATATTACATAATTATTTGGCTGTAAAAAAAATTTGTTCGCGTTGGATACCCCACAACTTAACAAAAGAGCAAAAAGATGCTCGCGTCGAATGGTGCAATAAAATGTTAAAAAAATATAACCGTGGTGACTCAAAAGCCGTTTATAACATCTATACAGGTGACGAATCCTGGATCTATGCATACGATCCCGAAACGAAGCAACAATCAACGGTATGGGTGTTTCAAATTGAGCCGAACCCTACGAAAGTTACTCGTGCAAAAAGTACATTGAAACAAATGGTGGCCTGCTTCTTCGGTATTAATGGCCATGTAGCTACAGTGCCACTAGAAAACCGTAAAACGGTTAATTCAGAGTGGTACACGACCATTTGCTTACCGGAAGTATTTGAACAAATTCGTAAAACTAACCAGCGACGAAGAATCATTCTTCATCATGACAATGCCAGCTGTCATACGTCACGCGAAACAACTCTATTTTTGGAGGGTCAAAATGTGGAATTAACGGGTCATCCGCCGTACAGCCCTGACTTGGCACCCAACGATTTTTATTTCTTTCCAAATATAAAGAATAAATTACGCGGTCAACGATTTTCGACCGCTGAAGATGCTGTCGACGCATTCAAACAACACGTTATGGAGGTACCTCAGGCGGAGTGGCAGAAGTGCTTTAAAAATTGGTTCACGCGAATGCAAAAGTGCATAGATCATCAAGGGGAATACTTTGAAAAACAATAAAACCATTTTCAGCCGTGTACGTTTGTTTGTTTTTTTGTTTCCGGATATATAAGTAGCAACCCTCGTTATTTTATGCAACAGTTGTATAAGAGGGGTCAAAAAAGGTGAGTGGCGTGGGTAACAATTTGAGCCGTAGGCGAAAATTGTTAAGAAAAACGCCACGAACCTTTTTTGACCTACTTATACGACGTTGCATACAATACTTTTTCTACGACTACACATAGTTTTACAAAAAATGCGAAATTGAACTGGATGGGACGAAATGCAAAATTCATGGATATTGCAGTTATTAATTTTGTCAACATAATCAACAATAATTTAAGTTTCACCTTTTAAAACACTGCATTTCAAGAATACTAACACAAGCACACACCGTCGTTATCAAATCAATTATCAAAGAGCGGCAGCGATTAGTAAAAATATATTATTTTCAAAGTTTGCAGTTTGCCATCACAAACGAATGGCAAACGTATAAACTAAAAAGTAAATATGTCTGTGGTTCTTTTAATTTTTTCGTTTTTGAAGTTTTTTTTTCTAAAAACGCTACGTTTATTTAGGTTTCTTAGCTTGGCAGTAATGTATTTTCCTCTAAAGTCCTGACTGCACGCGATTCTATTTTGGCGCTTATATTTAACAGTTGTTTTTTTGGGGAATAGACTAGATAGACTTTTCTTCGAGTATATTATCTATGTGTTTCTTCGAGTATATAGATGATGATGAATGTATAAATGATAAATAAACGGGAGTAGAAAAAAATATATTTGTTGGGTTCACAGGGCACCTCTGTTAGCAGTTGCATTATATCACATAATAACCCTAGGGTCTTTATGAAGAATAGACTAGATAGACTTTTTTGAAATTGCATAAGACATGCTTTTGTATTCTTTTGCGGGACCATATAATTGACAGATAAAAGTACCGGAGTAGAAAAAATAAAAAATAAAGCGTGTAAAGTACGCGTGCAACGAACTCAACGAACATGCAGGGCGGGAACGTGAAGTTACAACATGTTGGAAATATTTAATATTTTGTTGCTAGTGCATTAGTTATGTATGATCATTATTTTTACTATAAGAATGGAAAAAAAATACACATGTACAAAAAATCTCCATAAAACTACATTCAGTTTTACTGTTACATTATAGATAAGTATTACAAAACCTTAGCTTTCGAAGATACCTAATCGATTTTATTTTTTTATTTGACTAGAATAAGCTATTTTCAGTCAGCATTGAGGCCGATAATTTCTGTCAATGGCACTTGTGTGGGCGCTGTTGAGCCAAGAGGAGGCACAGTATTCCGCTGTGACGCTGTCGAATACACCAGCGCTAAAGCGGTTGGCTGCGGTGTTATTGAGGTGCGCGCTATAAGACTTCGGTCCAGGGTAACACCCAGATATTTGGATAAAGGGTTTAGCGTGGAGCCTATGAATGGTATGCTAAGTTTATTGCTGGCACCCTGTGGAGTTAAAACTTGTTATAACAGCTGTTTATTACTCAAAGGTACATTAAAGCAGAGGCTGGGAAAATGAGGATTTCCAGGCAATTAGGTATAGTGATACGAGGCCGGGAATTCGTTTTAACGAAATTGTATTTTTAAGAAAAGCACTATACATGCCTATATGTCGCACGTTCAGAATTATAGTGACCTAACTAAAAATTACTAGTTTTCGGGAAACGACAAAAACAACTGCGACGTGTTCGATGATTTTATGAAAACACGGTTATTATCGGCATATACTTGATAAATAATTACTGATGTTTATGTTTTATTAAGCGTTATTTATTTATCTAGAAGCCCTTGACCATAAGTATGGAAAAAAAAGTATTTACAATTTTTTATAAAAAAAATTCGAAAGAAGGGCCCATTTGGGTCTATTTATGATTGAAAATGTTTTTTTTAAAAGACCTATTTATACATAGGTCTGTATAAATCTCAAAAATCTTTCTAAAAAAGGACTCATTTCTTAAAAGTTCACTATAATGTCTAACTTATTATTGTTTTAAGGGACTCTTCCTATTCTACATAATAAAAACGACATAAAAATAATGAAATTTATATATTTGGAATCACAAAAATGTCTTATAGTTAACCAAAGACAATCAAAAATCAAATTTCCCTCTAGAAAAAAAAACATAATAAACAATATTTCTATCAAAATAATCTATCATATCAAAACTAGGTACCTATCTAAGTATAGTTAATATCAAAATTAGGTAAGTATCTTTTAAATGCTAACGAGATCATGTTAGTCTTTATTTAAAGCATCAATTGCCCTCTATAATTATGAACCATAATCATCAACATCAACAGAAACATACACAATATTGTACTATATGAAACTACAATATTGTACTATAAAAATCTACATACTACATAAGTAATAGCTTACTTATAAATAATGACGAGATCATGACGTAAGTCTTTGCTTTAACCATCATTTTACTTGCCTCTTAGAACTGCTAATAATAGCCACTAACATCTAGGATACTACAATATAATTATTTTGTATTATAAAAATCTGCATAATAACTTGGGATTAAGTTTTGATTAATGAGATCCCGTAAGTCCTTTTTCTTGTGTTCACCTAATTCCAATTTGTGAGAAAATGCTTTCTCAAGAGTTATTTCGTCTGGACCAAGCATTTTTTTTCGTTTATTTCTGATATTGAGCTTATTAAACTGATCTTCACTGAACGAAGTTTTAAATTCAATTATAAATGGTTCCGATTTATAAAATTTAAGAACCTTGATATCAGTCCACAATAAACTGTTTCTGTGTTCATCTTAATTGTAATTGTATCCCCAACTTTCCTGCAAAATTTTAAGATCAACAAAAAAGTCGTATGTCAATTCCATCACATGAAAAGGTTTTCCAGTTTTACGTGCGTTCTTAATTAGAATCACATACTGGCATGGCGTGTATATTGGTCCCGACTTTTTGTTTCTTTTAATTTCTTTTTCGATAAGACTGTGGAAATTATCACCTTCGTTTTGTGTGTGTGTGAATATTTTCAAAAATTGTCACAGCATAAGAATACAATGATGCGATATATTTATTTTTATTTTGACCACAACAATTATCTGAATAAAATATCACATTAAGGTTTTTGTTTGGGTTTTGATCATTTAAACGTTTAAGATAATCTAAAATACAAGATCCAATTTCATTGGCTCCTCTTTTGCCTTGTACTTCATCCCAGAAATAGGAATACACATTGTCATATGCCCCGATCTCAGTTTCACTCTTTTTGTTACTCTTTCCTCGCGTCGGATCTGTCTTATTTAACATCTCTACATTAGTGAAATTTAGGCAATTTAATTTAGACTTATAAAAGAAAGCATATGTTTCACCAGTAGGACATTGAAGAACAGTCTGAAAATCATAAACCGCGCATATATTTGTTTCATTTATGTTCTGACGATCAACACGCTTCTCGTGTAGGCTTAGCTCTTTTTCGTTAATATGATCTTCATATTTGTGTTGAAGTTCCAGTTTGAGTTTTGCGTTTGCCAGTTCATATTGCAAACAAAGGTTACACCTGTCTTTTTTTGGTTGAAAAAAGCCTATGTTAAAGTCACTATTAAATATCTGATTGTACATCCAATACTCACAAGTATGTTTACCTTCGTCTATTTGAGATTGCACAAAATGTCGCCAAAGGTCCGCTATAGTATTCTCACCACTTATAAATTCTCTAGTTTCTTCGTCACACTCTTTGGATTTATCAGCAATATCGAAATACTCTCTGGAAGTTTGATCTCTCAAAAAATGAGACTCAATTGTGGGTAATGACCCAATGTGTTGCTTTATGTGTTCAATAAGGAGAGGATCCGTTGGTTTTCTTGACGTGTGCTTGCCTCTGTTGTCTGTACTGATGAATCCATTTTGGTCAGTTTTTTGTTTTACCGTTCTAATTTGACGATCACATATTCCAAGCGTGTTAATGTAAAAGATTTTACAAACACGAATTTTGTTGTTGTTTACTGTGAAATAGAAAGCATTATTAGGTAATCTAGGCTTTTCAGCATTAGTATATTTATATTTTGGTTTTATCTCCATCATGCAAGATCGTATGTAAGAGCTTTGTAATTCAGCGTCACCTATAGACCAATATTGTTCTAACAACGCCTGTCTATCGGTGTCATTAACATTCTCATGGCATTTCAGCTTACATGTACAAGCACTTTTGATTGACCGAGCAGGCATTTTTTTTTTAGTTAGACTCGAGACAATCATAAGCTTTTCCAGAATTCCTCATTTTTTTTGCTAAGTTTTGTTTCCATTTAGATGGATTTCGCGTACGTTTCCTGGATCTTCTAGTGGTTTCTGGAACAGAATCACCATTGTTTTTGTTTGTGCTAGAATTCGATTGCGAAGCCGAAGCCGAAGAACTTGAGCTTGAGACACGACGTGAACGGCCTCTTTGATTTGAACTATGGATAGTATACGTTGGATCTGAGTCACTTAAGTCAACATCGCTCTCATCCGAATTAATAGGTGATTGATGATATTTTTTTGTTGATCTGCTTGTATTTTGCCCGCAAGCTTTAGACGTTGAAGGCCCGTTTATAATAGGATGAGGCTCTGAATGACGTTCGCTAGATGATGACCTACTCGAAGAAGAGGAAGAGCTGGAGTCACTGCTGCTAGATGATGATGAACTATTTACCGTATTAGGTTGCTGAATTTCCGTTTTATTTCGTAAAATATCCAGCTTCGATGTCGATGATTCTGCTTGACTGAGTTTTTGACCATTTTCAACGGATTTATTGCGAAAATTCATCTCACTTGCATTACATAGAAGAAGCATCTTTGGATCAATATAAGGCACCGATCTATCAGGAGAACCTTCTATTACTGAAGAGCTATGTGATGATTCATTTCCAATGTCAAGATAGTTCTCCTTATCGGGATTATCTTTCTTGTCAGCCAACGATAAGCTTACGTCATCCGCTGTGTTCTTACTAACATTATCAGTCTTTTTATTTTTTGCTAATGATTTATATCCTTTTATGGTTTTTGTTTTATTGCTCACATTGTTGTCCCGACTTCCATTTCCTACACTTAAGTTCAGCTTATCTAAAATATAATTAGCTCTTCTCTTCATTTTTAATGAAAATGTGCACAAACAACTGAAAATAAAATTACAAAATGGTTAATTTTGGTAAATTACACTAGTGAGATAAAACGACTTATTTAAAATTATACTAAATGTACATTATTAATACACAAACCCAAGCCTTAAATGGTCACTATGTTTAAGCTAATTCTCGGTAAAAGAAAGACGCTATCTTAAATAACATTCAAGGTTAATATTATTTTCGTTAAAATATAGACGTATTAAGGATTGCGTCTTACAATTACACTAGTTTTCAGTCAAAGACTGACTCAAACCCAAATAAGTCGGATCTATGACAAACAATATAGCTATTACATGGGCTCAAATCAAACTAAGTCTTTCTTTTACTAAAAATGTAAACGTCTACGTACCTTATTTTCGGTATTAAACAGCCTCAATTCGTTTTGGGTCACCATTAAACCAAACACGTAACGACCTGCTCAGTGAACTCACGGCACATTACTGCTTGCGTCTTGCTCACACCGGCTAGCACCCGAGGAACGGGGAGGGAGTAAAAGAGACCGAAGTCTATGTTTATCTCTTTCTACACTACTTTGGGTCGCTCTTGTACCAGCATTCGATGAAGGACGTCTGACAAGGTCTTTTTATGAGCGAAACTCAAAATACCCAAATTTTGGATTAGGTCACTCACTTCTGAAGGTGCGATGTATAGTGCTTTATTTAAGTATATTTTTTTCTTTTGACGTGTATTGTATCTGTGCATTTACGAAATTAATGAATACGAATATGAATATGTATAGTGATTTTCTTAAAAATTCAACGAAATAAAAAATAAAAATATTAAAAATGGTTTCAGACATAAGGCTACTACTAATACTCAACTTAACTTGTATTGTTATTCCTACTTCAGACACCTACGTACTTAATTTTTTTTTTACAATTTTTTGTAAATATTTCAATAACCTCAATAAATACGTAATTTTTTTCGTACAAAACAACAGTATGTATTTGCTTTGCATTGATTTCTAGACGTCACACTATTAAGACTTTTAATTAAATAACCTATAATTATATGGTTATTAATTAATTATCCTACACACAAACTACATCAAAGACATTTTACTTACCACGTAAACAAAAACATGCGTAAAAATATCTTTGGGTTATTAAGTCTCGACTGCTATAATAATATTCTGTCTTTGCATTTTATTGTCACTGAACGACTTTTGTAAAACTCTTAGTAGTAGGCTCTTAGGCTGAAGTACTAGACCTCGGACTATCCGATCATACATGTCAGGTTAACACTGTTCCCACTAGCCTAGGTTTTAAAGAACAGTATTGGCACGTATATAACCGAAACCCAGATAAATTACTAGAAATATTTCTGAAATACATCTCAAAAATCAGTTTTTCAGATGTGTACTCCTTAACAGATCCAAATAATGCTTATAAAACATTTATTGATACATACAGTCTTATTTGTGACCTTTGCGTACCGACTACAAAAATTAAAGTAACACATAGAAAGAAACCTAATTGGAAAAGTAAAGGAATTGTGATTGCTAGTAAACGGAAAAGGCAATTATACTTACAACCTCTAAAATCAAATAACGCGAATGTGAAAAGTGAATACAAAAATACTGTGGGATCATAAAAGGGGTGACGAAGCCGTCAAAGCGTAACACAAATAGTAACTTCATTAACCAGAGTACTAACAGAAGTAAGGCTACATGGCAGATAATAAAACAAAATACAACACACATAAACACGATAAAGGATACAATAGAATCTATACATAAAGATAATATTATTTTGGACAATCCTCTTGACATTGCAAATTCAATAAATGAATTCTTTTTAACATTAAATAATTTTAGTAAAGTAAGTGACCCTCAATAGAAACCAATTATCCAGCCAGTCGTTTCTAGCATATTTATGAGACCAGCGACATATGAAGAAATCGTAAAAATTGTAAAAGAATTGAAGAATATAAATAGTACTGGACATGATCAAATACCTTTGAAATTAATTAAATCAAGTATTGAGCACATAGCGGGGCCCTTGACCCATATTATAAATTTAACTTTAGAAAGTGGCATCTTTCCTGATGATCTAAAGAAGGCGTTAATAAGGCCTTTACACAAAAAGGGTCCAAACTAGATATGAATAATTATAGACCCATTTCATTGCTGCCAAATTTCTCAAAAATATTCGAAAAAGTAAGATTGAATCGCATGTCATCTTTTTTTGATAAACATAAAATAATAAATGCATTTCAATTTGGGTTTCAAAAAGGAAAAAACCGGCTAAGTGCGAGTCGGACTCGCGCATCGAGGGTTCCGTACAAACCTATAATAATAAGCAAAAGTTGTAGTATGTTTATTACTAATTTCAATTTAATACCTCTACGCGTTTACGAGGAAAAAGGTAGTAAGTTTAAAATTTAAAAAAATGTTTTTTGTATGACTAAAAATGTCTACTTTTCGTAATTTTTCCTTTGTTTGTGTACTACATGAAGTTTCTTTGTACCAAGTTTCAAGTTTCTGAGTTCACGGGAAGTACCCCGTAGGTTTTGCGAGTGCCGAAAAACTCTAAAATTTGCAGCATAAACGACTATATCTTTTGATTGCGTTGGCTTTAAAGTTTGATTTTTTCACAGCTCTAAGGGACAATAGACTTGAGTATTTGATATAAATTTCAGCTTGATACCTCCACGCGTTCCTGAGAAAAATGGTTTTGACAGACAGACAGACAGACAGACAGACAGACAGACAGACAGACGGACAACAAAGTGATCCCATAAGGGTTCCGTTTTCTCCTTTCGAGGTACGGAACCCTAAAAATACTACATTAGCTATATTTAAAATTTTACATTAAGTCTGGATAGACATGGACAAAAGAAAAACTTCTATTGGATTCATAATTATTTTACATTTTTTAAAGTGGGTATTCCACTCATACATTAGTATGTTATTCAATCAAATACAAACATTGAAAACATTGAAAAAATAATCAACCCAGTTGGACTGACTCCAACTCCAACTGGGTTGGAGTCCAACTGGGTTGATTATTTTTTCAATGTTTTCAATGTTTGTATTTGATTGAATAACATTCTATTGGATTATTTATAGACATGTCAAAGGCGTTCGACTGCGTTTCACATGAAATTCTGTTGAGACAGCTGGAGCATATCGGGATACGAGGAGTTGCTTTAAAGTTAATGCAGAATTATATCAATAAAAGAACACAAGCCACGTTATTAGACTCATATGACAAGAATACAAAGACCGTAACAAAAGTAATATCAAAATATGACATTAATCCGCAAGGGGTACCTCAAGGCAGTGTCTTGGGACCTCTCTTGTTTCTAGTATATATCAATGAGCTGCCTTTGATCATTAACCACCTGTGTGTTAAGTTTGCCGACGATGCTACTATTTTTGTGTCTGAAGAAAACGGGTCGGATATAGTCGATGAATTACACAATAGCTTAAAACTTGTAATTGATTGGTTGTCAACTTTGAATCTAAGTCTGAACCTGGACATGACAAAAGTTGTACAATTTGTTAACTATAAGCAGACACCAAATAGTTTAAATGTAGAAATAAAAGGTAAAAGAATTGAGCAAGTAAATAGTACAAACCTCTTAGGTGTTACAATAGATAGCAACTTGAACTGGAAGTATCACATTGAAAATGTAAACAAAAAAGTAGCCAGAACATGTTATGCATTATCCATACTTTCTAATATAACTTCAAGCGACGTCGCAAAGAAGGCGTACTATGGAAATGTTTATCCCCACCTGACGTACGGTATAATATTTTGGGACAATTCGGTAATCATTGAATCAACATTTCTCTTTGAAAAGAAATGTCTACGAAATATATTTACGTTGAGAAATATGAAATCCCTAAGCGACGTTTTTAAAGACATTGAAATATTAACTCTGACGTGTATTTATATATTAGAAATTTGCATATTAGTCAAGGAACGAAATGACATTTTTACCAAAAAAAGTGACCTAAAAAATAATACAAGAACACAATATAAATATGATGAATGTACAGTTAGATCTTCTAGTTTTATACTTAGCAAGAGCTCTTATGTCTCAGGAATTAAGATTTTTAACCATGTACCTGAATACATTATGTCTCTAAATGGTATCACATTTAAAAATAAGCTCAAGAAATGGCTAATAATAAAAAGTTAAAATTATTTTGAAATACTATTGTTGTTATTGTTTTAGTATATTTGACTAGTTTTAAGTTTATTATTGTACGTCCGAAATGGACAAGCTGTTGGACTCTATTCTACCCACAACATCTAAATGTACACAGTTCTGACAATAAATCTATCTTATCTTATCTTATCTTATCTTAGTACGTTTTTCGACCATTCATAATGTAAATTCAGTGATCGTATCTAGGATGCAATTTGGGGTGAACGACCTCAAACGTTATGCTTATCGTGGATGTGTCTCGGATTTCCCGGGATTTTGGGAAATGGACTATTGTAAATAATAAGTTTTACGAGGGTTAAACTAAATAAATAAAATGAAAATATTCGCTATCTATAAGAAGGTCATTTATTTTACATGTACTTTAAAAAACATTTTATAACTCTTATCAACAGAAATGTATTGTATAAATAAACGAGTTACTACTTTCTCAAACAAAATTAAAATAAACTCATCTTTTACATGCCACTGTCAGAACTGGACCAAACTGAAATGATCACTCAGTCGAAAGTTCTGAGGTATCAAATATAAAGAAATACAATCGAATTAAAAACCTTCTCTTTTTTTGAAGTCGGTTACAAATAAAATGAAATTAATTCTGTTATTTTGTAGTCGTGTTTATACCATTAAAGTAACATACTATTATTTTTTCAATATTTTCAGTCGTCAATCGATTTCTTTTAACGTCTAAGATCCATTTGTAAGTGGAAAAAGACCTTAAGTCGAAAGCGACTTCTACTGATGTTAGTGGAGCGAATTCGTAAATAGAACTTTCGTCACTTGTAGATTCGATTGAATCTAATCTGCGTATTACCGCACAGTGTCAAGGTCAGGGTTTCGATTAATAACTGCTTCTAATTTATTTATGATAGGTAAACTAGAACACCAATTTACAACTATCCTTACTTGATCAAATTCTACCAATGCGAACGACTGATATGTTGCGTTCTTGTAGGCGGGTTCAAACTATCTCGATGATTTTAAAACTTTCGTCTATGAAGTCAAAATTTTGTTTAAGGTTGGGTTTCCGCAACACTAGCTTAGCTTTTCTAATGGCCACTGAATCTGAAGCTTTTAAACATAATAAAACCGAATTGATTTCATTAAAGTATTTTACGTAGTAAGAAACATCAGAGAGCCATGTACCCCACTTAGTTACCACGGGCTGGGGAGGTAAAGGCAAATTAGGGTAATTTTCTTTTAACAGTTTCACTCGAGTAGGAGATTTCAAAAATATTTTTTTTAATTCGCGATCATAGAGTCTACATCAACCCAATGGGATCGAATTTCTTAACATGGATCATCTTTGCTAAAAAACTTTTTAAAATTCGTCCAGCTTTTAACATATAGGCAACACTATCTGTACACAACATAAGAACATTGTCAACTTTGTCTTCGTAAGATTCACCCCATATTTTTTTTAAACAATCAATAACAAAATTTGACATGGTCTCCCCATTAACTACTTCCAAGACTTTACACTCTGCTAGATAAGTTTTTTCAGAAACAGTCGAATTCAAAGGCGAATTCGAATTTAACCAATAAATGGACTACATATCTACCAAGAAAATCTGTTGATTCGTCCAGCGATAACCATATTTTTTTACTAGTTGTGCCCGCGGCTCCGCCCGCGTGGAATTCGGTCTGTGTCAGTAAGCGGCTAATTCACCCCTAATTTCTCTCCCGCTACCCTGGAGGAGGAACTTGAAGTAAAGTTGACAGATGGATACGCTAGAGGACAGTAGTCCTAATAAAATATTTTACAATTACCACTAAATGAAACTACACTCATAAACATACGTCGTTATCGCGGGAGCAACAACGATTTGACAGTAGTCAAAGATTATGACAAATAAGAAATAACAGAAGTGACAGTAGTTTCAACGCGTTTGTACATAACAGAAGTGACAGTAGTTTCAACGCGTTTGTACATACCTACAAGTTCAAAATTTATCGATGTTTTTTCTAATATCTAAACTTCGTAATCGACTTGATTATAGTACTTACATACTAAAAAGATTAGCCACGCAATCCTAACGACAACCTCTTCAGTCACCAGTTATTCAAAACAATTTACATTCATGATCGATTTGTCTGGACTTGTAAATAAAGGATTATTTTAGACACACGAAGAGTATTTTTTTCTCAAAAATCAACGTTAGGTACTTTTTATTATTTTCATTAAAAATAAATCTTCTGTTAAACGAAATTTCTACTCAAAAAGACGCAGTTTAACGAACGTCGAAAAGGAGCAAGTCGAGTTTGATTGATCATTTCTAGCAAAAACATTGTGCTAGATATGAAGAACTTCTTAGAGGCTAAGACATGTAGGCATAATATTCTGTTTATAATAAACGGACATTCTGTTATACATATTCTTCAACACATTTGTATTTGCTCCCGCGATAACGATGTATGCTCATAAATGAATACTTTTTTTATTATATTTTTTTTGGCATGATTTAAACGTCATAGAGAGTAGTAGGTGTATATCGGACGATACAGGACCACTTTTGTATTTATATGAACGTATAAATACAAAAGTGGTCCACGGCAAATATCATCCAAATCGATCCTCCGTCAAATCAGTCAAAGCATGAAAGGTACGAACAGGCGCGGTTGAAATGGGGGGGGGGGGGGGGTCACAAATGCAGAAATGTTTTTTTTCTATTTGAGGTGCACTTGGAGGGGGGGTCCATGACCCATGCAAATTTAACTCAATCGAGTGTAGTGGCTGCCCCCCCCTTTTAGACGTTGAATTTTTATAGGCTACGTATAAACTGGCTGGGGATTTTCTGCAATTGGAATTAGTAATCCTTAAGGGGTGATTACCGGGATAACAATGAAAAAAAAACCGGCCAAGAGCATGTCGGGCGATGCTCAGTGTAGAGTTTCGTAGATGCTGCCCTGTTACAAAACATCCGTTCAAAAGGTCGTTTATTTGGGCGCTTACGTCATTTTACTATTCGGCATTTCCTTTCACTATGCGTTTTTGACTAATAATTCATTTTTTATTGGAAGTTCTTATCAGGCCTCACCAAATTTCAGCTTTCTAGTGCGAACGGTAACTGAGCTAGACCGCGGACAGACGGAGGAACATGGCGATGTAACTGTTACGTAATAAGGCCTAATTATGTACAGAAGCATACACTGCTTTACCTACGCACATATTAAAAATCCATAGAAACCATTAGAATGACCGCCATTACACCGCCATGACCAACATTATTGCGCCGGCGGTCGGGGGGCGTGCCGGCGGTCGGGGGGGCGGATGTTCATTACCATAGGTAATCAATTTTCATACGTTTTTACCACACTGTCACAGATAATACACTGATGTTACGTTACTGGTTGCAATAATGTTGGTAATTAATTACATACGGTACCGAACGCGGAATAGAGCATTTATGATATTGGTGTAGATCAAGATATTTATTCGTCAATGTAAGCACATTACAATGCACTAATGAACGTCAGAGAAAAATAAAATACGTGATTGTCGTGGAAAGTGTGTGAATCGAGTGCGATTGGAACGAAGTTATGTTATTTAATTTTTGACTTTTTCGTAAATTTTGTTTTTATTTTTTAGAAATTTTGGAATATTTTGGAAATTTTGGAAATTTTGGAAATTTTGTAAATTTTGTAAATATTGAAAATTTTGGAAATTTTGGAAATTTTGAAAATTTTGGAAATTTTGAAAATTTTGGAAATTTAGAAATTTTACATTTTCGAAGTTGTTGACATTTTTGACATTTTCGAAATTTTGAAAAATCTCGACTTTTAAGGTTCTCGACTTTTTTCACTTTTATCACTTTGTCACTACTCAGTTTCACTACACTTTACTTCACTTTATTCTATTTTATATATTTTTTATTTCATTCCATTTTACATGTTTCTCAATCGTATGGGTGTCGAGTTTTCGTGACGTGACGCTTTTTCGTAACGGTCACGTGACTTTTTTTCGCCTAGGCCCCCATCCGCGAACCGTCCGATAAGGAACTTCGTTCCAAAACTACCACCGGTTCTAACCCTACACCTCTGGCCCAAAAAGTATTATGACCGAAAAGAAATTCGACGGGACTTATATTTTTCAAAACAGTAATACATTATTAGATCTTAAAGATACAAAATAATGCGTAGTTCTTCAAGAAGACATATCAAAGCAGCTTGAGAGACAGATAATGTACCTATTGTTTAATTATAAAGAAAAATAAATCCTAATCTGTAAACGGTGTCCTATAAATGTTAGATGATTTTGTAGTAGTTTTTTGGTTTGGGCCATGCATCTTTGTCCGTCATATATAGTCCTCGAACCTGCAATAACCCTTTGACATTCATGACATTTTCAAATATTTCTTAAGAGCGGGTAAATGTAAATTTAAAGCATCGACGGGTAACATGTTTTAAATATGAACACCTTGACCAAAAAATTACAAATTATTTCAATACCAACTTTCAACATACAAACTTTCAACCCCCTTTTAACCCCTTCCAGGGTTGATTTTCGGGATGAAACTATTCTTTGTCCTTTCCCGGGACTCAAACTATCTCTACACAAAATTTCATCATTATCCGTTCAGCCGTTAACTAATTAAAATTTCTTGGAACGTGTTCTGTTATCGATTCTAAGTATCTCCAGCCAACTTTTTTTCGAATATATTCAATGAACAGACTTTCGACCCTCCTCAGCTTTATTATATGTATAGATAGTTTTTCAATTTTTTTGGACCTACGGTTCTACAGTAAGATAGGGGGGGGGGGGGGGTTTGAAGAAAAAACTATCATTTGTCATTTCTCGAGACCCATACTATCTCTATACCAATTTTCATCTAAATCAGTTCAGCGGTAAAAAAATCCTCATACCACCTTCCAACCGCCTTTTCACCCCCACAAGGGTTTGAAAACTATCCTATGACGTTTCTCGAGACTCAACTTATCTCCAAACTCATTTCTATCTAAATCGTTTCAGCGGTAAAAAATTCTCCATACAAATTTTCAACCCCATTTTCACCCCAACCAGGGTTGATTTTCGGGATTAAAACTATATATTATCCTTTCCCAGGACTCTAACTATATCTATACAAAATTTCATCAAAATCCGTTCAGCCGTTTTCACGTGATGCGCGGTCAAATAAACAGACAAACAGATAAACAGATAAACAGATAAACAGACAAACAGATAAACAGACAAAAATTCTAAAAATTGTTGGAACGTGTTCTGTTATCGATTCTAAGTATCCCCAGCCAACTTTTTTTCGATTATCTTCCATGTACAGACTTTCGACCCTCTTCAGCTTTATTATATGTATAGATTTGCTAATTCACTATGTATGGCAGCAATCCGGTTTTGATAAAATTTATCCAAGTAGTTTTTTTTTATTGTTGATTCACTAGACAAGCAATGGAACAGCCGATTTCCACAAGCATAGTGTGAATACTTTTCTAAAAAAGACAAAAATGCTGGATTTTCAATTTGCACTCATGGAATGTTGCAAAGTATTAAAAACTAGATAAGATCGAAGTAAAAGTCTTCAATTTCATTTTCTTTGGACACAATCCTCTGTGTGTAGCTCCTTCTACATGTTTCTGAACCATACTTTTTCTACACCCAATATTAATTTCACATTTTGTGCAATATATACTACGCTTAATTGATTCATACATTAAGTCAGGATGCGATTCAATCCAACTCTGAATAGTTTCTTCCTTAGGGGGCGTCCATTAATCGCGTCATACGTTTTTGGCTTGTTTTAGACCCCCCCCCCCCATGGTGATCTTTGGTGATATTTTCAGGACCCCTCCCCCCCCTGTCCAATATGACGTGTAATTTTTTGCTCACTAAAGTAAGTACAGTTTTCTAACACGTGAACCTACTTACGTAACGTAAGTACACGTAAAGGGTAAAAAAATTAAACTACTTGTATACATATAAAATAAAATTATCTTTAATAGAAAAAAAACCGGCCAAGTGCGTGTCGGACCACGCCGTTTCCCTACCTACTATCGAAAAAGTAATATCAAAAGATCGTATCTGCGTATGAAATGAGTTTTTAGGAGATAACTCAATAATTCCTAAACCGATAATGTTCTCAATTTTTTTCATATTTTTTGGATCTCTGGTTCAAAAGTGACACCCCGGGGACACAAGTTTTTTAGACTTACGGGGTGATTTTTTCTTAAGATATTCACTAAATAAATAAAAAATTCAAACAGACCTCAATGTTTATTTTTTATTTATTGATGTTCAGGACAACAAGACAAGAGTTATTTTGAAAGACCTGTCGAGTGATATGCATCATGTCGATATTTGGTAAAAAAAAATTTTTTGACAAATAATTTACATAACATGTATGGATTAGTGCCCCTCCTTAAAATATCTTTTTCAGCAATTTTACTACAAAACTAAGTAGCGGCATACAAAAACACACCTTATATTTAAATATTTATTAAGATATACGTTTTATAGTTTCCGAGTAAAAAGGCTGTGATACACGGTCGGACGGACGGACAGACGGACATAACGAAACTATAAAGGTTACGTTTTTGCCACTTTGGCTACGGAACCCTAAAAACCTACTTCACAAAATAATATGTCAAATGCCATTAAAAATTATTTACAATCATAGTGGCATAGTTGCACAGTGCAATTTTACTCTGCTTTTGACAGATTGATTCATTTAAAAGTTGATAATTTTTATTTTATTGACCATAATACAGTTAGCACAAGGAACAAAAAAATTACACGTGATATGTGTCCAGACCCCCCTCTCCAGACCCCCAGATCATTGGTGATATTTTCTTGACCCCCTCCCCCCCCCTAAACAATATGACGCGATTAATGGACGCCCCCTTAGGTCTCCACGCCATATTTTAAGTTCTACTTTTTCTATGGAACCACCACAATCCAAAAAGGCGTCAAATTAAAAAAATACGTCACTTAATATTTGCACACTTAAAGAACACTAGAATTGTCTAATAAAGTATAGTTCATATATAAATGGTACGCATTCAAATACATAGCATTTTCAACTAAATTAATACACGTGTATTTTAAGTGATAAAAATTAAATAAAATTTTAAACATTTATTATTGTTACAAGCGAATTTACGGACTTTTTTCTTGATGGATGTCATCACCTTCTGAACAAGACTTATTTCAACTTTTTTAGCCTGTTGTTTCCACGTGGAACGCAGAGAATTGATGTCCTATACCGTTTTGCCAGTTTTGCTTCATATAGCCTTCATTATTACGCAGTAGTTTTCAATTGGACGAAACTGAGGACAGTTTGGAGGATTCATATCACGGGGTATAAAATCGATGTTATTTTTTTTTTTATTATTCTTTCAATAATATTACATTATAGTAATATAAATATGGATACATACTGAGATCGTCAAAATACATTAAAATAACATTTTCAATACTAATTATGTCAAATAATTTAAAAGTAACAATTAAATTTATAATAAGTTTAACATTTAACAATTTTTATCGATAATTATAATTTAAATAGAGTTACAGAATTATTAGATAGTAAACTTACAAGAATAATACATTATTTTGAACATAGGATATCTTATTTAAAGTACTCGTAACATGAACACATTAATATTTATGGTTTAAGAATTGTTTAAAATTATACAATGTCTCACTTAGCAGCAGAGTTTTTACTTTGTGGCGAAAAATGTTGATATTAGTTTCAGCTTTTAATACTTTAGGTAGCTTATTATATAATTTCTGAGCCATTATCTTGGGACACTTTTTCGACATTTTTAACCTACATTCGGTCTGTGTTAAATTCTCTGGGTACCTTGTTGGACGTTTACTGACATCGCCAATACGCACAAAATCGCTCGGATTTTTCTTCACACATAGCACAATTTCAAGTATGTATGTCGAAACAAACGTTAATATCCCTAGGTCTTTAAAGTGTTCTATACAACTATCTCTATAATTTGCATGTGCTAGGACACGGATTGCGCGTTTTTGCATCTTCAGGACACGCTCGAAGTCCGTAGAGTTTCCCCAAGGTATAATTCCGTACGAAAAAATAGAGTGTATATGAGCATAGTACGCTTCTTTTAGTTGTTCGCTTGAAATAATATGTCTTAATTGCCTTAAAACGTATACCCCTTTTGCAAGCTTTCCACAGATTGAGTCTATATGCGTTTTCCACGAGAACGTAGGATCTAGATTAAATCCTAGTAGTTTTACTTTCTGTAAACTTTGAATTAGTGTGCCATTCAACAGAGGTCCTTCTATGATATTAGACTCATTGTTTCTAGTGTTAAATTTCATTATACGTGACTTTTCAGCATTTAACTTTAGACCATTGTTGAACCAGTTTTCTAATTTTGATAAAATTGGGGTTATCTTTTTAATTAATTTATCATCAGATTCCTCACTTACAATTATTGTTGTGTCATCTGCATATAAAATTATTTCACTATCGATGTCTAGATTTGCTACGTCATTCAAAAATATTGAGCACAGCACGTTACCTAAGGATGAACCTTGCGGGATTCCTATTGTCACAGGTTGCGGCATTGACTTGTAGCTCTTACCTTCCATTTTTACTTCTACCGTTTGCATTCTGTTTGATAGAAATGATTTTAGTAATTCGGCACTGTGACCTCTTATATCATAAGCACGCAGTTTAGCCAACAACAGTGTATGATTTACAGAGTCGAAAGCTTTTGTTAAATCTATAAATATACCTACTACTTTTTATTTGTGTTCTAAACACTTAATTACAATCTCCATAAATCTTTGGGTTGCTGCAATGGTGGAACGTCCGGGTCTATAGGCATACTGTGCCTCTGACAGAGCATTATTTTTCTCAATGTGTCTAAGGATATCTCTTGATATTATTGATTCTACAAGTTTTGATACTGTAGGGACTATTGTGATGGGTCTGTAATTACCTACATCTGTTTTCTCTCCTTTACCTTTATAAATGGGACACAAACGAGTCTGTTTTAGAGATTGGGGATATGTATTCGAACTTAAAATATTATTTATAAGGTATGTCAAATGGTCAGCTAAAACAATCATCATGTCATATAACAGTTTATCAGATATTTCATATATATCCTTGGTGTGCGATTTTGATATCTTCTGTCTTGCTAACTGTATGATGTTTTTCTGACTGACGTTAGAAAATGTGAATGCAGGCTGCATGTCAGAGTATTGAATAGTCAGTTGTGCTATTGCTTGATCTACATCAGGCTTATTATTGACGGCGAGATCGGTACCTATTTGAACTTAAAACCGGTTTATATAATCTGGTATTTCGGTGATATGTATAGGATTTTTTGTTACTGCGTCCTTAAGATACCAGTTATATTCTTGTACAGAGTTATTACTTTCTTCCGTTATTATTTTCCACACCTCTTTTTTGAGTGTGTAATTCGTTCCTCAGTGTATTTTTTTTTAATATCTAATAAAGACTTTTGCAAAGCTTGCCTCTTGTAACATAAGATGTGCTCAAAGTTAATATGTGGGAAATGTTTACGAAACAGACTTATGTCATACATGTCTTGTTGTAAGCTATTTATAGAGTCCGATATTCAGGGAATATTATTCACGAATTTCTTTTTTACCGTTTTCTTAAGGCATATGTACGTTAATGTTATAAACTATTTTTTGCATAAAGTCATCAAAGGTTGTAGGTTTATATGACATAAATATTGTACCCAAATCATATGACATCATGACCTCGCAAACGTTAACTATATTTTCTATGCTCTGCGGTCGACTTTCAATGTATACATAGTTAGATTTAGAGTGACCAGTTAGTTTAATTTGCGCAAATTGAGCATCATGGTCAGATATATCAGCTGGCAATGGTTAAAGTTAAAGTACCACTATGAATGTTTGTGAGAAGACAGTCTATTGCAGTTTTAGAGTCACCATTTATTCTAGTGGAGAAGTTTATAATATTTTGTAAGTTGTACGTGGCCATCAAGTCCATTAAGGCTATTTTATTAGTCGACGCTACACTAAAATCAACATTCCAGTCACCTAGGATCATAACTGAACAAGTTTTATAATTGCTACTAAGTAGGTTAAACAGTTTTTCTAACGTTACAACCATTTTACTAAAGTCTCCCATTCCAGTCCTATACAGTCCTATTATAATTAAATAACCAAGATTCAATTCAATTTTAATTGCACATATTTCGCAATGATATTCTATGGCTAGTAGGTCAATATCTTGACATACAACATATTTAAGTTTTTTGTTAATGAAAATGGAGACACCCCCATGTATGCGTTCTTTTCGTACGAAATAATTGGCATGTATATAACCTGCAATATTTATACATTTAACATCATTTGTATTTAACCATGATTCCGAGAACACAATTACATCCGGGTAATATTGGCTAACAAGACAATGAACTAATAATAACTTATTCCTGATACTTCTACAATTCTGATGAATGACATTTAGTGTATTATTTGATTTGATATTATTTATTTTTGATTTGTGTTTTGTAGAACACTGTCTAAAAAAGTAGTTTTAAGTGGTACACTTTGCTTCTCTTTAGAAGTTTCAACCGTTTTATTTGGTATATTCATAAATTTATTTTTATTTTTATTCAACTCTACATCTTTCTTGCTTATGATGGGGAAATAGTAGGATATTGATCCTTTTTTTGTCTCCTTCGATTCTGTGGAACATTGAGTGGACGGCACGGTTGAAATTTCTTCCAGAGTTGTTTTATCTGCAATTTGATCAGATATACAAGAGTCGATTTCTAATATAAGTGTATTTAAGTCAGTTATAATGGTTTTCGTTCCATGTCTATTTATTGTTCCTGAAACCCTTGAGAACATTGTTTGTGAGTAATCTAAGTTTCTACTACTATCCAATACATATGCGTATTCGTGAACCAGGTTGTCCAGGTACAAAATATTATTAAAGGCCTCTACACGTTTATTAAATATATTAACTGACCACCCTACTTTGAATGTTGGGAGGCATATGATAACGTTTGTATGCTGGACGGTCTGTAATTTGGTTTTTAAGTCATTAATTATGTAAGAGTAGTCTTTCGTTGTCTCAAAATCAGATTCACCAATAAATAATATGCAGTAATCATTCTTTGAGAACGCTTCTACTTTTTTATCAATATCCTTAACTAAATCTTTGATATTTCCGCCGGTAAACATGTAGTGGCACACTTATTCTGACGCAAAGTTGTTCAAAAGTAGCCTTCGGATGTGCTTATCGTTATTATCACTGATGATGCAGATCTTTCTTTTTGTTTTTGCTGTAGTCTTATTTTCTTTGTTTTCTAAAACTGCGATTTGTGGTTTGTGATTTTTTATTGTAAGGCATACTTTTTGCTATTCATTCGCTGCAATTTCTAGAGTGGACCTTTGTATTTTAGACGAACTGTTTTTCTCATCTCGCGTTATTTTCTCATTCTGCGGCAATTCTTCCTTGTCATCGATAGAGAGTAATTGCTGCGGTGTAGATATACTGTCTGTATTAAGCTGAGATAGTTGTATTTTGTAAGCTGCCAGTTCCACTTGCAAAGTTTTTATGAGCCGGTTAAGACGATGGAGTTCTATTTCACAGCAAGGATTCAAGCATTTCTTAGTGTTACTCGGTGAAGAAATTATGCTGTTAGGTGCAGAGAGTTTGCTTTTGATTTTTAGCTGAGATAGTGAACAGTCGGTGCTAGATTGACAGAGTTTTTTAGGGTTGCTATTTCTCTTTGGAGGTTTTCGATAAGTCTTTTTAACCCGTTATTTTCAATAATAACCTCTTCAAATTGATTTTCGGTGGAGGCGAGTTCAGCTCTGAGTCTTTTTACCTCATCTGTCTTTTCCAGAATAGTTAACATATCGTTTTCTGAGTAGTCCATACTCTTAGATAGTTTCTCCTGTAAAACAACCTCATTTACAGAGGTTTCTGGATCCGATGATTCTGAATTTGATATAAGGAATGATTTCAGTTTTATACTGTTATTTCAACATTCTAGATTAGGCACAATAGGCACAAGGCGTGGACTTGTTTCAATTTGTGACGGTTGGTGCAGTTCAACTAATGGTGCGTTAACTTCATCTTCTAAGAGGTCGCTTTGAACGTTAGGAGAGCTACATGACAATGGTGAGCTTAATTGGGTTAAATCATTGGATTTTTCCTGATTTGTCAAAATACCGTCTTTCAAATTAGTTGGTGGTATTTGAGTGGTGATAGGTGATGGCTTTGGCGTAAGTCGGGGCCTAGAAGGCAGAGGTCGCAAGGTCTGTTTGTGTTGTATGATGGGCGACTTAGATTTACATGTCTTGCATTTCCAATTCTCTTTCTTTGATGTGTTCATTACTCGAAAAGCTTTATCTGATAAGCCCGCGCAGTCGATGTGAAATATTCTTCTACATAACGAACATTCCGCACTATTTTTGAGGTCCGCTGCATCTTTGCATTTCGAACAGATCGGCGATGTAATCTTCCGGCTGCTAAGCTTTGCTGTTGATTTTCCAGTAGTTTCCATTGTTGTTGTTATGTGTTTTCAGATATAATTTTAAGATTTATATTGTACAGAAAAATAAAAAATAAAAAATATAAAAAATGTTTCCTTTGTTGAGCTGGGATTTGAACCATGGATCACACGAGCTGACGAATTCGGTTTATGTTACTCGCACGAAGCGCCACGGGTACTTGTGACGTAGCGTACGAAATTACGCATGTAATGCTTGAGCGTTGCAAGTGTCGGAGGTCGCCCGTCGATTGGCTATTGCAGTCCTGCGTAACACACTCCCAATGTCTATGTGTGCGTAAGATTTTAAAGCAAAGCAACGGATTTCACTCACGTTTTTCACTGTTTATTTTATAATTAGTCCACTATAACTTAATATTTTTACAGGTTTGCGTAACATATTTGTTTAGCTAAACAGTTAATATCACCGTGCATGGTAACAGTCACTATTTGCACACTTTATGTTTTTTTTTCTGCGGACCTAACAAATACGCGTCCACCGTTCTAGACCGCGCAAACGCACGCATATTTGAAGCATACTACTCCAAAACCCTTTTCGAGTAGTAGCAGCTAGCCAAATCCCGCCATAATTTTACTAGGCCATAGTGCTTTTTAATAAAAGGCAAAAGTCGCTTTTGTAAGTACTCTTTCATGTAAACCTCGGACGTCATTGTTGATAATGTAATGAAAGTGTTGGTCTTAAGACCGCAACTGCAGATACTTGCTGTATCACATATTTCTTGGCATTTTTTTCAAGTTTTACAAACTTATATTTCTCTTCAACATTCCCTCTATCTTTGGTAATATAAAACTTGGTACTCGGTAGTTGATTAAAACATAGCTTGAAGTAAGTTTCATCATCCTTGAATTTTGTCAAAATTTGGTCGTATAAGAGTCGAGCACGTGTTTTTGCTGTTTTGTTCTGTTTTACGGTTCGGTTTGGCTGTTATATACCTTTATATCTCTTACCCAGCTCGAAGGCGTATAAGTCCTACAGTACTGCGACTTTTTTTAATATGCCAGATAGATCATAATCCGATATACCTGGATTTTGTTTAATAGCCCTTAGCACTTTTTTTACCTAGTTCTTGTCCTGTTGCGTCTAGTGCCTTGTTCTGTGCTTGAAGGAGATCTAGACTGCTGAATGAAACTTCTAGCGGACTGTAAACACTATAATATATTTCGGTAGTTACAAAGGTTAACTAAGACTAGGTAGTATTTCGCGGCGCGATAGGTGTAGAGCGTTGCGCGAGCGTATGATGAATCCCTGAGCGGTCCCCCGCCGACCGTCCCCGTCGACGGCCCGTCGACGTCATCGCCGACTGACCGGTCCGGCTAACGGTAAACTCGTCATCGCTGTTGATGTGGAGTTAGTTCGAAGCGTTGGCGGGTTTATCACCAACATGTCCTTAGTGCCAGACCTTTGGTTGAGTTGGGGCTTTCTATCGAAAGACAGAAAACCCTGGTATTTTTTTAAGACCCTACATACCGTGGTTTTCGGTAAATTTAACGATTTAGCGATATTCGATCCGGACGAAGAGGGATTTTCTAGGTATTTGTTTACTATCAATTTTCGTCTTTCAACTTCTATCGTCTAAAATTTCGAAATTCGTAGACCTATCCGAATCAAAATTTTGGCGCTAAGACTTCAACATATTGACTTTGAATTGCGATCGTCATGTTAGTAGTTAGGTGATTACTGCTTCTGCGGCAGTCTGCGGCAATCTGCGGAGCAGATTTTTTTTGAGTTTTGTTTGTTCGTTTTTTGCTCAATCCTTAATAGATTGAGCTTACAGCTTCTGCGGCGGTCATTTTTTCTGTGGTGTGAACTTCCTGAACCTGCTTGATGAGAATAATAATGTTCATATGGACAGCGAATATTTTCACGGCTATGATTCATTTTATTCGTTGAAAATGTAGTTTCACGCATGAAGTTCCAAACTGGAATGGAATCTTTCCACCTGTATGCATTCTTATATCAATTTCCATTGTATCAAACTCTCTACGCATAACGGGTATGTAATGTGCAGGAGAAAAGCTATGCATTTTATATGCCCCATAAATGTATTTCGTGGGATCAAGCGGTATTATTCTTACTAACGATGCCATAACATCCCCCACCACTTGAGGTTGAACAATGTCCGATATATAAATAATTGTGATGGTAGACCTAAATATAAATTAGCAGGAAATTTTCCAAGTTGACATTGTAAAAGGTTCGTATTTGGTTTGAAACCTAGCTGAAGGTTTAGTATTGTCGTGGCATGAACAGAAACTATGTCTTTATGCGAAGAAACCACCTTGATAACTTTCGATATTCTGTCATAGCTAAATTTCACCTTATTCTTCAATAACGAGTTTTCATTAAAGGCAGATAAAAAATGATCCATGTCGTCATATGTTGTTGCCGGTATATGGGACTTATATTCAACGTTAACAGGTAATTTTTCATTTTGTAATAATACTTTCTTTTTTACATACACTACGTTTTCATGCTCCTGAACGTTGTACAAGGAACAGGGGTAATGAAACTCCACTAATCCGACAACCCATTCTCCTTCTAATTTTATTGTCTTTGGGAGTTTGGTGAGAAAGTTTGCTGTTGTATTTTCGGGGTAATACTGTATTGAGCTGTTGCTCAACAAAGTTAAATAAAAACTAACATCACTCATATTTCTTCTAAACTCGACGCAGATATCCAACTATTGAATTTATTTGGATAACCTTTCCACTTCAGAAGCACCTCCTTTCTGTTACCAACTCGTCTTGAACGTATTATTTTATCTATTTTACATGTCATGGTGGGGTTATAAATAACTTTTTGTAACTCTTTAGAATAGAAAGTGCCTGTGATTGGTTCACCTTGTAAGTCCTTTAAGGTATAAACAAAATGAGGGGATATTTTTATTACTGATTCGATTACAAAGATTTCATCGCTCCAATTGGTTTCGTAACCTTTTTGAAATATGTGCTTATATTTATTTATTCTGACATGATCACCAACATTGAAATTAGAAGTATAATTATTTTTTAATCTATTTCTTGGCGTGTCGTATAAATTAGTCCATACAGTCATAATGTTGTCAAAATCGACATCTATTGGACGCATTTTAATACTAGAATGATAGCTGTGATTATATGAATAAAGGAGATCTTGTAAAATATTAATGTATTTATTAGTATTTTTGTGTGTAAAATAGCGCCACATTTTTATTTTTAATGTTCTTTGAAATCATTCTACAATACTCGCCTTAATGTCAGGATTATTTGTTGTATAGTAGTTCATGTTTTTACTCTTGAAATAGTTCCTTACTTCTTTGGAGACGAATTCAGTCCCTTTATCAGATTGAATGTGACGCGGAGTTGCTCTAGCTTCGGTAAATATATCACCAAAATATTTCTTAACTGTTTTTGAATCCTTCTTTTTCATGGATCTAGCAAAAGCATACTTACTAAAGACATCAATAACAGAAATAATGTATTTAAATCCATCATTATATTTACTATATGGACGCAAAATCACTCACTATCACTTAAATCTACTTGCCAAAGTTCATTATAATTCGAAAGTATGTATTTGTTTCGTGTAAAACGTCTTTGAACTGGTTTATGTAACGTATAGGTTTCCTGAGACCGTAACCAATTTTTTACTTCATCTTTGTTCATTCGACCGTGCATGGCTTTAACTAACTTGTCAATACTGCTGTAGCCAGCTGGATCAGAAACATCATAGTAAATCTTATTGATATCTAATAAGGGGTCCATCTCTCCCAATATATTTTATTTTTTGATGCTTCAGGAGTTTTGTGTGAAATTGGTGTAGAGGTTCCTTTTACTTGAGTTGATGTTGATCTGGTGTTTTTAAATATCGGTGTATCTTGAGCCTTGTTAAGCTGAAGACTATTTATATATTCTAGATTAGATCGATTGCCTATGTAAGATGTAGGAACTCCAATATCATTTAAAACTGAAGCAAATTCTTTCCAACCAGTGGGTTTTATTTTTCCTTTGAGGGGCCTCACAGTGTCACTTATCAAATCAGTTATATTACTTTCTGGAATATTTGGAATTAAATTTATAATATGAGATGGAGTAAACTGTTCCGGGTAAGTGTGAGTTGAAGGAGTACTAGCAGCGTCATATTCGTATGGATTTGGATTTGGTACAGTCGCAATATAATCGGTTTCATCTCTTTTAACCATAGATTTATCGATATACTTATCATAGCTATCTTCATGAGCTTTTTTTATATCATCAACAATAATAGGTAACTTGAACGGTTTCCGATCTGTTTCTGTAAAATGCAAAAAACGTTGCAGTACTTGAGAATATAACGCCCATTTTTCACGATCTCCTATTTTACTTTTCAATATCTTTTGCATGTCTGCGTCTAGGCGAGATAAAGAATTCAAAGATGAATTGTCATCGCGTTTAAGCTTCTCAATGAAATCTGGTTCTACTGGAATCATTTTCTTCGTGTTCTCCATTTTAATTATGTTAATGAGCTCAACAAACTACTTAAAACAGCACCTAGTAAAATTGGTAAAAACCCGCCACCCTTTTGAATTATAATAGTCTTCCTTAATTTTTGTTTACCCTTAGAAACTAATTTCCGTAATTTTTATGTTTATGTAACTTGGTCTTTTCTGTATTGTCTAATGGAACTTTCCCCTTTAAAACGTTGTAAATGCACTCACAAATAATATATATTTCATAGTCATCACATGCTTTAAGTAAAGCTTTACGATATTTGGGTTTTAGCTTTAAGTAAATGTTGATGTGTGGTTACTCTATCAGGCATAATTTAGAACTGACAAGAACAGAATGATTACTGACATATTTAAACCCTTTTTTCGGAATATATACTGTACAACATTTGTCAAATGGAAATAACTTAGTTTTAAAACGACATATATCATCAGTGCTTTGTTTCAAATCAATCATCAGGTATCCATGGGCTGGCGTAGTTGCATCTTTGTAGGCTTCTTCAACAAATTATGTATTTTCAGGATAAACTTGTCGAGACAAATACCGTATTTGAGTTTTGTCTCTAGGGTTTTTAAAATAAACAATGTATGTTGTGTTCAAAGATATGTCACGTTGTCCTATCCCTTGATGAAATAGATTTTGAGTTATATAGAAAACGCTTACATTTCTGTGATGGCTACCTTTAGTAAAAATATCAACAATACGTCCATCTGATTCTCTCATTAAATCATCTATTATAAGTAGTTTCGGTTGCTTCCCATCAAACATACTTAAATCGGGAATACCTTGAATATAATCGATACCATTTAAATTATATAGTGGCTGCATTTCATCATAGCACCACAGCACTTGACTGAATTCTGTATTACACATTTTGCCTACATTATTCAGAAAGTTAGTGACAAAGTTAGATTTCCCACAACCGCTTGGACCAGCAACAATAGCCGTAAATGGATGAATAAAATGATACATTATAGAAAATGGTCTTTCTTCGTTAAAGACTGTAAAGAAAATAAAATC
Organism: Pammene aurita; assembly: GCA_947086415.1. Lineage (NCBI taxonomy): Eukaryota > Metazoa > Arthropoda > Insecta > Lepidoptera > Tortricidae > Pammene > Pammene aurita. Next base: position 37,087,074 of record OX352292.1, on the reverse strand, counting down.
CAATTATAAGATTATGTATATATATGCACACCTTCTTGCACACAAAAATACATTTTTTGTTTTAAATTGTTTACTACATTATAATTAGAATTAAAAAAAGGTTTTTTTTTTCAAATATATTTATATACAATTAAAGAAATGTTGGAAAATACTCAGTCGCAAAAAATATATGTCATTCCCATCATGCTAAACTTTTATATTACATCTACATCACATATTTTTAGACACACCTTATGAACAATAAATTATTACTAAGACTTACACATAATACAAAACAATTTTTTATTTCGAGATATTATTAAAAAATTAAAACGAACACATACATTTCAAAAATACAGTTAACGTAAAAATAAAAACACATTATCATGCCCCAACCAACGAACACAAGCCGATTTAAAAATTACTTATACAATTAAATTAACAAAGCAAAGTCGATACACAAACTTTTCAATCGTTCGGCCTAATTATATATTTATTTTATTACTACTTTAACATATTATAGTGACCCCAAGCTAAGGTGCCAAATGAGTCTTGACAAAGATATATTTTCGTGTCAGAATAAGATAAAGAAATTTTATTGATTTTCTGTGTAAAAATTACATGTTTTATAGATCGAAATCTGTGCATTTCTGATAACAATTTTTCTTTTCATTTAGACAAGTTTTGTAGTCTTGCATCTGAAATTTCATAGTGACACATTTATTCACACCTTTAGCCTTGGCCGCTATTTTATCTTCAACATTCAAGGCATACATTTTAGATCTTAAGCCTACAAATTCTTTTAAAATTTTAACTTTATTTTCGTCTTTGAAATATCCTAACTTTTTTTTATTTATACAGGGAAAACCGTAAATATTATTGGGAGCATAGTCAGATGTATCGAAATATTTTATCAAGTCGTTTTTTATATCATAGTAGAAATCTTCCGTAAAAATTTGATAAATAAAACTATCTGTATCTGTATATAATAATTTAACATTATTCCTTAATTTTTGTTGCATATATCAATAATGGAAGTCATACATTAAAGTTTTTGATAAGTCTAATATACAAAATCCTAAGTATATGCTTGTTGTATACTAGTTTAGTTTTTTTTTAACTGTACTGCAGCGAAGCTTTCAGAAAAAATAGAAATACTATGGAATTCGGGACGAGCGATATAACTTTCAATTCCTTTGATGTGATATTTACTTTTCCACTGTGATAGCAAACGCACATCCACTCTTTTCTCAATATTTTCCATAGTTTTTCCAAAAACTGCATTATTCATCTTAAATATATAAAAGAAGAAACTGACTGACTGACTGACTGACTGACTGACTGACTGATTGACTGACTGACTGACTGACATATCAACGCACAGCCCAAACCGCTGTTTCTAGAGACTCCAAATTTGGAAGGTAGGTTCCTTATAAGTTCTAGAGATGCACTAAGAAAGGATTTATCAAAATTCACCCGCTGAGGGGGTAAAATGGGGGTCCAAAGTTTGTATGGCGAATCAAGATTTCTTAGACTGATTTAATCGAAACTTCACAGGAGTATTCCTAACAATAAATGAGTAAACACGTGTTTCAGGTTTATTGAAAATTTAACCCCCAAAAGGGGCAAATGTGGTCACAAGGTCTGAAAATCAACATGGGTATCGTATCCTATTCGAGTACTTATAGTACGCGGGCGAAGCCGCGGGAAAAGGCTAGTTAACTTATAAAAGTCTTTTTCGAAATCAGTTTCTGCAGATGTCCTTAACGTCGTTTTCAAATCAATATACTTTTTAGCCAGCTGGTTTGTTTAAACTTTAAGATTCGATGGACTTTTGTTAAATTTAATCCATTGTCTAAACATTGTATATGATTCCTGTAGTGTATAATGTATTTTATTTTGTTGTTCAAATTTGGAATCATTTTTTTTTGTTTGCTTTCATCTATTATGTGCTCAGCACAAAACGGTAGATCTGAGTGAGAATCATGCAATGACACTTGGTATTCGAGATCGACTTCTAAAATGTAGCCATAATCAGCATCGTTTGAAAGTTTAAAGTCCGTAGCTGGGTCAACCCATTCAAATTCACCAACAGGAAGAAGTTGTGACATCGCCCAACAATACAAGTTATTAGCATCGAGGTAAATAAGATAAGATGATGGTTCATTTGGATCAAACTCTGGCATATAGTAATTATATGACTTAGCATAACGATTACTGCATTGTGAGATACCACCTCGAAGTCCTTTTTTAACAAAAGAAATTTTATCGAAATTTGTTAGAAATCAAGTTGAATTCCAGTCATTTTTAGCATAGCGTCCAAGCTGAGACCAGGAGCTGTAAAATAATGAGCTGGGTCCAGGTTCTATGTGTCAAGAGACACAGATCTAAAATTTTCAAAGACGTCGGTTAATAGGAGAACATCTGTTTTTAAATACAAGTTAGAATAATCTAACATTGTTTTACAGTTGAAATTGGTCCATAAGTTTTGTGCATGTTGATAATCCTCATTTGTTATACAGCTCTCTGTTAAGGCACTGTAAAAATCACTTATTTTAGGTAACGATAACGCTTCCAGAGATTTATTTGATTACATATACTCGTATGGAAATATAACCTTTTGCTTCAGAAGTTTAAAATCTTCATGTCTAGGGTATTGTTTCCTTACTTCATGGAATTGGTGTTCTCGAAGGTTTCGGGCTAATTTGTCTAAACTACTCGACATGAACCTAAAGGAATCAACAAATCTAAGTGATAAACATTTTCCATCAAATTGAAGTTCTTTGCTAAATGAAATATATTTTTCTTTATTTTGAGGTATAATCACGATAGACCCTTCACGGAAATTCAATCCTTTTACAATAAAATGTGCATCGTAATTACTTAGATTATGAAAAAATACTGGTACGACCCCGGAGGACCCGGAGTATGTCCTAAAACTACGGCCAAGACCACCGGGGGATGGGCAGCAGCATCCTCGGAGTGCGGTGGAGATACTGCGATCGCCAACCCGCACGCCAAGCGTGGCGATAACGGCATTCACCCCCCATAAAAAGAACACAAAAACCACGGCCCCGAGTGTCCGGCGACCCCCGGCGCCCTGGTTATGGTAGCGGCCAGGGTACTAGCGGGGTCAGGGGTGCTAAGAATCTCCGGCAAAGATCCGGCTACCACCACCGGCGACTTCTGGCCCTGGCAACATATAACACGCTTACACTGCGGACCGACGAAAAGATAGTGGAACTGGAGGAAGGATTGAGCAAGTTGCGTTGGGATGTCATAGGGTTATCTGAAGTCCCCCTTCGATTGCTGTCACCTTGCCGTGGTGAAGGGGCTTGCGTGCTCCTATGACCCTCAGGGCTATGCCGGATAGGGCCTCCCAAACCGGACAGGCCTGAGGAGAGGGGCCAGACTAAGAACCGTTACCGTAAACGTAAGACCGTCTCGTACGAGGCAGCGTGCGTGACGTGCGGGGACTCCGCCCTGGGATCTCGACGCAGCGGTGCTGACCGAGGTGTACTGGCTTGTCAGCGAGGCTCGGGCCAGGGGGTTCCAACCACTTCTGGAGGAGGTCAGAAGGTGGAGACTCGACTCCCATCAAGTGCTCATCCAGAAGTGAAAAGAGCGATTGGAGGTGCCGACTGCCGGCCACTGGACCATCGGAGCCATCCGGCCCATCCTGGAGAGATGGGTCGGTAGGAAAGGGGGGTTCCTCTCCTTCCACCTTACCCAGATCCTCTCGGGGCATGGCTGCTTCGGGAGATATCTGTGTAGGGTGGCGGGACGAGAACCGACGACGGAATGCCACGAGTGCGGTGACGCCGAAGATACAGCGCTACACACGCTGGCAGTATACCCAGCGTGGGCGGAGCAGCGGGCCGCACTCGTGACCGTAGTGGGAAACGACCTCTCCCTGCAAGCCGTGGTGGAAGCCATGGTTGGCGGTGAGAGGCCGTGGAATGCGGTGGCCTCCTTCTGCGAGGACGTGATGGCGCAGAAGGAGAGAAAGGAGCGCAACAGGGAGGAAGATCCATCCTCCCAGCCAATGCCCCGCAAGCGCGTGGGGCGGCGGCGGTTGGCATACGACCGCCGACTCCCTCCATAAAGAGATCTGTGGGCGGCAGGCTCGGGGACGTCTGTCGCCTACACAAAGGTCTCTTCGTGGGCGGGCACGTCGCGTAACCGACGTGCCAACGGAGGTGGAGGGGGGAAACATCCCCCAGAGACGAGTCCGGAGTCCCAGACAGCCGCTGGCGAGGTCGCGGAAGTTGTGCTTCGGCGTCCCTGTGGCCTCGCCTTACAGCGTTGAGGCGGCAAACAGAGGGGTTTTTAGTGGGTACACCAAGGGTCTCATCAGCCCATATGGGAGTCCCACATAACCACTGGGGCCCGTCCTCGCACCTCAGTGGTATGCGTAACGCATTTTCCCCTCTTAAAAAAAAAAGGGTTATCTGAAGTCCGAAGAGAGGGGGAGGAAACGATAATCCTAAAGTCCGGCAACTTGCTTTATTTCCGGGAGGGCGACCAACAGTCCCAGGGAGGTGTCGGGTTCATCGTCCATAAGTCCCTCGTGAACAACGTGGTGAAGATCGAGAGTGTGTCGACTAGGGTGGCGTAACTTATACTCAGAGTATCCAAGAGGTACTCGTTGAAGGTCATACAGGTGTATGCGCCGACTTCGGCACACTCCGTGGACGAGGTGGAGGCTATGTATGAGGATATATCGAAGGCCATGCATAGCTCCAAAACCTACTTCGCCGTTGTTATAGGGGACTTCAACGCGAAACTGGGCAAGAGAGATGGTGAAGAGCTGAGAGTGGGGCAATTTGGATTTGGAAGTCGGAACCACCGAGGCCAACAACTGGCTGGCTTCTTGGAGAAGGAGGAACTCTACATGATAAACTCCTTCTTCAAGAAACGTGAGCACAGGAAGTGGACCTGGATGAGTCCCGACGGTGCAACTAAAAACGAGATTGACTTCATCATGTCGACGAAGAAGCATATATTCAATGATGTCTCTGTGATCAATACGGTTAAAACCGGAAGTCATCACCGTCTGGTGAGAGGCACATTGAATATATGTGTTAAGCTAGAGCGCTCTCGACTGATGAAGTCTACGCTCCGTCCAGCAGCACTTCAAATCCAAAACCCTGAGAGCTTCCAGCTGGAACTCCAAAACCGTTTCGATTGTCTAGGCGGCGATGTGGACGAATTCAACGACGGGTTTGTGGAAGCTGTCCATTGTACTGGGTCTAAGTTTTTTAAGGCCCAGCGGAGCAACAGAACCAAAAGGCTCTCTGACTCCACTCAGAAACTCATCGAGGAAAGGAGAGAAATGGTTCTGCAATCCTCAGCAGATGCGACATTATACCGGCAGCTCAATAAACGGATCTCTAAGTCCCTTACCCGTGATTTGCGCCAATTCAATACAAATCGTATTGAAGAGGCTATTGAGCAGAATAAGGGCTCTAAAGTTTTCGCAAGAGATTTGTCTATTGGGCATAGCCAGCTCGCCAAATTAAAAACTGAGGATGAATTAAAAACTGAGGGTGAGGAAAACTGAGGTAGAATCGTTTCATCCAGACCCGAGCTTCTGGGGGAGAAAGAGAACTTTTATGGACAGCTATACACATCAAATAGCAGACCTGAAGTTGATCTGTCGGAAGATCCTAGAGCTAGACGAACCCGACATTATACCGAAGACATCCCGGACATCAGCCTGTACGAGATTAGAATGGCTCTTAAACAGCTCAAAAACTGTAAGGCACCTGGTGAAGACGGAATTACAGCCGAACTTCTGAAGGCGGGTGGTAAACCGGTCCTTATGGCCCTTCAGAAGATGTTCGACTCCGTTTTACTATAAGGGAGAACGCCTAAGGCATGGAACAGAGGTGTGGTGGTATTGTTCTTCGAAAAGGGTGATAACGCGTTACTGAAGAACTACCGACCCATTTCACATCTGAGCCATGTCTATAAGCTGTTTTCAAGAGTCATTACGAACCGTCTCGCACGCAGGCTAGATGACTTCCAGCCTCCCGAACAAGCCGGTTTCCGAAGAGGCTTTAGTACCGTAGACCACATCCATACTCTCCGTCAGGTTATACAGAAGACTAAGGAGTATAACCTGCCCCTCTGCTTAGCGTTCGTGGACTACGAGAAAGCCTTCGACTCGATCGAAACCTGGGCTGTACTACAATCTCTCCAGAGGTGCCAAGTGGACGATCGCTATATCGAAGTGCTGAAGTGTTTGTTCGAGAACGCCACTATGTCAGTCCGACTCCAGGACCAGAACTCGAAGCCTATTCCGTTGCAGCGGGGAGTCAGGCAAGGAGATGTTATTTCTCCTAAACTGTTTACCGCTGCACTGGAGGATGTTTTCAAGACTCTGGACTGGAGATAGCTAGGCATCAACATAAACGGCGAGTACATCACTCACCTTCGGTTTGCTGACGACATAGTAGTCTTGGCTGAGACCATGGAGGATTTGAGTACGATGCTCGATGGCCTCAGTAAAGCCTCCGAGCGAGTTGGTCTAAAGATGAACATGGATAAGACGAAGATCATGTCAAATACCCATGTAGCACCAACTCCCGTTACAATCGGAGACTTTACACTCGAAGTTTTGGACGATTATATACAGGGTGGAAAGATAAGTCGGGCCCTGGAGGGAAACTACCTTAAAACCTTGAGATAGCTCAATTCGCTTAAAGGAAACCTTCTTTTATTTTTCCTAAAAAATAAAACTGCATTCACAGTTTTTTTCTTAATTTTCACTTTTTTCCATACTAATTGTATGAAAAATATTATTATTATTATTTATGGGTTCTCTTGTGCCCTAACATGGTTGGTATTTAGAAGTTTTTATCCTCGTTGGAAACAGGATCGATTGGCATCATCTGTTATAAAAATTATTTATGGAAAAAATTACAAAATAAATTATTTTTTTGAAAACTGTACTCTTTTCCAAAAATTTGTAAATGCAGTTATGTCCCTTTAAAGAAATTAAATAATGTTTCCTTTCAGTGAATTGAGCTATCTCAACGTTTTAAGGTAGTTTTCCTCCAGGGCCCGACTTATCTTTCCATCCTGTATACTTAGGACATACTGTCCAGTTAGGTAGATCCAACTTCGAGAAAGAGGTCAATCGACGAATCCGACTCGGTTGGGCAGCGTTTGGGAAGCTACGGCACATCTTTTTGTCCAATATTCCGCAGTGTCTCAAGACGAAAGTATTTGACCAGTGTGTGTTGCCAGTGATGACATATGGTACTGAAACGTGGTCGCTGACAATGGGCCTCATAAGAAAGCTCAAAGTCACCCAAAGGGCAATGGAGAGGGCTATGGTTGGAGTCTCTCTGCGTGATCGCATCAGAAATGAGGCCATCCGCAGCAGAACCAAAGTAACCGATATAGCCCTCCGAATCGCTAAACTAAAGTGGCAGTGGGCGGGGCACATTGCTCGTAGAACCGATGGCCGTTGGGGCGGAAAGGTTCTCGAGTGGCGACCACGAACCGGAAGGCGCAGCGTGGGTAAACCCCCCGCAAGGTGGACCGATGACCTGGTGAAGGTCGCGGGAGTCCGCTGGATGCGGGTGGCGCAGGACCGGTCATTGTAGCACTCTTTGGGGGAGGCCTATGTCCAGCAGTGGACGTCTTTCGGCTGATATGATGATGATGATGATGATGACTGGTACGAACGAGGGAGGTTTGAATTTATTATTACAGGCCTTATGTGTCACTCCATGGAATTTTCCTGTAGTCCAATCATAACTGAAAACGCTTTCAGATCCTAACGTATTATCACATACGAAACACTTATTATTATTTTCAATTTTGTTTAAATCGATCTGATTTAATCGAATGGGTTGTTTCCGAAAGTGAATATGTTTTATTAATTTTGATAAATCATTATAAAGAGTTTCCATAAATATTTTAGCACAATCTGAGCCTGTATATGATCGATAGCGTGAAAGACTATCATCAAATGAACACTTTATAAAATAACCAAAACTGTACACTTCATGTTGTTGAATGTTTTTTGTGTACGATTTCAATGTGTTAGGATCACAAGACGATATGGGATTTAAAAATGCCTCGAAATCTGCGTAAACAACAAACGATAATTTAAGCTTACGGTGATATTTATCAAAAAATATGTGTTGGTTCGAAATTTCTTTGCCAAACCAATCTTTTTGCTTCTTATCGTGATTTGGGAGTTCAACAACAACGTGGCCACAATCATTTTTTGATGATTCGTTAGTTAATCATTTGAGTAAAACGCTAATAAACACCCATCGCAAATGTGAAAGCTATAATTGGTTGTTGAAATCTGTCGGCTTACTAATCGAGGTAGACTTTTTAGATAACAGTAATGCCCCTGGCTACCATTAGATATGTAAAGTAAATTAATATTGGTTGACTTACGACATTTGGTAAAGTAAAGTGGACCGTTTACTTCATGTGATTTGGAATTTTCATTATAATGTAATCCGAAAACATTAATGCTTATATCATTTAATTTTTCAACTTTATGAACATCTGTTAGTTTAACTGGGAATGGTATATCTGAAAATTTTAATTTGTTACGATGTGCAACATAAGAGGACACTCTCTGTGAACTATTCCGAACCGGATACAGCGCTGAAAGAATCGCCCATTTCAAACACTCATGGTCATAGTTTTGCACGTTGATCATTGCTTTTTTTGTTTTAAGATCGTGAGGTAAATCAATATATGAAGAACCACGTAATGGGTAAAATTGATTAACGTTCATTTATAAGTATTTTTTGTCCTTAAGACTCCATCCGCTGTCTTTTTTTTTCAAAGTTTGAAATTTTATTTGTAAGTGAGGTTTTTAATTTTTCTAAAAATTCTTCTCTGTTATCTCCTTTACATATAGTCCAACTCAAAACATTAAAATCGAAAAAAATGTTGATTCCGTTAGATACTTGTATGAATTCTGCGTGTAATATAAAACTAACCTTGAAAATTGTTAGCTGTTGATTGGCGTCATCTATTAAATTATTTAAAGATATTTTAATACTCTCAAAAAAAAGTTCTGGTGTCTCAAATTCAAGGTTAGTTTTCTCCAGATTTGATGATATTCTATACGTTAATAATCTATTTCCAAATGCAGTTTCAATAAGTTCAAAATTAGGATATGAATGCTGAAATTTTAAACTATTATTTTTATGAATGTTACTTTGTATATGCTGGGCGTAGTACCTCCTCGGAACGGTGCGTTTGCAGGTTTCACATTCGACGGTATCGATAACGACAGGAGTAGACGATGATTCAGCTGCTCGAGAAGTTGATGGTTGTGGCTCCATGACAGCTGCTGGATGCTGGCTTGATGAATTATATGGTTGAACTAGCTTTTTCCCGCGGCTTCGCCCGCGTACTAAAAGTACTAAAAAAGGAGGTTCTCAGTTAGACTCGTATGTTTGTATGTAGGAATGTATGTTTTTCCGCGATCATCTTGCGTTTCGCTGAACTGATTTAGAAGCGGTTTTCGGAAAAGTATTCGCTACATTCTGGAGGTTTCGGTATACCACGTTTTGAAGACGGCGGTTCCCTCATTTTTTATTTTAAAGAAATTATTGCAATAATTGTTTAATTGTTACGCCATCAACGACTTACTACCGAGAGATTATGATTAATACAGATTTCTACTCTTGAATAGAAGCTTTTCCCTGCGACTTCATTTGCGTGGAATTAGTAATCCACCCTCCTTTTTACCCGCTTAAGGAATGACTTCTGGGATAACAACTATTATATATCCTTCTCCAGAACGCAAAATATCTCCATACCAAATCATCTCCATACCAAATCATCTCCATACCAAATCATCTAAATAGGTTCAACGGTTATTAATTTCCCATACAAACTTTCAACCCCCGTTTCACCCCCTAGAGGGTTGATTTTCGAGATAAAAACTATCCTATATTGTTTACCGAGACTCAATCTATATAATATGTACCAAGTTTCATTTCAATCGTCTGTTCAGCGGTTAATAATTCGCCATACAAACTACCAACATGTTTTCTACCCCTCTAAGATTGATTTTCGGCTTAAAAAATATTCTATATTGTTTCCTGGGACTCAAACTATATCCACAACAAAATTATCTAAATCGGTTCGCGGTAAAAAAATCTTCCTACAAACCTCCAACCCCCATTTCACCCCTTTAAAGATTGATTTTCGAGATAAAAACTGTCCCATGTCGTTTCCCGGTACACAAACTATCTCTATATCAAGTTTCATCTAAATTGGTTCAACGTTTAAAAATTCCCCATACAAACTATCAACCCCCATTTCACCCCCTTAAGTGTTGATTTCGTAATCAGCGACTCGATAAACCATAGAAACAATACCCATGTTGATATTTAAATTTTGTCACCACATTTCCCCCTTATGGGTTGAATTCTGAAAAAAGCTGAAACACTTGTTTTCTCATTTATTGTTAGGAATACTTCTGTGAAGTTTCGAATAAAATAGACTAACTAATCTTGTTTCCCCATACAAACTTAAGACCCCCATTTCACCCCCTTAGGGGATGAATTTTGAAAAATCCTTTCTTAGCGCACCCCTAGACCTTATAAGGAACCTACATGCCAAATTTGGAATCTCTAGAACCAGCGGTTTGGACTGTGCGTTGATAGATCACTATGTCAGTCAGTCAGTCAGTCAGTCACCTTTGAGTTATATATATATAGATGGTTTCTTCTCACTCATGTTTTCTTTTTATACCACGTGTTACGCATCTAAAAATAAGAAAAAATAATTAATTTTAATACTTAGGTACAAGAATGGGTAAAAAAAATACAATACGAAAAGTCACTTGTACCGTAATACCTGACATTAAATTTGACCGGCAAAGAGAACAATACGCTTCCATAGTTAAAACACCATCTATTTCATCGTAAGGCGAAATCGACGATCGCTTAACAGTTACATGTCCACTACAAGGGGTAATATAGTGTTTAAAATCATTATCGTCAGCTAAACTTGAATCAAGTGTTCCGCTGATAAACCACAATCTTAAATATTTATAGAAACTATTCAATAACACTGATTTGCTAAACATTTTAATATCTTCGGCAGTAAACTCCATCGTGAATGCTTATTAAATGACGCAGATTGTTTAGGATTTTACTTATATTGGATTAATCTCCCCACTACTAAGCAGTAATTAAAGTAAAACTAGTTAAAACATGTTTCAGATATTAGTACTCATGTATTCTGCTGTTGATTCTCGGCTTCCAAGCAACGTTCATGGAGTTCATTATAAAAAACTGACTTGTTGAGGTCTGAAATGTCTTCACAGCGTTCATAGAGGTCGTCGTCGTATAGTTTTGTAGATGCATTTTATACTCGTAGTTTAACTTCCACGAGTGTTCATAGGGATACGGTATGGTTTGCTTTGCGTTATCTAGCTATATATATACCCAAAAATTGTTTGTTCGTTGGTGGGGGATCTCTACGTGTGGGTGGAGTAAGGGATGATTTATTTAAATGGCGTTGCCTCGATGAAATATTTTTTTCAGTCGTTTTTAGTTGCAATATGCTTAGTAATATTGTAAACTTATTCCTGTGTGTTGGAATAATAGTCATCGTCTTCAGTCTGCGTGTAGTATTTGATCCTAGTATTCGCAAATTTCCAGTGCTGATCGTTTCCTATACCTCGCAATTTTTTCATATCATAAACGTCAATTTTAATGAGATGAGTGGCCTTTGAAATGTTATCTACAGGAGATGATATGTAATTTGTACCTCCATTTGTCAATTGGGCAACAGTAGACGAATATTCTGCAGCTTGTTTCTTTTTAGGCTTTTCGAAAAATACATCAATATTGTTGGTTCGTTTCTGGGTTCGGATTTTAAGTGGCTTTGAAACTTCACTTTCATTATCACTCAAATTGCCATAATAATAATTTTTGAAGGTGCCTTCAAGATAATTCTCGTTTGAAATCTAAAAGAAAAAACAACCTTGATACAAATGTAAACAGGTAGATAATGTATGCGTATAAACAGTCAGTTAATGTTGAGCTTACCTCCATTTTAATTCGTTGTAAATTGTACACAGATTTTCAAAATCAACACTAATGATTAAGTACTTGTATTGCGATACTTTAAACTACTTTAAATATACTTTTTAACACTTAACACTGTTTTCAGACAAACACATATGAACGAATGACGCTCCCATCGATTTGAGCTCTCCTTTTATTGAACAACACACACATACACACACACGCACATATATGTTGCGTATAAGACAAAAAAACTATTAAATAAAACAGACACCTGTGCGTTGCATCATTTAACACGTCGCAACGTGTTTGTAGCTGACCAGTTTTTTTTAATGTTCTATAATTGAATACATAATAAAATACGTAACCATGACATTTCGTAATAATGAATGATATTTTATTGGTTTTCTAAAAATGTTTTTTAGTTCTCATGACCAATGTCACATAAATTTATAATATATATTGCATTCCACAAAATGTAATTATTACGGTGTGGGAGGCTACATAGCAAAAACTTTAACCTTAATAAAAATAAATCGTTTTAAAGAAATACGTAAGCAAACCCCATAAAGTATTTTACTTTAATAACACCATAAACGGCGGAGTCATACACCTGTTAAAACCAAAAAATGGTCGGGCACAGACATGTAGCTTTATTTACGTTCATAAGAAAAAGTTTACCACACAGACAAATTGACCGCCGCAGAAGCTGTAAGCTCAATCTATTAAGGATTGAGCAAAAAACGAACAAACAAAACTCAAAAAAAATCTGCTCCGCAGGTTGCCGCGGACTGCCGCAGAAGCAGTAATCACCTAACTACTCATGTTTTTATTTCTGTACCTCTACCACGAGTCATGCAAATAAGCCCAATTCGAGATTCGTTCACGAATTCGTCAATTATTTGTATGGAGAATTTGTGCAGAGCCTCTAGCGGTCACTTATAGAACGAAAAATTACTGCCATACCATAAGTTGAATTATCGTTAATGCAATTCGCTCACGAAAGTTCGATTGCTTGTTTCGTTTGTGTAGATTTCAATACGTTACAAAGTGACGTGACGTGACAAACGTCACATCCTTCACACCAACCGAAACAGATTGTAGGTAAGCCAAAAAGGTTTTACTTCCTAAGTACATTTTATCTGAAGGTTTAGAACTGTAGACAATTAAATGAGCAGTGAACAATAATAAACATAGAAACCGTACTTAGCTCTGAAAAATTATCCTACTTTTTGTGGGTGTTTAATATGCTTGCTAGGCCGTAAACCAGGAATAATTTCCGTTGGTCATCGTGTCCCAAGCGGTAAATTTTAAGTGGTTAAGGGCGGTAAATAATCAAGCTTCGTGATGGTCAGCTGCCGTTCCTTGAGTGGGTTGAGGAACGGCAGCCATTTTCTCACATAAAATATATATAAAATAAAATGACCATCGCGTCCCAGTTGAAGTAGGTGATAGTTTATATGCTATTACAAATAAAATAAAAATCATCAGCCGACGGTATAGCACTGAAAAGACCGTAAACTAGTCTCATGAATATATGGTATTTAGGGTATCAGCAGACGTTATTTCTACCTCAATACAGCCGGCTGACGATTTTCCTGATAATAAGAGCCTCAAATACTGACGATCCGCAACCCACCAAAGGAGCGACAGCTGACCTACGCGAGTCATCATTATACTTCGTCCTTAATCACTTCAAAAATTATCACCGCCTGGGACGCCTTGCGATTGGTCATGAAATTTGTTCCTGGCTTACGGTTCATGCCATCGGAGCCGGGAAATACAAGTTATGACAGTAAGCCTTTTTTTACCTTATTTAAATGCGCGTGACTTTTAACGCATAAAATATTATCAACCGACTTCAAGATTTCGAAGGAGGAGGTTCTCAATTCGTCAGGATCTTTTTTTTTACTATTTTTTCATAATGTTCACCGATTGCAACTTTTTTTTAAACAGGGTAAATACGTATTTCGTCATACATATTCAAAGCTAGGAAAAGGGGTGAAAACTGTCAGTACTTCAGCCATCCATCCATATACTTATTTCGTCGTAGGATATAGGATTACCTAAGAAAACCAAATTGATGAAATTTCAAATGTACAAATAACACTACTAGTTTAAACCGTCCTAGAACTACGTCAATATGTAAAGTGTTAGGTGATTCTTATTTTATTTGGTTATTTTGTCAACATGACAGTTCGACTTTTAGTGATCATAGTGGATCATAGGTTTATTTCTTATTATTTAGGTCTATTGTATAATCACAAAAGGATAAGTACCCTTTCAGGATGTTGTTCTCTAAAGTATAGGCAGTGCGCTACTGTTACACATCCCACCTGCGTCGACGCCGACACGTTGGCGAAGTCCTTTAATTTATTTACCAGCAAACAAGCCGGAACGGCGCCCGACATCCGAAATCACTACAAGACTATTAAATATAGTTGTCGTTCGTCTAACTATTGTTGGTGTCGAGGCAATCGATCCATGAAGCAAGGGGCACGGAGCCTCACGACCTAACAAACGCACAAGGGAAGCTAAAGATGCTCCAGCAAGCCGCCGGTTTTCATACATAACACAACGCAGGATTGCGGCTTTGCTTTGTCGCTTCTTGCAGAATGATGGTTTTATTTCTATTTATAAGTTACACGTACGAGTAATTTTTAGTAGTACTTATAAGTTTTTAGTTTGTGACAATGTTACTTTAAAAGGCTATTTCGCAATAAATTAATCTTTAATATAATTATGTACATTATAATTTCAAAGTGCCCTGTATAAATCTGGATGTCTTTTAAGTAAGCACTATTTTATAGTACTTGGATGCAATAATTCGAAGATCCCGGCCTGTAACGCAGTTGTTACTTCTTGAATATAAAATAATACACCTTCCTGGGATAAATAGTTTGCCTTGCTGGTGATAGATTAGCTGCTACAGCAATCAATCAGAAATGAATGATGCACAAGAACCTGTAAAAGATGTTTCAATATTATTTGTTATTTTTCACAGTTTCATTGTAATTATTATGATTGAAAATGAAAGTGTTTATAACTATCATATCAAATTTCATCTACTTACCATTCATTTTAGGTTAGCGTTGGTATTTTTGTGTCGATTTAAAATCAGATTAATTGACTATTAATACATAAATCTCACAAATATTAAGTAGTTTTTGGGTCTAGATTTCTTTTTAGGGTTCCGTAGTCAACTAGGAACCCTTATAGTTTCGCCATGTCTGCCCGTCCGTCCGTCCGTCCGTCCGCGGATAATCTCAGTGACCGTTAGCACTAGAAAGCTGAAATTTGGTACTAATATGTATATCAATCACGCCGACAAAGTGGTTAAATAAAAAGTGGAATTTTTTTTTTATTAGGGTACCTCCCCTATACGTAAAGTGGGGAGTGATTTTTTTTTTCATTTCAACCCTAACGTGTGATATATTGTTGGATAGGTATTTAAAAATGAATAGGGGTTTACTAAATTCATTTTACGATAATGTAAATATTTTCGGAAATAATCGCTCCAGAAGTAAAAAAATATGCGTCCCCCCCCCTCTAACTTTTGAACCATAAGTTTTAAAAATATGAAAAAAATCTCAAAAGTAGAACTTTATAAAAACTTTCTAGGAAAATTATTTTGAACTTGATAGGATGAATAGTTTTTGAAAAATAATTACAAAATAATTTCTGAACTAAGTTTGTAATTTAACCGTATAAGCAGGTGTTTATTGTACCTGTAATTTCTACAAAATTACAATGAAATGACGTGCTTTCAAATAAAGTAAAAACGGTGAAAATCGGTTCACGAAATAAATAATTATTCCATAAAAATCACCTTCCATACTTTAAGCTCGCGCGTAATAGTTTACTTAATTTGCCGATAGATGTCGCTGTACGTGGAACTCTCATATCATATCCTACATGGCGGTGTTATTAACTCTTAAGTGGGGACACTTACTGTGACGGACGGAAAACTACGGAACCCTGCACTGAGCGTGGCCCGACACGCTCTTGGCCCGGTTTTTTAAAATTATTCTTATTGAAGTGTTGATGTGGATATTTCATTTCTCATATCGGCTTGAAATTTACCGTTTCGTTTTCCAGTTCCAGTTATCATACTATGCAGTCTTATTAACAAATTATGCTTAATATAAGGCTTTGTCGATATTATTTCGTCAACTAATAATATATAAATATAACACAATAAATACGAATGGTTTTCACTTTCACCATGTTTTGACATCTCACCTTATAATTTGATAGTGAAAGAGTTTTCTACAGTCGATACGGTATTTTTCGGTGACGTAAGTCAAATTAGTGTCTTATGGTAACGTTTTAATAAAACCTATCGATAACAAACTGTACTGACCTTCAGTGCGTTAACATGACAGATCACATTCGACGTGCCGCATACATCCGTCTCGTTCTACCTATGAGACGGATGTATGCAGCGCACTAAACGTAATCCGACATGAAATGTCAGCATAGATCGTTTGTATGTGTTGCTGTCGAAACTGAAGGAAAACGATTCGAAGCCCGATTATTCGTTAACGCCTATAGAAAAATATTCAGAATTTTCTACATGACTCGTGGTAGAGGTACTGTACCTCTACCACGAGTCATGCAAATAAGCCCAATTCGAGATTCGTTCACGAATACGTAAATTATTTGTATGGAGAATTTGTGCAGAGCCTCCAGCGGTCACTTATAGAACTAAAAATTACTGCCATACCATAAGTTAAATTATCGTTTATCCAATTCGTTCACGAAAGTTCGATTGCTTGTTTCGTTTGTGTAGATTTCAATACTTTACAAAGTGACGTGACGTGACAAACGTCACACCCTTCACACCAACCGAAACAGATTGTAGGTAAGCCAAAAAGGTTTTACTTCCTAAGTACATTTTATCTGAAGGTTTAGAACTGTAGACAATTAAATGAGCAGTGAACAATAATAAACATAGAAACCGTACTTAGCTCTGAAAAATTATCCTACTTTTTGTGGGTGTTTAATATGCTTGCTAGGCCGTAAACCAGGAATAATTTCCGTTGGTCATCGTGTCCCAAGCGGTAAATTGGGCGGTAAATAATCAAGCTTCGTGATGGTCAGCTGTCGTTCCTTGAGTGGGTTGAGGAACGGCAGCCATTTTCTCACATAAAATATATATAAAATAAAATGGCCATCGTGTCCCAGTTGAAGCAGGTGATAGTTTATATGCTATTACAAATAAAATAAAAATCATCAGCCGGCTGTATAGCACTGAAAAGACCGTAAACTAGTCACATGAATACATGGTATTTAGGGTATCAGCAGACGGTCTTCCTTCCTCAATACAGCCGGCTGACGATTTTTCTGATAATAAGAGCATCAAATACTGACGATCCGCAACCCACCAACGGAGCGACAGCTGACCTACGCGAGTCATCATTATACTTCGTCCTTAACCACTTCAAAAATTATCACCGCCTGGGACGCCTTGCGATAGGTCATGAAATTTGTTCCTGGCTTACGGTTCATCCCAAGTAACACATCAAAGCAGTATAACGGCCGACTTACATCATATCTGTATGCTTTTAGCATTTTCAGTTCGTTTTATAGTAGCATTATAAACGTTTATTGTGCTGATATAGGTCTTAAATGGGCACGAATTACCCAGCTTGAGATCCTATACAGGTCATTTAATAGCATTACAGGCGCAATATGTCTGCGCTATTAGCATTATCGTTGTCATGGAAAGTGCCAATCGCATTAAAGAATCATTAGTACGCTCTACTAAGTTGCCAACTGCATTAAATAAGCATTAATACGGCCAAAAAACTTGCTAATCTCAGTAAAGAAGCATAAGTACTCTCGATTAACTTGCCAATCGCAATACAAAAGCATTATACTAGCATAAGAGTGTAGTAAAATAAACCTTACGTCAATGCAAAAACGTCTCTAACACCGACGCGACAAATGTTATAATACAATGAACGTTGTGATTTAACTACGTTGTCTCGCAATATAAAATGGACGAAGACGGTACAAAAAACTGAATGAGTGACACGTCATATTTGTTTGCATCCTAATAAAATTTATAAAAGATTTTGACTCTCTTACGTTATTATATCCTTCAAATATTACTGAGCAATGTAGTTTACTGTAAATATGTATATAAGTTCCATTGAAAATTTTCACGCGTCTTTGATTTTTTGTGGTTTTGCTATAAAATATTATAAAAAGATATGCGTCAAATAAACAAAACAATTGTGTAATCCTCGTATAGAACGAGTTTTGCATTATTGACATAATAGTGTTGGTTGAGCAGTCTTAAATTAAGTAATTTCATTATTATATAGGTATTTTCCTTGTATAAATAGGTCCGCATGATTTTATTTTTAGGTTATAAATTATTTACAAAATGGCGTTGGTCTATATAGACGGAGAGCTAGCCACGTCGGGTATGACACAATAATGAGAGCAACCAAACCCCTCTAGTCAGTTTGGTATACTATGCTTATTTCTAGATCTGGACATCTGGCAGCTTTAAAGTGGTGGAGGTCAAAGAATGCAAACCATTTCAAGAAAATAAATCCTAGAGATCTGGGTTTGATGCAATATTATGAGAAACTATACAAATACTATACAATATTAAGAGAAATTATACAAAAGTTTATGTTGGGAGAAAGTAGTGCCAAACGATGTATAAGAAAATATAGTTCATAGTTTGTCGCCTACTGTTTTTGTTTCCGTAATAATCATATATCGGGGTTTTCGGTGCAGGAACGATTTGAGAAAGAGTAGAGATAAACAGATAGGTTGAGAGTTAGTCTGAGAAAATATCATATTATGCCTAATGAATAACTACCTCTCTGTGAATAGTTTACACACTATGATACGAGCTTTTTTACGTAGTGGCATGTTTGTATTGACTATTATATACTTAGTATTTTAAAAATGCTATTTCATATCCGAAATTTATTAACTAGATCTACCTAAGAATCTTGAAGCAAATCAAATTATTTTGTTCAATATTTTTTGATTTGCAATTTTTAAGTAGTTACACTACTATATATAAACTGAAAATAGATGTCATATACTTAAAAAAAAGTGACCAAACCCTCCGGTGTCCGAGGCCAGATTTGAACTGGCGTCTTCAGCTTTCGCGGCTGACGTCCTGACCACTAGACCACCCGGTCACGGCGGAACTTGACAAATTTTCTCATGTATATGCAATCTCTGAATTTGAAACGGCTAGGCGCCGTTGACCATACTCTAAGGGCATGCGCAGTACGTGCTTGCACCTCCTATCCGAATCTCTTACGTGATTCTGGTATAGCGAGAGAGATGGTGCTGCCATCTATGAATCTTGAAGCAAATCAAATTATTTTGTTCAATATTTTTTGATTTGCAATTTTTAAGTAGTTACACTACTATATATAAACTGAAAATAGATGTCATATACTTAAGAAAAAGTGACCAAACCCTCCGGTGTCCGAGGCCAGATTTGAACTGGCGTCTTCAGCTTTCGCGGCTGACGTCCTGACCACTAGACCACCCGGTCACGGCGGAACTTGACAAATTTTCTCATGTATATGCAATCTCTGAATTTGAAACGGCTAGGCGCCGTTGACCATACTCTAAGGGCATGCGCAGTACGTGCTTGCAGCCTTGCACCTCCTACCCGAATCTCTTACGTGATTCTGGTATAGCGAGAGAGATGGTGCTGCCATCTATGAATCTTGAAGCAAATCAAATTATTTTGTTTAATATTTTTTGATTTGCAATTTTTAAGTAGTTACAGTAGGTATTTTTCTTAAGTATATGACATCTATTTTCAGTTTATATATAGTAGTGTAACTACTTAAAAATTGCAAATCAAAAAATATTGAACAAAATAATTTGATTTGCTTCAAGATTCATAGATGGCAGCACCATCTCTCTCGCTATACCAGAATCACGTAAGAGATTTTGATAGGAGATGCAAGCACGTACTGCGCATGCCCTTAGAGTATGGTCAACGGCGCCTAGCCGTTTCAAATTCAGAGATTGCATATACATGAGAAAATTTGTTAAGTTCCGCCGTGACCGGGTGGTCTAGTGGTCAGGACGTCAGCCGCGAAAGCTGAAGACACCGGAGGGTTTGGTCACTTTTTCGTAAGTATATGACATCTATTTTCAGTTTATATATAGTAGTGTAACTACATAAAAATTGCAAATCAAAAAATATTGAACAAAATAATTTGATTTGCTTCAAGATTCATAGATGGCAGCACCATCTCTCTCGCTATACCAGAATCACGTAAGAGATTCGGATAGGAGGTGCAAGCACGTACTGCGCATGCCCTTAGAGTATGGTCAACGGCGCCTAGCCGTTTCAAATTCAGAGATTGCATATACATGAGAAAATTTGTCAAGTTCCGCCGTGACCGGGTGGTCTAGTGGTCAGGACGTCAGCCGCGAAAGCTGAAGACGCCAGTTCAAATCTGGCCTCGGACACCGGAGGGTTTGGTCACTTTTTCTTAAGTATATGACATCTATTTTCAGTTTATATATAGTAGTGTAACTACTTAAAAATTGCAAATCAAAAAATATTGAACAAAATAATTTGATTTGCTTCAAGATTCATAGATGGCAGCACCATCTCTCTCGCTATACCAGAATCACGTAAGAGATTCGGATAGGAGGTGCAAGCACGTACTGCGCATGCCCTTAGAGTATGGTCAACGGCGCCTAGCCGTTTCAAATTCAGAGATTGCATATACATGAGAAAATTTGTCAAGTTCCGCCGTGACCGGGTGGTCTAGTGGTCAGGACGTCAGCCGCGAAAGCTGAAGACGCCAGTTCAAATCTGGCCTCGGACACCGGAGGGTTTGGTCACTTTTTCTTAAGTATACGACATCTATTTTCAGTTTATATATAGTAGTGTAACTACTTAAAAATTGCAAATCAAAAAATATTGAACAAAATAATTTGATTTGCTTCAAGATTCATAGATGGCAGCACCATCTCTCTCGCTATACCAGAATCACGTAAGAGATTCGGATAGGAGGTGCAAGCACGTACTGCGCATGCCCTTAGAGTATGGTCAACGGCGCCTAGCCGTTTCAAATTCAGAGATTGCATATACATGAGAAAATTTGTCAAGTTCCGCCGTGACCGGGTGGTCTAGTGGTCAGGACGTCAGCCGCGAAAGCTGAAGACGCCAGTTCAAATCTGGCCTCGGACACCGGAGGGTTTGGTCACTTTTTCTTAAGTATATGACATCTATTTTTAGATCTACCGAAGACAAAGACACGGTATAATAAGTGTCAAATATTAATCTTGACGTCCGATATTTATGAACTATTTGATTAACTGAAGAGGTTGACAATGATCAGTCATTACATGAATTAATAAAAAAATACTTGAAAAAATCATAGGTATATGTACCTACAATATATATACATAATAGTCAGCTATTACATATAAATTGTATATACCTATGATTTTTTCGATCAATTATTCATTAGGTAGAAACGTGCCAGACTACATTCTGTTTTTTAAGTTAATGCCTACTCTTTGGCTAATGTCAAACATTCCCGCACCGGAAACCCCGATGTATGGTAATAATACACAATATTTTTGGTCTAAGATTTTCATTTATCGATTTTTGACCAGTTTTGAGTCGATATTCCAACATATTCATTATAGATAGAATTATAAGGCAAACGACTATCGGTTTTTGAATCTTTTATATCCATTCTGTTGAGTCGGATCTTGAAATAAATGAGCCGTTATTTTTTTATGATATTTTTAAAATATGGTCTAAAAAAACACTTTTATCGATATTCGAATGGTGTAAAGAATCATAAATATACGTAATCTACATATTAGGGTTCCTCTTTGATGTCTCTAAAAACAGTAGAGAGATTTTAATTTTTAACTAATTCAAACAAAATCTATGACCATAAAACCACTTTTTTAGCCTAAACCGGTTCGACTTTGATTTCAAATATCTCGAAGACAATGAATATTGAATTAAATATAGGATACTATATTGTTTAAAGCCGTTACTGATAATATGATAAGCTATATAAATCATTAGAAAACTAAGGGAATCAGATCTAAGGTCGTTGGCGCCAGGGAGCCCCTTAAAATATAGGCCCTGTCCCTTATAACTGAGACAACTTCGGCAGTTCTTACCTAGTTTGGTATTACTATTTTCCAATTAAAACATTTTGCTAGTCTGTCACTGTGACCTCCACCCATTAAAAGCTGCCAGATGCCAGGTTCTAGCAATAAGAATAGTATAGCAATCTAACCAGACGGGTTTTGTTGCTCTCATTATTGTGTCATAATCTGAAGTGGCTAGCTCTTAGTCCAATAGCAGCTCAGTGACCCTTAAAAAATGCCTTATTTATGCCTACAGCATTACACGTGATTAATTATGCTATTAAACAACATTAAGCATTTATTTATGCTATTGTAGAACCTAAGGCACTAAAACCGCTAAAAGCTGTATAGGGGCTGTTCATAAATTACGTCATCAATTTTTGATGATTTTCACCCCCCACCCCCCCTAAAATCACCCAACCCTCCCCCTGCCAAATAGAGTGACGTCATTAAAAAAAATGCGTTTTAAGCTTAATTGTAAAATAAAAAACTATTTAGTAGATAATATTTTATAACATTAAAAGTTTATAGAAGCACGACTTTCATTCCTTTTCTTACACATTGATGATGTGATCTTCGGAATGACCGCCCCCCCCCCCTCCTACGTCACGCTACCATCATCCGATGTCCAGACTCCCCCCCCCCCCCCCCCATTTGAAATGACGTAATTTATGAACAGCCCCTTATAGTGAATTACTTGGCTTTATAATGGTTTATATTATTGCTATTGTATTGCATTAGGAACGTATTACCTACTTATAAATGCTATTGTACACCCTAAGGCATTAAAAATAGCTGAAAGCTGTATAGCGAATTCACGTGGCATTATAATGGCTAATATTCATGCTCTTAAACAGCATTAAGCATTTATTTATGCTATTGTAGAACCTAAGGCACTAAACCAAACCGAAGCATTAGTGTACTAAACCAAAACGCAACTGTACAGCATTCAGCTGTACAGTTGCATGTTGTTCGCTGCACTAAAACTAATGGCTAAACAAAAGCATTTACATATGCCATTATACAACCGTTATACAGCGTAAAGCATCATAAAATGCTATTGTAGAACCTAAGGCACTAAAAACAGCTGAAAGCTGTATACCGGATTTACGTGGCATTATAATGGCTAATATTCATGCTCATAAACAGCATTAAGCATTTATTTATGCTATTGTAGAACCTAAGGCACTAAACCACACCGAAGCATTAGTGTAGCAAACCAAAACGCAACTGTACAGCATTTAGCTGTACAGTTGCAGTTTGGTTCGCTGCACTAAAACTAAAGGCTTTAAAAAAGCCTTTATACATGCCATTATACAACCGTTATACATCTTAAAGCATTATATAATGCTATTGTAGAACCTAAAGCACTTAAGTGCTTTTAAACAGTCGAAAGCTGTACAGTCGCGTTGTGGTTTGCTGCACTAAAGCTAAAGGCTTTAAAAAAGCATTTAGATATGCCATTATACAACCGTTATACAGCTCAAAGCATCATATAATGCGACAAGTTGGTCGGTGAACGTATATAAGAGTTTATACGGTCCTTAAGTTCGAAATAATTTAACTATTCATATGTTATAATGCTTCCTGTGTTACTTGGGATGCCATCGGAGCCGGGAAATACAAGTTATGACAGTATGCCTTTTTTTTACCTTATTTAAACGCGCGTGACTTTTAACGCATAAAATGTTATCAACCGACTTCAAGATTTCAAAGAAGGAGGTTCTCAATTCGTCAGGATCTTTATTGTTACTATTTTTTCATAATGTTCACCGATTGCAACTTTTTTTTAAACAGGGGAATTACGTATTTCGTCATACATATTCAAAGCTAGGAAAAGGGGTGAAAACTGTCAGTACTTCATCCATCCATCCATATACTTATTTCGTCGTAGGATATACGATTACCTAAGAAAACCAAATTGATGAAATTTCAAATGTACAAATAACACTACTAGTTTAAAACGTCTTAGAACTACGTCCATATGTAAAGTGTTAGGTGATTCTTAATTTGTTTGGTTATTTTGTCAATATGACAGTTCGACTTTTAGTGAAATAGTGGATCATAGGTTTATTTCTTATTATTTAGGTCTATTGTATAATCACAAAAGGATAAGTATTACCCTTTCAGGATGTTGTTGATTCTCTAAAGTATAGGCAGTGCGCTACTGTTACACATCCCACCTGCGTCGACGCCGACACGTTGGCGAAGTCCTTTAATTTATTTACCAGCAAACAAGCCGGAGCGGCGCCCGACATCCGAAATCACTACAAGACTATTAAATATAGTTGTCGTTCGTCTAACTATTGTTGGTGTCGAGGCAATCGATCCGTGAAGCAAGGGGCACGGAGCCTCACGACCTAACAAACGCACAAGGGAAGCTAAAGATGCTCCAGCAAGCCGCCGGTTTTCATACATAACACAACGCAGGATTGCGGCTTTTTCTTGCATAATGATGGTTTTATTTCTATTTATAATTTACACGTACGAGTAATTGTTAGTAGTACTTATACGTTTCTAGTTTGTGACAATGTTACTTTAAAAGGCTATTTCACAATAAATAAATCTTTAATATAATTATGCACATTATAATTTCAAAGTGCCCTGTATAAATCTGGATGTCTTTTAAGAAATCACTATTTTATAGGACTTGGATGCAATAATTCGAAGATCCCGGCCTGTGACGCAGTTGTTACTTCTTGAATATAAAATAATACACTTTCCTGGGATAAATAGTTTGCCTTGCCGGTGATAAGTTAGCTGCTACAGCAATCAATCAGAAATGAATGATGCACAAGAACCTGTAAAAGGTGTTTCAATATTATTTGTTATTTTTCACAGTTTCATTGTAATTATTATGATTGAAAATGAAAGTGTTTATAACTATCATATCAAATTTCAACTACTTACCATTCATTTTAGGTTAGAGTTGGTATTTTTGTCGATTTAAAATCAGTTTAATTGACTATCAATACATAAATCTCACAAATATTCTGCAGTTCTTGGGTCTAAATTTTTTTTCTAAAATTATTCTTATTGAAGTGTTGATGTGGACATTTCTATTTCTCATATCGGCTTGAAATTTACCGTTTCGTTTTCCAGTTCCAGTTATTATACTATGCAGTCTTCTTAACAAATTATGCTTAATATAAGGCTTTGTCGATATTATTTCGTCAACTAATAATATATAAATATAACACAATACATACGAATGGTTTTCACTTTCACCATGTTTTGGCATCTCACCTTATAATTTGATAGTGAAAGAGTTTTCTACAGTCGATATGGTATTTTTCGGTGACGTAAGTCAAATTAGTGTCTTATGGTAACGTTTTAATAAAACCTATCGATAACAAACTGTACTGACCTTCAGTGCGTTAACATGACAGATCACATTCGACGTGCCGCATACATCCGTCTCGTTCTACCTATGAGACGGATGTATGCAGCGCACTAAACGGAATCCGACATGAAATGTCAGCATAGATCGTTTGATTCGTTTGTATGTGTTGCTGTCGAAACTGAAGGAAAACGATTCGAAGCCCGATTATTCGTTAACGCCTATAGAAAAATATTCAGAATTTTCTACATGACTCGTGGTAGAGGTACTGATATCAAATATTTTTTAACTTGCGACAACTGCGTGCCATATCTATATGAACTATACTTTAATGGGTATTTATAACTGAAATTATTATTATTTGTCGATATGTTGAGAATGTGATAAGCAGGGCTCGATTTGAATGACAATGCCAGTCAAGACATTATATGTATACTGCTCATTTCAAGTGGCCATTTCATTTAATAAAAGGTTGAGAGGTTGAAGGCATCCTATGTGCGGTGCAGTGCAATGTCATCGGCACTAAAAGTTCGAGCCCTGGTGATAAGATTAACAAAATAGTGATACGAATAACTAATAACAATTGTTACTTTTACTTGTATACCCTAGTAAACCAATAAGAATAATAAAAATATATAAAAGATAAGATATACAAGTTACGTTCAGTTCTTCTATGTAGTAGACGATGTAAACATTTTTGTTGTTATTAAATTTTCTGTTAATTTAATATTGTAAACTACTTAAAATTAAAACTTATTTACCTTTTTGTAAAGGTAATAGGTAACAAAAAAAGTCGCAGGATTGAAAGAAATATCCATCTTAATATTACGGACTTAAACCCCGGGAAATTGCATCCTAGATCCGATCAGTGAATTAATGTTCATCACTTGCATTTGAACAATATTTATCTATTTCACTCTTATTGAAACTGAATTATAATACAATAAAACAACTGGACAATAAATACACATAATAAAATATTCGAATATCCGAATCGCTAAACTAAAGTGGCAGTGGGCGGGGCACATTGCTCGTAGAACCGATGGCCGTTGGGGCGGAAAGGTTCTCGAGTGGCGACCACGAACCGGAAGGCGCAGCGTGGGTAGACCCCCCGCAAGGTGGACTGATGACCTGGTGAAGGTCGCGGGAGTCCGCTGGATGCGGGTGGCGCAGGACCGGTCATTGTGGCACTCTTTGGGGGAGGCCTATGTCCAGCAGTGGACGTCTTTCGGCTGATATGATGATGATGATGATGATGAATAAAATATTGAGTAGGTTGTTTTCCATTTTCCCATTAATGTGTTTTTTTTTTCTTTACCGACGTAAGTATTTTATATGGGCTGTTCGAAAGATTTATTTTAGGGCCATACTAAATGAGCTGAAATTAAAAAGGAAAATGTACAATGGTGACTGAAAAAATTCAGAGCGTTATAAATATTGTCTATGGTGTCTCCTTATAAATTTTTGTTTTTATCTTCGAATTTATTTTGTAACTATAGATAAAGATTCCGATTCCTAATTTCAGCTCGTGTGTAAAGGACCTAGTCTTACTCCCTGAGTCTCTTGCCGCAGACATAGTCGGATAACCAACCGTTCACGATAAAAAAATTAAAAAATCAAAATCAGCTGTTCGTAAAACCTGCCGCCATCTTTGATGCTGTATGTATGTTGAGCGTTGAAACAATTAAAAAGTTACTTTGCAGGCCTAGGCCTGAAGAGATGTATTGAATCCCATAACAGTCCCCTCAAAGTATTGCGCCCGAAAAAGGATAGGTACTTCCGAGTCTATTATAAGAATGTAACGACAATATTTCATTGCATGTTTCAAAAAATCTAGTTTTCACACAATGCAGTGACAGTCTCCGTCTTTTCCAAACAAAGCTAAAACCGCCCGGTAACATTTATGTGCTGGACCTAGTACAGATAAGACACTCACAATGGCTATAGTAAACAAAAACAACAGCGGGCTTTGTTACAAGTGAACAATGAGGAAAGTGAAAAAGCTTGAAATGACAGCTTTGAGGAAGAATGCAGTACAGTGCACTTCTAAGAGACAGATATTGCTATTACATGGACAGCGTGGCCAACAGATATGCGCTGCTTTGCAGTTTTTACTTTACTTCTGCTCGGTCTCACTGCCAGCGCTTATTTATCCAATTATTACGTTTAATTTATAGAAATAATACGAATTATACCTTTGTTCCAATGATTAGGTAAAATAAGATTATGTTTTTTTTATATTATACGAAACAAAGGTATGTCAAGATATTACATATTATATTAATATATGAAAACCGGCCAAGAGCATGTCGGGCCTTGCTCAACGTAGGGTTCCGTACTTATCGGCCCGGCACAATACACCTACTTATTACGTAATTTTACTATGCCGACCGATTAACCGATTTTATTCAATATACTTTGGTTTCAATAAATTATTTTATATAGTTTTAATTGAAAGAACTTATTAGTCCTCACTTTTATAATTTTTTCCAAATATTTTGGACCCTCGGTTCCAAAGTTAGATGGGAGGATGCCCTTTTTGAAACTTTCGGAGCTGTTATTTACGAAACTATTAGATTTATCGAAAAATTGTTTTATAAGACCTATTTCTAACGATACCCGACACCATAGGGTGAAATCAAGAAAAATATTCACCACCGCTTCATGTGTACGGGAGGTACCCTAAAATAGTTATTTGTTATACAAGGGTGCAAAGAATTCAAGCACGAGCTAGAGATTGGAACCGCGAGCGAAGCGAGTGGTTCAAAAATAGAATCCTGAGCGAAGCGAGTAGTTCAAAAATAGAATCCTGAGCGTATCGAGTGTTGCAACACACGAGACGTAAAAATAACTTTGCAACCGTGTGTAACACAAATATTATCACCTCACTAAAGCGAGCAAAATATAGACTGGCCAGCCAACGAACGCAGTACTATCAGTACATTGCTACTGTTACATTGTTACAGTACATCAAACAAAACTTAAGTTTTTTTGAACGCCTGTCGCGCGCTTTTGTAAGTACGTCAATTAAAAAAAAAATAATTCTGCATTGAATGATAAAATAATTGATATTTCTGATATATTTATGACTTTTCAATGAAAAATAAGGTGCGAAGAAATTAAAATAACCAACATATACAAATGACAAAAAAGATTATGCGGTCAAAATACAATAGTTGAAATCCAGGAAGGAATGAAACATTTACACTGATTGCTAAAATCATAAGGCCAGTCGAGGGAAACGAGTAACTACCTATATCTACCAGAAAATACAACTTTTCAGTTTAGAATGGAGGGAGCAGGATTAGCTTCATTGTCTGTATGAATAAGAGTAATGTTACATATATTATATTACTCAGTATACTATTATATTTATTATGATTTCCTTTTATCATTTCGTTTGACGACTATTTTAGGTAGGCACTTATTTAATCTGTGATTAGATTAAATTAGTGCCTCAATTATACAATTATAATTGAATAATCAATAAACGCACGTGAGGTTTTGTTGTTTATTTATTTTATACATAGCTTAGGTAGGTATATAAAGGAAAATATTTCAAAGGCTTGATTGGTCTGTTGTAGGTAGCGGGATGCTTGGTGCTTAAACCTGTTAAATTGTAGTGTTTTCTTGCTTTGTGACAATATCCAGCACTTGCTCCAAGGCAACAAACGATCTTGGACTTCATTTAGCACTAGTTTTCACTTCAATTATTCGATTTTACACTGAAAGAAAGAACTTGAAATGGTAATTCGATACAAAACTCTACATAACCTCAAAGTCACATATATCACGAAAAATGTATTATACCTGTCGTCGTAAGTACCTACATAAATATCTCAGCTGGTCTTTGCGTTGATTTAATACATTTATTGAAAGGTGACGGCAGATATTACATTAATAAGTAATAAAAAACGCAATCTGAAACTTAAAAATATAAGTAAACAAAACTAACTTTTTAAAATTAAAAAGTTATATGTCACAGATAAAACAAAAACAATGCACGATTTTCGAATTATTTTGAGACAGGTAGTTCATCAATTAAAATGGATCGATCAAAGTAATATTTCTGGAAAGATTTAAAGCGTTTTATAGTAAAATCATGAAACAAAATTGTTTACACTGAATGTTTTTAATTGAATACAATTAAATATAAAATAAGTTTTGCGTCCACAGCACCTGATTTGATCAGACAATTTAATCAGATGGGCGAAGATTGTCCTGTCTGGAGTGGCCTTTACATGTTATTATGTTTAAAAAAGTGACTGATATCACGTTCGAATTTGAAATATTCTTTGCACTCTTGTGAATAAAATGCAGTTTTGCTATCTGTTTTTAAAGAATAAATAAGAGCTTTCCGACCCAGTGAGGTGAAAAAAATATTTTTTTAAATTTATTTTATCACTTGCTCGGCGCAACTAATACACATATTCAAATCAAATTTCAGTTCTATAGTACGAACAGTCACTGAGCTAGACCGCGGACAGATGGATGGACACTCAGGATGGACATGGCGAAACTATAAGGGTTCCTAGTAGACTACGGAACCCTAAAAACGGAATGCACCCATTAAAAACCCCAATTTCTCAAGCTATACTCAGATTTAGGATGAAAATAACAATTTTCGGAATTTTTTCTTTACTTATGCTGTATGACCTTCTTTCTTGCAAAAGGAGATCGTCAATTTTTGTTAGGTGATCTGGCCCAGATTATTTAGGACCGTTTGGGAAAGGTTCTTACCTTTAAAGAATCGTCATAATTTCTAGATCAGGATGGTGGTAAAAATATTGCGAAATCTAATGGGAAAACTGAAAAATCATGCATTTAAAACTTGAATCTGACAAGGACAATATTTGTAAGCGTGCTTGCCTATGATTTATATATTAATGTAAAAAAGTATCAATTTTTAAAGATAATGTACAAAAGCGGACTTAAAAACAAAACGGGAATCATGATGAAATAATAAAAAGTCATATTTTGATCGTATTTATAGTTCCTGTATTTCGGTAAACAAAGACGGCGGCTGTCTAACCATCGTTGATACTATTAACTGAACATTCCTGACACCTATTGCGAAGGGATAAGGTTTACCACCGTTAAGTGCGATAGCACTAGTATCTGACATTACAAAATTGAAAGAAAAGATGCGTTTCGTTATCGAAGGAGCATGATATTATGCCATTATGAAACCCACTTTTAATATTCAAACTACGATCAAAAATGCAAAAATACGCATTATCAATCTTTAGGCGTTTTAATACAGTCGATTTCTAATTTAAACTTGCGTATTCGTAGGCTTATATACTATTTTAATATTACAATGTTCTAACTTACCGAACAGTATCAAAACGCAGATTATGTAACGGTATACATTGACAGTGTTAAACCAAAAAACAATCCCGTTTCAGGCCAGGGTGAAGTTAAACTTTATGTCAATGCCATAAGGACGTTAACGACTTGTCTTGCTGTATTTTAATCGCAGAAAAATCAACATAATATTTATTTATGTAGTATTTCTAATTCCCGTTTAATTTTTTTGCAATATTTTGTCTACTTTAGTAATAAAATGAGTATTTATTTTACATTGCAGTACAAACTGTATACGGTTTATTTCAGGTGGCCCAGAATTGACGATCTCCTTTCATGATTCTAAGTCTACCAAAAATGATCATTTTTGCTTATTACGATTGCATAGACGAAACACTTTTTTCACAGCTTCAAGGGACTGCAGACATAATTTGATGTTAATTTTAACTTGATACCTCCACGCGTTCCTGAGAATAAAGGTCTGGACAGACATACAGACGGACAACAAAGTGATCCTATACGGGTTCCGATTTTTCCTTTTACTTCATATTAATTATAATACATATTAACGACCATGTCAGCTTGAAATCATATCAGTATACATACAGTCTACCAATAAGACTAAATTATCTTAACTACATTATTATAGAGAATTGCTGTTTAGAATTTAAAGTTATAATATGTCACTACGCTCCCATCCTTTGGCACCCACGTTAACAAAACGGAAATCAAGGACAAATAAGCGGTGTCCAGAAAGCTAAGTAACTGTATTTATTAGACCTCGTATTAGAACCTCGTTTCGGACTTTCTTTTTATTTTATCCTTGATTCATGGTTTTAATTAAGAATGTTATTTGCACGCATGCAAGTATATTTAATTGTAAATAAATTATTTGTAAGTAATTGACTTTCAACAGTTTTGGGCATGATGTCTATGTGTAATTTGAGAATAACACTACCTACTCAAAGATTTCACTCGTGCGAAATACGTAAAGAGCAAAACAACTTTGTATGATACGTACATGTAGATGACATCAAATTAAGATTTTTGCAGTTTGGATAGACGTCCAAATCCTAACGTAAAAGTTATTTAAACTATGTGGATAATATTTGGTATGGTCTTTTGGTAATTAAAAGCGTGTATCGTATTAAAAAAGTATTAAATTAATGCCGTAAGTACTTGTATTGTTCCTGTGTGTTCTGCACAACGTTTACCCCGTCGGCGTCGCCGCACTAACGTGAAACGGAGCGCTCCGTATGCGTCGACGCGTTTCGTGCATAATTAGGACGCAGCTTTAGAACAGAAATTCCACCCGTTGTTTGACGGGGATAGTTCGCATTCTAGACCCCGAAACGTGGGTTTCTAGCCCGCTAATTAGGTTTTAGTAAATTGGGAACGCTCGAAGAGATGAGACGAACGAGCAAAGGATTGTGGGCCGTATTCTACCTTTAAAACATTTATAGACACGATCCAACTTCAATACAACTCCAATGCATTAACAACGCAATACAGCTACGGCATAAACATCTGAATCAAAAATATCAGAATTTGCTTGAGAAATATACCAACGCAACTCCTATACAACTTCAATATTGGTTGATTGTTTGTTGTATGTTGGAGGTTAGATAGGTTGTGTTCTTATTGTATTGTTGATGTATTATAAAATAAGAATCAAGCACAGTGTTGGTTCAATTCATTTTTTTTAAAGAAAACGGCATCCGTCCATTCAGACAATGTTGCCAGCGTCTAGTAGCGTGACAAAGTACGGTTAAGTAAAAGTTTGCTCTAAGAGCTTGACGTTGTACGGTTGAGGCCTTGCTTTTTGTAGGGAAATAGCTGCTGCCTAAAAAAAAAGAAAAAAAAAACACGTCGCCTAGTAACCACAACACAAGCGTTGTTCTCAAAATAAATAAATATTCTTATTGACACCGCCGATTGACAAGAATTACAAATCGCCATCACACAAATACCGATTGCCACAGGCAATAAGTATCTCTACGTTCAAAGCGCCGGCGTGAGACGTCCCGAACTTACTCCGTATTGGTTAAACCAGGCCTAATATTGTCACGGTGACAAACTTCACATGCGCATTGAGTTTCTACCGTTTTTACCGTCGAACTGAAGTTGAACTGTCACAAGCAGTTTTCTATTTTATGTTCAGATTTAGATATCCTATTTAACGGTCTTTTCTAATTCCAAGTGGTTTTTAGTAGTTTTTATACGGCGTGTGTACGAGTATACAAAATTAGTTTTTTATGCCTGTTGCCTCTAAATGGAATGTTGTGTGTGCCAAAGGACTTTTCCAACACCGAAAGGTCTGCACATCCACCAGGAACGTATCTACCAGGTTCGTATTTCTCCTCTTCCTCCTGTTTTGCCAAATGTCCCAAATCCCAGCTTTTCTCCTCCCCTCCCATCTTCAACACCTATCACTCCACTACATACTCTCCTCGGCCAACTCAAACATTCTACCTCAAACATAAAACGCATACCACGGGGCGCCTGTTCCACTGTATCTGAAGAACTAGCAAACTTAATCAATAATTGTGTCAAAAATAATAATAGTAACTCTTGGCAGGAACTTCTAACATTTTAATTCAAAATTCTCCATGTCTCAGACGAAACACATAGCAATATATCCCTGACACACAAGGTCAAAAATAACGTTTCACATCCGACCTTACCAAATCTAACTACACATATTTTTAAACGCCCAGAAAGAAGTACGATTTGTTTAGAAAGGTCGAGGAAAAAATTCACGATGGAGACCTCAAAGGTGCAACGCGTCCTTGTATTTTCTAATGACACGTTAGCACCCGACACACCGGAGACCGCAGCCGCATTACAGTCTAAGCACCCCCCAGGCCTTTCCACCCCTATTTTTGTTGACCCTCCGTCCGACCCCCTAGCCTGCCTACATGCCACCGCAACAGACATACTAACAGCTCTTGCCTCTTTCCCTAAGGGGTCGGCGTCGAGTCTGGACGGCAGCTCTCCGCAACATCTGATTGATCTCACCAGTTACGGAACAGGAGTGGCTGGTGAACAGCTGACCACCAGCCTTACAAAACTGGTCAATATCATACTGCTGGGGGATGTTTGTCCGGACGTGATGCCGATAATCTAGGGGGCTAATTTTATTGCCTTGACAAAGAAAGATGGCGATGTGCGCCCTATCGCTGTAGGCTCGACATTCCGATGTTTAGCAGCTAAGATCTGCGTCACTAGAAAAAAATTACAGACCTTTTTTTGAACCCGCACAAGTCGGCTTTGGTACCCGTGGAGGCTGCGAGGCGGCGGTACTTGCCGTATGCACCTTTGCACAAGGTGACTCCTGCGAGGTTCTCCTAAAATTAGACGTAAAGAATGCATTTAATTCGGTCAATTTGCGAAACGAAATAAAAATACATGTTCCGGAAATTTATAACTTTCTTCTCCAGTGTTACCATTGTCCCTCAAAACTAGTACACAAAAGCAATGAAATCCTTTCGGCCGTAGGTGTCAGCAAGGTGACCCTCTCGGTCCAGCTATATTTAGTTTGGCTATTAATTCGATATTCCACAATTTAAAATCTAAATTAAATATGTGGTATCTCGACGACCGATGGGACCTTAGGCCGAGACGCGCAGACGGTCCTAGCAGATTTAATTCAGATTAAACAAAAATTCACCAATATTGGTTTGGAATTAAATTCTGACAAGTTCGAATTACACATATCCGAATCCGAACAAGTAAACACGCACACTGCATCTCAAATTTCAATAACGTTGCCCTAGATATAAAAATAGTCCCTAAAGACAGTCTACATTTTCTCGGCTCATTCATCTTCGACGTGGTGAGATGGTCGGCACGGATTTATCGGTTTAATTTTTTTTTCTACTTCCGCGTCGGTTCCAATAACGTATCGTCATAAATTTTAGAAAGCGTGACGGGGGTTAAACTATTGAAACTTTTAACTAGAATTCTTTTAAAACTAAATAAAAACCAAAACTATAGCCATTGAGTTAGACAAGACAACACACGATTTATGGGCACTAAATGGGCTATGCTCAAAGAATTAAGACGAAATAGACAATAGGTGCAACATAACACGAAGGCAATTAGGCGAGGGCCGGGAGACATAAATTTAGTTGTGCAACCATTTCTTAAAATATCAAGACAGTGTGAATTACAAACAGATGTTAAGGAAACAAATAAGTGGAACGACAAATCTCACAATCAATACAAAAACACACTTACCAAGAAACGATGGGAGGGGTCAAAAATGACCCAGCGGTCAATTGCCAATCATGAGCGTGTGAACATTTGGCGACCAATGAAGCTTAGACAGAATGATTTGGGTGTGTCATCTCTCATTCCAGGGAGGGGAGCCTCACTGGAAGGAGACTCAAAGCAGGGATGAAGACGGAGGAGTCAGTCAGAGGTTGAGGTTGGAGCTGCGCGGTCGAGGGTCTGAAGTGATCTGCGGGCTAAGCTTACAAGCTTACATACAACTCGGCAGAGTAAAGTGTCTTTCGTTGGTATAGTAAGGAGTG
Organism: Pammene aurita; assembly: GCA_947086415.1. Classification (NCBI taxonomy): domain Eukaryota; kingdom Metazoa; phylum Arthropoda; class Insecta; order Lepidoptera; family Tortricidae; genus Pammene; species Pammene aurita. The sequence continues at coordinate 37,051,753 of OX352292.1, read as the reverse complement.
TTTGTGTCCTGTGTGAGGTTAGAGCTTGTGAACTTCGGGGGGCTCTAAGGAGCTTATCTAGGAGAATAATTGGACTGCAGAGCCTGGGTAAAGTACTCTATTTTATACGTTAATCAGGTCAAGGTTAGTTTCACGGCTTAGTTAGTCTAACTAGTAGTAGAATCGGGAAGTAAAGTTATACTATTAGCTGTGGGTTAAATAAAATGGATTCAGATTTGGGATTCTACAATATTCAGTACCAGGGGTATAAACACGGAACTCAGCAGGGGAATCCGATAGAATTTGTTATCATTATTTTCGGGGCAATCTTGATTATGTACCTAATAACGGGACTATGTGTCGAGGCCTGGAGAGGAGGAGTTCGCAACTGTTGCGAGAGGATCATGGGAGGTCGACAGGACAATTTTCCTCGTGTAGATATAGAACTGGGTGAGATTAGATAAAATGGGATACGTCTGACCGGACTGTGAAACTAACTAGACATGCTGTAAATACATGCTTCCTTGAACTTTGTACAATAAGTCGGTGTGTCTCTTACCCTCAGTAATCACGATCATTTGCGAGAATATTAGCTTAACATATCCTTTGTGAGCATGTGTGTGTGTGTAGCATAAATGTACATATGTATTATATATAAAGGCCGAAGGGGTTTTTAATTTGGAACATTCTGTTTTCCCCTTGATTAGAATGGCGTTAGGAACGGAATGTCCGGCCATGATCGGATGCCACCTCATTCAGTCATGGTCTAAATAATCAATCAGTTTCTTTTTCTTAGACTAGATCACTCAAGTGTTTGAGTTAATTAAAATTCTAATTTCTGGAAATAAATTAATTAAAGTTAATACTACCTTCTTTTATTACTATGATTAAGATCCATCCTAGGGTATTTAGTAGGGGAGATTTGATAGACCCAGACCTCCTCTAATTATAATTATAACCATCAACGGATACTATTTCTAACTCATGAGAAAAGTCTGGTCGAATCTTCAATACTAAAATCCCACTCTCAATACCTTGGTCACGAATGTCTACCTCACTTGGTCATACTAGAAATACTGCTTCTTAGAAATCTAGATGGGTAACTTGGACCTAAACTAAAAGCCAAGTATTAAATCAGAGCTTTCTCCGAACTAGATCGGAATGATGCAACAAGATAGAGGCGGCATAGCCTAATGGAATTGACTTACTTAACGTTACATAACTATAGAGTTAGACCTGAGATACACTAGTAAGTTTAGAGTCGCAAGTGAAATGGCACTGAGGCTACAGTAGTGCTACTCATCATGCTGATTAAATCACCAAGGACCAGAGGCGAGTTCCAGACCGGAGCTAAGCAGCCGGGAGTTTAGAGTGGGTATTTACAGGTCAAATAGGTAAACAAATACTAACTACTACGGGAAGCTAGGGTGGCGATGCAGAGTATGGGACATTGAGGTAAATCGGGATTTTGCCATAATTAAATTGGACTACCGAAAGTCAAGCTGAAAGTGCTTTGTTCGATTGGAGCGGTGGTGGCGATAACTCAGTACCCAAATACACGTCATGTCTTACGATTGACCTCCGACCTTGGTTTGGCCAAACCAAAACTCATTACCTTAATACATACATATATATATATATATACTAAAACCATGGTTTCTGGGGGAGGGTCTAGAACCCAATTGATTAAGTACCGGTCTTCTGGACCTGGGAATGTAAACGCTTCGCAGCGAAAAAGGAGGTCAATTGTCCCCCAATAACAATGATTAAGGGCCGTGGATCGGCGTAGGGAGTCCCCGTGCTGGAACGATATCGGTCGTACGCTATGGCCTAGAGCATCATACATGTATCAACTCATTCACATATTCTAACCTAAATAGGCGCGTTAAAACAAAAGGTCCTTTAATTATACCCGGAGAGATAACTAATTTTATTATAAATCATTGAAACTAAATTCGTTACGTTAAGTCTCGGGAAAATCTGGTAGAATGTGTGAAGAGTCTACATGTCCGACGAACAAAGTACACCTGTCATCTAATTATATTAAATCCAATAACAGATGCTGCCTGAGACCGAGATGTCCCCTAACTGCAGTGTTGTTTCCTATTAAGACAAGAAGGGAGATCTCTCTAAAGTACTCGATCACAAATCAATTAAGCTAGACGATCCGCTATGAACCATCACAGTGGCAATCCCCCTTCTTCTAAATAAATCGTCCACAAAATTTTGCAACTATTCGGACCGCCTTGTCAAAATTAGTAGTCACTTTGCTTTGTTTATTTTAAAATTTTGTTTATTTGTTCCTAAATTTACTTACCTGCTCCGCTGCTGTCCAATCTGGACATTCCCAAATTTGATCCAACCTATTGATAACCTTATGAAATGCAAAATTGCAGGCAGGCATGGACCCAAGCTGCTTTACCGATAAGGCACGGCGGATTGGGAACCCGCAACATTTCAAGTATCGCTTTTCTGGCATTCCTGTCCTCCATCCACAGCACGTCAGATCTGGCAGGTAAAATACTAAAAGCCCCTACGGGCATAAACTGCCAGATCGCGTGTTTGGATGAGGCCACGAATGACTGGCTAGCTGGACCGAGCCCAAATTTTCCAAGCAGACCAAAAAGACAAAGTGCCTGTGATACTTTAACCTCCGTTGCCATACTTAAATCACTCACGGACGACACCTCATCAGGCAGGGATCTGGCTAGGTTACTAGCAGCATCTAAGCCAGAGTCAGGCCACTGGCTACTTGCCTACCCCTCGCCCCATATAGGTACGTTCATATACCCTGAAACCCTCCGGATAGCTGCTTAGAGCTGGGATTTGCACAGGCCACAGTTGCGCCTCTTGTGGAGCCCCTGTAGATCGAATCGGCCACCACGGCCTCTCATGCTCCTCGGGCGCCGGCCGTCTCTCCCGCCACGCCGCTCTTAACGACATCCTCCGAAGGGCGCTCGTCAGTGCCAACGTCCCCGCTGCTCTGGAGCCCCAGATTGCGTTCACAAATAAAAAGCTATTTCTTAACGTTATAAGCTAGAGGAGCTATTGGAAGCTACTAAAGGAAGGTACAACTTAAAAAGTTGAAACTTAGAACGCTTAGAAAGCCAAAGTGGCTCTCTATGAAGAAAACCCTCTACCCCTACTGAAACCCCGTGATACTAAAATGTTCCCTAAGCTCTGATGACTAAACATACTTACCTCCTGAAGGGAACACTACAACCCAGCGTTATATACTATAACCCCAATAATCTAATTTCCTATATAAACATGATTTGTCAGACAATCCCAGCGGTTTTTCCTAACAATGGCTCGTGAAAGTTTTAGTGGTAGATCCCTAGTTATGTAGTAACCCGATAATTTTTAGGAGACCGATAAAGAGGTTGTTGAAACAAAAACAAGGATATTTATTTTAAACTTTATTTCCAATAAATGGTACTTTACAAGGAAAACATATTAAGTAAATAGGTATATAAAAATGTATTAGTAAATTAAATATTCGGTAATAAGTTCAAGTTGTTGATGCGGGGTTTTAGTGGTAAAGCTGGAGGATGGTGTCAGGATATCTGTAAAAGAAAAGGCTATTCGGTAGTTTCCATATAGACAAAGTCTTCCCAATATTTGCGGTGAAGATTAATGCTAGAAAATTGATTTGTAAAATTTTGTTATTGATGATGAAATTAACTCTTGTCTTATTTGAATATTTTTTAACTATAAGCATTTGCTTATAGTTAAAAAAATAAATAAAAAATATTGTATTTTTTTTTATTTAACTTCGACGCCCTAAAAGCGACAGTTTTAACGAATACAGACAATAATTATACAATTAAATTATTTTCTCAGAAAAATTATTAATTTATTTTAAACATAGTTAGGAAGGGTAACTTATGTGTGATTGAGATTTATTTTCCCAAATCCACTTGCCTGTAGTTCGTGCGGTGAAGAAAACTGTCTCAGACCCTTTCTAAATTTTTATATATATATTGTTTTTCATTTTCTCTACTAATGACTTTATTAAGTGAAGCCAAGAAAACCTCTGAGAAGCCTAGCTAATTAATTAAATCAAAATTAAACCTAAAATTCAACCAAAGTGACTGTGGTCATGCCGAAATAAGTCATAGAAATATGTATGTCGTGTGAGGCAGTTATGCTAATTCAAACTTCAAGGACGAGCGAATAGCATTGTACGTAGAGTGAGGCATTGTTTCTAACAACCAAACTCTTCATCTAATTATCAAATTTTACAGATGATGTACGACTATTAGAATGAAAGTCTGAATTAACTTATGAACTATTTTCGTTCAGTTGTAGTTGATATGGATTCCCATAACTCACTCAGTTGAATTTCAATACTTTATTGTAGTGGCTTTCCCTTTGCCAATTGTATTTCCAACAATATAATAATATTTATTCATCAATTATTGTGAATGGTGATAAAACACAAGTCTCACTATGTCAGACAACATTGTTAAAATCTTCATAATATTTTTGTTTTACAACTCAATGTTGGTACAAAAGTTAGATGCCTTATTTCAGCTCAAAAGTGATATATAATTTCAGTTATATAAATAACACTTCATAGAAGGATCAAGGTAGTGGTTATGAAGAATGAACATAATCGTTCAATGGTTAATGTCGGTTACACTGTCATATATAAATAATGTTACAATCACACAAGTAATAATTACTTCAGTTCAAGTCAATGCTTATATACCAAAGCATATGAACCGTAAGTATAATAGAGGACACACTCTTTTAAATTCATAAATCAGGTACGTAAAACACGCTAAAAATCGTTCCCAAAGTAGGGTAAACGACTTAATATATATTCAATTAAATTCATATGCCGCAACCGCAAAACATAAAAATATAACGCATTCCGCAATAAAATTCGCAAAACGTATAAAATTATAACGCATACGATATATAGGATATAGGATAACCGCATCCACAAACGTATAAAAATATAACGCATTCCGCAAAATAGGAATTAAATTCGTAAAATGTTTCCGCATACTCCGTTAAATTCCGTACGCATATATATTGCATATAATAATCCAACCAAATTTCACATAAATTAAATGCAAGATCCACAGTAATAAGGAAAATGTTCATAATATAACAGTCAATTAAAAGCACTTACTCAACTCCAAGGCCTAAAGAGAATACACAGGAAAGAAATAAATTTTAAAAGTGAATAAATTTTGCCTCACCAAATTAGACTTCTTTTGCTGGTCCTATTGGCAGCTCAGGGCGGGCCTCGGTGTTTGTAGTACGGTGCTTGTAGCTCTATTCAGCGGCAGAAGTCAGGTCCCGTTGCTCAGGATGGTGCTTGTGGCTCACGACGGCGGCAGAAGTCAAGTCCCGTAGTCCGAAGGTAGAAGGCATAGTGCTCGCAGATCTGGTCGGAGTCAAAGTGTTCGCAGCTCTGGTCGGAGGCAAAGTGATTCCCTACGGTACGCCCTCCCCTTATATAGCATCAAAATTACGTATATAAACGCTAACTACCCCCGTGACGTCAGAGAGGTTCGAAACGTCCGCCTTGTGGTAGCTTGGTTAGATTGATTTAAGCCAATTTGAACCTTATTGATCCTTTAGTTCATACTATTTTAAAGACCAAATTCCTATAATAACCAAGATTAAACCAATTTTAAAGACCTAGTTCGAAAATCTCCTATCTCCCATAGAGAATGTTTTTCTTGAATATTTATCCAAATTATGCAATTTCCAATGAAAATTTATATGAAAATAGATGAAAACATTAGCCCCGCGTATGATTTAATAAGCCCCTGAAAGTATTAATGTCTATTTTCCCCGTAAATTGCCAATATGTCTTTGTATACCAATTTGATTATTAAGATCCCTACACTACATACTTCTATAAGAATCAAGTTCTTATGAGCGCCCTACCATTTTTGGAAAACCTAACCTCTAAGAAAACGATTTTCTTTAATTCAAACAAAGTAATTATTTCCTAAGCTGAATTTATATAATTTATGATGAAGATAATTTTTCTGCATATATTATGACAAGATCCAATCGGATTTAATGCGTATTTACTCTGTAAAATACCAATATAACTTTTATAAGGAAATCGCTTTTTATCCAAATTTTCATCACTTTCCTTTATTTGTTTTGATCAAAATTCTGTTTATCACACGTTTATAAGCTAAAACTAGCCTAGAATTCCATCAAACATCAGTAATTTTAAAATCCTTACAATCTTTTTACGACAATTTTTGATCATAAAATTTGCCTATTTTAGCGCTTTACGGAATTGAACTCTTTATGTTTTATAAAAACAAAGCTCCCAACTTTATTTATTTCCGTTATTTAACTTCATAATACGAGTTTTTACATAATATTCCCAAAAATCGATTTTGGACGAAAAGTAAGTTCTTAGTTTTTTTTGCGCTTAATTCGTTCAATTTCGTTAATATACTTGCTGCAATATAACTTTAATTATTTTCCCTTTAATTTAAGTATCGATTTATAACAATAATTAACAAATTAAAAACATAACGTCTCCATTTGGAACAAATTTTCAGACAAATCTAAAATATTATTAGGTACTACTTTTTGTTATTGAATAAATTATCAATAATACATTTATTCTATACAATAAACTACATTTCATCTCGAAAATCCTATTAAAAGTATCAATTTTCATAATTACTTAACGAACAATATTCTCAGTTGTCGGCCATTCCCTTCCCTAGGTATACTCACAATGAGAATAATATGAAATTATAAGAAACTGATGATAAAGCAATTTGTAATCAAAATACTAATTTCTAAATGGGTAAAAGAACCTGTCTATGTTACTAACAGTTTGTACTATGTCATAAAATGTCTTTAGTAAATCATATATTTTTGTACTTAGCACATATCTTAAGAATGAAGTAAATATTTCTAGAACATACTTTTTATACAACCTCCTGCTATCCTATGAATTTAATTTTTCCTAATAATACATCCCTTGTTGAAGGAATCGATCACAAGATTGCTAAAACTTTATGACAAATCTAGTGCGGTAACCAAATTACTGTTTGTCCACTGCAAATAGTACAAACGGATATTTCAGATAATAATTCCCCAAAATGTTGCATACTTATCCTGTTAAGTTGTTATTCATAGCCTCTGTTCCTGTGAAAACTAAAACATACATTAAATATCTACACAAGCTGCATATATAATTTACATATGAATGCCACCTATGGTCATAATGCCATTTGAATACCCAAATAATAATAATAATAACCATTATTTATATCTAAATTACAACTATATAAAATACATAATTAATCGACCAAGATCATGAATGTTTCAAAATCTTGCCAATCAACGGTGAACAATATTTAGCAAAACTCTATGGTATCAATTGCTTATGCAATAATGCAAAAATAAGTAATAATATAAATATAATTATATCTAAACATAATATAATTTATCGAAAACTGTGAGAATTCCTAGTAAAGATTTCAGGTTTTATATTTTCAAAATATTCTCATTTCCGGAGAGCAATGATAATAGCTCATCATTAAAGTTCAGGTATGTATGGTTGCTAATAAAACACATGATGCTTATACTTATCCTCTTCCCCCCGGACCGCCTTTCGGTGAATACGTGCTCACTACACGTACAACTTTTATTTAATAAATTAAACAAATTTAAATCGCAATTAAATCAGCAGTGAAATTAGGAGTGCAGAAACAGCAGTAAGTACTCTTTATCCACGCGCCGAGCTTTCGTTTCTGCGTCGGCTCTCTGCTACCCTGGTACACGCACGCAAAGCGGCGCGGACGCAAGCAGCGCACACACGCAACTAGCTGCGCCACGCACACTACAATCACAGCGAACTGTGACGTCACGTCAAGAGTGACCGCGCGCAGTGTTAGCCTCCTTTACTTTCATACATTCCTAGTACGCGCGCAACAAACATGTCGGATAATGATACCTCGCACTCGGAGATGGATCTCAAGGCGGAAGAAACCATTCGCACGCCGCCAAACTTTACCCACCACTGTAACAAACGAGTAAGAGAAAGCCCCGGGACAGAACTTGAAAAGTTTAAAGTAGAAATGAGAAATATGATAAAGGACCTAAAGAGCTCACAAATTATGGAGTTAAAAAAAATAAACCCCACATTACTGGAAATAAAAGAGTCGAATACAAATATTGAAAACTCTATTAGTTTTTTGACGGCCCAAAATGAGGAATTTAAGAAAAAAATTGAAAATTTAGAAAAGGACAGGCGGGCCGACAAGGACTATATAAACCTGCTCGAAGTGAAAATAGAAGATATGACACGTGATACGCGAAAGAAAAACATAGAAATAAAAAATGCCCCCAAACTAGAGAATGAGACTCGAGAAAATCTGCTAACTATGGTAACCAATCTGTCTCAAAATATTGGCTACAAAATAGAGCCCAGGGACATCTCGGACATTTACAGAGTTCGCAACCGACAAAATGATAATCCAAATTCCCCTATCATAGTAGAAATGGCTACCACCATTCAAAAGATGGACTTTTTATTAAAATGTAAAAATTTCAACTTAGCGAACAAAGAGAATAAACTGAGTGCTAAACAACTCGGTCATAGATCACTTGAGACTCCAATATTCGTCACTGAACACCTGACTGCTAAAGCGGCCCGTCTACGTTTTTTGGCTCGCGATTTAGCCAGATCGAAGAGCTACGAATTCTGCTGGACAACCTTGGGAAAGGTATTTGTTAGGAAAACTAAAACATCACCTATTGTTCACATAACAAATGAGAACCAAATACACATCCTTATACAGGAATCCTGACTAGACACTGTAAGATTTTCTTTGGCTATGTACAAATGGTTTATATGGATACCACTAAATTATCTTGCCACTTTCACTCACAACTCTTGTTCCTACACACTCGCACAAATAATACTTAATCACACATACAATCACACACTCATGCCACACTCATATAACTCTCGAAAATGCATCTTATACTACAACTCGGAAAAAATAGTTTATCGATTTTTAGTCACAAACGTTAAATGTACGTACTTACTTGAAACCCAAACAGTCCTTATATTTATCAATAATGAATAGTACACTTTCGCTTATAAATCAAGTAGATCATTTTATGCTTGCACAAAGTACTGAATGCAAATGTAACGAAATAGGTGATCACATTAACATAACCCAAACCAACTTTACTGTCATTTCACAAAATATTAGGAGCATATATTGTAATATTGATAACCTAGTAGCTACATTGACACAGATTAAACTCAACATAGATCTTATAATTTTAAGTGAATGTAGATTACATCCGGACAAACCAATTCCTTCACTAAGTAATTTTCAGACTTATTCTACTACTAAAAACTTAAATCAAAACGATGGTGTTATAGCGTATGTAAACAACTCGCATCAGGTAAAAGTCTCTGAAATAACACTAACACATGCATCATGTCTGGAGATAACCACAAAGGACACAAAAATACTTGGTATTTATCGGTCACCATCTAATCTAAACGCTGACCATTTCTTAAACTCTTTAAATTCATATCTTGATCGTATAAAATCCTGTAATAATATTATAATCGTCGGAGACATAAACATAAATCTCATTCACAACCCTAATGAACAATCATACACCAGTTTAAACCGACTTAGTTATCTTAATATGCTAGCAATGCACGGGATACTCCCTGGTCATACTTTACCTACTAGAGATAAATCATGCCTCGACCATGTTATGATCAAACCGACCAAAAATAACTCTAAAATTACTGTCCTTGTGCTGGATTCGACAATCACTGATCATGCCATGATTTTACTCAATCTCAGTCATTTCAATACCCACATACCTACTCAAAAGACAAAAACTAGTATCAACTTTGAAAACGCAGTTAGTCACTTATTAAAAGAAACTCTAACTGACCTTTATAACTTAACTGACCCAAATTTATTTACAGATCTTTTTATCACCAAAATAAAAAAAATGCCTATTAACAAGTACGATTACCACCTTAGTTCCGAGAAACAATCGTATAATTAAGCCCTGGATAACACTCGGTATACTGCGCTGTATCAGGAATAGAAATAATATGCAAAAGAAAGTTCGAAACGACCCCGATAACATTACACTTAAAATTACATACAAACGATACAGAAACTTTTGTAACGCTCTAATTAAAAAAATTAAACGCAAATACGATAGAGATAACTTATTAAGCGCAAGTAAAAACTCAAAAGAAATGTGGAAAGAAGTAAACAAAATAACACATAGGAAGCCAACTAAAATTGATAACCTAGCATTGTTAGAGGTTGATGGAGTTTCTCCAGCTGCTTCTGTTAATAAAATTAACAACTACTTTTCTAGTGTCGGTAAATCACTGGCGGAGACTATTATATTGCAAAACCAGTGCTTGAGCAACAGAGCTAGCAAAATAGTAAGTAACACTGCATCATTTGCCCTCTTTGATACTAACAATAATGAAGTCTTCAATGTTCTCTCCAACCTCAAATCAACAAGCGCCCCTGGGTGTGATAACATACCCACCAAGTTCCTTAAACTAGCGAGTGCTACTGTAGTTCCTATTATTACCCACCTTACAAATCTTTGTTTTAAAAAAGGAGTATTTCCTGACTCTCTTAAACTGGCTATTGTTACTCCAGTGTATAAGAGTGGAAACAGAAATCTAGTTTCAAATTACAGACCTATATCTGTTCTTCCTGTTTTATCTAAAATATTAGAAAAACTAATAAACATCCGCTTAGTCAATTACCTAACTAAATTTGATATTCTATCTCCAAATCAATTTGGCTTCAGAAAAGGTCTCTCTACCGAAGATGCAGTCCAATCTCTTACTTCATTGATAATCCAAAAAGTAGATAAGAATAAAAAATGTCTGACTGTATTTCTCGACCTAAAAAAGGCGTTTGATACAGTTTCTGTTCCCACTCTTATAAACACGCTTGAACATATGGGTTTTAGAGGAATCCCTCTCTCGTTACTCAGCGATTACCTTAGAAACCGCAAACAGAGGGTAAGAGTGGGGAATTACACTAGTGATGAATGCGACATTGATTACGGAGTTCCCCAAGGAAGTGTCCTAGGCCCCACACTTTTTTTAATTTACATGAACCAACTATGCAAAATGCACATTGACAACGCTTCCATTTTTGCTTACGCTGACGATACTGCCGTTGTTTTCTATGGAAATACTTGGGAGGATGTACGCAAATCGACTGAGAAAGGCCTACGTAAAATCGCTTTCTGGTTACAAGAAAATCTTCTAACCTTAAATACTGATAAAACCAACTACATCTGTTTTACAATGACTACCAAAACGCAACCTGACTCTTCTTTTAAAATTCAGATACATAACTGCAAAGAAAATTCTCAACCTAACTGCTCCTGCCCTGCTATAACTAAAGTGGAAACCTTCAAATATCTAGGAGTAATAATTGATCAAAGATTGACATGGCATATGCACACCGAACTGATGATGTCCCGAACCCGTAAACTTATATGGACATTTAAACACTTGAGACATGTTGCAGATTCTAAATTATTAAATCAGATTTATATCTCTTTAGTACAATCAGTCTTGTCTTACTGCATCCCTGTCTGGGGTGGTGCTACAAAAACGAAGTTCTTGCAACTGGAAAGGGCCCAGAGAGCTTTACTAAAAGTTATGTACTTCAAGCCATTCAGATTTCCTACCAGCGACTTGTACGACTTATGTGGGCTTTTATCGGTAAGAAAATTATACGTCTTACACACTATCTTAGGAAGACATAAAGGCACCCGTTTTAGTGGGATCACAAAAAAAGAAACGAGATTAAAACCTAACGTAATCACTATCCCACAAACAAAGCACGTATTTGTGGAAAAGCAATATCTAACACAGTCGGCAAATTTATATAACATTCTTGAAAAAGATCAAGACATATATCCTACAACCTTCAGAGAATGTAAAAAGAAAATTCTGGACTGGATTAAAACAAAAGATTATTATGATCTGGAAAATCTTTTAAAATAATGAGTGGGCTTATACATAAAATTATCTTCATTTACACTTTCAAACACACATACGCACACACGCACACATACACACACACACACACACACACACACACACACACACGCACACTAAAACACGCGCACATACACATACACATATGTACGGTGGCTCCTTCAATAGGATTGTATTATTTTGGTTAATTTTTAAATTGTATTTTTGTTCTATTTTTAATTTTAGTTTTGTTCTGCTTAAATTTTGCCTTATATTGTATATTTCGCGTAGTTTTCGTAAATAAATGTTGTATACATAATTCTAGCAAACACCTCCAGAAAATGCACGTTTCTCTAGTACGTAAGTAAAATCAAAGCATACCCATATTATGCTGTTGTTAATCTCTAAGGAAGAGCGGTGTCTCTTGACACAGGTATTTTTATACTTAAAAAGAGGCACCAACCTGAAAACTGTAACATTTTTTGTGCTATTGAATAAATATTTTTTTTTTTTTTTTTTTTTTTTATATACTTCCATATATTTTATTTCCTTTGTCAGATCATTAACTTGATCTTTTCTTACATACTAAAATAAAACCAATATGTAATAAGATGAACCTCCACCATCATATATACTATGTGAATCATTTATTTTCATTTTTTCATGAACTTTGCACATGAAAATATCATGTAAAAGCTTACAAATGAAGCTCTATCAGCCTTTAAAGTCATTTTGCTACTTTTCATACTTAGAGGACCCTATGAACCTCTACAGCGTGAATCAACTTTTAGGACACTTATTATCTTTTACGATAGGAAAACTTAGCAGATGACTTTAGGATGATACTAATTATGAAGCGTTATAATAAGACTTCCAAAACAAAACCTGGGGTAACGGGCTTTACTAGGTTACGACACAAAAATAAAAAGTATATATTTTGGTAAACTTGTACATTGAACTTGTACATTTTATTGTGCCGTATTCATGCAAATAAATAATTTTGTATTTGTATTTGTATTGAACGTTGGCATGATTGTTTACTTAATAAACATGAACTTAGCCGAATTGTAAACAATCTATTCGTTTAAAAAAAAAAAATTCTTAAAGTTGATATATTGCGTCGATTAGAAAATACACTAAAATTACATTATGTAATTTATCTTGAAGCCTACCTACCGCTCCAAATATTTGCCACACAGTATGATGCACTTCAAATAGCAAATTAAACACCCGGTAGGCGCTTAGCATTTGCTTTTATTTTTTCAAGATTCATAATTATTTATAAGTTATGGATGTAACTCCTTGTGAAATAAGGAATTTCAAAATAAGTATTTTTTTTATTTTACATGTTTTTTCTTCGGAATGGTGTCAAAATTATACCATAAATGAATTGGGCATCCCTGATTTATACGGAAACGACACCAAACTTGGCCTAGTAGCTTCACTGATGTAGATATCAAGATATAGTTGAGAGCCTCCCCCCCCCCCTAAGATTTTACATCAAAAATCTTGGTGGCTCCACTTCTCAAATCCACCCTTGGGTCATAATGAATAATCATGCTGAAGGAAATCTATGGTTCACGAAAAGCCGTATTTTTATAGCTACACCTGCGACTAATAGATATGATGTAAATTTTAAGTTACATAAAGCACTTAAACCAGACGCATATTTGTTTTACCCAGTAGGAAGTATTTTGTGCAATACAGCTTAAAATAAAGTAAAATGTGCTGTAGGACTCCCACTACCGCAATACTTTTACGACCATTTTATCAATTTAACGACTTAATACAATACATTGTTATTAAATCAAATAAAAACATTGAAAACATTGAAAAAATAATCAACCCAACAGGACTTGAACCTGTATCGATACGCCTTGCCGGGGTTCGATCGCTTTACCAATTAGGCTATGGGTCAAGTTACTAAGTTGAGGAACTTTTCAATGCCTTCAATCATCTTTTTGCATTTATGTTGATCTACTTCGGCTTTACAGCAGCCGTAAGCGACATCTAGGGTACTAACTAATAGAGTTAGATACCCTTCCCGCCGACTTTATCGCAAGTGTCACAACGGAAATATAGAGGGCGCTGCTATCAACTCATAATTATTTTTGCATGTTTTTAAAGTGGGGCATTTCACTCATACAATAGATTGTTGTTAAATCAAATACAAATATTGAAAACATTGAAAAAATAATCAACCCATAACTTGACCCATAGCTTAATTGGTAAAGGGATCGAGCCCCGGCAAGTCGTATCGATGCAGGTTCAAGTCCTGTTGGGTATATATATATATATATATATATATATATATATAATAATAAATAGACATTGATAAATACTTAAATTCATAGAAAACATCCAGAACTCGGGAAATATCTGTGATAAACACACAAAAATCGATGGTCTTATAATCAAAACCAGCCGCAGAAAAGGGTCTTATTTTTTACAGGATTATAATGCTCGTTTAGTATATTTTAAATAGTACTGTATGTTGTGTGCAGACCGGATTACCACGTTGAACCAAGCAGCGCTGACCCGCTGTACCATTTACCAGGTCATGTAGGGAGATGAATAATAACGCTTATTTAAAATTGTAAAACATTTGAGCAGTGTAGTTGCAGGTGTTTCCCCGCTGGGAGTTGTTGTAGAAGTGAGGTTGAAGTGAGCAACGAGTACGAGTGCTGGCCTCTTTTATGGGTTTTTTAGCGTGCTCGTACTAGTGGCTGGTATGTGCCGTGTATGTGAGACATTTATTGGCTAATAAGCTTACAGTATTACATGTTTGTAGGAGGGTTAAAATTGATATTTATATAGGACATTTCTTCGTAAATTAGTACAAAATTCTTATAATCTAGACATTTTGCGTATTATGACATGATATCAATAAAATTAGACACAGATAAGACTTAGCAACTAGACATAGAAACACAATATTTATACACGTTATTAACACAAACAAATTGGTATAAACCGAGAAAATGATTGACTTAGATCTAGTTATACACAAACAATGGCAATTTTAAGCTATCTGCGACAATTCTCCCCCACGTGCGTCAGCACAGTCGATTGGTGCAGAGCAGATGAGAATGAGTCTGGAAACCGGGCGGCGAACTTCTCCTGCGCGAGTACGTACAATGGCTACTCTTATGTGGCCATCAGGACCTGGAAAGAGCTGTGCGATCACGCCTCTAGGCCAAGTACCTCGTGGCATCGTGCCGTCGGCTATAATTACTACATCTCCTACGTGTAGTTTCGTCGCGTTCTGGTGTGCACTGGATCGTGGCATCAGGTTTGGACGATATTCTTTCAGCCAGCGTTTCCAGAAGTTGTCAGCTAGTGCTTGAGCTGTTTTCCAGGACGAAAGGCTCATATTTTCGTCGGAGAAGACTCCCAGCGGGGACATAGCGTTCGATCGGCCGATGAGAAAGTGGTTCGGCGTGAGCGCTTCAGCCTCTAAGTCAGGATTCACTGGGGTCAGCGGTCTGGAGTTTACCAGGTGTTCAGCTTCCAGCAATAGCGTATGTAGAACTTCTTCATGGGGTGCTCTGTCTTTTAGCGTGACTTTCAGAGCTGTTTTCACGCTTCCGACTAGACGCTCCCAAGCCCCGCCGGCGGAGGGGTTGCCAGGCGGGATCTTCTTCCAGATCATGCGTCGTTCGGTCATAAATTGTTTGAGACTATCGGGCAGAGAGTTTTTGGCCTCTGATAGCTCGCGTTCTGCGCCGTAAAAGTTTGTGGCGTTATCTGAGTACAGAACGGTGGGTGCGCCGCGTCGAGACATCATTCTTCGTAGCGATAGGATCATAGAGGCTGCCGATAGGGAGGCGGCTAGCTCTAGGTGCACGGCTCTAGTGGTGAGGCACGTGTAAAGGACGCCCCATCGCTTTTCTCGGCGGCGGCCTATGACAATTTGCATAGGACCGAACAAATCTACGGCTGCTGCGGTAAATGGCGGTTGATTCGCCTTGAGCCTCTCTGGCGGTAGGTCGCCTACAGGAACCTTGAGGGTAGCTCCTTTATAGGTCCGACACCATTGGCACTTATTCGTCAGATAACGAATTGTACCGCGCAGTCCGACTATGTAATATCTTTGCTTCAATTCGTTGATCACCGTCGCATGATTTCCGTGGTTGAAAAGTGCGTGGAAATGATGGATCAACAGCTTGGTAAATGCCTCCTTAGCGTGCAAGACAGGTATATGGGCTTCGTCTCTGTCTATTCGGGCATCTAGCACAATTATTCCGTTCTTATCAAGCTTCATAGCAAGTCGATGTAATGCAGACTTCCTCGGCAGCGCGCGCCCGGCTTCCATTAGTCGTATCTCTTCGGCATACGACTCATTTTGGCTCCGTTTAATCAGCAGTATCTCCGCTAGACTTATGTGTCTTTTATTCATTTCTGTTTCTGGATTTCTATTGACAGACAATCTGGCTTTGAATACCTCGGCAGCAATCAAAACTCTGGCCGTAGTGCGAACCAGCCTAGTGAACTTCGAGAATCTACATGTCTCGGGCAAGTATGCGAACTTGTTTTGAACGGTATTTACAGAGCAAATCGGTTTTATGACGCGCTCTTCGCACGTTTCTACGACGGGTTCTACTGTTTTCTCGCGCGGCCAATGCTCCTCGGCTTGCCGTATAAAATCAGGCCCTATAAACCACCGGTGGTTAGCTCCGAACTGGGCCGGGACGCCCTTAGTAGCGTCGTCGGCGACGTTTAACGCGCTAGGTACCCAACGCCAATCGGTAGGTTTAGTTGTGTTTTCTATTTCGGCTACTCTATGTGCGACAAAGCTTTTGTACCGACGTGGATCCGACCTTATCCAGGATAACGCTGTCCGAGCGTCGCTCCAGAAATACCTATGTTTGATGACATAATCGGACTCCTTTACTACTGTGTCGGCTAGCCGTGTCGCTAGCACACAACCTTGCAATTCTAACCTAGGAATGCTGACAATACGCAACGGTGCGACTCGCGCCTTGGCGGCTACTAAGGCTGCGGACTTTTGTCCGTCCGGGCCTTCGCTAACTAAGTATATCGCGGCGGCGTATATCTTTTCGCTAGCGTCGCAAAAAACGTGCATGTCGGCCTCTCTATTTCTCGCGGGTACGTATCGCGGTATTTCTAACTCCCTAAGTTGCTGAATATTACTCACGAATGAATTCCACGCGGGTGCGAGCGAGGTGGGTATAACGGTATCCCAGCCTATCCCTGTACGCCAGACTTCCTGCATCAATGCCTTCCCTAAGACAGAGATCGGGCTTACGTAGCCTATGGGATCGAATATCGACATCGCGCTACTCGTCACCTGTCGTTTAGTGGGTAATTTCGTACCGTTGAGCACGTCTTCGGGCGTGTTGCGTAAATTTACGTTAAACCCTAACGTGTCGCGTCTATGGTTCCATTTTAAGCCTAATGTGCGCTCGCTTTCGCCTCCCCCGATGAGGGACGTATCCTCTTTGCTAGGAACTACGTCAGAAATTACGTTTGGGTTGTTAGAGGCGAACCCGCGGAGCTCGAACGACGCGCGTAAATTAAGCGCGTAAATTTCGTTTACTATGCGCCTAACGTCGCTCTCACACTGGTCAAAAGCTACGACTAAGTCGTCCATATACGTGCTTTTTATAGTTTTCTCAGCGGCGATCGGAAATTCTTTCGCATGTTCGTATGCGTTTTTGTTTTTGACGTACAATGCCGTCGTCGGCGAAGCCGCGGACCCGAATATCAGTCTTTTCATCCTATATTCTTGCGGTGAGGCTGAGCGGTCCTCCCCCCGCCAAACAAAACGTAACGAATCTCGATCGCGTTCTACAATCTCTATCTGCAGGAACATTTCTTTAATGTCGGCTATTACCGCGGTCCTGCCTTCCCTAAAACGGACTAACACGCCGAATAAGGATTCTAACAGATCAGGACCCGCTAGAAGAGCACTATTTAGCGACCTACCGTACGCGGTAGCGGCTGCGTCCCAAACTACGCGCATTTTTCCGCGCTGCGGATGAAACGTTGCGAAATGCGCCAAGTACCATGCCCTAGGCGCGTCCTGCGGGGGCGGCGAGTCTACTTTTTCCGCGTAACCTTTGTCTAACAGGTTATTTATGTGCTTAGTATACTCGATTTTCAGAATAGGGTCGCGATCTAACTTATTTTCCAGGCTGTACAGCCGCCGTAACGCGTGTGCTTTATTATTTGGCAATTCTTCGTTATCGGTACGCCATAACAAACCCGCTCGGAACCTATCTTCCCCGGGGATTTTTTCACATGTCGCTTCTAGTAAATCTATTGCTCTTTGATCGGGATCGGCCCGAGGTAACTTTTTAACTACCCCTAGTGACTCGATATCGAAATGTTCCTTCATGAGAGCTAAAGCTTCATCGTCGGCCGTTTGTGGCCCCATGTGGCCTACAAACGCTACGGTTGCCTCCGATGACCTATGCGGTCCGTGCAGTGACCATCCTAGCCGCGTCAAACTAGCTACCGGGAGGTGCGATTTACCGCTGATAATTTGGCGCGTCACTATCAAATGCCAATTATCTTGACCTATAATTATTGAAGGCGCGGCAGAATCGTAACACAGCTCCTCGGCTATGTCGGCTAAATGGTCGCACTGCGCGACTATGTTTTTGGAGACGCCTTGCGCTCCTACGTTCAATCGATTGATGGTAAGCGCTTCTATCATTTCTAGATGCCTACTGCAAAAGCCGCGGATTGCGAATCGCACGTTACAAGAGTCCGGATCGCTCACGCTCCCACCTATACCTTCTATGTCGAGCGTTTCTCCCCGCTCTCGGGGCATTATACGATCGGCTGTTTCGTGTGAAATCAAACTAAGGGCCGCCCCTTCATCTAACAGGGCTAAGGCTTGCGTAGTACCTAGTGGGCCCGTAACCTCTACGGGCATCATTTTCAAAAACGTGGGCGCTATTCTAATCGCGTGAACGTTACTGACTTTTTTGTCTTCCACGGGCGCTTTAGATGCGTTCAAACCGTGTAGTAACCTGTGATGCCCGGCTTCGCACTGTTGCACTCCGCAAGCCACATACCTGCATTTGAAGCGACCACGGTGCGCCGCGCCTAGACATATTTATAGCACAGCTTTTCGTTTTTCGCCCAATCCCAACGTTCGGATACCGATGCATTCAAAAATTTAGTACACGCTTCCACTTTGTGTTCATGATTATGACATATTAAACACTTATCACGTGACGTAAATCGTGCTGGTACCGAATGTTGTTTGGGCTTGGTCCCCGTATACGCGGGCCTTTTAGCCTCGCGGGGCTTCGTTTGAGCTACCGTCGGCGACCTATACTCCCCCGTGTGAGCTCTATCTACTCTATTTCGCGGGCGAGTGCTCTGGTAGCTGTCGTTGGAGTCGCTCGAATAGTCGCGGGAGAACACGGGGGCGGGAGTACGGGTGGGGGCGGTATGACGCCCTGACCTATTGTCCAGCTCAAAGGAAACCGTGTTCACGGCATTTTTCGGCTTCGGACCTCGATGACGACTCGTTCTTTTAGCCGCGGAACTAATTTCTAGCAGAAATTCTGATATCGCGACTAAATCGGGCGAGTTCAAATTAGCTTGTTTGAACTTGCCCCATTCGTACCTAACAATAAGGTTCAACTTATCGACGATCTTGTTGACTAGCTCTGGCGCGTACAAGTATTTTTCTTGCTTTAATGATTTTATTGTCGCTACTGCATTTGCGACGTGCGCGGCAAAAGACACGATATTACTGTTATCTTCGGCTAGGCGCGGCATGCGTTTAACATTATGTAGCTCAGTCAACACGATCTCTTCAGGGTCCCCGAACTGCCTCTCTAAGGCCTCCATTATCTCGTATGGATCCTGGACGGTATACATTATGGATTTCACCGCGGTACGCGCTTCACCTTTCAACGCGCGCCTAATTCGACTAACGTTATTTACGTAACTAAACATGGGCGCGGTATCGTTAAATTCGGCACGGAATGCGATCCATTCTGTGATATTACCGTCGAAAGCGGGTAATTCGGGTGGCCTATGCATAATGGGCGCATACTGACTAGACACATCTCGCGGCGGGCGATGAGTACTCATATGCGGCTCGCGGGGCGCGGGGGCGCTGGGCGCCGGCGCGCTAGAGGCGAAATTACGTATTGTGTGTAACGCGGACGCTTCATTTTTAGTTACGTAATTGCTCTGATCTAGCTGGGACTGTCGTTCTACCCAATTCCTCACGCGTTGCTCGTCTTTTTCGACAAGAGGTTCGGACTTACCGCTAACAGATTGCGCCTCATGCTGGGCAATCTGTAGCCTTAACTTGGCAGTTTCCGTCTCTTTATTAGCAACGGCGAGGGCGGCTTTATGAACCTCGAGTTCCGCTAGCAACAGAGCTAACTTTTCGTCGCACTTTTCACTATACACACTTCGATTTTCGCGCACTTTTTTACTACCGCGGTCGCCGCACTGAGAAAAGCGGTCTTTTTCCCCGGCGGACGTGTTAGGTTTACACGATGTCCCCGGTGGACTTTTAACTAACGTCTTCTCCGCCTCGTCTTCCGATATTTCCGAATAAGCGGGCGCCGGCGCTATTGCCGGCGGCGGCTGTAGACGCGGTTCGACACTAGGACCATCGCCAAGAGTGCTGGTGGTGCCTTTGTCCCATGTATTGGTATCGCCGGAGGTTGTTTCACCAGACGGCGGGGTAACGGCTCTGGAGGGTTGTCCCTTGTGTGAGCGAAGAGACATCTTGAGCGTATGATCGGACATCTTCTTCTTTCTTCTTGCTTCTTGACGCACGTGGGGTTCCCTAACCTTACCTACCTAAAACCTAATGGCTGACACTGCCTAGTGCAGTGAAAGCGGCCCTACGTTCACTTTACTTACTCGTGGGCGTTAATCCCTGATGCACTGAATCTCGCGCAAAGGCTAAGTGCAAGTGCCAGAGCGTCCGAAAGCAGTGTGAAGACGTCAACCATGTGACGTTGCAACGAAAGTTGCCAGGACACGAACGTGGAGTATGGCCTCTACACGAGCGGTCCGTCCAGCAAGCTGGTAAATAGCACAGGGCTCTTCCGCGAAAGCGGGCAGGTGTATCAGCGGTTAGGCCGGACACCGTATGAAGATTCTGAGCGAAATTAATCCAGCTCAGCGCGTACTTGTTTCTTTCTTCAATTGGCCGCAGTTTTCTGATATCCGGAGCTCGAAGGACCAGCTGTTGTGTGCAGACCGGATTACCACGTTGAACCAAGCAGCGCTGACCCGCTGTACCATTTACCAGGTCATGTAGGGAGATGAATAATAACGCTTATTTAAAACTGTAAAACATTTGAGCAGTGTAGTTGCAGGTGTTTCCCCGCTGGGAGTTGTTGTAGAAGTGAGGTTGAAGTGAGCAACGAGTACGAGTGCTGGCCTCTTTTATGGGTTTTTTAGCGTGCTCGTACTAGTGGCTGGTATGTGCCGTGTATGTGAGACATTTATTGGCTAATAAGCTTACAGTATTACATGTTTGTAGGAGGGTTAAAATTGATATTTATATAGGACATTTCTTCGTAAATTAGTACAAAATTCTTATAATCTAGACATTTTGCGTATTATGACATGATATCAATAAAATTAGACACAGATAAGACTTAGCAACTAGACATAGAAACACAATATTTATACACGTTATTAACACAAACAAATTGGTATAAACCGAGAAAATGATTGACTTAGATCTAGTTATACACAAACAATGGCAATTTTAAGCTATCTGCGACACTGTAATCATTTCGAAATGGTAGGCTCAAAAATAAATTGAGGATTTTTTTTTTACTAATATCGTATTTTTAATTCAAGACAGTTATCTGACAGCTGTCTTCATACAAAGTAATTTACAATGTGGGGCAGCAGCTTTCAGATTACTGTCTTGAATTAAAAATATGATATTAGTCTTAAATCCAAACCGGCTACTAAAATGGACTTAAATTAGCTATGTAGGTATTATTACGTACCTTAAGGATGGTTTCGGTGGAGTAGAGTCTTCAAGACCCTTATGAGAAGAGTGTTCATGAATAGAACGCTTCCGACGACACTAAAAATATGGAAGCCGATTGATAGGAAATTAGATAAGTTTAACACCCGTGGCTCCAATACTTGTAGATACTAGATATCATATTTAGGTAGTACATTTTGATTTAAAATTATAGTTATTTACATGCTTCGTTAAGTAAAACTGCCGAACTTGTCTCATTTATAGAGGACGGGGCCTATATTTTAACATTAGAACAAAAAACATTGTGTATTAATATTTCGGAAACAGAGAGGACGGGGCCTATATTTTAACATTAGAACAAAAAACATTGTGTATTATTTCGGAAACAGAAACAGTAGGCGACAAACTATGAATTACATTATACGTCGTTTTGGACTATTTTCTCCCATCAGAAAGTTTTCGCAATGATATAATCTAGTTATTTATACAATTTCTCATAATACCGCACTACCAGACTACTAATCCAGAACTCTAGGATTTGTATTTTTAAAGTAGTTTGCATTCTTTGACCTCCACTACTTTACAGCTGCCAGATGTCCGGATCTAATAAGCTTAGTATAGCAAACTAACGTTTCGTTGCTCTCATTATTGTGTCATATCTGACGTGGCTAGCTCTCCGTCTATTATGTTATGTTATGTTCTTTATGTTCTTGGTCCCAGGTAGGTATGACTCAAAAGTCCCGTTTAAATGTAAACAATGAGTTAAAAGAGCTGGTAGCCTGGTATGATGTCCGATTTTCAATCCGAAGGTGTCGGATTCATACCCCGGCTCGTACCAGTTATGAAAATTATATCACATGCACTAAATATGATTTCATATTTTACCAGTCGCTTTTCGATGAAGGAAAACAACTTGAGGAAACCATATCTATTTCCAATAAGGCCTACAGGTTTAATCGAGCCGTGGCACAAAGCCGCTAGGAGGATGAGGAGTGAAAATTGTGTAAGTTTAAGTAGGTAAACAACATTGTTTATAAGTAAGTCATTTATTTGATCAGAGTACATTTGTGCAACGATAAATTAACGTAAAGCAAACATACTCGTATAGAAGGTTCAGGCACACAATCTGCCTGGAAATTGCCAAGAGGCGAACGTAGGTTGCGTCCTCTCGTGCTTTCAATGGCTCTGTTGGGTAGGAGTTGGATGCTGTTCAGATGATGTGTTGAAGTGACGTTAGTAGCCGAGCTCGAATTAGGAGGCGTATAATGAGCTCGCAATGCCCCTTTCTAACTCTGGGGTACCATAACATAATCTATATATGACAACAGATGAATGCGCGTATCAATTTGTACCTATAGTGACTATAGTCTGCAGACGGAGTCGTTCGACGTTCTTCATAGGTATGCGTGCGTTGTGCCAATGCCCATGACCAAAAAAACTGACTTGATTGCTCTCCTCGCCAGATTATCGTATATTGCATTAAATATTTGATTATATCTTTCGTATAAGTTAAAGAATCAAGTCTTTTAATATTAAGTAAATAGAGATTGGAGTTATAAATGTTATAATTATATTGTCATTCAAGTATTTTTACGTTAAAAGTTATGTTAAAATGTCGTAATATTGTGACCAGCGTAATCAAAATAAAGTCCAGTAGTTAAAAACGAATCCAAAAACTCTTTTAATTTTAAACAGGTTTTCAAGCAATTAATAATGAGGATTCGGTAGAAAAGTGTCTTATATTCAATCGATAGTTGTATTTTTGTAGTATTACGACGTGTAAATATAAAAAAATCTAATTTAAAAGGACTTACGGTCTTTATTTCTTTTCCCTATTTATTTTGAATACAATCTAGCTACTGGTATACTTTTTTGTGTACCTATACGATTTTCTGTCAAAATAAATGCCAAAATGAAATGTCATGGCTGCTCATCCAACAAGACGTCCACCTGCAACGAGGCCCGTCGGACATCTGAGTCACAATCTTTGATAAATATAAAGGGAATAGATATGGTACCAGGCGCACGATCGTGTGCCATCAAATATAGGTTCCGGCGCCTATATTGAATCAGTCGTGTCATGGCCGCCGAAGAGCGTGCTTTCAAGAATAACGACTAAAATACCCGTAAATCATGCCAAATTGTGCCTTTTTTTAATGCTTTAATAGCTCAAAACATAAAAACAAATCTCACGGAATAACTTTTCATTCGTAAGTACTGTTTTAAATACGCAAACATAATTTTTAACAAAATTTATCAAAATCATTTTTGTTATTGAGTAAGCGAGACAGTTAAATAGGCAGTACCCACGCGTGAAACACGTATGTCCGAGTGTCATGCCCCTTTGGGTAGCGTTAGCAAATAATATGCTGATAAAAATTCATTTTTATTTCATTCTGTTCTCCTAGTGCTTGAAACCGTTACCAAGCTAAACGTATGTACAAATTATTTATGTATAGAATTGCTATGGTTATGTACGTTTTTATTATTTATACTTCTAAACTAGAGCCTGTTGCATAACAATTTGTGAATTGTAATATTTGCTGAATGTAGGGTTCCGTATTTGCCTTCACAATACACCCGATCAAAATGTATTTTTTTTAGGATAATTTACGTCCTTTTACTATGAAATAACAACTTTTTGAAATAACTCAAAAAACGCTCAAATAACTCAATAGTTTTTCAATATAGTTTTAATTGAAAGTAATTATTAGGCTTGTGTATTTTCCCATTTAAAAAGTTAGAAGGATTTTTGGAGCCATTATATCCGCGAAAGTTTCAATCGGGACGCGATGTCCATTTTTTTTAAATTGATTAAATCGCTGCCGTTCCTCAACCCACCAACGGAGAGGCAGCTTAACCACTTGATAAGTTATCGCCTGGGACGCGATGACCAACAAAATTTCCCAAGTAACAAAAGCTTCTATAACTAAGGCCTTTTATCACCAATCAGTGATATAGTAGGCCTATAATGGTAACCATTGTGACTGCTTGTACTATAAAGGTTTTTAATAGAGCGTTTTGGTTCTATAAATTAAAGAGCAATTTAGTTCTATAAGTTAGCTCTTAGAACGCTTAAAGGACCATAAAAAATAATCTTTAAAGTGTTGCACTGTAATAGATTTGCAAAAAGCGATTATAGTACTATTTAATACTATAGACACTTTACTGACACTTTTATGTACCTATTATGCACTAATAATGCGTCGAATTAACTTTTATAGTACTAGTATTATAGCAGTATCGCAAACACTATTTCAGGATCAATCTGCACTATAAAAGGACTTTGCACGACCATTACATAACGTTTTAGCTTTTTAAATGCTCCCTCAACATCGCTATAGAGCTACCCAAATCCATTAAAATATGGCTGCCGTTTTCTGAAAGTGATAGCACATTAGCAGCACGACTGGAGCCCATGTGTACTATAGCAGCCACAGTCGGGACAAGTCCTAATTTTATTAATTAAAATTTAATTAAAATAGTAAAATTATGAAGGCGCATTGTCAAATTTGAAATCAGCATAATGATTTTGTCAATACAATTATTTTCGCAAGTGCAAGTACCGGCAGAATTACGGTTCACGAATGTTTTTTAGTATGTACCTTTATAAGTCACTTTAAGGAACTAAAGGGACATGGCCAATGACTAACAAATATATTTGTTTAATTTCTTGTGAAATAACCTAACGACGAGGACAGCACACAACACGAGGCTTTTGGTGATAAAAAAGATCACTGGAATCGTTTACGGCGCAAAATAGCACTATAAACGTGTTTTGGTTACTTTAATAGTTCCTAATTGTGACATAAACATTGCAGACATTTCAGTCATAGAGCTGATTTATCACAGTGAGAGCCTTTATGTGATGTTTATAGAATAAATCAGTGATAAAACTAGGGCCTATTTGGGGTTAGGTAAAGGTTTACGACACCATTATAGTGCTAATCATGAACACTAATTAGCACGTTCTGAAATGTTCTCAGGACTTTTATAGTGCCAAATTTTGCTACTTGGGTTGTTCCTGGCTTACGGTCTATAGAGACTTATTACTTAAGCCTAATAGGTATTATAAATTATTTTTTGACTTGAAACATCTGTAAATGAAAAAACATGTATACCTATAGTTTTCTAGTCTAGATATAAATTTCGATTTTACACGTCAAAACCTTTTAAGCAATTATCTTTAATACCAGAGAATAAATACGTTTCTAGAAAATATAATTCGTCAGGTGACAACCAAAACTCAGTAATTGCAATAAAATTATTAAACTAAAATCAACCTTGTTTTGTTACTAATATGGTTCATTACGGGTATAAACTTGTGGTAGTAATTAGTGAGTTTTGGGTGATACCCGATTAATGTAAGCAATTATCTTTAATACCCGAATTACCCGATAATGAAAACGTTTCTAGAAAGTATATTACTTAAATTTCTAACAGTTTTATTTGCTCCTTTAGCCGTGAACACAGTGAATCCTCCTTTTTTGTAAAAGGTCGGCAACGCGCATGTGACACCTCTGGAGTTGCAGGCGTCCATAGGCTACGGATAGGTAGGCGGGCCGTATGCTTGTTTGCCACCGTCGTGGAATTAAAAAGTTTTATTTGCTAACGCTACTTACGAAATTAGGCACCTAGCGCTGATTCCCGAGACTTACAACGTGTTCAGGATAAGTGAATCTTTTATACCATTATAACTATGCACAATACGATGTCACACCTTTACATTGGTTTTGTTGAGTCGTGCGCGAGGTAGGCGATGGAAATTAAAGTACTAGGACCACACGGATCATTCGCAGTTTCTGTGTAGTGCAATATAACCGTCGCTTACCATAAGCGTCTCTTTTGACAAACCATTATTGCATTAAAAAGAGAAACCTCTAGATCCGTAACACCTACGCGTAATCGTAGATGCCTTTATACTGGTTTTTTGAGACGATCGTTCGTTACCTATTTCGATGAACACTGGAATATTCGACTAGAGCACCAGAAGTTTAGAACTAGAGATTTATTCATGTTTAAAAAATATAGTATGCTATTGACTCGACATTTAATTTTCTATCTCGGTCCATCTTGCCCGCTTTCATATTGATGCGACAAGGACTTACTACGGTTAATATCAATTTAATATTTTAATTTTTTCAAACCCAAATGACTCTCTTATTACTTCTATACGTCATTGTTAGAAATATGACCATCTTGCTTACACTACTGTAAATTATATTAGTTGGTCTCTGTCACACTTTGTGCAATGCGCAAAATATGGAAATCTCGCTTACACGCCATTGTTAAGTATATTGGTGTATCTCTTTTACCCCTGATGCACATGTACATTATAGCATTTATAGCAGTGTGTAAGCATTTACAAGTGTGTGAGTGCCGGAACACATTTCAGTTTTGTCAGCTATGAACGTCAGGTATCTTCCTCTTTTTACTTTAATCAAAGGTCACAATGACAATTTTACTGATATGGCGAATGTATGGAATTTTTCAAAACTTTATATCTACGTTTCAATTTCTTTGTTGTCTTTATAATGAAAAATATGAATGCATGCACTAGTCTAGTTATCTGGCTTTCAAAATAACATAACCATTGAACCACTGTCGAAGACAAAATTGTATTGCGACGTGTTCTAACGGAACGCCATTTTTTTATTTTTTGGTACTTTTGGAGTCGGTTTATAGATAATCAAAGCTAATAAAAAATAAAATATCAATTGGAGCCTCTGCACAGCTTCTTTATGAATACGTAGATATTAATATTATTGCGAATACGTAGCATTAACTATACAAATTCCTTGTTCTAAGTGAGGTCTAAAACGATGTTATCATATATCCGCCCCTTAACTACGAAAATTAAAAAATAAAACTATTCATGAGACACAGTCTTGTTTTAGCCTCAAGCTGAAAGGCCGATAGTGTTGAAAATATTATTTGACTCGGTGACGGGCATAAATATTTAGACAGACAATAGAAAAGATGAAGTATATTTGTATAGTCTGTACTCGTACTCTAAGCACATCACCATTCTCTAAGCATTTATAGAACACGAGAAGAAAAATACCACCGGGTTTAACCCTACAACTTTAACCCAAAATGAATTATGACCGGCAAAATCTCGGTGGGACTTATGTTTCCAATACAGAGCTACCTACGCAAACGGATACAAGTATATATATACATCGTCCCAAATCGTGTCCAAGCAATCCTCCTCCTGGTCAACTTAAATTTTACCATCCGATATACTTACATTGATATTTTTAGTTATCAAACGCAACATCATTCTAGCGAATGTACCTAACACATTATGAAACGTATCCTGCCTGCTTGCTAATTTTACAATTGACTATTTGACTATTATCTTATAAATCTCATATCAAACATACATTTAAAATTACAATTTGCACTTTAATTCTTTGTAATAAAGTCGTATTTACTAGTGTAGCAAATCGTCGCATGCGTGTTCAATTGTTCATAATGTGTCGTATTGCAATAAGTGCACGTCCGTTATTTATGAAGCATTATTGGATTAGCGATTTGTGTTTGATTAATACTGAATTTACAGTCGGTGGATCTGCAAAACAGTTGGCAATGCGAGTAGATTAGTGTCCGGTGTTTAATCGACACGACTGGTTAATTAATTAACCTTTTATTTTGTGTGCCTTTCCACTTTACAGACATATGAAGATATATGACTTTTGATTCATGCTTAAAACTATCAACATGACTTAAAATTGTATGAATTTTCCGGCTCCACAGATTAAGTTACAATCAGATAGATGTAAACATAGTTATGTCTTATATAGGTAGCTGAGCAGTAAAATTAGATAAATGAATTCGTGAAATAAACTTAAAGCAAAAACCCATTAAACCTCTAGTTTAAGGATATTCAATCTAGCCTTCGTTGTCGGCTGAGTAATTAAGTTTGAAACGCAACTCAAATAAATTCCACAGTCCATTCTAACGGACCGCACTGCACTAATTGTGCACACAGCTGCATTGGTAGGATCCGCAGCATACCGTCAGTCAACATTCATTTAGTCGAGATCTCTTAACAGCCGTTGTAATCCTGGGTAATAGTCACATAAATTGCTAAGTAAACATGTCTTTGCGCCAGTGTATTAACCCTTAATAGGGCAGCATATGCTTACCACTTTACTTTTTAGACCACTACTTAAAAATTATAGTGCCTATTTTAACTATCATTTCTTTTAAAAAATACCTAGATAACCAGTCATACCTTAATTTTTTTCAGAGAAAAAACATATAAAATAAAACCCATTTTAGACGGTTAAATTTGGTAGTAAATATTTTGCCATTGCCCGGTACAAAAAACGACGGATTTCTCGTTTTGTTTTAAATCGTAACTTCTAAAAATATACAAAATCAAGTAAAAAGTAACTAATATAACTATGTGCCTCCCTTAGAGTGATAAAATTATCGTTAGGAATGGCTAAACTCATTAAATTTTTTTGTGAATTATTAAAGAATATCCAGTTCTCTCTGTAAATTATGAATAACTATTTCTGTTTCTTAATCTAAAAGCATTTAAAATTTTTTAGCTTAACGATTTTGGAAATAATAGAAAACCTTAACACTTTTATGATATTTTCGATCGTAAATGAAACAATCATTCATATAAAATTATGGCAAAAATTGTTATGAATTCTGCAATTAAAAATATTTCATATTGCAATTATTTCTTAATACACAATAGGGGCATATACATATTTACCACCCCATTTTCAATGAAAGTTTTTTATTATATTTCTGGACGTTTTAAATAAAACGGTAGAATCAAAACAGGTTGGCTTCTATTTAAACCTGATGTTTTAATCTGCAAATCTTAGTATCCATTTTTTCAATGTTACAAACTTTTATAATCGAAAACGTTTGAAACGATGCGCAGTTACTAATGCGAGTAATGTTATCAATAATGTCTTTGATAACATTTCCAAAGATGTGGTTTCATTATTTAAGGTGCTTAAATAATTGAGTACAACCGAAGTGTCCCATGTTGAATTATATCTCGGTAGAGAAGGAACACGTCTGTAGGCACCTTTTAAAAACCTTGTTATTAAATCATGGTTCACATTGTCGCCTAACAACATTACCAAAGCTGATTTATAAGTATTTATTGTACCATATTTGGCACCACGATTGTAAATCGACGAAAGAACCATTCTTTCATACATGACTCATACTGCTTAAATGTGTTAGGCGATATTGAATCAATTAATATATCTAACGCTTTTACAGGAGCTCCTCTTCTTATGAACGCTTCCCGCATAAAATGCCTGCCATCAAAGTCAGGGTTCTGTGAAACGGATGTGTGATTCTGGAAGAAGATGAAAACAATCTTGAATTGGGTTCCAGAATGACCCAGATTTGAAACTAGCAAACCATGGTATAAAGGAAACCATGGCTGATTAGGCCAGTATATGGTACCACGACAATCCCTTCAGGTTTTTCCGAAACCCTTTTCGACAAAACATTAAGAATCAAAAAGAAAGGGGAAAACGCTTAAAAATAACAGCTTTCCCAGTTTAACGTGAATGAAACGTGAACGCCATGAAACATCTTTTTCACATTTTAACGATTTGTGATTTTAACGACTGGCATACAAGTCAATTTCGGGTACAGCAAGTTTTCTCTTAATTATTTTATAAGCTGAATCATTGAGCTGCTGCCATCCAGTATCATCATTTAACCGTCTAGATTCATAAT
The DNA here is from genome assembly GCA_947086415.1 of Pammene aurita. Lineage (NCBI taxonomy): Eukaryota > Metazoa > Arthropoda > Insecta > Lepidoptera > Tortricidae > Pammene > Pammene aurita. The sequence continues at coordinate 37,021,076 of OX352292.1, read as the reverse complement.
CGGCTATAGAATTATAAGCTGATGTAATGTACGAAGCAAATACGAAGTTGTTTCTTGCTGCGCACCAACCCGATACCTTATTAAAATCAGGATAATAAATGCCACCTACCCGTTCTAATAATTTTGTATGAGCCCAGCCATAACTTATAGCTGGACAAGCTGAGCAAAGTAGACTTATCACTCTAGCTAACGCTCTTACAGTGCAACGTTTTATGTTTTTTAACTTTGTGACTTTAAATTTTATCAATGAAAATTTATTTTCGTGAAAGGTCTTTTCAATTTTATAGAAAACCCAAAACTTTAATTGTTTTTTTCAGGTATTAGTTGATTTTTTCATAATAAAAGATATTGTTTGACACATTATCTTTACATTTTGTGTAAAGCAGATCGTCAATTCTGGGCCACCTCATATAAACCGTATACAGTTTGTACTTCAATTTAAAATAAATACTCATTTTATTAGTAAAGTAGACAAAATAATACAATGAAATGAAACGGGAATTAGAAATACTAAATAAATAAACATTATGTTGATCTTTCCGCGATTAAAATACAGCAAGACAAGTCGTTAACGTCCTCATGGCATTGACATAAAGTTTAACTTCACCTGGACTGAAACGGGTTTGCTTTTTGGTTTGACACTGTCAATGTCTACCGTCACATAATCTGCGTTTTGATACTGTTCGGTAAGTAGAACATTGTAATATTAAAATAATATCTAAGCCTACGAATACGGAAGTTTAAATTAGAAATCGACTGTATTAAAACGCCTAAAGATTGAAAATGCTATTTTTGCATTTTGATCGGAGTTTCAATATTAAAAGTGGGTTTCATAATGGCATATCATGCTCCTTCGATAACGAAACGCATCTTTTTTTCAATTTCGCAATGTCAGATACTAGTGGTATCGCACTTAACGGTGGTAAACCTTATCCCTTCGCAATAGGTGTTAGGAATGTTCAGTTAATAGTATCAACGATGGTTTGACAGCCGTTTTTGTTTACTGAAATACAGGAACTATAAATACGATCAAAATATGACTTTTTATTATTTCATCATGATTTCCGTTTTGTTTTTAAGTCCGCTTTTGTACATTTTCTTTAAAAAAACAGTACTTTTTTTACATTAATATATAAAACATAGACATGCACGCTTTCAAATATTGTCCTTGTCAGATTCAAGTTTTAAATGCATGATTTTTCAATTTTCCCATTAGATTTCGCAATTTTTTTACCACCGTCCTGATCTAGAAATTATGACGATTTTTTAAAGGTAAGAATAATTCCTAAACAATCCTAAATAATCTGGGCCAGATCACGTAACGTTAGCGACTAACGACTTGTAATCGCGGAAAGATCAACATAATGTTTATTTATTTAGTATTTCTAATTCCCGTTTCTTTTTTTTGTAATATTTTGTCTACTTTAGTAATAAAATCAGTATTTATTTTACATTGAAGTACAAACTGTGTACGGTTTATATCAGGTGGCCTGTACAAGAGTGTACCCAAGGGTCTCGAAATTAAAGCCGATTGTACTATAAACAACTATAATGCTCTCAAATCTCCTTCAATAATTCTCGTCTACAAAATATAAAATTACAACCTTAATATTCTAAAGCAAACAGTCGTTAGCTAGTTTGCGCTGGGAACAGCGCCATCTCTCGGTACATTGGGTTACTAACCATCACTATATGGTTGTAAGATTACGAATTGGACATGCCGCCCACCAAGGACAGAATGTCCTTTCTGACCGCCCACCATTGCAAGGTTGACAACTCTACACTTATATTTAACAAAATATTTACTGTTAGACACAGCTAGCAGCTAATAAAACAAATGGTTTACTTATTAACAGAGCTTATATGGGATTTACCAGTTATTCACTTACTGGCAATACACAAATTTTGGATGTAGGGCGTTTTATTACTGAGTTTTTACATTTCAAAGATACGACTCGGGTCAGGCCATCCGAGCCAGGATGTTTAGCGAGGATTTTACCAAAAAGCCACTTACTAGGGGGTAAATCGTCTTCCTTAATTAAAACTATATTCCCGACTTCAGGTTCAGGTGTCTTGAAAGCCCATTTGTAACGATGCATGAGATGGGTTAGATATTCATTCGACCATCGTTTCCAAAAATTCTGTAACATCTGTTGAGTAATCTGCCACCTTTTTAAGATACTTATATTAGAGCTCTCTTAGTTTGCCTCAGGGACCGTCACAAGTGGTTCTCCTACTAAGAAATGACCTGGGGTTAAGGGGAGGGCTTCTGTTGGATCATTGCTCAGCATAGAAAAGGGACGAGAGTTAAGACAAGCCTCTATTTTACTGAGGAGAGTGCTCATTTCTTCATAAGTCAAAGTAGACTCACCAATGACGCGTTTGATGTAATATTTGACCGATTTCACGCCTGCTTCCCATAATCCGCCAAAATTGGGTGCGCGGGGAGGGATGAAATGCCAATTAGTACCACGGTCAGCTAGACATTCAGCCACTTCCCTGGTCATTGTCGAGTTCTCCGCATTAAATAACGCCTTGAGCTCCTTTGCAGCGCCTATAAAATTGGTGCCGTTGTCACTGTACAGGTTGGCACAGTGACCGCGTCTAGCAACGAAGCGTTTGAACGCTTCTAGAAAACCTCTGGATGTAAGATCGCTTACCACTTCAATATGCACGGCCTTTGTAACCATACATACGAATAAACTTACGTAACCTTTGAAAGCTTTATGACCTCTGCCTTTAGAAGTTCTCAGCATGATGGGTCCCGCATAGTCCACACCGCTATTTAAGAATGCTCTGGCAGGTGTGACTCTAACCGCGGGCAGTGTACCCATAAGCTGATTTTGTAGTTTAGCCTTGTGTCGCACACAAACTACGCATTTGCGCACATGACCCTTCACCAGGGTTTTGACTCCAATTATCCAGTATGCCGATCGGATAAAGTTAAGCATCAGTTTCGCATCACCGTGTAACGTCTTCCTGTGAGCTTCGTCCACTATCAAACTCGACAGGTGCGAACTGTGTGGCAATATTATCGGCTCCTTCACTCCTTGAGGTTCTTGCGAGTGAGTGATTCGTCCGTTCACTCTCAGTAGTCCATGTTCACCGATAAAAGGAGTTAGGCACAATAGCTTCGACGACTTAGATGTGACCTGACCGTAAGTTTGTATTTCTTTTATTTCAGCTTCAAATTCGATAGCTTGACTTAGTTTAATGCAGGTCACTAACGCTTCATCGAGTTCCCATTTATTTAAGTGTCTTAGGTCTGGCTGCAACGTAGGTCCAATCATTAAGTTGTCATTCAATGACACGCCGTCTTCATTTTTGCAGGATGCATCGAACACCACTCTAACCTTTGTGGTGGTCTTGTCCTCCCTAATGACTGCATGATGCGGCAAGTAGGCTGATTTTTCTTTATTAATCTCTTGGCTCGGTACTGGCACCATATGACCTAACTGTAAATATTCGTTGATTACTTCGGTATATCTCTCTTTTAGGACCTTATCCTTTGTGAACTTTCTTTCCAATGCCAATAATCTTTTTACTGCTATCATACGAGAGTTTCCGTTTTTGCAGGTCAACTCTTCATCGCGGAACGGCAACTTCACGACATATCTACCATCTTCGTCTCTACGCGTCGTGGCTGAGAAGATGTCTTCACAACTCTGCTCTTCCTTTGTTAATATTTGTGTACTCAATAAAGGTTCATTTTCCAATTCCCAAAATCTTTTTATTATCTCGTTGTCCTCCACCCTCGCATGGAAAACGGATATTTGATTAACTGCCCTAAAGGCGCTCATTGGCCCGGACACTATCCAGCCAAGGGCGGTGCTCTGAACTATCGGGGCCTCATTTGGCCCTTTCAATAAGCCTTCCTTTAAAATCTTGCTATATACTTCTCCACCCAGTAAAATGTCTATTTTATTGGGCGAATCAAAGTTTTTGTCAGCCAAACATAAGTCTTTCACTTGTATCCAATCCGGAACGGATAGCTGTCTCTCGGGAAGTACACATGTAACCTTTGTGAAAACATAACACTTTACTTCCATCGTAAAGTTCGGATCCGTTAATGACTGGAGTTTTAACATCACTGCAGCTTTTGACCTCGCTGACCTCGGATCATCTCCTACTCCTGAAATTGAAAGGTTGGCAGATGCTTTCTGCAATCCCAATCCTTGAACTGTGGCCTCTGTTACAAAGGAGGTCTCTGAACACTGATCTATCAAAGCTCTGAATGGCCGGTACTGACCTGTTTTTGACTCAACATTCACGATTGCCGTGGGTAACAACACTCGGGTTTTTACCTGACCTTTCGCAAAACAAGTCACCCCCGATGTACTCTCACCTGGAGACTGACTGGAGCCTCCATCTGAGTGTCCGTTAGTTGCTCTCTCACCTGAATCCCTTCCAACTGATTGATCTGAACTACCTGAATTACCCGTTGGAACACCCTTTGGATGAAGTAAGGAATGGTGTTTTTTCTGACATACTCTGCAGCTGGTGGCTTTTTGGCAAAATCTAACACCGTGATTGCTGCCTAAACAATTATAACAAATTCTATTATTAGTTACGAACTCGTGCCTTTTTTCATAATCCTGGTTAGCGAATTGCTTACAGAAGCATAATTTATGCTCCTCGCCACAAAATTCACAACTTAATTTTACTATGTTTGCCGCGTGCAACACCCTTGCGTGATCATTACTGCTGGGCGCCTTTGGGCTGAATTTTGTTGCCTTGTATACATGTTTTGGTTCAATAAATTCCAAAGCCCGATATCTATTTGTTAAAAACGTTTGAAATTCTTTAAATGTCGGCAAAGCATCCGATGACACATTAGTGGCAACATTCAACTCCCACTGCTTTCTGGTTTCGGCATCCAATTTAAGGGAAAGCAAATGAATTACAATTAGATCCCAGGACGAAACATCTATACCTAAATTTTGTAATGCGTTCAAACAATCGGAAGACGTATCCATCAGCTCTTTTAAGCAGCTTGCTGACTCCGTAGTAATATTCCGCTGGCTAAGCAGCCGCTTCAAAATGCAATTCGAAATATATTTTTTATTGCTATAGCGTTAATCCAATTGTTTCCAACATTGAACGTAATTGGCATCCGCCACGGGTGTATGACGAATCAATTGCTCAGCTTCTCCGGTCAAATAACCTTTAAGATATTGCAACCTTTGTACATTGTCTAATTCTGAGTTGTTGTGTATCAATGACACAAACAAATCCCGAAATGTGGGCCACTCTGTATATATCCCTGAAAATGTAGGGATGCTAATCTTGGGTAGTTTGACCAAAGATGACCTTTTGTTTACATTTTCATTTGCACTACTTACATTAGACTGGACCTTTAACTGGTCTAAAATGCGTTTCAAATCACACTTGTAAGTCATATATTGCTCTTCTGTTGACTCATACACATCATCGGTTGTATATTTTAAAGACTTTAATGATGTAACATCAGCTGTTTGCAGAAGCTCCTTATGACCCTGCCTAAAATCAGTCCATAGCTGTTCCAAGGACTCGAGCTTGCTTTCAACATAGTATTCAGTTATACGCTCCTTAGGAGACTTTTTAAAATTACTTCTCGCTTTATTTATGCGATTTGCCAAATCTACTTGGAAATTTAACAAAGATTCCATCTTGAAACAACAACCTAAACAACTCTATAAAATCACAATGTAAATTGCTCACAACAACTAATTCTTATATAACTAAACCAATTTTAAAACACAAAAGAAAAGTTGACACTTAGAAAAATTTTCGAGTCAAGGTTTGTAAAATTACAAGTGTTTGAACCTTTGGGACTTAGACTAAATCCGGCATGGATTCCCCGTACCTTCGTTTTTTTACGAAATTTTCTAAGTCCCAATTCCAATGAAGCTAAATATTACAAGTAAAAATTTAATTTAATTTTGCACCAAGTCCCGAACTCCTTGGTTATAAGGTTGAAAATGTCCAACTTTCTTGATGAACTTCCAGTCACTTAAAAGTTTTGAGCTTCCTTGAAATAAGGTTGAATTTCGCGTAACAAATATAAATGTACTCACGGTTTGCACTTCACACTTCACTCAAACAACCAAATTGCCACCTTGATCTGTCGTCTTGTTGTGGCGCGCTGCTAGCGCCCTCTCCGCTGACCTCTTCTCCTGACAACACCTCCCGGTGACTTCAGCCAGATGGCGCCACCGTCGCTGATGCCAGCCAAATCGATCCCTCTGAACAGCAATCCACTGCTACTATGGGATCGATGCGAAGAGTAGCTCTGCTCACACGCACTGAACTACTTAACACCTATCCGGTTCGAAGGACCATGTACAAGAGTGTACCCAAGGGTCTCGAAATTAAAGCCGATTGTACTATAAACAACTATAATGCTCTCAAATCTCCTTCAATAATTCTCGTCTACAAAATATAAAATTACAACCTTAATATTCTAAAGCAAACAGTCGTTAGCTAGTTTGCGCTGGGAACAGCGCCATCTCTCGGTACATTGGGTTACTAACCATCACTATATGGTTGTAAGATTACGAATTGGACATGGCCCATAATTGACAATCTCCTTTATATTCAATATTTACGAGGCAAGCGTTCATTTATCGCCCCTTTAACAATCAGTTTATGAATCTCATTTAAAAAATATTGGTCCTCTTCAGTATTTATAAGGACGAGTAATTAGAGGTCCAGGTTTAGGTACTTATTTTAAATGCTGAGAATCAGTTAATATCTCTTGGTCAATGTCGATGACTGATATCTGGAGTTCCGGTTGTACTGTCGCCGGGCTGGGGCAGCTGCTCGTTGGCGACGGTCGCTATGGCCGCCCGTCGTTATCGCTTGGTATTCTTGATATTGATACGCTAGACGACGCGACGGGCGCCTCCAGTTTAAAGGAGAGTTGGATGCAGTCCTCTGGGTGCTAGGTCGGGACCTAGCACCCAGAGGACTGCATCCAACTCTCCATCGCGGGCGATGCTGTCATTATGCTGAGCGGTTTTTGTGTCCGATGCGGATCTTGTACATGCTTTTATCGCCTTCAATGTTTCTGTAAGACCATCGCCAAATAAAAGCTTGTCACGTGTGACTTTTTACTGCATCCTTAGTATTTTTATTTAGGCCATTAGTCAACAAGGATCTTCTTGTTATTGTGTCCAAATAATGTAGATCGCACAATATCTGTCCAGCTTTGCCTAAATATTTCACAATCAAGTCACGTGATAGTTTATTGGTTATTTTAAAGGCGACATCTAGCGCTCGACCTAAGCAGGTTATACCGGACCCAAGTTGCGACTGTTTTATAGCTAGTTTTTCACCCCGTCTTACTGAAGAATCTATAACAGCCGCTTTCATTTCTTCATTCAGCTTCGGAGGCTCCAAAAAAGTTTAATGCTGGAGGTAAATGGTTTTTTAGTAACTCCGAGCCGAGTTCTTTTTTCACGCCTTTTGACAGGATGTGAGTCCATCGAACCGCTATATGTGCATGAATGTCATCGCTGTATTCTTTATTTGGCGTTGGATCTTCGCCCAAAAGTGTAAAAACGTCGTCGTTATCGACGTCTTCTGGTTGACCATAGGCAACTGGAATTTAAACAAAAAGATTTTCCCTCAGTATTACTGAATTCAATGAATTTGAGCGAGCAAGATAAAAAAAAATAATAATATGAGGGTAGATTATTTTATCGTTGCGTGAGACATGCAGTCGGCACTTGCAACGTAAATAGGTCATTATGCTATGCAATATAGATTGCGTTATATACATTTTAAAGCTCTTTGCACGTTTATACCATGTCTATAGTTGCGTATACCATTCAGGTAATACTTGCAACAAGACGTGCAGGTATTTGGTAAAATTTTAAACTTACCGTTAGCATTTTCGTCGTGTGGCTCTGGTTCCGTGGAATCGGTAGATATAATTCTTCTTAGGCAACGCCTTTTTGGAGAAGGAGATCGCTCTGAAGATAAATCCGATGGAGGAGGTGATCTCGTTCGCTTTAACTGTTGCTTAAGGCTTTTGATATTCCGACGAATCGATGCCCTATCCATGATGCATGTGATCAACGGCGCACAAGAACAAATAATGACATGGCGGCGAATCGGTGTGCGGGGTGCGGGAGGGACGCGGAAAAAACTTTGCCCGTACATTTTACGCAGGCGTTATATAAAATTCGTTTACTTATATGGATTCTCTAAATATTGTGTCGACGGCCGTACGAGTTCACTGCTACAAGTTTAATTAATCTCTCGGAACTATTTTACCTACAATTTGCTCATACTATAAAAGACATGGGCCTAAATTAATTAGAAGTTTTTTGAAATTGTTGGCCCCTTTAGTCTACAGGCTAAAACGGACATAAATAATAAGAAATATTTTGAGATACTAAGAATACGTCAATTTAAGTCAGGAGCTAAGTTTGTTTGAGGTACTTTACTCTTGAGTTTTGTTATCTTTAGTCATTCAACAGGCTTATTTATTTAACAGTGAGTGAGTTGAGAGTGGTTTCAAATGTTCCGACTAATTGTTGTTGATTTATGCCAGGGCCTCGTCGTTTCGGAGTTATAAGTCAGATTTGTAAAATAAAACACGTGTTTTGGTTGTACTTAAATACTTGTGTAATTCCTAAAATGGACTCTTATTACAATGGAATATGGGTGATTATTAAATGGTATTCGGAAATATAAAAATTCCCTAATAACACACATTCTTCTTACGTTATACGTAAATAATCATAAAATATTAAATTTAAACTTTCGTGAGACATACTAACAGTATAAAATATAACATTCTCGTCTTTTTGTCACACACAAACAAAAGACAAACACACAAACCAAAGAGACGTGATTGTAACCGTTATATTTTATAATAATACATTAATGTGACTATGACTAAAAGTAGGTAATATACTCTGATGGAAAGAAACAATATCGATAGCCAAATATGCAGTTACTTAGATCATGTAATAGACACTTGACGTGTATTATTAATAAAATATCTCAAACATTTGAGATAAATTCCATCTAGAATAAAATACAAGTTGACGTTTTTGCTTTTGCGTTAAAGCCGGGATTTCGGGCTGATTTATTAATGTTATTAATCATGCTGAAATATCAGACTAACCCAATTATCTCTTTGTTAAATATACTGCTTTTATATCCGACGTTGCTTGCCGACACCCACCAACAATTTACATTAATTAATTTCAGGTCTATTTATTATCTTTTGACCAGAACTTATTCGAATCTTAAAAATTCCAAAAAAATCATATGATTATTTCGTAGTGTTTCTATTGAATATTTACAACAATAGCAAAATTACGTTGAGATTTTTTAAATTTCTAAATTTCTGGTGTCAACCCAAAAAACCAGCAATGGGGAGGGAAACCTATCGTTTCTATTTAATATTTACAAAAGCAACAAATCATGTTGTGTTTTTACAGATCGAAATCTCTGATATCGCTGCTAAACACAATGAACTCATCAAAAAAGAGTGCATCGCCAATTTTACACTTGCATAAAAAGGAACCACGAATCGAACCACCGTGTATACTCGTAGTGCGTCATATGGTGGGAAGAGGCGGCAGTGAGCTTTGTACCAACTCTACGAGTAAAGTGGTAGTTCATGTACATACATATTAGACTGAGAGCGCTGCGATAATTTTGCTAAAATTCAAGAGCGGGCATAATTTTTAGTACCTATACTATACAGCATTTATATACCAGGGCGTCCTATGACTTTTCCACATGGAGGGTAAGTACAAACAGCAACACTCTTAACTGTACATCGGTGGCCCTAATTACAAAAGGCATAAGGTCCACCGATGGGCAGTTAACAGTGTGGGCGATGGTACTTTAAATATTGTAGATAGGAAATTTTATTGAAAGACCTCATTTTTATTTTTAAACAATACGAACTCGGGAATCGAACCAGCTAAAAGTGGTAACAAAAAAACCTGCAATTTTACTGTACTGATCGAAGCCCTCAATCGTAAGAATTTATTTTTTCTAAATAACGTAGCATCTTAAATAAATAAAACCGGCCAAGTGCGAGTCGGACCCGAGCATGAAGGGTTCCATACCATTATCTAACGGCAAAAAAATAATATATGTTGTATGAGAGCCCCCTTAAATATTTATTATATTCTGTTTTTTAGTATTGTCGTTATATCGGCAACAAAACTACATCATCTGTGAAAATTTCAACTGCCTATCATCGGTTCATAAGATACAGACGGACAGCGGAGTCTTAGTTATAGGGTCCCGTTTTTACCCTTTGGGTACGTAACCCTAAAAAGACCAGGAATTTTCATATTTAATAAAATCATATCAGTACCTGCCATACTTCGCGGGTTCGATTCCCGGTTTAGACAGGCGATTATTTAAAATTCTTTGAATGCAGTTCGTATTATTTTAAAAATAAAAATGAAGTCTTCTTTCAATAAAATTTCCTATCTACAGTATTTAAAGTACTTCTCCTCCATGTGGCAAAGTCGTGGGACGCCCTGTATAGGCAAGTTTAGCGACCTATGTATATTTTTGAATCTACTAATTTCCGGTTTCGAAATATAGCATAAAAGGCTTATGTTTCTCAAAATGTCAAATTTATTATTTTATGATAATATTGTTTTCATACGTTTTCAGACGTAGCAGAAACAGCCGCTAAGCTGAAGTAGGACTGGGCGGCACACGTTTGTCGCATGCCGGATGATTTGTGGGCCAAAGTAACTACCAAATGGGTCCCACAAAACCTAATTAGAGGTCGCGGCAAACCTCGACGGCGATGGCGAGACGACCTTGACGCCTTCGATAAAAACTGGTGGGAGACGGCTCAAGACCGGGACACGTGGAAGGGAAGGAGGGAGGCCTTTTCCCAGCAGTGGGACACTCTTGGCTGGTATAAATAAATAAATAAATAAATAATTGTTTTCATCCAATTTGCATCGTTACCAAATTTCAAGTCAATCTAAGCAATAATAAAAGAAGAAATTTTACTTGAATAATTTGATCTTGTAAACCCACAAAAATAAATTAACTGAGGATGGAATTCGATTCACTACCATCACAGGTAGTAATTGGCTTCGGTAAAAGTTGGACTCATTTTATGCTTACCGTCTTTAATATTTTATTAAAGGAGATCGTCAATTCTGGGCCACCTGATATAAACCGTATACAGTTTGTACTGCAATGTAAAATAAATACTCATTTTATTACTAAAGTAGACAAAATATTGCAAAAAAATGAAACGGGAATTAGAAATAATAATAATAATAATAATAATAAATACTCTTTATTGCACACCTCATACAGTTACAAGCACAAATTTTACAATTAGATAAATTTAGGTAGAGGTAACAACAGGCGGTCTTATCGCTAATGAGCGATTTCTTCCAGACGACCTTTAAATAAATAAACATAGAAATACTAAATAAATAAACATTATGTTGATTTTTCCGCGATTAAAATACAGCAAGACAAGTTGTTAACGTCCTTATGGCATTGATATAAAGTTTAACTTCACCCTGGCCTGAAACGGGATTGTTTTTTGGTTTGACACTGTCAATGTATACCGTTACATAATCTGCGTTTTGATACTGTTCAGTAAGTTAGAACATTGTAATATTAAAATAGTATACGGAAGTATACTATTTTAATATTAATAGTATACGAAATAGTATACGAATACGGAAGTTTAAATTAGAAATCGACTGTATTAAAACGCCTAAAGATTGAAAATGCGTATTTTTGCATTTTATCGGAGTTTGAATATTAAAAGTGGGTTTCATAATGGCATAATATCATGCTCCTTCGATAACGAAACGCATCTTTTTTTCAATTTTGTAATATCAGATACTAGTAGTTCTATCGCACTTAATGGTTGTAAACCTTATCCCTTCGCAATAGGTGTTAGGAATGTTCAGTTAATAGTATCAACGATGGTTTGATAGCAGTCTTTGTTTACCGAAATACAGGAACTATAAATACGATCAAAATATGACTTTTTAGTATTTCATCATGATTCCCGTTTTGTATTCAAGTCCGCTTTTGTGCATTATCTTTAAAAAATCGGTACTTTTTTACATTAATATATAAATCATAGGCAAGCACGCTTTCTAATATTGTCCTTATCAGATTCAAGTTTTAAATGCATGATTTTTCGATTTTCCCATTAGATTTCGCAATATTTTTACCACCATCCTGATCTAGAAATTATGACGATTCTTGAAAAGTAAGAACCATTCCTAAACGGTCCTAAATAATTTGGGCCAGATCATCTAACAAAAATTGACGATCTCCTTTGGATGAAACAAAAACGCCGATTTTATATAATGATCTGTTTTTTAGAAAGTGAAATCTCAAAGTACCTGCTGAGTCTGAATATTTTTAAACAAGTTTTTAAAGTTAATAAATTGCTTAAGGTAACTTTGGTACGACGACGTCTCAAAAACTTTACTGGGCAGAATCAGTGTAGGCGGCTACACAAGCAACAAAATCACGCCTAAACTTAAGTTTAAAAATAAAAGTAGTAAACATTAATGGCGCATTAATAAAGATACTAAGTTTTAAAATAAGGAACTTAAATAGAGCACAGATTATGGAATGGAATGGACTCCGTTTAGCGGAGATAAGACACGCCTGAGTCTTACTAGCATTGAACGAAACCAAATGGCTTCACCCTAATCGGAGACTGCCTTCAGTGACACGTTCATGGTGCACGTATCCCGCTCAGTCATGAATATTATGCTAGGCTAGCTAGTTATTGACCTAAGTTTAGCAATCAAAATTAATCTCCACAAAATTTTGTTATCCGTTTTTGCCGAAGCCTCGAGTACATTAATTTGTTCGGAGCTCCAGAGAGTTGGGAACTGTCTGAAAGGGCGATCAAAAATGGTATAAAAAACTGTTATATTGTTAGTAATACTTTACCATGGATCAAAATTATTTTCTTACTTATTTTCTGTGTATAACTACCATCAATAATATCGATGCTACCGGTACTACAGGTGTAGATGTTAGGTACAAAAAAGGGCTAGATAAAATTGTATACATACTTTTATAAACCCTCTAGAACCACAACTTTACACTCATGATGGTGGCATTGAATACTACGACATAAATTTAATTGGTTGTTTTAATTTATGGCTAAATAAATTTCGCAATGAACTGTTTATACATTTTGAAGAATAGTACGGTTTTGGAATACATCCTATAGAAATCAAAGGAGATCGTCAATTTTTGTTAGGTGATCTGGCCCAGATTACTTAGGACCGTTTAGGAATGATTCTTACCTTTAAAGAATCGTCATTATTTCGAGATCAGGATGATGGTAAAAATATTGCGAAATCTAATGGGAAAATTGAAAAATCATGCATTTAAAACTTGAATCTGACAAGGACAATATTTGAAAGCTTGCTAGCCTATATTAATGTAAAAAAATACCGATTTTTTAAAGATAATGCACAAAAGCGGACTTGAATACAAAACGGGAATCATGATGAAATAATAAAAAGTCCTATTTTGATCGTATTTATAGTTCCTGTATTTCGGTAAACAAAGACTGCTGTCAAACCATCGTTGATACTATTAACTGAACATTCCTAACACCTATTGTGAAGGGATAAGGTTTACCACCGTTAAGTGCGATAGAACTAGTATCTGACATTACAAAATTGAAAAAATGATGCGTTTCGTTATCGAAGGAGCATGATATTATGCCATTATGAAACCCACTTTTAATATTCAAACTCCGATCAAAAATGCAAAAATACGCATTTTCAATCTTTAGGCGTTTTAATACAGTCGATTTCTAATTTAAACTTCCGTATTCGTAGGCTTAGATACTATTTTAATATTACAATATTCTAACTTACTGAACAGTATCAAAACGCAGATTATGTAACGGTATACATGGACAGTGTCAAACCAAAAAATAATCCCGTTTCAGGCCAGGGTGAAGTTAAACTTTATATCAATGCCATAAGGACGTTAACAACTTGTCTTGCTGTATTTTAATCGCGGAAAAATCAACATAATGTTTATTTATTTAGTATTTCTAATTCCCGTTTCATTTTTTTGCAATATTTTGTCTACTTTAGTAATAAAATGAGTATTTATTTTACATTGCAGTACAAACTGTATACGGTTTATATCAGGTGGCCCAGAATTGATGATCTCCTTTCACGAAATCAATTCTATTGTTTCTCTACACATCTCATCCAACTTGAAATCGCAACTTCTGCCCTGATTACTATACCAGAATCGATTCGAGTGATTTAGTTGCAGTCGCTCGTGTTTTATTAGTTCTAAAACTCGTTTCTCGGCTGTCGGTCTGTGTGCTGCTGTTGTTTGAGATAGCCCATCGATAGTCGATGTTTGCGGAGCTTACTCTCACGAAATAGTAATAGTGCTTTACTTTTCAACAAAAAGTACACAAACCTGATGTTGAAGTTCAACCGTACAGATTGGGTGTCAATTGCGTGATTATTTCAAATGCGCTATTACTCATTAGGTTTGTCGTACATATTCTATTATTTACTTTTTGTTATGACATATAAAATTGAAAAGATGCGCGTTATCACATACTTTCTACCAAAATTATTTTGAACAATCGGTTCAGCTATGTTTGAGTTATCTCCAAAAAACTTATTCCATAGGCATCAGATACGACCTTTTGGTATTAGTTTGGTTCTTATTCCATTGAAGGTACGGAATCCTCCGTTATGCGTGGTCCGACTCGCACTTGGCCGGTTTTTATTTATTTCTTTACAAAACATAATTTATTATGTTAAAATTGTTATTCTACGCTAAAACATCTGAGTGTCTAAACGTCTTAAATTATATCGATACCTTCTATATGAAAATAATTACAATGAAAAACTTATCTTATTTATATTCACATTATGTCTTTACGTAAGAGGATTAAATTACATTCTTATTTTATCCTTTTTTATTAATAAAGATTTTTTTTTACCTTGCAGTATTGAAAGAAAGAAAATACATTTTATTTAATACGTCACACCAGCTAAATTGTACATACAATTTTGTAAAAAATGGACGATAATAAGGAAAGCGGCAAGCCGCGGCGCTGATTTGCAGTGCGGGCACGGACCTAACTTATAGCTAACTTATGACCAGAGCTCGGATTTTTCACGGCAAAACAAAACACTAGCGTAATTTAGCCAGTGCTTGAAATATTATTTTATCGACACCTATCGAGTCTTACTAGAGTATATGACAGGTATTGCCTCAGTACATTTTTTCTTTTTTTATTCGATGGTACATCTATCAGTGTGAATGTCAAAATTTAAAAACTAACAAACGTGCGAAAATTTCGAAAAACAGGAGACTTACTAGAGCTCAAAATCAATATTTTTGACCAGTCTAAGGTGACCTACTTAGAAGGTTGTGCATTAATTACCGGACATCCTGTATAAGTAATAAAATAACTTTTCATTTTAGCTTTGCCATAGTCGAGCAACAAAGAGGTAGGTCTGCATGTACAACTTAGAACGAAGTAACTATACCACCTCATTTAAAATGATAGAAACGACTGCAAATTTCATCTCACATGACATATGACATTCACACTTTAACTGTCATTTCATTACGTATAAAACGTAAATTGCATCTAGGTATTATTTATTTCGCAACGCATTGAATCCGACGTGTTGGATATATGTATAATAACTTAATATTGCAAGGTATCAATTAATACAAAAATGAGTAATGTACAAGATCGGATCAAAACGTGGATTGAAAATCACCCTGAGTTAGTCTATAATGAAGTGACCTCCACTATATACTGCTCTATGTGCGATATGCATCTAAAACTGAAGAAATGCAATATTGAGAATCATGTGAAAAGCAACCGCCACAATTACCGTTCGGGGCAACCAAATAGGAAACATCAATTTTATTTCGATTTAATTATTTTTCTTATTTCATGCAACATACCATAGGCAACAGTCAACAACAATAATTTTCGTCATTTTTTTAACAAGTATTTATGTTGCGACAGCTCTATGACTTCTTTACCGGACGAATCGACCCTGCGAAAAATTTATTTAAATCTCGTGTACAAAAAAACTATACAGGGTATAAGAGAGGTAAACAAAACCAATTATTTGTGGATATCTATAGACGAAACACCAGATTTCATGGGAAAATGTGTGACAAACGTGGTGATTCGGTCTTTGCAAAAAAATTGTTCTAAGCAATTTTATCTTTTGGGGTCGAAGGTTTTAGAGAAGGTAAATGGGGAAACAATAGCAAACCTAATAATAAACCAATTAAAATTTTTGTTTCAAAATTCTTTCAATGACAACGTAAACAATTTGCTTTTACTTTGCACAGATAGTGCCGCATATATGCTTAAAGCCGGTCGTATTTTAAAAGCAACGTTTCCTCGTATGAAACACATTACGTGTTTAGCTCATGGTCTACACCGGGTTGCCGAAGAAGTACGAGATAATTTCAAAGGTGTAAATGGGTTGATATCGAATCTCAAAAAGATATTCCTAAAATCTCCAGAGCGTGTACGCCTTTTTAAGGCAAAATATCCGTCCATTCCCCTACCTCCCGAGCCAATTATCACCAGATGGGGAACTTGGATATCTGCTGCGGTATATTACGCTCAATACTATGAGCAAATACGTGATGTCGTCTCCATACTTGCTAATGACTCGGCAGCTATAAGAGCTGCAAAAAAATGTTTTCAAACACGCAAACTACGACCGGAGTTAAATTTCATTCGCGACAACTACGAAGTAATAGCCTCTTCAATAGAACAATTGCAATGTTCGACTTTATCCATTGCGGAATCCTTCCTCATTCTGGATACTGTTCGTTGCTACGTAAACTGGAGTAAACTTTTACCAGTGATACGTAAATTTGAAGCCGTGCTCGAACGAAATCCTGATTACGAAATTTTAAGAGACATATCTGAAAATATTACCCGAACTGATAATGAATTCTATAAATTTGCTCCCTTGACGTCAACTGAAGTTGAACGTACATTTAGTGTACATAAATGGATTTATAGTGATAAACGCAACTGTTTACTCCCAGAGAATGTTGAAAAGATAATGATCATCTACTCCTATCACTATTACCCAAATAAAATGTCTTGTGCTGCTGTGTGTACTGACGTAGATTTTGAAGAAGAAATTGCGTCTGTTTCTAATATATAGTAACTTTATACAAATGTTTTTATTAGTTTTATTACATATTAATTTTATTTGGTGACTTTTATTTCTTCTAGTTCTGAAATATCGATATCGATAAAATAATATTTCAAGCACTGGCTAAATTACGCTAGTGTTTTGTTTTGCCGTGAAAAATCCGAGCTCTGCTTATGAATAACGAGTGACGACACAAACACAGACAAAAAATAAATAAAGAAAAATTAACAAGCAACACAGAAAAAATAAAAAAAATAACAAAAAACAATTATGTGCACAAATCATATACCATATAGGGATGAGATATTTAATAACAAGTTATAGATCTCGAATTTGCCATGCAGTGTGTGAAAACTAAAAGGAAGGTATATACATTGTTGCTGCCGCTAGGCGTTAATTTGTGCGGTTACAAACATCATTCGACATTTTAATTTATAATCGTTAATCGTTTTCAGCGCACGAATAGGTGCTCAATACACTAAGTAGAACTAGCTACCATAGTAAAAAAACAGCCGGAGTACGAAAGTCCGGCTGAATATTATCTACTGGCTCCATACAAAAATTCAGCTCTCATAGAGAAATTTCAGATTTCCGGCTGATTTTTATCTATGATAGCTGGATTCCGCTTAAGTACACTTAACGTTCATACTCATCACACACGTGTGATGCGCCTGCAACTTCAACTTCCACCCCACTCGCATTCGTACGAATTACTAAACCCGCAAATGCAATACTGCCCTCCTTATGAAGAGTGCAGTATCTCGATCAAACCACTTTTCGAGAAAAAGGCGGTTTAAAGATTGGTTTCTATTCTTTCAGACTATTCTCATAGACTATCTTACAGACATAGATCTTACATCAAAATGATCGTTATTGTTTACAGAATATGTATGTATTACTGAAAATATATAAACGTGTTTAAGTGATAAAAAAAATATTAAAACGCATTCATTTTTAGGTATACCATAGGATTTGACAACTAACCCTAACCATAACTGCAGTAAGTAACCGTTTTACTGCACTTATGATTACAAAAAAGTACTTACTGCAGTTATCGCTACAGAATTATTTAATACAGTGTTAGGCTAGCCCAAGTAAAAACGTAATAACTATGTATTTAACTCACTCCGGTGGTAGGGAAAATGATGTTTTTTGACTTATGTTCTTAATGAAACGAAACTTCTCCATAATATTTTAATAATGAATGCAAATAAAATAAAGTAAAAGAAAAAAAAACATAAAACTTCTAAAAAACAAATACTTTCCTTAGCACAACGTAAAACAATATTTATTAAAAACTAATCATAATCACTAGGCATCGGAGTATTCATAGCACTGTAAGACGTAAGCGAGCTATGGAGTCGACATTAGCAATAAAATTAAACACATATTCATACTCATACTCATTCATTCATTTATTTAATTCTAAAATGTGTCTATACCGATTGTTATTAAAAATCGGATCTAAATTATAAATAAAATGTTATATTTATTAGATTACAAATATAAAAACCCTTAGCTTGAACTATTTTAAAATAAAACTATACTCTGATGCACAAACTACATCGCTGCGTTAGACCTAATTTAATCTTATTTTATGAAATGTCGTAATATAATCAATATTACAAAAAAATGGTCATTACTCTTGTTTGTAATATTTATATAATTACTCAAAGATAAAATTAAAGGATCGTTTATAAACTCATCAACATTCTTAACCTTGATTATAAAATTAAAATTAATTAAATAAATGAGTGAGCATGAATATGAATGAGAATTCAATTTTATTGCTAATGTCGATTCCATAGCTCGCTAACGTCTTACCGTGCGATCAGTACTCCAATACCTAAAAATAACTTTCTAATCACAACCAATGAGGGTTTCCGCGATCGAGTTTTTCACTAGATGGCAGCACCGTGCGAGAGGTCTAGCTGTCACGATCCACCAATCATGCTTAATCATATATTTTTTGATTGGTGGATTTTGACAGCTACTGCCAAAAAGACCTGTCGTCACGGTGCTGCCATCTAGTGAAAATCTCAATGGTGGAAACCCTCATTGAATCAATAATGGTACGTTAATTATTTAGCATAAGTTAATTACTACTCAGTCTCTTCTAAGTTTACGAGATCTTATTAAAAATAATTTCTAATCACAACCAAAAACAATAATGTTATTAAGGTACGTTAATAATTAGCATAGCTTAAGTTTATTATTATGTTATGACATCTTACTTATTGTCAAATTAAACTATGAATGACTGGGTGTCTATATATTTAAAATTGTTATAGACATGACATTATACTTGATCAAACTATCATCATCATCATATCAGCCGAAAGACGTCCAATGCTGGACATAGGCCTCCCCCAAAGAGTGCCACAATGACCGGTCCTGCGCCACCCGCATCCAGCGGACTCCCACGACCTTCACCAGGTCATCAGTCCACCTTGCGGGGGGTCTACCCACGCTGCGCCTACCTGTTCGTGGTCGCCACTCGAGAACCTTTCCGCCCCAACGGCCATCGGTTCTACGAGCAATGTGCCCCGCCCACTGCCACTTTAGTTAAGCGATTCGGAGGGCTATATCGGTTACTTTGGTTCTGCTGCGGATGGCCTCATTTCTGATGCGATCACGCAGAGAGACTCCAACCATAGCCCTCTCCATTGCCCTTTGGGTGACTTTGAGCCTTCTTATGAGGCCCATTGTAAGCGACTACGTTTCAGTTTCATATGTCATCACTGGCAACACACACTGGTCAAAGACTTTCGTCTTAAGACACTGCGGAATATTGGACAAAAAGATGTGCCGTAGCTTCCCGAACGCTGCCCAACCGAGTTGGATTCGTCGATTGACCTCTTTCTCGAAGTTGGATCTACCTCACTGGACAGTCTGTCCTAAGTATATATAATCGTCCACAACTTCGAGTGTAAAGTCTCCGATTGTAACGGGAGTTGGTGCTACATGGGTATTTGACATGATCTTCGTCTTATCCATGTTCATCTTTAGACCAACTCGCTCGGAGGCTTTACTGAGGTCATCGAGCATCGTACTCAAATCCTCCATGGTCTCAGCCAAGACTACTATATCGTCAGCAAACCGAAGGTGAGTGATGTACTCGCCGTTTATGTTGATGCCTAGCCTTCTCCAGTCCAGAGTCTTGAAAACATCCTCCAGTGCAGCGGTAAACAGTTTAGGAGAAATAACATCTTGCCTGACTCCCCGCTGCAACGGAATAGGCTTCGAGTTCTGGTCCTGGAGTCGGACTAACATAGTGGCGTTCTTGTACAAACACTTCAGCACTTCGATATAGCGATAGTCCACTTGGCACCTCTGGACAGATTGTAGTACAGCCCAGGTTTCGATCGAGTAGAAGGCTTTCTCGTAGTCCACGAACGCTAAGCAGAGGGGCAGGTTATACTCCTCAGTCTTCTGTATAACCTGACGGAGCGTATGGATGTGGTCTACGGTACTAAAGCCTCTTCGGAACCGGCTTGTTCGGGAGGCTGGAAGTTATCTAGCCTGCGTGCGAGACGGTTCGTAATGACTCTTGAAAACAGCTTATAGACACGCGTTATCGCCCTTTTTGAAGAACAATACCACCACACCTCTGTTCCATGCCTTAGGCGTTCTCCCTTCTAGTAAAACGGAGTCGAACAACTTCTGAAGGGCCATAAGGACCGGTTTACCACCCGCCTTCAGAAGTTCGGCTGTAATTCCGTCTTCACCAGGTGCCTTATTGTTTTTGAGCTGTTTAAGAGCCATTCTAATCTCGTACAGGCTGATGTCCGGGATGTCTTCGGTATAATGTCGGGTCAGTCTAGCTCTAGGGTCTCCCGCCAGATCAACTTCAGGTCTGCTAGTTGATGTGTACAGCTGTCCATAAAAGTCCTCTATCTCCCCCAGAAGCTCGTATCTGGATGAAACTATTCTACCATCCTCAGTTTTTAATTTGGCGAGCTGGCTCTGCCCAATAGACAGATCCCTTGCGAAAACTTTAGAGCCCTTATTCTGCTCAATGGCCTCTTCAATACGATTTGTACTGAATTGGCGCAAATCACGGGTAAGGGACTTAGAGATCCGTTTATTGAGCTGCCGGTATAATGACGCATCTCCTGAGGATTGCATAACCATTTCTCTCCTTTCCTCGATGAGTTTCTGAGTGGAGTCAGAGAGCCCTTTGGTTCTGTTGCTCCGCTCGGCCTTAAAACACTTAGACCCAGTGCTATGGACAGCTTCCACAAACCCGTTGTTGAATTCGTCCACATCGCCGCCTAGACAATCGAAACGGTTTTGGAGTTCCAGCTGGAAGCTCTCAGGGTTTTGGATTTGAAGTGCTGCTGGACGGAGCGTAGACTTCATCAGTCGAGAGCGCTCTAGCTTAACACATATATTCAATGTGCCTCTCAACAGACGGTGATCACTTCCGGTTTTAACCGTATTGATCACAGATACATCATTGAATATATGCGTCTTCGTTGACATAATGAAGTCAATCTCGTTTTTAGTTGCACCGTCGGGACTCATCCAGGTCCACTTCCTGTGCTCACGTTTCTTGAAGAAGGAGTTCATCATGTAGAGTCCCTCCTTCTCCAAGAAGCCAGCCAGTAGTTGGCCCCGGTGGTTCCGACTTCCAAATCCAAATTGCCCCACTCTCAGCTCTTCACCATCTCTCTTGCCCAGTTTCGCGTTGAAGTCCCCCATAACTACGGTGAAGTAGGTTTTGGAGCTATGCATGGCCTTCGATATATCCTCATACATAGCCTCCACCTCGTCATCGGAGTGTGCCGAAGTCAGCGCATACACCTGTATGACCTTCAACGAGTACCTCTTGGATACTCTGAGTACGAGTATAAGGTACGCCACCCTAGTCGACACACTCTCGATCTTCACCACGCTGTTCACAAGGGACTTATGGACGATGAACCCGACACCTCCCTGGGACTGTTGGTCGCCCTCCCGGAAATAAAGCAAGTTGCCGGACTTTAGGATTATCGTTTCCTCCCCCTCTCTTCGGACTTCAGATAACCTTATGACATCCCAACGCAACTTGCTCAATCCTTCCTCCAGTTCTACTATCTTTTCGTCGGTCCGCTGTGTACGCGTGTTATAAGTTGCCAGGGCCAGAAGTCGTCGGTGGTGGTAGCCGGATCTTCGCCGGAGATTCTTATCAAACTATAATTAATGAATATTAGTTACAGAATATTAGTTGCAGGTCCGTTGCAAATAGTTAAATTTTTCCAAAAGTCACTTCTGGTTTCTGGCATTAATGGAACTAATTTTGAAATTATTTCCAATTTACGCTCAATCGGCACACCTCTAGGCTTTGTTTTATTTGTGTCTATAGGAAACGTTTCATTTTTTTGAATTTTTAGTTTCAGAAAGTTTAAAACTTCCTATGGAGCGTCATATCTGGTTTTGTACTTTAAATTGAACTCCCCTCTCTCAACTTTAACGCAAACAAATTTAAATATATTCTGGGTTTTAGATTGCGAATCCTGTGCTGCGACGATACATCTTCATAGTATCTAGGCACACGGCAGTGTGTCCGCCAAGTTCGAGTAAAAAAAAAGCGACACACCGGCCGTGGGTTATATTACACGAACCATTTCGGGCCAATTTCGACCACCCTATAACTCAAAACATATTTTATCTACGCATATGAAATTTCGAGTGTCTGTTGACATCCCCTTAATTGTCTAGAATACAAAATTTCATTATTCTACCTATAGCAGTTCTTGAGATATTGACGTCAGAAAATCGCTATTTTTACTTTACACTCACTGACTCACTGACTCACTGACTCATCAAAAACCTAGACCACTTCCAATGGTCGTACTGACTTGAAATTTGGCATGGAGATAGGTCTTAAAGTCAAAGTAAAGGGAGAAATCTGAAAATGCCAAGTGTGGGTCAGTTTTAAAAATAGCGAAGGTGTAACTTTGTTCTACTATGAAGTCATAATGAACTAAATGGGTCTATCTTCCAATGGTCGTACCGACCTGAAATTTGGCTCGAAGGTTTGTCTTTAGGTCGAAATAAAGTAAAAATCTGAAAACGGCCAAGTGTGAGTCAGTTTCGAAAACAACGAATGTGTAATTTTGTTCTACTATAAGTAGGTATGGAGTGGAAATGAGATAAGACTTATTTAAATTTAGATACATACCAATTTAAGACAATACATGTTTGTTTTAAAGACAAGAACAATAAAATTGTTCTCCACTCTGTGTGTGTCTGTTGCGGGAACCGAACCCACGATTTACGAAGTGCAAAGCAGGTCACTAGGTACACTAGGTGCGCTAAATCAGTCAAACAAAAATGGAATTTCTAATTTTACAACTAATAAAATCGCAGATTCAAGAACATGGAAATCATATATACTCTAAGATGGAATTATATATACTACTGCCCATCTCACCCTCCGATACGCCACGGGATGAGATGGGATGGTGCACTTCTAGGGCAACATAATAAGCCACCAATTATAATACCTACTGGTAGGTAGGTATTACCAAGTTATTAATTATCTATGTAGGTAGCCTACTTACAAACAGCATAAAGTACGTTATTGATGTATGTAATTATATGTAAGTCGGTACATTTTATAGGTGTAGGGAGCCAGTTTATTTGTAAAAATCACCTATAAATAAATAGTAAAATAGGATTTATCATAGATTATAGGTACTCGCGCTGCCCGATCGATCCCGATATCCCGATATATGTACAGTCAAGTGTAAAAATATGGGTGTACTCATCTTACTCAAAAATATGTCCCATAGTATCTTATTCCGTTGTAATAAGTGCGTAGTACCATATTTATGAGACGATTTTTTCGGTACGTATTTTTGCACTTGACTGTATGTATAGTGATACTAGATAAAAATTCCGTTCCCCGCCTCGCGCACCCTCCGTCGCTGCCTACACTCGTCTGCCGCGCTCGCGCCGTCCGCCAGCTCATGCCATCTGTTCGCCCGCTCATACCGCCGGGGGGATGCGTACGCGCGGGAGGCGGGGAGTCGACGAACCAAAGCGTCATACGCGAGACATTTCCTAAACCAAAAGTGATACCTAAAATAAATGAAATCCCATCAAAAACATAAATGTGAAAGGCTGCCAAGTTCGATACTATGGGAATGCGTCGCCTATAAAAGAAGTGAGATCTGTATAAGTACCAAGTTCCATAAAAATACCTCAAATCATAAATAGTTATAGGAATGCACACTTGATTTCCAGCAGTTTTTAAGGTACATTTTGAATAAGTATCACGTCACATAGAAATACCTAAAATTATAATAGTCAGAGAAACGCACACCGGTTTTTTTAGCAGTTTCCTGATAACATTTATTATTTTCAGTACTTTTTAATGATGTAACTTGGCAAGTTTTAATAGAAAATTATATAATTGACACATTGCAGTCCAAAGGTGTCGATTCATTGCATTGAAAAGGTGTGTGGTGTGTGAAAATTTGCCAATCAAAAACTGCTGGAAATCAAGTGTGCATTCCTGTAACTATTTATGATTTGAGGTATTTTTATGGAACTTGGTACTTATTCAGATCTCACTTCTTTTATAGGCGAAGCATTCCCATAGTATCGAACTTGGCAGCCTTTCACATTTATGTTTTTGATGGGTAGATATCTGAAGTATCCATGACTTTCACTATAGTTTTCTTTGAGTTGGACATATGTACAGCATCAACAAAATCTTGAAAGTCATATAATTTCTTCTTCTTTTTCATAGATAACTCCACTTGGTGGTGAAAGTGGTCTGCCGACAGAAATCTAAATATTTAATTATGATTGAATCCGCAGCAACGATATTGCTGTTTAACGGCCTCCTAGCCCAGTCGGTAGTGACCCTGCCTATGAAGCAGGAGGTCCCGGGTTCAAATCCTGGTAAGGGCATTTATTTGTGTGTTTATCACGAATATTTGTTCCTGAGTTATGGGTGTTTCCTATGTATCTAAGTATATATTTATCTATATAAGTATGTATATCGTCGCCTAGTACCCATAGTACAAGCTTTGCTTAGTTTGGGACTAGGTTGATTTGTGTAAGATTGTCCCCAAATATTTATAATAAATAAATATTTTATTTATTTATTTAATTATGTTTACTAACAAGAACAGGAATGCCCAGTTCTTATTTTGTGCTGAGCAATTGTCAGCCCAGTGAACAATGCATTTGGCATCACGTTTACTTATCAAAAATGCTCTAGATATGCTTTCGTTCCCAATTGCAGCACACGGCATGTATTCGTTGTTTGTTGGGCCTAGTGGTACAAAGCTTTCGTTGAATGAAACAATCCTGTGGCAAAATATAGATGCTTTATTGGTCCATGCGTGGAAGCATAAGCTTTTTGTAAATCGACAGAGTTAAAGATACAATATTTTTCGGTTGAAGCTTTATTCACATCATTTTGGTATTCCTGTCTACTCTGGGTGTATTTGAATGTGTGGTTGTTATATTTAATGCAGTCTTCGTATTCCGGATCACATGCATTAGAATCAGCGTGTTGCTTTAATAAGGCACACTGTTCACACCCTTCATGGCCTAGGTTAGCAAACCAAATATTCATTTCTGTTAGTACTTTACGGTATGTTTCGGATATTACTTTCATATTAGGATACTTTTCTTTAAAACAATTAAATAGCAATGTTATAGAAATAGAAATCATTTATTTGCTTAAACATGGTAAAATACATAAGTATAGATGTCATAATTGATGTCATTTTGTATCACATGTTTAGCCAACATATGGCATGCAAATTAAAACCTAATTCGTATGTTACACTTAATTTACAATTTGTAAAAAAAAAACAATTTATGTCAAGATAATCATTATAGTTCATAATCTGTTAAGTTAATTAATTAAATTCGTGCATGTCGCAAGCAATCAATATAAATCCAAGCTATACCTTCCTTTAATATATAGTTTTTTTTTATCGTATGGCCAAATACATTATTCTTATGTACATTAGAGTCGCTCTGAGAACACAAATAACAAGGAATTAGAGAGCGATATCCAGATTCTTTGCACATTGGGCTGCGTTTTCAATATCAATATATAGTCAAAATATATAATAAAAACATCTAAGTATATTTAATTAATCATCATTAAATCATTCAAATTATATAATAAAAGCCAGTAGGTTGTCTTAATCGTTGTCGTTAAAAAATTCGTTTAGGGAGTAGTAACATTTACCCCTTAGCCACTTCTTTTGTCTGGCAGTAAACAATTTGTCGGGTAATTGTCTGATTTCATATGGTAACTTATTGTAAACTAGGATACTCATTATGAAGCAGTTTTTTTTAAAGAAAGCGGTGTCAACTAGAGGCATCTGTAATTTAAACTCATCCCTTGGTCTCAATCTGTTGTTGTAGGATGGCCGTTTAAAGTAGTGCGGAAATTTGCGCCTTGTACGCAAATTTCTAACTCCTAAAAAATCTTAACTCTAATATGTATAGGTCAAATAAGGTAAACAGTCTAAGTTTCTCAAATAAAGGCCGGCAATGGGCTCTTGGTTTAGCTCCACAGACTGTTCTGGTACAATCTTTTTGAACGAGAAATGCTTTTTTTGCATCTGTAGAATTACCCCAAATTAATATGCAATATTTCAGGACCGAAGCAACATAACCATGGTAAGCAAGCAGTGATGTTTTTTCTCCTGCGATAGTCCTTACCCGTTTTAAAGCATAAACAAACCTATCAAGTTTACCGCAAACCAACTTGACATGATTTCTCCACGTACAGCATTTATCTAAGGTTATACCTAAGAACTTTGAGTCGCTAGCCCTTTCAATAATCTGATTCTGACAGTGCAGTTGTAAGTGGAGAAGTTCAGTCTTATAATTCCGGAATTGTATGTAGCATGTTTTTGAAGTGTTCGTTTGTTAATTATTTCGGTTTAACCATGAGTCTACGGCGTTTATTGTTGTATTAATCTTATCTCTATAAGGGACAGTAGCGTCATCGGCAGGTATTATTACGGCTATATCATTAGCGAACAGGGACATCGGGCACTGTGTTTCCTTAGGTAGTTCATTAATATATAAAAGAAATAATAGGGGACCAAGTATATTCATCATATTCTAATCACTTGGTAAATAAAGCCTTTCCGGGGCTTCTTCTCTGCGTTGATGGGAAATTGTGGGGTCAAACAAATTTATATGTTCCATTATAACATTTAGATCAATCACGTTCTTTCGCGCGTAGCTTCCACGTTTATCTTTTTGATTGTCGACTTCTTTATGTAATGCCAAATGTATTCTTCTGTCATTTTCAAGCGTCATCAAAAAGAAGGTTTTGCACACCTTTTCATTGTTTGCAAAAAAATTGTAAAGATAAGGTATCTTTTTCTTTGCTGAATTATTTGTATCCCCCGTAGTCCTGCATTTAACACTTTTAGGTTCAACTATGCCTTTAATAAATAACCCTCTTGATTTCCAATTTAGTTTAACATATTGATCGTCTATTTCTTTTCTTTTTTCTTCCGTAAATTTATTATGATACTGGTTTCTACATGCTTCTTCACAGGGCGGTTGGAGAGATAGCTTTTCTTCCTCTATTTTTTTTTTATGCTTCTTTCTTTCATCTAATTTCTTATCAAACTAGCTAAGGTGGTAAGCAATTCAAATGTAATAGTAGAACACAGAGACATGTATTTAATTTCATAATAAAACTGTACCAAACATGCGTAGTCCCGGCTTCAACGTTTACGCCGCACTGACTCCCCGCCTCTATTCTATGACTATTACCGTACCTACCCGCCGCACTCACTCTCCCCGCCACCAAGTTGAAATGCTAAAAATATGCTTTCTCTTAGTTAAAAGCGCAGTAACTTTGACATACTGCACATATAATTAAGACTGTTACGAAAGCTGAAAAGATATTTTCCAAGCATAACCGCAGTAAATGCCTTTACTGCAGTAATGACTAATAAGCAATAATATTAAATAACGTTTCTCACAATCATAAGTGCAATAACTATACTAACAACACTTTTGAATAGTGTACTCAATAATGTCAAAGGTGGATTATCCTGCTGTTAAGTGCAGTAACTATATATACTGCACTTTTGACTAAAAAATATTGAACATTAACAAAACTATTCCAAAAACTCTTGCAGTATCTAAACTTACTGCACTTATGCTTTGGAAACTATATTCAGAATTCTGAGTTATTGCAGTTATCGTTAATGAAAAGTCAAGTCCTGACAACTTTTATGTTTCATGTCAAAGAAGAAATTGTAGAGCTTCTCTTCCTGATTCCGGATATGTATCTAACTCAATTTTGACAAAAATACGAGAATATTACGCTTGCATGTGAATTTGTCGTCAAAATTGTGCCATGTATAGACACCATTAAAGATAAATGAAGTGTGTAAAAATGAAACAATGATGAACACTCCAAAAATGCGAGAGATAAATATTTAAAAAATCTAAGGCGCTGAATGCCGCTATGTGTGTGGAGTACACACACGCGGAATAATCCAACTTCCGGCTGAAATTTGTCTATGGCCTCTAAACATCAGTTCAGCCATTATAGACAAATTTCCGCTTTTGTCTATGGAAAGTTGAATTCGGCGCTGAATTCCGCCCTAATGTGTGGTACCCCTAAACCTGTTTCATAACAGCTCATATTAAATCGTGTGAGATATAGAATAATCCTGATAAAATACCTATATTTAGGTATTCTAGAATTTGAATATGCCTTTTAGTGTAAAATATGAATATAATATATAACTTTACAACGTATCGATAAGAAAGTTAAACACCGATATATAATTAACTTGTTGTACTTGGCATCACTATTTTTACGCTCACATAGACAATTTACGAGTAGATACACACTTGGATTTTTGCCATAAGCCATTTGCCATCTTTGTTCTTTGCCAATCGTTTGATCGTTGACATGTCAGATCTGTGGGATTCCTCAATTAACATCAAGTTAGCCGAGCTGATAAAGTGAATAGTTGGTAGGTAGGGATACTAACCCGCTAAAAATATTTTCATCAAGGATCGAAACCACGCCCGATTTGTAAACACCCACCAAGCTAACATTGTCGTAAACAAAAGGTAAGCTCATTACTAAATTGGTGTAAAATGCGTCATCTTAATAGATTTAGAGATACGTACCGCGCGAAGTCGCGGAGCGCGGCGCCGTAGTCAAACCTCTGACTATTTAATGGGGCACGTCTTTTATGCAAATTCAGGCAAATGTGCCACCGTGTCTTGTTTACGCCGAATTGTGGGATTACCTCCGCCGACTTTGAATTTGTTAATTTTAGCAGAATATGGCATTGATTAAACTTTTGAATTATTATAATTGTTGTGTTATTTCTTTAACTCCCCGCCCTTAACAGCAATTAAGCGATTATCACAAACTGTATGCACTTGCAGTCCTTCAGGAGGTCCATCAGCATAGCGGGTTATGGGATAGTCCTCGATAATGTACTGGATTGTTTGTATTGGCGCCCCGCAGGTGCAGGCCGGGGATTCCACCCATCCACAGCGGTATTTGTAGTTAGCACAACGACCGTGGCCAGTGCGGAGCCTGTTGACGATGTACCAGTCCCGTCTTGGAAGGTCCCTTTACTTATGGAGCCTGGAATTATTCCGGAGCCAAAATTTCCCGCCATCAGATAGTTCCACGACTGCAACCACTCATGGTTCAGATCGAACACCATACGAAAGCGACCATAGCAGTGACAGCGCTTGCCTCACTTGTTAGCGCCAACATCAAGAACCATAGGAACTAATACTCTACAAGCAAAACCATAACCTCAACTGCATCATGGTCGCGTTATGGAAATAACCCAAACACATTTTACTAAACAAAGATAGTAAAGCTTAATACATTACAAAGAGTCATAACAATTCATTAAAAATTCCTTACTAAAACACAGGAGTTCAGAATAAAGTGAAGTATAACAGTGAAAAGTTAATCTGTGGCCAAAGTTTAAAATTGTTCTTCAATTTTAAAACATTTGTGGTCAATTTGACCATGGGATAATACTAACAATTTTTTGGAAAAAATTTTTTAATTCTTATGGAATTTGAAAAAAACTACTGATATCAAAAAATATCTAGGCGTAGAGACACGATGCGGATACCCTCGTTTACCATACATTTTACTTGTACCTGTTAACTAATATTATTTATTTATTTTATTTATTTAAACTTTATTGCACAAATAAAAAGTGTACAAGAGGCGGACTTAATGCCTCAAGCTATTCTCTACCAATCAACCATTGGATCAAACCGAAACTTGTAATTGGTGCAGGATCATAGAAATCGAGATATATTTAGAAACACAAATCAACATTACTATTTATTGATAAATACACATACACTTATAGAAACAACAAAAACATATATATAATACCCATGTGTATTTATCTATACATATAATAAACGCTTAAGGAGAAAAAAAATTACATTGAAGATATTTTAGAAAAAACTTATTCGGGGGGTCTTAAATACGTTAACTGAATACATTTCAGTGATTTTTGGAATTCTTGTCTGTCTGTCTGTCTGCGAATTTGTCCGCGCACTACGGAAAAACTACTGCACAGAATTTTACGAAATTTTGTATACTAAAAGTTTATACCCTGGAGCAACATATAGGGTAGTTTTTATTCTGCTTACCAAAAACATAATTTTCATAAAAAAATAGTTCTCAAAAGTGGTCACAGATGGCGCTGTATAGGTACCCTGTATACTGTACATAAACATTATTTAAGGACGTCTTTAGATTAAATTAAGCGATTTGGTCTGTTGCGTTCCGCCGGGGTTTAAACCATGGATTTTTAAATGCTTTCCCAATTTAAGGATTGCGGGTTAAATATTTTTAAAACGTGTTATTTCGTTTTGGAAATTGTAAGTATCCGGACATATATTGTGGTCCATTACTACCTGGAGGTACTTTATTCTCAACGAAAAAATAATCTCTTTATCAATACATGAAACCTACTAAGAATATACGTAAAAACAAATAAAACAGGTAGTTCAGGTTTCTCCATTTCGATTTACCCGACAGCAAAAATTGTACCCTTGTGAGAGCAACATGTTGTATCTCGCTTTAACAGCTGATTGCAATAAAAATGGTCGTCATGAATCTAGCAATTACTAGCTGCTAGCTGTCACGCTGCTGCTGAAGAAATTCTCGCTGCGACGCTCAGGGCCTGGGCCTACGCGGTACTCGGCCCATGGCTTTCGCAAACATTGCGGCTCACCATCGGGCCTCCGGCCCTCAGATTTGCTAAGACTCTTCGCCATTGAGTTTTGTCCGGATTATATCATGTTGCTGCTGCTGGAAAAATTCTTGCTGCGACGCTCCGGGCCTGGGCCTAAGCGGTACTCGGCCTATGGCTGTCGCAGACATTGCCGCTCACCTTCGGGCCTCCGGCCCTAAGATTAGCTAAGATTCTTCGCCATTGAGTTTTGTCCGGATTATATTATGTTGCTGCTGCTGGAGAAATTATTGCTGCGACGCTCCAGGTCTGAGCCTAAGCGGTACTCGGCATATGGCTTTCGCAGACATTGCCGCTCACCTTCGGGCCTCCGGCCCTTAGATTAGCTAAGATACTTCGCCTTTAAGTAATGTCCGGTCCCTGTCATGATAATGTTGATGAAGTTCTCGCTGCGATGTTTCGAGTCTGGACCTTACGCGGTACTCGGCCTTTGACTTTCCTGCCGGGGCCTGCGCGGTACTCGCCCTATGGGTTTCGCGATATTGCCGCTCACCGCGTCATGGCTTCGGCGTTCGGTTCCGCAAAAAAAACTGGACCATTGAGTTTTGTGGGGATCGTTTCATGCACCTGCTGAAACAATCTGCTGCCTTTGACCATATTAGATTTTGGCCTGCTGCTGCAAAGTAGTTTCCGCTGGGACGTTGCACCCACACGCTACCTCGCGCTCATACCTTCAGCGGTTGACCCTCTGTTCGAAGCATGTTCTCCTGCAGGAACTCGGCCATTA
The DNA here is from genome assembly GCA_947086415.1 of Pammene aurita. NCBI lineage: Eukaryota > Metazoa > Arthropoda > Insecta > Lepidoptera > Tortricidae > Pammene > Pammene aurita. Next base: position 36,988,920 of record OX352292.1, on the reverse strand, counting down.
CCATTCGCAGGTCTCGATGCACGCCTTTTAGTCAGTTATCTCTAAATATCACGGATAAACTATTAAATTTAGTTACATATTTATATGTAGAACGCGTAAATTCTACACTAATGGCCTGGATAGTAAATGAAAATGACAAAACCTCCCACACACGCGGGCAAAGCCGCGGGTACAGCTAGTAAGTAATATGCAGATAATTAATCGTTGAGTGAGTTAGACTATTTAGAAAGGTGTTTACGTAACATACGTTTAAACGAAAATTTGCTCTGTGCTTGTCTTAAGTGGAGAGGGAGATCGTTCCAAAGACGAATAGCCTGTAAGGCGAAGGAGTTGGATAAAAAGCCGGTGCGGTGAAGAGGGATAGAAAGTTTAAGACTACGAGAGGAGCGCAACTCGCAACCGGGACGCGGTGCTATAAAGTGGAATTTTGATTTGAGATAGTCGGGAGCTGCTGGATCAAAATATTACTAATTCATTTGCCATAAAAACTAAGTAACATCTTATAATAAAAGAAATGGCTTTTATTAACAGACTTTTTATTTAAAGTAATTATAGAAAAATAAAGTTCTACAAGAAACACTTAGGTGCAACCACAGATAGAAGAGAGAGTATTGCAGTACAGGGCACTGAGCATCATGTTGTGGGAGTGCACGTTGCGGATAACTTTATGGCAGGCGCGTGAGCAATTTGTGTTTACTTCCATCATCCTCTCCTGAACACAAACCCATTAACGCAGTAAACTTCATATCCTTTAGTTAGAAGATCAGCGATCATCTCCTGCGTTGGTAAGTACTGCAAAGATATTTGTCTGGTAGATATCCGCTCTCGAATAAAATGGTAACGGACATCAATATGTTTGCTTCTCGGATGATACATGTCATTACCTGAAAGACTAATGGCACTTTGGTTATCACAGTATAAGATTGTATAATTACCTGAAAAATTGGGCCAAAAATCTTCTTCTAATTGTTTAAGCCAAATACTTTCTTGTGTAGCGCTTGCTAATGACATATACTCTGACTGCAATGTTGAAAGGGCAATAGTCTGTTGTTTTCGTGTGTTCCAACTCAGAGCGGCTCCTTGAAAAATGAAAATATATCCAGTACATGAACGTCTGTCTTCAGAGTCGCTCGCCCAGTCGGCATCACTATAACCAACGATATTTGTGTATATATCACTTTTGTATGTAAGTTTTGTATGTAATGTGCCCTTTAAATATCTCAGCACTCTTTTAATAGCCATCCAATGCTCTTCTGTAGGTTGGTTATTAAATCTACTTAGTGTGTTCACTATATATGCTATATCAGGCCGTGTGCTTTGTGAAAGGTATAACAGACATCCCACAGCTTCTTAATATGGATTGTCTTTTATGATGTCTTCTTCCTTTTTAGCCTTTTTTAATGTAACATTTGCTTCACATGGTGTAGACACCGGCTTGCAGTCATTCATTCCAAAGCGAGTTAATATTTTTTGTATGTAAGCTGACTGGTCAATAGAGATATCACCGTTGTCTTCGTGTGTGATTCTGTATCGTATACAATGCTTTGCTTTACCCAAATCTTTCATGAAGAACTTATCTTTAAGCTTATTTATTATTTCTAGGGCCGAGTTGTTGTTGTTGAAGAAATAAAGTAGATCATCAACGTACACAGTAATAAATAATATGTCATTTTCATTTAATATTCGAATGTAAGATAGCAGGAATACAGTTTTGATCTCTTCATGCCTATTTCAAGTAAAGCAGCACTTAGCTTGAGGTTCCACTGCCTGCTTGCTTGCTTGAGGCCATAAATGGATTTGTTTAATTTGCAAACCTTTTCTCCATTTTCAAAATATGGTGGTTGTGACATATAAATTTCTTTATCTATATCTCCTTGCAGAAACGCTGTAATTGCATCTGTTTGGTGAATTTGTAATTTATATTTTGCTGCCAACCCAATTAAATATCTGATTGAGGTGTTTCGAACGACGGGACCATATATTTCGTTGAAGTCTATGCCTTTTGCTTGCTTATAACCTTTTATGACTAATCTTGCCTTGTAACGCGACACATTTCCAGTTTCGTCCGTTTTCGTCTTGAATACCCACTTGCATGGTATCACCTTTTTATTTTTAGGTAAGTCAACTAAGGTCCATGTGTTGTTTTTTAGTAAGGATTCATGATCCTCATTCATGGCTTCTATCCACTTATCAGCTTTGTCGCTTTGGAGGGCTTCATTAAGGTTCTGTGGATCACTGTCTAGCATGCTCATAGCTAACTCACCATTTATGCATAGATATGTTGTTGGATCGCATTCAGCATGTGCTTCTCATCGTCGTGGTCTTAGATTCATTCGACGAGGTGCAGTATTATCTAAACTTTCTTCAGGTATGTATATTTCATCAAGCCCGTCTTCACATGCATCATATATTTCAGATTCAGATGTTGCATCAGTGACAGTAACATTTGGGGAACTTGAACTGCTTTGTTCATCGGATTCATCAATGTCTTCTGTGTCCTGAAATCTGGTATTATCTTCCAGTATGGGTAAGTATACTACTTTCTTTATAGCACCTTTATCATCTGAAAAGTTTTTTACTTCTTTTGTTATTGTTTCATTATTTGCATCTTCACCGTTATTTTTCTTTAATATGTTTTCTTCTTTTTCAGGAGCTGGAAGGACCTTTTTCTGTTGCACAGTGGCTTCTAGGAATACAACATCTCTGCTCATTGTGGCCTGTTTGCTCTTCGGGTCTATAAATCGATAGCACTTTGTACATTCACTGTAACCCACAAATATCAACTCACGCGACTTCGCATCTAATTTTTGTCGTCGTTCTTTTGGAATATGAACCATCGCCTTGCACCCAAAGACCCTCAGATGGCTCAAATCAGGCCGCTTCACCCGTCCAGACTTCTTCCGGAGTGATGTCTTGAAGAGATCGAGTTGGTGAACGATTGATGATATGTGCTGCAGTCGCTACTGCCTCTTCTAAAATTGAATCTCTAATTATAAAAAATGACTTGACACATGACTTACAGTTAAAATGTTGCCTGGAATAGCGAAAATTAAATAACTTTATGGCAGTATGTAGTTATGGGTATATATCGATAAAAAGTATCGAAAAGTGTAATGTTGTACTAAACACTAAAAGGATAAACGTTACCAAATTGAAATTAGTAAAATCGCAGATATACATATTTTGCTCATCTAATTGACCAACTTGATTCAGATATTTCGCTCCACGATGGTTTTGATCAATTTCAATATGTTTAAAGTAGCAGTTTAGAAATGAGATTTGTATAAAATTATTGGAATTGGTTAAGAGCGTCATGAAAGGAAAGGTCCATTAATTAATCAATTTGACCAAAGTTGACAAACAGATTCTTTCATAAATCGTTTATTGATTTTTTGAGCAAAATTATTTTTAATATTTTTTATAGAGATAGAAATAAATACTTATTGACGATTTTAGTACAAATTAATGCTGGTTGTAAATTATTATTGTTTCCCATGGCATGTACAGAAGTAACAACTTGACTTCAATTTATCATCTAGATATGTCGCGGTATGACCACACTGGTTTTATTCATTCATTCATTTCATTTATTCAGAACAACATAGGTCCAATTTAATTCACAAAAAAATAAAAATAAATTAAACCTTAATTAAACTTACAAGTTCATCAAAAATGTCAAACATAAAATAGAATAAAACATTATCCTCCTCCTTGTGTCGTATTTCTCAGTAGTAAGGGTCGTGACCTCCCGTGATAAAACATTATAATCTGAGTCAAAAAGTAAAAAAAAAAAATGGAAAGTAAAAATAAAATACATTAAAAATTAGGATCACATATTAAAATTTCAGCTAGGCATTCATAAAATAGATAAGATTTTTTTTTTCATATTATAAAAAAAAAAATCTTTCTATTTCCTACCTCAGCATCACTCTGACTGAACGCATCATTATACTGGACGCGTAGGGCCCTGAGAGATCTGTGTGTGGTAGGTCCATAGACTGCACGTATACAGCATTACTTCGCTTTTTTTTACTTATTCAAGAGACCGTGACTTGATACATAATCTTCACAAGTACAAAACAGTCGCTTTAACCCGCAGACCGACGCGCTCAGCAGTAGGTACCATGTCGTCTACGTAACTCAAGTTGTGACACACACGCCAACTATGTGGCAGCCGACATGCTGACTGCTGAGCGCCACGATCAACGCGTTTAATTAACTTCGGTGACGTCAATCGACCCTGTCTGACCCCACACTGTAACCTGTAAGCCTCAGAGAGCTTATCGGCCCATTGAACATTGTTTATTTGATTATTGTACCAATATTTAAAGAGTTGAATTACTTCGACCGGCACATTAAACTCCCCTAGCTTTTACTAAGTCAAAAGCCTTAGATAAGTCGAGGAAACAGGCGTAAACATCCGTTTTTCATGTGGTATAGTACTCAACGACATACTTAAGGCTCGGTATGGCAGACTAAGTGGATAGTCCGGGTTTGAAACCGAACTGATTGTCGTGAAGTGTCAGATATTTGTCCAAATGAATATTAAGCAAGCCGTCAAGCACCTTAGCCAGAATAGTCGCCTAGTCGCAAGGATATAGGCCTATAGTTATTTCTATCCGATATATCCCCTACCTTACTCTTAATTATGGGCAACGCAATAGTTCTCATTAGCACCAAAGGCAAGTATGAGTAGCGAAGACATAGCGAATAGAACATGGCGAGCACTCTGTGCAAATGTGGCCCGGCGTGACGAAGATGGTCCACGCTGAGGCCATCATGACCTGGTGACTTTCCTCTAGACATTTGTTTGACATCCTTAGCCTTGATTTCGAATACAGGGTAGTCACAACCACACTCAACGCCAAGTATCGTCGAGGACATACCAAGTGGTGAGTTAAAAGGGTTTTTAAATAACGTGGCTATCTCAACGGGATCATTGACACTCACCGGCAAGCCAGGCGCAGGGTTTAATTTATTAGTCGTCTTCCAGAAACTCCGAAAGTCATTCTTTGAGTGATGTGACGCAAGCAAGTCCATTTTAATCTGATTTTGGCGGTTTTGACACAACCTTAACCTTGATTTTAAATATTCTACGGCTTGCAAACATCGCCTCATCTAAATCACCTGCCGATTTCCAGATTCATCCCAAGCTTGCAAGTCTAGCCTACCTGTGAGCCTCGCCCACGTGCCTGTTCCATCCAATAACCCACTTCTTCTTTTTTCTTATAGGCCGTTTGTTACGGTAACTTAGCAGAGCTGCTCGTCTGAGAGCTGCCACGATACTCAAATATAAACGAGAGATAATATGTTTATGTTCATCATTCATACAAAATCACGCATTTCTTCCGGAAAGTCAATTGATTTTAAATAATCAGTGCAAAGCATTTTGTACTGACTAATTTGATAAGCACTCCTGTGCCCCCATTTAACCTTAAAATTATTATTACTCTCAAACAAGTTAGGATATTTTTTCGGTCGAATTACACCTAAATTAATTTGTAAACATAACGAGAAATGATCCGACCAAACTGTATTTCCATTTTATCAACAAATAATAATTATTTAGCACAAGCAACGTAAACAAACATTTTTCACACTATGTTACCGCATTCTGTATTTAAGATGCTGAATAACGATGTGTAACGGGCCTTAAAGTCTTAATCAAGTTGCAGCGACAAAATCGCAACCAAGTCGCGGCGTTTGTAGAACTCTTAATAAATAAATAAAAATATCGATAAGAACAGCACTAGCCGACTTGCGGCAACATTTGTGTTTGTTGACTTGTTAAGTCACTCCGTACAAATAAAAAATCTAGTTTAAGGTTATAATAAGCATGAACAAACGAATACCAGCATCAGCTATATGTATGGATATAACTACAGCGTTTGACTGTGTACACCCTAACATTTTATTAAGAAAACTGGAAAAGTATGGAATTACCCCTAATTCTTGACTTTTCCACTTTTAAATTCAGTATGTTGGCTCCAAGATACTGAATTTAATAGAGTCATACATCAGTTTTAGAAAGCAATATACAGTGGTAACAAAACTATGACAGACAAGAGACACTTTTTATGGGGTACCGCAGAGGAGCATCTTAGGGCCTTTCTTTTCCTTATTTACATTAATGATCTTCCCAAATCTACCAAGTACCCTATGGTCCTCTTTGCGGATGATAGCACCACCATTTTTACTGGCACTGGATTAAATAACTTTGAGATCGAAATGAGTAATGCTTTACAAAATATAATTACAAGGCTCAATAATAACAACTTTAAAATAAATATTGGGAAAACAATGATAATGAAATTAATGAACTTTAGACAGCGTATAACTGAGTACGATGAATTAAATATTGAATATAAGGGACAAAAAATTACTCAGGTGAATAAAACAAAGTTCCTTGGACTATTTCTGGACAGCAATATGAATTGGAGATGTCAAATAGATAATGTATATAAAAGGTTAGGCAGTTCCTCTTATGCGCTACGTATGTTGAAAAAAATTTCGAGCCGGTCAGTTGTGCTAACGGCTTATCATGCCTTTGTTTCCTTTACTCTCCTCTATGGCTTAATCTGTTGGCGCAATTTAACCGATTGGCATTTGGCTTTCATAGCTCAAAAAGATTGCGTTAGAGCAGTGTGTAATCTGCCACGGTTTGCACCCTGTAAGTCACACTTCCTCAATTAAAAAATATTAACTCTTCCTTGTTTATACATTTTTGAATAAGCTGTCTTTGTGAAATGCCATCCAAATTTATTTCAAAGTTTGTCGAGAGAACGTCTGCAATATTTGATCCGTGCCCATCCGTCAAGCACGGCTCTTCTATCAAACAGTGTTCTTGGTATGGGTCCTAGAATTTACAACAAATTACCTGAAGATTTGAGGAAAATCTGTGACATTAATAAATTTAATACCGTATTATTATTTATATCCGTGTACTCCGTGTATTTATTTCCGTATATCCTGCAACTCCATTAACCGTTTTAACAACCTGTGGCATGTAGTGTGTTTGGTCCTAGTTAATATTGTCTTATTTTATTTTATTTATTAAAAATATATGTATGTATGTATGTATGAGCTATGTAAGTTTATTTATTTTTTATTTATATATTTTTTTTCTTTCTTTTATATGTGTAAGTTAATTAATGTTTGGTTTATTTGCTTTGCAACACCTACTTTTATATTTATTTACAAAGGTTTCTGCTTCCCAAAGGTTGTCTGGAAGAGATCGCTCTTTAGCGATAAGACCGCCGATTGTTTTGGCTCTGCTTTTTTGTTTGTGACTTGTGTATACTTTGTGTCTATTATTTGATGCACACCAGTACCTCTACCACGAGTCATGTAGAAAATTCTGAATATTTTTCTATAGGCGTTAACGAATAATCGGGCTTCGAATCGTTTTCCTTCAGTTTCGACAGCAACACATACAAACGATCTATGCTGACATTTCATGTCGGATTACGTTTAGTGCGCTGCATACATGCGTCTCATAGGTAGAACGAGACGGATGTATGCGGCACGTCGAATGTGATCTGTCATGTTAACGCACTGAAGGTCAGTACAGTTTGTTATCGATAGGTTTTATTAAAACGTTACCATAAGACACTAATTTGACTTACGTCACCGAAAAATACCGTATCGACTGTAGAAAACTCTTTCACTATCAAATTATAAGGTGAGATGTCAAAACATGGTGAAAGTGAAAACCATTCGTATTTATTGTGTTATATTTATATATTATTAGTTGACGAAATAATATCGACAAAGCCTTATATTAAGCATAATTTGTTAATAAGACTGCATAGTATGATAACTGGAACTGGAAAACGAAACGGTAAATTTCAAGCCGGTATGAGAAATAGAAATATCCACATCAACACTTCAATAAGAATACTTTTAAAAAAGAAATCTAGACCCAAGAACTGCTGAATATTTGTGAGATTTATGTATATAATAGCCAATTAATCTGATTTTAAATCGACACAAAAATACCAACTCTAACCTAAAATGAATGGTAAGTAGTTGAAATTTGATATGATACTCGTAGTTATAAACACTTTCATTTTCAATCATAATAATTACAATGAAACTGTGAAAAATATCAAATAATATTGAAACTTCTTTTACAGGTTCTTGTGCATCATTCATTTCTGATTGATTGCTGTAGCAGCTAACTTATCACCAGCAAGGCAAACTATTTATCCCAGGAAGGTGTATTATTTTATATTCAAGAAGTAACAACTGCGTTACAGGCCGGGATCTTCGAATTATTGCATCCAAGTACTATAAAATAGTGCTTACTTAAAAGACATCCAGATTTATACAGGGCACTTTGAAATTATAATGTACATAATTATATTAAAGATTTATTTATTGCGAAATAGCCTTTTAAAGTAACATTGTCACAAACTAGAAACTTATAAGTACTACTAACAATTACTCGTACGTGTAACTTATAAATAGAAATAAAACCATCATTATGTAAGAAGCGGCAAAGCCGCAATCCTGCGTTGTGTTATGTATGAAAACCGGCGGCTTGCTGGAGCATCTTTAGCTTCCCTTGTGCGTTTGTTAGGTCGTGAGGCTCCGTGCCCCTTGCTCCACGGATCGATTGCCTCGACACCAACAATAGTTAGACGAACGACAACTATATTTAATAGTCTTGTAGTGATTTCGGATGTCGGGTGCCGCTCCGGCTTGTTCGCTGGTAAATAAATTAAAGGACTTGGCCAACGTGTCGGCGTCGACGCAGGTGGGATGTGTAACAGTAGCGCACTGCCTAATACTTTAGAGAATCAACAACATCCTGAAAGGGTACTTATCCTTTTGTGATTATACAATAGACCTAAATAATAAGAAATAAACCTATGATCCACTATGATCACTAAAAGTCGAACTGTCATGTTGACAAAATAACCAAATAAATTAAGAATCACCTGTTACATATGGACGTAGTTCTAGGACGTTTTAAACTAGTAGTGTTATTTGTACTTTTGAAATTTCATCAATTTGGTTTTCTATATCCTACGACGAAATAAGTATATGGATGGATGGATGAAGTACTGACAGTGTTCACCCCTTTTCCTAGCTTTGAATATGTATGACGAAATACGTAATTTCCCTGTTTAAAAAAAAGTTGCAATCGGTGAACATTATGAAATAATAGTGAAAATAAAGATCCTGACGAATTGAGAACCTCCTCCTTCGAACTCTTGAAGTCGGTTGATAACATTTTATGCGTTCAAAGTCACGCGCGTTTAAATAAGGTAAAGGCTTACCACAGTTAAGGCTTAAGGGGGAGGCCTATGTTCAGCAGTGGACGTCTTATGGCTGAGATGATGATGATGAAAGGCTTACTGTCATAGCTTGTATTTCCCGGCTCCGATGTCATGAACCGTAAGCCATGAACAAATTTCATGACCAATCGCAAGGCGTCCCAGGCGAGGATAAGGATAAAAAGTGGTTAAGGACGAAGTATAATGATGACTCGCGTAGGTCAGCTGTCAGTATTTGATGCTCTTATTATCAGGAAAATCGTCAGCCGGCTGTATTGAGGTAGAAAGACCGTCTGCTGATACCCTAAGTACCATATATTCATGTGACTAGTTTACGGTCTTTTCAGTGGTATACAGACGGCTGATGATTTTTATTTTATTTGTAATAGCATATAAACTATCACCTGTTTCAACTGGGACGCGATGGTCATTTTATTTTATATGTATTTTATGTGAGAAAATGGCTGCCGTTCCTCAACCCACTCAAGGAACGGCAGCTGACCATCACGAAGCTTGATTATTGACCGCCCTTAACGACTTAAAATTTACCGCTTGGGACACGATGACAAACGGAAATTATTCCTAGTTAACGGCCTAGCAAGCGTATTAAATACCCACAAAAAGTAGTGTAATTGTTCAGAGCTAGTACGATTTCTATGCTTATTATTGTTCACTGCTCATATAATTGTCTACAGTTCTAAACCTTCAGATAAAATTTACTTGCTATGACATAAATACAAGCTATGATAGTAAGCCTTTCATCATCATCATCTCAGCCATAAGACGTCCACTGCTGAACATAGGCCTCCCCCTTAAGCCTTAACTGTGGTAAGCCTTCACCTTATTTAAACGCGCGTGACTTTGAACGCATAAAATGTTATCAACCGACTTCAAGAGTTCGAAGGAGGAGGTTCTCAATTCGTCAGGATCTTTATTTTCACTATTATTTCATAATGTTCACCGATCGCAACTTTTTTTTAAACAGGGAAATTACGTATTTCGTCATTTATATACAAAGCTAGGAAAAGGGGTGAAAACTGTCAGTACTTCATCCATCCATCCATATACTTATTTCGTCGTAGGATATAGGATTACCTAAGAAAACCAAATTGATGAAATTTCAAATGTACAAATAACACTACTAGTTTAAAACGTCCTAGAACTACGTCCATATGTAATAGGTGATTCTTAATTTATTTGGTTATTTTGTCAACATGACAGTTCGACTTTTAGTGATCATAGTGGATCATAGGTTTATTTCTTATTATTTAGGTCTATTGTATAATCACAAAAGGATAAGTACCCTTTCAGGATGTTGTTGATTCTCTAAAGTATTAGGCAGTGCGCTACTGTTACACATCCCACCTGCGTCGACGCCGACACGTTGGCCAAGTCCTTTAATTTATTTACCAGCGAACAAGCCGGAGCGGCGTCCGACATCCGAAATCACTACAAGACTATTAAATATAGTTGTCGTTCGTCTAACTATTGTTGGTGTCGAGGCAATCGATCCGTGGAGCAAGGGGCACGGAGCCTCACGACCTAACAAACGCACAAGGGAAGCTAAAGATGCTCCAGCAAGCCGCCGGTTTTCATACATAACACAACGCAGGATTGCGGCTTTGCCGCTTCTTACATAATGATGGTTTTATTTCTATTTATAAGTTACACGTACGAGTAATTGTTAGTAGTACTTATAAGTTTCTAGTTTGTGACAATGTTACTTTAAAAGGCTATTTCGCAATAAATAAATCTTTAATATAATTATGTACATTATAATTTCAAAGTGCCCTGTATAAATCTGGATGTCTTTTAAGTAAGCACTATTTTATAGTACTTGGATGCAATAATTCGAAGATCCCGGCCTGTAACGCAGTTGTTACTTCTTGAATATAAAATAATACACCTTCCTGGGATAAATAGTTTGCCTTGCTGGTGATAAGTTAGCTGCTACAGCAATCAATCAGAAATGAATGATGCACAAGAACCTGTAAAAGAAGTTTCAATATTATTTGATATTTTTCACAGTTTCATTGTAATTATTATGATTGAAAATGAAAGTGTTTATAACTACGAGTATCATATCAAATTTCAACTACTTACCATTCATTTTAGGTTAGAGTTGGTATTTTTGTGTCGATTTAAAATCAGATTAATTGGCTATTATATACATAAATCTCACAAATATTCAGCAGTTCTTGGGTCTAGATTTCTTTTTTAAAAGTATTATTATTGAAGTGTTGATGTGGATATTTCTATTTCTCATATCGGCTTAAAATTTACCGTTTCGTTTTCCAGTTCCAGTTATCATACTATGCAGTCTTATTAACAAATTATGCTTAATATAAGGCTTTGTCGATATTATTTCGTCAACTAATAATATATAAATATAACACAATAAATACGAATGGTTTTCACTTTCACCATGTTTTGACATCTCACCTTATAATTTGATAGTGAAAGAGTTTTCTACAGTCGATACGGTATTTTTCGGTGACGTAAGTCAAATTAGTGTCTTATGGTAACGTTTTAATAAAACCTATCGATAACAAACTGTACTGTACCTCTACCACGAGTCATGCAAATAAGCCCAATTCGAGATTCGTTCACGAATTCGTAAATTATTTGTATGGAGAATTTGTTCAGAGCCTCTAGCGGTCACTTATAGAACCAAAAATTACTGCCATATTATGCAATTCGCTCACGAAAGTTCGATTGCTTGTTTCGTTTGTGTAGATTTCAATACTTTACAAAGTGACGTGACGTGACAAACGTCACATCCTTCACACCAACCGAAACCAGTAAGCGCCATTTTATATCTATGACCGAAACAGATTGTAGGTAAACCAAAAAGGTTTTACTTCCTAAGTACATTTTATCTGAAGGTTTAGAACTGTAGACAATTATATGAGCAGTGAACAATAATAAGCATAGAAATCGTACTAGCTCTGAAAAATTACCCTACTTTTTGTGGGTATTTAATACGCTTGCTAGGCCGTTAACTAGGAATAATTTCCGTTTGTCATCGTGTCCCAAGCGGTAAATTTTAAGTCGTTAAGGGTGGTCAATAATCAAGCTTCGTGATGGTTAGCTGCCGTTCCTTGAGTGCGTTGAGGAACGGCAGCCATTTTCTCACATAAAATACATATAAAATAAAATGACCATCGCGTCCGAGTTGAAACAGGTGATAGTTTATATGCTATTACAAATAAAATCAAAATCATCAGCCGTCTGTATACCACTGAAAAGACCGTAAACTAGTCACATGAATATATGGTATTTAGGGTATCAGCAGACGGTCTTTCTACCTCAATACGGCTGACGATCTTCCTGATAATAAGAGCATCAAATACTGACAGCTGACCTACGCGAGTCATCATTATACTTCGTCCTTAACCACTTCAAAAATTATCATCGCCTAGGACGCCTTGCGATTGGTCATGACATTTGTTCCTGGCTTACGGTTCATGCCATCGGAGCCGGGAAATACAAGCTATGACAGTAAGCCTTTCAGCTTTAAGCATCATCATCTCAGCCATAAGACGTCCACTGCTGAACATATGCCTCCCCCTTAAGCCTTAAGTGTGGTAAGCCTTTACCTTCTTTAAACGCGCGTGACTTTGAACGCATAAAATGTTATCAACCGACTTCAAGAGTTCGAAGGAGGAGGTTCTCAATTCGTCAGGATCTTTATTTTCACTATTATTTCATAATGTTCACCGATTGCAACTTTTTTTTAAACAGGGAAATTACGTATTTCGTCATACATATTCAAAGCTAGGAAAAGGGGTGAAAACTGTCAGTACTTCATCCATCCATCCATATACTTATTTCGTCGTAGGATATAGGATTACCTAAGAAAACCAAATTGATGAAATTTCAAATGTACAAATAACACTACTAGTTTAAAACGTCCTAGAACTACGTCCATATGTAATAGGTGATTCTTAATTTATTTGGTTATTTTGTCAACATGACAGTTCGACTTTTAGTGATCATAGTGGATCATAGGTTTATTTCTTATTATTTAGGTCTATTGTATAATCACAAAAGGATAAGTACCCTTTCAGGATGTTGTTGATTCTCTAAAGTATTAGGCAGTGCGCTACTGTTACACATCCTACCTGCGTCGACGCCGACACGTTGGCCAAGTCCTTTAATTTATTTACCAGCGAACAAGCCGGAGCGGCGTCCGACATCCGAAATCACTACAAGACTATTAAATATAGTTGTCGTTCGTCTAACTATTGTTGGTGTCGAGGCAATCGATCCGTGGAGCAAGGGGCACGGAGCCTCACGACCTAACAAACGCACAAGGGAAGCTAAAGATGCTCCAGCAAGCCGCCGGTTTTCATACATAACACAACGCAGGATTGCGGCTTTGCCGCTTCTTACATAATGATGGTTTTATTTCTATTTATAAGTTACACGTACGAGTAATTGTTAGTAGTACTTATAAGTTTCTAGTTTGTGACAATGTTACTTTAAAAGGCTATTTCGCAATAAATAAATCTTTAATATAATTATGTACATTATAATTTCAAAGTGCCCTGTATAAATCTGGATGTCTTTTAAGTAAGCACTATTTTATAGTACTTGGATGCAATAATTCGAAGATCCCGGCCTGTAACGCAGTTGTTACTTCTTGAATATAAAATAATACACCTTCCTGGGATAAATAGTTTGCCTTGCTGGTGATAAGTTAGCTGCTACAGCAATCAATCAGAAATGAATGATGCACAAGAACCTGTAAAAGAAGTTTCAATATTATTTGATATTTTTCACAGTTTCATTGTAATTATTATGATTGAAAATGAAAGTGTTTATAACTACGAGTATCATATCAAATTTCAACTACTTACCATTCATTTTAGGTTAGAGTTGGTATTTTTGTGTCGATTTAAAATCAGATTAATTGGCTATTATATACATAAATCTCACAAATATTCAGCAGTTCTTGGGTCTAGATTTCTTTTTTAAAAGTATTCTTATTGAAGTGTTGATGTGGATATTTCTATTTCTCATATCGGCTTAAAATTTACCGTTTCGTTTTCCAGTTCCAGTTATCATACTATGCAGTCTTATTAACAAATTATGCTTAATATAAGGCTTTGTCGATATTATTTCGTCAACTAATAATATATAAATATAACACAATAAATACGAATGGTTTTCACTTTCACCATGTTTTGACATCTCACCTTATAATTTGATAGTGAAAGAGTTTTCTACAGTCGATACGGTATTTTTCGGTGACGTAAGTCAAATTAGTGTCTTATGGTAACGTTTTAATAAAACCTATCGATAACAAACTGTACTGACCTTCAGTGCGTTAACATGACAGATCACATTCGACGTGCCGCATACATCCGTCTCGTTCTACCTATGAGACGGATGTATGCAGCGCACTAAACGTAATCCGACATGAAATGTCAGCATAGATCGTTTGTATGTGTTGCTGTCGAAACTGAAGGAAAACGATTCGAAGCCCGATTATTCGTTAACGCCTATAGAAAAATATTCAGAATTTTCTACATGACTCGTGGTAGAGGTACTGACCTTCAGTGCGTTAACATGACAGATCACATTCGACGTGCCGCATACATCCGTCTCGTTCTACCTATGAGACGGATGTATGCAGCGCACTAAACGTAATCCGACATGAAATGTCAGCATAGATCGTTTGTATGTGTTGCTGTCGAAACTGAAGGAAAACGATTCGAAGCCCGATTATTCGTTAACGCCTATAGAAAAATATTCAGAATTTTCTACATGACTCGTGGTAGAGGTACTGAGTATTTATGTTATGTTATGTTATTTGAAAAAGCACTCAAATAATACTTGACCAAAAAGGCTTATTACTCCAATAACGAATTTCTTGCCGACAATCCACTTTATTCATTTATTCATTTTTATAACTAATGCCTAATATCAAAAACTGACATAATATAATAATTTCATCCGTGACAATTTCATTTTTATTTTCTTAATCTTATTTCTAATGACTTATCATGTTTAAAACCTATGATATATTACTTCCTTGTTTTTGTTATATTATTAATACCTAGTAGATTAGTTGACTATATTGTTTTATGTATAAAATTGTAATTTGGTGCATGTGTGCATAAATTCAAAATTAACTTCGTATGCCCTATAGGCACGACATAGTGATACGAACCCTGTCTTTCTACCCTTTGCAATGTAATGTCGTATAACCTGTGTTCGACGAATAAATCATTTGTATTTGTATTTAATGGCAGATAAACATTAGGGCATATGAAATTATTATGGCAAATGAGATAAATGCACATATTATATATTTGAATTAGACTGATTTTATGTTTCTAAATAGGTAGAATAGAAAATGAAATAATGTCTCCCTCCTAGCGTTTGTCCCGGCGATCGAAAAGCGACTGGTAAATATCAAATGATATTTCGTACATAAGTTCCGAAAACTCAGTGGTACGAGCCGGGGTTTGAACCCGAGACCTCCGGACGTCTTACCGCCAGGCTACCAGCGCTCTCTGATAAAGAAATTATGTAATTATTATAAAAGAAAATGAAATTATGTAATTATTATAAATATACGTACGTATGTAAGTTCTAATTAATCTCTATCCAAACCTATTAATTCATTATACTGCTGCTTACGACCCTTTAAGAGGTCTCAACGGTAATAATATTGCCGAAATAAGCCTCCCACATCCTAACCATCCCTTACAAACGTAATCACCTCTTAACGTCGAACCTAACCTTAAAATCGAAAGTGTACATTTTTATTATCCGTGAATAAGTTACGTCCCCGGCTCAATCCCCACATTAGGAGCCAATACTTATCTTTTTGTAGCGAGACCATGACGTCAATGTAATCGAAACGGGTACACGCGACGGAAAATGGGCGCTTTGGGACCGACTGCGAGAAAGAGTTTGTGGAAGTGCTACATATATAATTATATGCTTACGAGTGCTGTACATATTTATATTTTTTCCTCCAGATGTTGGTATGGCTAAAGTCGGAGTGACACGACTCCGACTTTAGCCTCTCCGACCGGCAGTTATAAAATTTATAATTTTTATCGTTAAACATTCAAAATATTTTTATAGAGTATTGGACTATTATTAGGCAACTACTCGTATTTACATAAGGCATTTGAAATTTCTGGAGCACCGGTGTAAATCTCCTCGACTTCTGGTTTGATTATAGCCCTGGCTGGCGAAGGCCTTGATTATTAGATAGATATTTCCATTGTCTATAACACCTATTTAAGTTTACAATTTATATAATAGGAGTGTTTCTACTTAAAATAAAACAAAAAAAAATGATTTGTTCTCTAGTTTCAATGTTTGTTGTTTATTTTAGCAACCAAATATTACAACAAAATATTACCGATCATAACAATGTATTCTTCTGTGAGAATTATTGTAAAAGTCATTTGTTTTCTGTATGATGAAATCTTATTGAAAAGTAATTATTCAATATTATACAGTAACAAGTCACTTCCATTACATGGCATTACATCGCAGAAACAGGGGATGTAGTCAACGCGGGCGAATAAATTTCGCAAATCCCTCCCACGGCCTCGCAGATCTACATCTAACCCTACGGTACTAATGCACATGCTCCGATTGCTCCGTGTCGGTGCGGCTTAGCGCGGCTAGGTAACGATTAGTGTGCATTTGGGACTCTGCTTACTTTTTCAGGGCCTTTAAATGGTGATTTGTAGCGATTGCGTTTTGCTTGTAGCCACCGCGGATTACTGGAGTGTTACTGTGTCTGTTTCACTTTTATGTTTTGCTACAGCTGGAAGGAAATATATTTGTTTAGTGGCAAGACCTGTTGTCCTGTCTTTGTCAGTCTGAAATATTTGAAAGAAAGAAAGAAAGAAAGAAAATACATTTATTTTAACGCCGCAAAATTAAACATTATTAAACCTAGAAACATTAACACAGGCACAATCAGACGTTAAAATAGCCGATCCGGCAAGCCGTGGCGCTGGTTTGAAATTGGTTTGATTTCTTTGAGATTTACATATTTTAATCTATTTCTGTGGTTAATGAATGACTTTCTTAGTTTGAAAAGATAAATATATTACGCGAAAGCAATTATGAAATAAAACGTAGTGAAGATATTATAATAATATTATTATGTATCATGTGATTTGACAGATAGACTTCTGATTTTAAAGTTTTTATGAATGATCTACTAAAATGAAGGGTATGTGTTTCATAATACTACGTACGTTATACGTCGTTATCGCGGGGGCAATAACAAATCAGATAAAGAACTTATATAACAGAATGTCTATTTGGTAGAAACGTACATATTCTGCCTACAAATACTAATCATCTAAGAAGTTCCTCACATCTGGAGAGTTTTCGCTAGAAAAAGTCTATAAAAATGATCTTCTAATAATTAAACGCTTACCTACTTAGAAGACAAAACGTCTACTTAAATAATAAGACAGCAATGTGTGTAATTTTTATCAACGTGTATTCTTTATTTTTTTTTGGCGAAACCTACCGTTGCACCATAGTACTATTAGTTATTCTGTGGTTGCACTTAGAGCAATATAATTTTGTACCGCGAGCCTGTAATACAGGATAATCCTTTATCTACAACTCCACAAATTCATCGCACAGTTTTTCCTTCGCGGCATTTTTAAAAGGCATGTATTTAACCAGGCTGCTATATAATTGAATTTGGGTAGCTATAAAAAATAAAAATGGGTACTAAAAGCACTCGGCAATAATTATATTGTAAACGCAGTTATCAGTACGGATAATTGATAATGTACTTACTAATAAATGAAAATGTTAAATAGGAAAAAAGACTAATGAATTTGCATTGGGGCTGCATATAAGTAGTTAATCTATTTAAGTATGTATCGGTACTCAAGTCAAGTATGGAGGTCGGATATTAGAAATAATGTTGACAAATTTTAAACTCGTAGGCATAAATGTTCCTCAAACTGAGTTTCACGTCGGTTATTGCTTGTTTGTCACAATCTTTCTGTACTGTCAAATCGTTTTTGCCCCCGCGATAACGATGTATGTAATAAACAATACTCATAATCATAAGGCATCGATGCAAAATTATATTGCTATAATTTCCAATATTGTTTTAGAATGTACTGATTTAAACTTACACGATTTTCACTCAT
The DNA here is from genome assembly GCA_947086415.1 of Pammene aurita. Classification (NCBI taxonomy): domain Eukaryota; kingdom Metazoa; phylum Arthropoda; class Insecta; order Lepidoptera; family Tortricidae; genus Pammene; species Pammene aurita. Next base: position 36,970,478 of record OX352292.1, on the reverse strand, counting down.
TATTATGACAAAAACGAGACTTAATGGCGTATACTTACTTTTATTATTTTCCTGACGTTTCGAGCGTGCCGTAACGCTCGTGGTCGCAGGCAGACTGGCGAGGAATTGTATCAGCATCTCCTAGCTGCGCGGGTTTTTCGAACTACCCGCACTTGGTCTCGATTATGCACATTCACGCTAGGGTTATCACTTTGCCTACACACAACACTCACGACATCTGGTGGTTTGGAAATGCAAGTATTTTCACGCTTACTGATCACTGGATTCCGCGAAGACGAGATCCCCTGTCCCTCGTTCTGGTTGAAATTTTTATGCTTCCTAATTTCAATAGCCTCTCGTAGTTTCCTGCTATAACGAAGACGTTCTGTAGAGAGGACTTTTGGATTATGGAGCTCAATCCAGTGGTTTGGTCCAGATTCTAACAAATGTTCGGCCACAGCAGACTTGTTTATTTGCCGATTTTTGACTGCTGTGATATGTTCTCTGACCCTTTCCGCTATTGTGCGTTTGGTTTCCCCAATATAGGAACTACCACAGCAACAATCAATCATATAAACACCCGGTGTTTGATAAGGGATAACATCCTTAGCCGACCTTAAATACCCCGACACCCTGGATAACGGCATGTATACGGTTTGTATAGAGTACTTCCTTCGTACTGTACCTACTTTGTCCGTCACTCCTTTGACATAAGGCAAAAATGCCGGTCGTCTTGCAACATCCGGATGCTTCCTTCCCGGTTTCCGTCTAGGTTGCCTACTGTCCACCCTGTACCCATTCCTCCTAAGGACCTCCTGAATATGTGACATCTCACTCTCTAAAAATTCAGGGTCACAAAGATCATGTGCTCTGTTCCTTAGGGAATTGACTACTGACAGTAGATGGCGAGGGTGATGGTGTGACAGAGCGTTAAGATACCTGTCTGTGTGTGTGGGCTTCCTGTAGACAGTGTGCGCCAGGGATCCATCCATTCCAGGGATAAAACCTACAGTTTTGATTCCCTTGCGTGTTTCGAAAATTTGCGGCATAAACGGCTGTATCTTTTGATTGCGTTGGCTTAGAAGTTTGATTTTTTTCACAGCTCCAAGGGACAGTAGACCTGAGTATTTGATATAAATTTCAGCTGATACATCCACGCGTTCCTGAGAAAAAGGGTCTTGACAGACGGACGGACGGACGGACGGACAACAAAGTGATCCTATAAGGGTTCCATTTTTTCCTTTCAAGGCACGGAACCCTAAAAAACTATTGAACTTTTTTGATGTTTTCTTTTTGTAGCACAATAAATAACAAGCGGCGCAGTTACAAAAAAAAATCAGCATCCTCACTTGGCTGCGAGTCGGAAAAAAAAGCCAAAAGTGAAAGTTTTACGTTCAAGCATGTAAAGCTTAGCTTTTGCGCTTAAAAAATACAACCAAATCCAAGGACTTTTTGTGATTTTAGTAGCTACTAGTTTTTTTTTTGTAAAAAAAAAGTGACACTTAATAGTCATAATTTGACAGAGTCGCCGGTCAAAGGAACTGAGGTGGAAAGTTCGCAAATTAGTAATTTATTAAAGAAAATCCTCTTTTGTTATTCCTAACGTCAAACAAACACAGAATTCAATGTTGTGACATGTGATTGACCAAGCATCTTTTTGATTAACTTATTCATTACCTTAACTTTAACTAGAGCCGTGTCGCGGCGGGTTGTTATCTACAAAGGGTTCATTTTTACCTGCTCCAGTTGACTGTCATCATCAATACTTACTGTTCAGTTATGGGGCACTTCCCCACCGCTATGTGTTATCAGTGCAAATACCACAAAGCATGAACGTAAGACAATCTAAGCATGAACGTAAAACTTTCACTTTTGTCTTTTTTTTTCCAACTCGCAGTCAAGATCCTCACTTGGCTGCGATTTATTTTTTTGCAACTGCGCCGCTTATTAAGCATTGTGCTACAATGAGAAAAAGTCAAAAAACTTCGACAGTTTTTTTTAAATAAATTAATTGCTTCACCCGGAAGTTCATAACAAAAGTCAAAAATTCATTACTCGGAAACTACGAAAAATCGGCTAAAATTTTTTGACATCAAGGTTTGGACCACCCTGTATATTCATGTTAAATACTGGCAGAAGAAACATCGGTACAGGTGACAAAAAGTAAGGAGGAAAAACACGTGGCATAGAAGAAGCTGTCAACTCTTTGTCTACCCGTGCAGTCAATTGGTTTTGTGACATTAAATCCTAAATTATTTATAAGAAAAATCATCATTCGCCTATCGTTTGTGCCGGCTTTTACCACGGTTAATTTGAGGCTTGGGTTCGCTTGGTAACTTAATTCCATGGATTGACGTAGGTACTAGTTTTTGCAAAAGCAGCTGCCATCTTCCCCTTCTGGGTTGGAAGGTCTACTAGGCCTTATTGGGATTAATAGATCCGGGATCCTTACGATGTTTTCCTTCACCGAAAAGCGACTGGTAAATATCAAATGACGTTTCATGCCTAAGTTCCGAAAAACTCAGTCTCGTACGCCGGGGTTTGAACCCGAGACATCCGGATTGAAATTCGGACGTCTTACCGCCAGGCTACCAACGCTTTTGTCGTCTTGGCGCTCATTTCATAATCATCAATAATTTTCAAATTACAACTTTCGCTTGTCAAATATAATAGGTACATACCTACACCTATTCCACAGAGCTTACTCATCGAAAAAGCTTTTGATCTCAATGCCATGCCAAAAGCCTCATTTAATTTTGACAAAGTATTCAAATCATCCTTCTTTCTTTGCAACCGACAAGAAGAGATCTTCTATGTTTCCTGTTTTTATTTTGTCCGGAATTTGATTATTATCGGAAAGTCTTTTGTATAGCGAAATTTGAAGTCGTTATTTAATGTAAAAGACTATCTAAATTATCGTTTTACTTTTGATCTCTCGCAATTTTTATTTTGTAAATACTTATTTGTTAATATGATTATATATGTTATTCGTAAGGACAAGTCTGTTTTCTTCCATAAGTTCATCCTGACTTATTACCATGGCTCAATGGAGCTCGGAAAGCTAATCCCAAGTATTAGCCTAGGCACTAGTTATACGAAAGCAACTGCAATTTGACCTTCCATCCAATACAAAGAGGAAACATGTCCTTGTTTGGATTAGATCCGGTATTCTCCAGATGTTTCTTTCAGCGGAAGGCGATTGGTACAGTCGACTACAAAGATATGTATCCACTTTTGAACTTTATTACAACGCATTAAGGTGAAAAAGTAGATACATCTATTTGTAGTCAACTGTACATATTAACTTTCGTATAAAAAATCAGAACCCTTTGGTACGAGCCGGGGTTAAATGTGAGCACAAAGTGCAATGGAAGGTTTTTTTATGAATAAATAAATGAAAAAAACCTCAGTTTGCCTCATTGGCTTTGCAATCAAATAAACTACAAACTGAGTTACGAGACATAATTTAATAACAATAAAATATATGTGTACTAGTGATACCCGATAATCATGTCGTGAAGAAGTGGCTTTCCATGGCTAAACTAAAAAGGGAAAGGCAGGCCACTAACTACTTGGCTGACGAAAGTCCAGAGGGAAATGAAGGAGTTGGGCCTGTCTAGGGACGATGCTTATCAGCAAAGTATATGACATCTCGAGATTAGGAAAGCCGACACCAAGTAACGGGAAAAGGCGAGGATAAAGAAGAAGAAGAGGTTTACCAAACTACTAATATTTAATATTTTTATGTTCTTAAAGTCATTAAAAAAATTCATGCGGTGCGGTAAACCTGTGCACGACCAGCAACAGTCCCAACACTAAATAGCAAGAGTATCATATTTGGATTCCTTTTTTTTTGTATATGTTACAGTTTTTTCCTACCATGTTCTCAGAATTTTGAAAATCACCTACCGTAGAACCAACCAATCCGCGCGCGAGGATTCTCCATTTGACGGTTTCACGTCGATAGATTATAATCTAACAAAAATAATGCGTTAAATTGTAATCAGTAGGTATGTTATGGTTCACGATTTTTTCAATTGTAAACTAAAGATATTTTAAAATTTTGAGGAGGCATATAAAACAAAAACTTGGTTTCACTGGGAGTACTCGTAAGGCAATTGGTATACCATCATTCCCAAGGCATTTGTGTGTCATAAAATAACGGCCATAATTACTTTCCCTTGCATTCCAGGCATTAAAGTATATCCTTCATTCCTCCCTCAATTGTTTTACAACCTGCTTCATTGTTTAGTTAGACGTTGAAAGAATTTCGCTCTCCGACAGTATTTCCACACGCAATTAAGATCTTTTATAGCAGTCGTATGCCTGTTTTTATTACTAAGCGTTTGAATAATTTTATGAGATTGCGTTGCCGAAATTACCCATTTTATTTTTTAAACACCCTTACTTTGCCTTTCGGTTAACGTTTGCGAGTTTTTTTATCTGGTGCAAGAAATTAAATAGTACCTCTCCCGAGAACGGTTGTTATTTTTAAATTTTAATAACAAGATTACTGATTAGGTGCAATGGCTTGCTTATTTTTTACAAAATATGATTTACCTACAGTTTATGGTCTAAATTTATTTTTAATTAAGTATCGAGAAATAACTATCGAATCGCTAAATGTGAAATTACGAGTAATATCATAAAAAAGTTCCGTTTGTCATTTTTGTTTAGGTTTACCAAAAATATTAAAATTGCTAGTAGTGGTACGATTTAAGGATTTCCTTAAGTTGCAGTGTATAAAAGGAATATGAATTTCCCTTCCTTTGAAACATTTAATTACCATTTTTTTAGGGTTCCGTACCTCGAAAGGAAAAAACGGAACCCTTATAGAATCAATTTGTTGTCCGTCCGTCCGTCTGTCAAGACCCTTTTTCTCAGGAACGCGTGGAGGTATCAAGCTGAAATTTATATCAAATACTCAAGTCTACTGTTTCATAGAGCTGTGAAAAAATCAAACAACTAAACCAACGCAATCAAAAGATATAGCCGTTTATGCCGCAAATTACAGCAAATTTTCGAAACTCGCAAGGGAATCAAAACCTACAGGGTACTTCCCGTGAACTCAGGATCTTGAAATTTAGTACGAAGCAATGTCTTATAGCACAGATAAAGAAAAAAATGCGAAACCCGTAAATTTTTAGTTACATCATATAATAAAAATATATTTAATAATAAATTTTGTTACTACCCCTATACCTACAGGTTTGTACGGAACCCTCGGTGCGCGAGTCCGACTCATACTTGGCCGGTTTATTTTTAAATTTAATTTCGGGTAAGTAATAGAACGTATACGAATTTATGCTATATTGATAGTAACATATAAATTCAATTTATATAATTTCAATTTGTATAACGTGCATGAAGTATAATGTACAAATTGAATAATAACAAAATATATAATTGACTAATGTATAATGAACTTCACAAATAATATCGTTTACGATAATGCTAATGTAGTATAACGTTGAAATAATCTAATGTTCTAAGCAGATATCATACATAAATTATAAACGCCTACCACTTTTAATTGGCAATGACTCTCGTAACTGATATTGATTGCGAAATTATTTTATGCATAATGTGTGTGGGTAAGGTGACAAATTTAATGAGCATTTCTTGTCTGTTATACTTTCCTGGTAGCAGTTTTCTTTTTGTAGGGGGACGCAGTTCTAACCTAACCTAAGCTACTTTCTGGGTAGTATTTTTTTGTGGGGGGGGTCACAGTTCCAACCTAACCTGACCCACTTTCCTGGTAGCAGTTTTCTTTTTGTGGGGGTCACAGTTCTAACCTAACCTACTTTCCTGGTAGCAGTTTTCTTTTTGTGGGGGTCGCACTTCTAACCTAACCTAACCTACTTTCCTGGTAGCAGTTTTCTTTTTGTGGGGGTCACAGTTCTAACCTAACCTAACCCACTTTCCTGGTAGCAGTTTTCTTTTTGTGGGGGGGTCACAGTTCTAACCTAACCTAACCCACTTTTCTGGTTGCAGTTTTCTTTTTGTGGGGGTCGCAGTTCTAACCTAACCTAACCAACTGTCCTGGTAGCAGTTTCCTTTTTGTGGGGGTCACAGTTCTAACCTAACCTAACCCACTTTTCTGGTTGCAGTTTTCTTTTTGTGGGGGTCGCAGTTCTAACCTAACCTAACCTACTGTCCTGGTAGCAGTTTTCTTTTTGTGGGGGTCACAGTTCTAACCTAACCTAAACCACTTTTCTGGTAGCAGTTTTCTTTTTGTGGGGGTCGCAGTTCTAACCTAACCTAACCTAGATTGTTATTTCAGATGTTAGTCGATATTTTAACTATTATACGTAACTATTATTATGCAAAACGGAATTCGTCTATATGTACGTTAGACTAAACAACGGTAGTATGTATAATGTACGTTATATTATTTTTGAATTATACTAATTGAAAATAGACATTTAATACATTATACCTAACGTTAGTATACTTTTTGAACGTTTGTAAACTGAAATTATACCAAAAGTGCGTATTCATTATGTTACGCACCCTTTAATTTCACATGTTTCTCAATGACTTTGTGTCGCATTTTCGTGACGGTTCGGTTACGTGACTTTTTTTCGTCTAGCCCCCATCCGCGAACAGTCCGATAAGAAACTTCGTTTCACAAATATTGTTAATATTATAAAATATTTACACCGTAGGAGGATGGATTGCGTAGCATTTCAATAAACAAGTTTTGAAATTGGGCGTTGACATGACCGGAATAGTATTTTGTAGTATTTTTTAGACACTATATGACGTATGCACCTTAGCCATATGTAAGCTGTTTGTAGCGACACTTTCTCAGAGTCAAACATAGATATAATAAACAAAGATGAGCCATAGGCGCTCCAAAAGTGAAGCCATCAATATGAGTGAATTCAAACAACTCTCCCTTAGTAGCGCCCAGGCCAGCGAGAGGTGAAGACGTAATTAGCTTAGCCTCCAATGCCCCGTTGCCTCCAAAACCGTTGTTAAAATGGCTTCCTGCGTTTTAAGATACTACACAAACCACGCGAGATACCAAAAAAAATCACTCCTAAATAAGCTGGAGTACTGAGATTTTTTTTACGGTTCAACAACTAATTTAATAAATATGGCGCCATTTTATTTTTCTTTTTATTTTTCTTCAAGATTTATAAGACTGGCTACATACACAGCGGTTTTTGCATGGATAGCCGATAAAGCGCCGTAGAGCAACTTATCGCTTTCAAACGCTAACATCCTCATCCCTTTTAATATTCCATCGAATCTGTACTGCGCTTTGTAGAACATATTGGCAATGACAAAACAATAGTTGCCTCGTTCCATTCATTATGCCTTCTCTTTTACGCTTTTTGAGACTTTAGGTGTGTGTGTAAGCAATAAACCAATTTTATTGTCAGTGTGTGCTACCGTGATATTGGAAGTAATTATTTCTCCCGTCATGTTTTTGTATGTCCGGTCTTTATTTATTATACATCATAGGGGTCAAATAGAAAGTTGTCAGTCTATCCATCCACCCAATAAGACCCAATGTAAAAAAACATCTAAAAACCAGGCGCAGCACGAAAAAACCTCTAAATCTTAAGAGAGAAAGAAACAATAATACTTTAAAAGCCTGTAGGTACATAACCTATAGAGAAACTTAAATATGACCGTGAATTTAAATTTTACGGACCCTAATGTTAGAAATATTTAGTTTGTAATATTAGTCTCCTGTATGAATTCACTTTTTCGCGCAATATATTGATATACAAAATACGAAAACACGTGGTTCGTTACATCGGCTGATCGTGACGTCACGTCCGATCACGGTGGCGCCATTTTGCCAGGTATTAAAGAACCAGACAACTGATAATCAGGGTCTTTCGCAGTTGAATTGTCAAGCTGTTCACTACTCTCTGAGTGCGATGGTATTATAAAATAGCGAATTAGTTGTGATTGTGGAAAAGTGGTGGTTGTGATTATTAAAAAATAAAAATATTCTTAGCCAAATTATTTGATTAAATAAAGACCTACTATCTGAAGTTTGGTGTTATGCATTTTACCATCTGATACCCTATACTATAATCAACCTTTCCTCCTGTTATTACCAATTGTATTTCGAATTGTAATTTATTTACCTCGTAATCTAATAAAATACTCAAAATATATTGGTCTGCAAATTATCACGTCTAGGTAAATCAACATAATATGATGTCATAAATATACAGATCTGGGGTCTCTAGCCGCTTGGTCGAGTTATATCAGAGTTAGACGAAGCAGAAAGAAAATTGGGAGCCAAGGGTCGCGCCAAATATTTCAATATGCCATTCACATTTTTTACGACCGTCATGCGCGGCGCCTTACGATTGTACGGAGCCTCAATATTGGCCGATTCCAACGGTTTCGCCACTTTTTTCGATAGGATATCAGTAGGTTGAATAGTTGGCGCAGTAACAAAGGTTGTGAATTCATTTGCGGTATAAAGATTTTGGGCGTCGAGTTAAGATTAAACTGTTATTGTTGAGTAACTCCGCTTCAGTTCAGTCACTGTTTGAGAAAAGTACAATGAAATAACAATGAGGTAATACATATTACCATTCTAGGTAGGTTGTTACTTAATGATTATGTCCTCAAATCAAAGGTAAAGCCTAATTAAAACGTATTTATAACAACACAAATACTCAAGAAATCTAAAGGAATCAAATACCACTCTACATTTCGTTTTTAGGGTTCCGTAGCCAAAATGGCAAATGGAAAAAAATGGGTTTCGTCATGTCCGTCTGTCTGTCCGTCCGTCTGTATTTCACATCCACTCGGAAACTATTAGACTAAAAAGCTATTCAAGGACGTAGAGAAATTTCCATTAAAATGTTTCTTAGTTTTTGATATTTCCTTATACGAACTGCCAAGGAGTGGAACGGCCTGCCCGAGTCTGTGTTTCCACTTGAGTACAATTTGGGTATCTCCAAAGCGAGAGAAAATAGGTATTTCATAGGTAAGCGTGCTCCACCGTAGACCGCATCATCACTTACCATCAGGTGAGATCGCGGTGAAACGTCTGCTTATCCTCCATAAAAAAAATTACATTTTGAGTTCTAAGCATTGTTTTCGACAGAATGTAAATGGTCGAACGAATCTATTCCAATACTAAGACCACTTTAGGACCATAAAAATATTTTCTTTTTATATTAATTGTTTTTCAGTTAAGTCTTAAAAAACGAAAACTAAACACGAAACGCCATAATTATGTATCATTAGTCATTACAGAGATATTGAAGTTACAGTTAAAAGTAATTGTGCAGAAAGTAATTCCAACTACAAATTAAACGTAATTTTTACATTATATTACAAGTATTTTCACTTACATGTAATTATAATTACTTGTAATTGAATTATATGAATTGGTAATTAATGACAAAAAGTAATTAATTCAGCCCTACACTGCTTCTTTCAAATATCTGATTAGCTCAAGTCAATAAGAGGCAAAATAACAAGTTTTTTTATTTATTTATTTAAACTTTATTGCACATAAGGAAACTTAACGTACAAAAGGCGGACTTAATTCCATAAGGCATTCTCTACCAGTCAACTTTCAGGGCAAAACAGAAAAGATTGTAGGCGGTGCATCTAAAGAAATTAATAACGAAAAGTTATTCTATTATCCTATTCATACACATAAAATATATAAACTAGAATTTAATCGTTTTCCTAGAAATCACACGACTGTCGGGGCTTTAAACCTCTGTGTCGATGAGACATAGACTGATCGAATGGCTTACTGACATACTCTTCTGGAACGACGGACTTTAAATTCAAAATTGGAAACGACAAAACAATAGACCTGAAAAACAGAAAGTGACACAAAAAGACGACACCCTACAGCCAAACCGACGATTCAGCAACATCGCACGATCTTTTTTCCTCATTATTTTGGCACAATCAGTCATTACAAATAATCACATAATGTGGCATTACATTTAGTGTCGAAATCACAGTGCCTAAAAAGTAAATCTTAAATAAAACGCAGTATATTCTTATCATTACCAGAATGTTTAAAACAAAATCATAATAAGATGACAAGATTTTCCATAGATTTGCATCAAAATCTCGCATTTAAAATCACTGACAAAATGATTAGGTAGGTATGGTATGCAAACCAGGCTGAAGTACCATTTACCGTATATTGCCAAAAAACAACAACAATCATAAATTAATAAGATACAGAATCAATGTTTCTTGCTTAACAGACTCGGCGAGTGTTCGCGGTAGATACAGCGTTTAATGGTCGGACCGCGGCAAAAACGCCCCGTTCCGCGCAGATTATAATGCTGGAGTTTCAATTGCAGAAGTTTCTACAATTTGCTGGTTCACACTATCTGCCTGCGAATACAGTCGGGCGCAGATGTGAACGGTTTGATTAACGCTGCAATAATAAACTAGGAAGCACAGTAATGTTTTGGGAACAAAATCATTCAAATGCAATAATAAAAAAATAAAAATAAAACTATCACCGGTTCTAACCCTACACCTGACTCAAGAAGTATTATGACCGGCAAGAAACTCGGCGGTACTTATATTTTCAAAACAGTATTAAATTCGATCTTAAACATAAATAATGCGTAGTTCTTCAAGAAGACATATCAAACAGTTTGAGAGACAGGCGATGTAGGTACCTATTGTTTAATTAAAAGGAAAATAAATAAATAATAAAAGATAAGTGGCCTATTTAGTATCTTATAGAATATCCTATTTAAAATCTTCACTTTTTTCACATTTGGTCTGATCAACAAATAATTTGCTATTTTACAATTATACATTCTCTTGTTTGTTACAGGTTTCATACGTGAAAACTTGGAGGCAGGGATATTTCCAGCAAAGTGTCTCGGTTGATGTAATTTTGTTTTATACAGTAGTAAGAGTAAAACTTATATGGAAAGAGATCCAACAAAAAGCCTTTTTGCCAACTGCGCCTGCGAGTATGTATCGTAGGTATTCAGCTTGTGACAAGTGCATAGAGGCAGGTGAATGAATATTGCGGCCGCGTGATCTATTAAAATGCGTCAGCGCCCACAAGGACCAATGAATCATTTCGTTCGCAGCTTGATGAAGACTATCATGTTGGAGAGTTACTACTTTTACGGTTCCCTATAGATTTCAGAGAACTTGGTATAGATTTGGTTCAGGAAATACTACAGATTTTTATAAATCATTCAAAATCGGTTTATGGATTACATTTTTTGGTATGCCCCCTAGCCTGTCCGTGGCTTTGACCTACATGAATACGGCTGACCGCATGCTCTCTTGCTCAGTTTGGTTCCCTTCTCTCTTACTAATGCTATTAAGATAGAGAGGAGTAGGACCAATGTGAGCGAGCGAACACGCGGTCAGCCGCCTTCATTAAGGAAGTGTTGCCACCTTTTACCTACTTCTTCGAAGTTTTAATGTATCTACTTAAAATTGACATGCTTACGGTTGTGTTTTTTTTTAGTTTAGTAGTCCGATAGTGGGCATTAGAGATATAAATGTTATTTTAAGTCATGGCCTCATACATATTAAAACAAAAATTACCTAATTATACTTGTTTTTTTAGTAATAGAAATAAGGTAAACAATCTTGTACCTAGACTAACTAGACAAGTCAAACCTTAGGCTTCAATATATTATAGTAAGTTTTAAGAAGAAATTATATTTTGAGTTGTTATATTTTTTTATGTTGTTATAAACAAATTTCAGGACTGACAATTGAACTTGGCACCCATTTAGATCTCACTTCTTTTATCGTTGAAGTCAACATCCAAGGCATATATAACTTGGCTCTCATTTCACATTTATGTTTTTGATGGGATTATTGTTATGGGGCTATTGGTTCCCACTGTCCTTTAATGCCTCTTTAAATATAAATTATACTACTTACATAGCGTTTTTTAGTTTCATCCATAAGTCCTAGAGTTTGTTCAGGGTACGTAGACAAGATGCCTGCTATGCTAAGCGCTAAACTCATTTCTACTCTTACGCGTAAGAATTTGGCGTCTTGTCTAGGGCGCCTGGCCAATAAGTTAGAACCGTCTTAGAACTTAAATCTAGCACGTCGTTAGTTCACTCAACAGCCAGGTCGGTTCTATTTTTTAACAGACTACCCAACCATCCTAGCTACGAGGAGCATATGGCCGTGCTTACGATATCAGCAGTGTGTCTTGAGAGATGTTATTTGAATTTATATAATACCCGCCTTAATAAAATTGAAAATCGCTAACTTCTACTGATGATATCGTGAACACGGCAGCATAATGCAGCCCCCCTAGGTCCTGACCTGTGCCTATGTCCTAGTAACGCCACAATCAATCCTGTGTGTGACGTTATTCGAACATACTGGCTGCCCTAATATGTACGGCCCAGAAACGTCCGTATGAATTCAGCATATGACGTCTCTCCAACGTCAGTGGCTGCCCTAATATGTACGGCCCAGTAACGTCCCTATGGATTCAGTATATGACGTCACTCCAACGTCAGTGGCTGCCCTAATATTTACGGCCCAGTAACGTCCCTATGAATTCAGTATATGACGTCTCTCTAACGTCAGTGGCTAACCTAATATGTACGGCCCAGTAACGTCCCTATGCATTCAGTATATGACGTCTCTGTAACGTCTGTAAACAGACGTCTTGAGGCTGTGACAAATTGACGTCATCTGCTGGGACCCCCCGACGTCGAGACATGACGTCTCTTACGTCGAGCAGTACCGTAAACGGACGACATAATGACGTATAAATGCTACCTGGGTAGCCATACCTGGCAATATTTTGATCATTAAATACTTAGAGAATTCAACCAACCGGAGTCGCCATTGACAGGCGTTCCCTTCTGCCTAAAACATATGACCAGTGGTCATACACATGTATGGACTGACGTTTATCTGACGTATCATCCCGTCCGGGTTAAATCTCTAAGTTGAATACCGATTCTGATAGCCATCAGCATTAAAATAAAAGTTCTTATTTTATTGTTATATTCTCTTTATTTATTACAATATCAATATAAAAGTAATGTTGGAAATGTCATTGTGATAGTTGCCTTCCCCATTCATTTTAATAACATTAAGTAAGATTTAAACAAGGGTGTACATCTGAACGAAGTGACAGCTACGGCCTTGGAACGTATCGGATACCGTTTCGGGGTTGTCAAAATCTCCTTTGTTTATTTGCTGCATGACCACAGGTAAGATAAAATATTTATGTAGTTTATTGTAGTAGTTTCGTTCTAAAATAACGGTTAGATTGGGCAAATTAACTAATAAATCTTACATTAATGTATTTTTGTATTAAAATTACTGATGTATCAGGTAGATTAGGGCAGGTCCAGCAATCAAACTAATCGCGTACTTGTCAACCCTAGATAATCGACAGGAAAAATTGTATGTAGACGTCATGTGCCACCGTTCATATGTCAAAGTTCTGTCAAACACTGATTTTGTAGGGAAGATTGAAGAGGAATGGCATGAAACCTTTGCGGAATGATGATTAACACAATAAATGTCAAAGTCAAAGTCAAAGTCCAATAGTTTATTTGTACAACATGGGTATATATATAGTTCAAACAGAGGTACAGGTCTTACAGAAATGACGCTTCAAAAATGGGTATTTTATTGGTTAACAAGACATGAGACATTTTATTTTTGTAAACCTAAAAATGGGTTAAGTTTTCACATGAGCATTGTTTAACTTTACTCGTTTTAATATTATATGTCGATGCTTATCCTTGCCTATTAATCATGAACTTGTATCGATATATTTAAATATCGACTTTGCGCAGCATTTGAGTAGCGAGTATTTGAAGTGACAGAATGATAGAAAGTTCTAGATAAATAATAATTTACTTGGTGGTACTACCAATGAGGAACATAGATTACCTCACTAAGATCCCGCACTTTAGCGTTTATGAAGGCTTGCAGTCGTTATCTATATGCTGTTTTATTTATTAAATATTGAGCCGCCTGTCGCACCAGTGGATTGTAGGTTATGACAATATTTGAAACTACAAAACCTAACGCGTACTCAATGAACTCGATTCATTTCTCATTTTATAAGAAAGATTGGCGCCATTCGTATGCGGGAACATTCATACTTTGGCCATATCTCGATTTTAAAAACACGCTGATACATTATTTTTGAACTTATGGAAGATTCCTTCTCATACGCTTAAAATACTCTCGAAGAATGGTAACATTAACACTGTTGGTTTCCTTGAAAAGAGAGTTTTTGTGTTTTTGATAACTGCGGACTCTGCATAGGTTTAAAAACTTCCTGCCTGTGAGTACCAAGAAGCTGCTTGTGCAGGCTTTAATATTTCCTATTATAGACTAAGCTGATGTGTGCACTACCAACATTTCCCAGGCTTCCCTAAACAGACTCGATCGTATATTAAATAATGCCAAACGCTTTATTTTCGGCTTGCGTAAATTCGATCACGTCTCAGGTTATCGTTACCAACTCCAATGGCTGCCTGCACGTCAACGCAGGATTCTTAGAATTCTCTGTAAGTACTCTCTTCTCTATTTTGTTTGATCTCTCTGTTCCAGACTACCTTAAGTCCAAATTCAGTTTTGTCAACCCCCGTCCCGGGTGTGAACTTCGCTCCTCCTAGTCTCTTAAGCTTCTAGTACATCCTCCCCATAGCGGTTATCTCTCTTCTTCTTTTGCAATCCAGACTATTTGTCTCTGGAATGCACTTCCCCTGACAATAAAACAAGCCCCAAGCAAGTTCGTTTTCAAACGCTTGCTTCACAAGCACCTGCTGGATCATGACCAGCGTGAATGAGTTTTTTCCCCTTTGCGCATATGCATTATAATATATACGTATGTTTATTAGTATGTATATATATTGGTATTTGTGAAGTTTATGTAGCATATATCGAAGTATATTTAAGTAGGTAAAAATAAGTTATAGGATAAATCAGCAAGTTTTCTCTTACAGCACCCACTTTAGCGAATTTCTGTTTGGCCCTATGGTTGACTGGTAGAGAATGCCTTGAGGCCTTAAGTCCGCCATTTGTACTTATTTTTACTGTGCAATGAAGTTTGAATAAATAACTAAAATTCTTGGGTGCATATTTAGATGCACCTACATAGGTTGCTACTTATATATCCGGAAACAAAAAAACAAACAAACGTACACGGCTGAAAATGGTTTTATTGTTTTTCAAAGTATTCCCCTTGATGATCTATGCACTTTTGCATTCGCGTGAACCAATTTTTAAAGCACTTCTGCCACTCCGCCTGAGGTACCTCCATAACGTGTTGTTTGAATGCGTCGACAGCATCTTCAGCGGTCGAAAATCGTTGACCGCGTAATTTATTCTTTATATTTGGAAATAAATAAAAATCGTTGGGTGCCAAGTCAGGGCTGTACGGCGGATGACCCGTTAATTCCACATTTTGACCCTCCAAAAATAGAATTGTTTCGCGTGACGTATGACAGCTGGCATTGTCATGATGAAGAATGATTTTTCGTCGCTGGTTAGTTTTACGAATTTGTTCAAATACTTCCGGTAAGCAAATGGTCGTGTACCACTCTGAATTAACCGTTCTACGGTTTTCTAGTGGCACTGTAGCTACATGGCCATTAATACCGAAGAAGCAGGCCACCATTTGTTTCAATGTACTTTTTGCACGAGTAACTTTCGTAGGGTTCGGCTCATTTTGAAACACCCATACCGTTGATTGTTGCTTCGTTTCGGGATCGTATGCATAGGTCCAGGATTCGTCACCTGTATAGATGTTATAAACGGCTTTTGAGTCACCGCGGTTATATTTTTTTAACATTTTATTGCACCATTCGACGCGAGCATCTTTTTGCTCTTTTGTTAAGTTGTGGGGTATCCAACGCGAACAAATTTTTTTTACAGCCAAATAATTATGTAATATGCTATTAATGCTGGTCATAGAAATACCCAGAGTCGCCTCTATCTCGCGGTACGTAACATGTCGGTCGTCGATTATAAGTTTTCGCACAGCCTCGATATTTTGTTGTACAACGACCGATTTCGGGCGACCTGCCTTAACTTCGTCCGTAAGCATACTACGTCCACGATTGAACTCACTAAACCAGTGATACACAGTAGTTTTAGATGGGGCTTCATCACCAAAAGTTGAAGTTAGTTGATCTATGCACTGTTGTTGCGTTAAACCACGCCGAAAATCATAATAAATCATAGCACGAATATTTTCACGAGTGAGTTCCATTCTTGCTGCGAGATGACATTTCAAACCCGTCAAAAACAAAACACGAGCGTTAATAAGAAAGAAAAAATATACCGGCCAGTACTTAAAAAAGTTCAAATTTTACCATGGAGGTCAAATATGCTATTTAAGAAGATTGTAATCCCGGTTTCCGGATATATAAATAGCAGCCCTCGATCTGTAGTAATGTTTGTTACAATTGCAGAGTTATTTTGCATAGTTTATGACCAAATACCAAACAATATAAAATGTCCATTATTTTTGGGATACTTATTCCAAACCTAATGTACCATCGGGTTCATAATTGCATACCCAATTTATACGTAAACGTACAGTACGTACAGTAAACGTGATGCTACAAAAAAACGTATAACATCCTAGTAACTATTTTTATGAATATTTTTTTAGTATTTACTCAATTCCGGAAAATATTATAGGGCAGATGCCCCGGTTGTGGCCACTGTGCCGGTTTTGGCCATTTTCAAAATTACTAAGGCATAGACAAATTTACAAGTCTATGGTTATAAGAGTAAATTATGGCAGCACAGATGGCCCTGTCATCTGTCATGTATCAGTTGTCAGCGTAGCACTATCTATGTGGCTGCTAAAGTGTTTAATAAGTTACCCGTAGAAATTAAATCACACAATTACTTAAAATTTCTGACAGCACTAAATAAACATGTTATTGACTTATGCCCCTACAGCTTAAGTGAATATTATAATACTGGTCACTGTTAGTTAATAAGTATGTATCTATCAATACAATTTTTAGAATTTTTGTCTGTTTATCTGTTTGTCTGTTTATCTGTTTATCTGTTTGTCTGTTTATTTGACCGCGCATCACGTGAAAACGGCTGAACGGATTTTAATGAAATTTTGTACAGATATAGTTTAAGTCCCGGGAAAGGATAATATATAGTTTTAATCCCGAAAATCAACCCTGGTGGGGGTGAAAATGGGGTTGAAAGTTTGTATGGCGATTTTTTAAACGCCGAAACGATTTAGATAGAAATGAGTATGGCGATAATTTGAGTCTCGAAAAACGTCATAGGATAGTTTTCAAACCCTTGTGGGGGTGAAAAGGGGGTTGGAAGTTGCTATGAGGATCTTTTTACCGCTGAACTGATTTAGATGAAAATTGGTATAGAGATAGTATGGGGTCTCGAGAGAGGACAAAGGATAGTTTCATCTTCAAAAAAGCCCCCCCCCCCCATCTTACTTTAGAACCGTAGGTCCAAAAAAATAGAAAAAATAATGGAAGTGAATCCTGAAAGGTACTTTAAATAAAAACTATCTATACATATAATAAAGCTGAAGAGGATCTGTTCATGGAATATATTCGAAAAAAAATTGGCTGGGGATACTTAGAATCGATAACAGAACACGTTCCAACTATTTTTAGAATTTTTGTCTGTTTATCTGTTTATCTCTGAAATTATCCCGTAAGCGGATACAAA
This sequence comes from Pammene aurita, assembly GCA_947086415.1. Taxonomy (NCBI): domain Eukaryota; kingdom Metazoa; phylum Arthropoda; class Insecta; order Lepidoptera; family Tortricidae; genus Pammene; species Pammene aurita. The sequence continues at coordinate 36,952,835 of OX352292.1, read as the reverse complement.
AGGGGTGGAAGTTTACATGTGGAAGAAACAACCAATAACCGCTGTACGTATTTAGATGAAATTTGATATTGAAATATTTTGTAATTTTTTGGTCAAATTTATAACATGTTACCCGTCGATGCTTTAAATTTACCTTTACCCGCTCTTGAGAAATATTTGAAAATATCATGAATGTCAAAGGGTTATTGCAGGTTCGAGGACTATATATGACGGACAAAGATGCATGGCTCAAACCATTAACTACTACAAAATCATCCAACATTTATAGGACACCGTTTAGGCAGGAAAACATATCAAACGTTTTGTGAAGCAGTCAGATTAGGATTTATTTTTTCTTTATACACAAACAACACTAGGTACATTATCTGTCTCTCAAGCTGTTTTGATATGTCTTCTTGGAGAACTACGCATTATTTTGTATTACTACATCTAATAATGTATTACTGTTTTGAAAAAAATAAGTCCCGTCGAGTTTCTTTTCGGTCATAATACTTCTTGGGCCAGAGGTGTAGGGTTAGAACCGGTGGTAGTTTTGGAACGAAGTTCCTTCTCGGACGGTTCGTGGATGGGGGGCTAGACGAAAAAGCGTCACGTCATGAAAACGCGACGCCCATACGATTGAGAAACATGTAAAATGGAATGAAATAAAAAATATATAAAACAGAATAAAGTGAAGTGCAGTGAAGTGTAGTGAATAGTGAAAGTGAGAAGTGACAAAGTGAAAAAAGTCGAGAACAAAAATTTCAAAAAATTCAAAAATTTCAAAAATTTCAAAAATTTCAAGCATTTCAAAAATTTCCAAAAATTTAGTTCCAATCGAGTGTTCCACGACACTCACTTATTTTCTTTTCCTCTGACGTTCATTAGTGCATTGTAATGTGCTTACATTGAAGAATAAATATCTTGATCTACACCAATATCATAAATCCTCTATTCCGCGTTCGGAACCGTATGTAATTACCACCATTATTGCAACCAGTAACGTAACATCAGTGTCTATCTATGACAGTGTGGTAAAAACGTATGAAAATTCATTACCTACGGTAACGTAATGAAAATCCGCCCCCCCGACCGCCGGCACGCTCCCCCCCTCCCGACCGCAGGCGCAATAAGGTTGGTCATGGCGGTGTAATGGCGGTCATTCTAATGGTTACAATGGATTTTTAATATGTGTGTAGGTAAAGTAGTGTATGCTTCTGTACATAATTAGGCCTTATTACGTAACAGTTACATAAACTACTAGGAACCCTTATTGTTTCGCCATGTCCGTCCGTCTGTCCGCGGTCTAGCTCAGTTACCGTTCGCACTAGAAAGCTGAAATTTGGTGAGGCCTGATAAGAACTTTCAATAAAAACTATATTGAATAAAATCGGTTCAGCCGTTTTTGAATTATTAGTCCAAAACGCATAGTGAAAGGAAGTGCCGAATAGTAAAATGACGTAAGCGCCGCCAAATAGCCCTTAATAAACGACCTTTTGAACGGATGTTTTGTAACAGGGCGGCATCTACGAAACTCTACACTGAGCATCGCCCGACATGCTCTTGGCCGGTTTTTTTTGCATTGTTGTCCCGGAAATCACCCCTTAAGGATTACTAATTCCAATTCAAGAAAATCCCTAGCCAGGTTATACGTAGCCTATAAAAATTCAACGTCTAAAAGGGGGGGGGGGGGGGGGGTTAGCCACTACACTCAATTGAGGGACCCCCCCACCCGACCCTCCAAGTGCACCTCAAATAGAAAAAAAATCATTTCTGCATTTGTAACCCCCCTCCCCTACCCCAATTTCAACCGAGCCTGTACTTACCTTTCATGCTTAGACTGATTAACCGGAAGGATCGATTTGGATGATATTTGACGTGGACATGAACGTATAAATACAAAAGTGGTCCTGTATAGTCCCATATACACCTACTACTCTATGTCGTTTAAATCATGCCAAAAAAATTAATATGATAAAAAAAGTATTCATTTTTGAGTGTATCGTAGTTTCATTTAGTGGTAATTGTAAAATATTATATTAGGACTACTGTCCTCTAGCGTATCCATCTGTCAACTTTACTTCCAGTTCGCCTCCAGGGCAGCGGGAGAGAAATTAGGGGTGAATTGGCTAATTCACCCCTACTTTCGCTTACTGACACAGACCGAATTCCACGCGGGCGGAGCCGCGGGCACAGCTAGTATATTATAAAATGTTAGTTCATAAGTACATAAATATGTAGCTACACCCACTGGATAAATTGTATTGATACTATCTGTATTGCTTAATATCATTATGTACACATACAATTTATGGCTGAATAAAAAAATAAAATAAAAATAAAATACCATGGAAAAAATGGCCAAAAGTGACTCTTGGGCTTTTTTTTATATTTCTCAAAAGAAAAAAAGATCAGAATCTTAACAGCGGAAGTTCATATAAATATAATCATACATATTTTATTGAATTTAAACTTTCGTGAGACATAGTAACACTGTATAAGTTTCAAGCGGCTGTACTTACTTGTGTTTAGTCACTACAAAATATTTTCATCATTCCTTATTGATACAAAATGACAGACGTCTGAATAAACAAACTCTCCTTAAAGTGGCCCAAACCGGGGCAATTGCCCTAATATTTTTAGATGATCGTTTTCAGAAAAAATATTAGCCGTTTTAAAAATTGTTTTCCTAGTACCTGCACTCAATTTTCTACTCTTTAAAACAATACATTATTTTTAATTAGTAGGTACAGTCGCCATCAAATATATTGGAGAGGCCAAGGTACTCAAAAATATCTGAACATACACTTTATCGCCTTGACAATAGAGGCGTTGTTCAGATATTTGTGACCACCTTGCCCGCTACGATATATCTGATGGCGACTGTACTTAAATTTTTAACGCCAATATACAGGGTGTTTGGTAACCGGATGCAAAGCCGAAAGTAGGAGATAGTCTAGGTCATGTAGAACATTTTTAGCCATACTTGTCTTAGACAAATGTTATTAGTTTTTTTTTAATTTAAATTTTAAGATTTGTCGGAGAAAACTGCAAAACTTCAGACTAAATCGATAATTAGAACTTTTTTTACTGCAGGTAGATTTTTTTTTTTTTTATTTCGTATTGTGCAATGTCTATCAAACACTAGAAAAGTGATTTCAAACATCTGTGTCTAAAGAAAACAAGTTGACAGCGATTTAAAATTTTAGTTACATGAAAATGTAAACGATTTAAGTGATTTCAAAGTACGATAAAAAAAAACTAAAATAGCCACGAATTTTCAAACCATTTTAAAAACATGCTTGGCTTTCACCCTTTTATTTAAGCTATCAAACACGACTGTAGCTACTGTATCCTTGAAAATAAGCCACCTAAACCAACTGGGTAGCTAAAATGTTTCACTCTACTTGTGATACTTGTGGTAGTTGTGGTGACGAATCTCATTATGATTTTACAATAAAACATTGGTTCTGAATACTAAGTTGGCATTGACTTGACATTTGACTTGTTTTAAAAGGGTTAAGTGTACTGGACAAAACAACCACATGCAATTTTAACAAACAAAGGCTTGCGGCGGTGAGAGACAAAAGAGACTGATAGCGGCAGGCGGTGAGCGGCGTTAAACAAAGATGATCGGTTTTGTGCTTTATTGACAAAGATAAACTGATTAGCTACATGAGTATTTGTGCAAAAACTAGTAATTTAGTCTAGTTACAACTTCAGTTGCGATTAGACGTTCATTGTGGTTTAATTTCCCGCTCTCATCTCAATTTACCGTGTCAAGTTGTAGCTGCCGTAGGCGCTCCTTCACGTGTAATTACGACTTCTTCATTGTAAACATGGAGTTTACGAACGAAGAATACGCCGACATTATCTACATGTACTGCAAAGCTGACAGTAATGGAGCGATGGCCCGACGGATGTACCAAGAGCGTTTTCCAAACCGGAGATTGCCTAATGTGAGAGTGTTTTACAATTCATTCCGAAGGCTACGTGAGAATGGTATTGCTGTGCAACATGGAGGGAATCCAGGACGTAATCGCCCTGAAGTGGAGGAAGACGTTCTACAGGCATTTGCAGAGGATCCGAATACGAGCATCAGAGTGGTAGCTCGTAATCTGAACTTGTCCACATGGAAAGTATGGGCCACAATGAATCGTGAGGGAAAATATCCTTTTCGCGGCATCGGAGTTCAAGGTTTGGACGAAGGAGATCCTGCACGCCGAGTGGACTTCTGCCGATTTTTACTCAATGCGGATATCGAAGACCGACGTTTTTTGCGAAGCATTCTTTGGACCGATGAATCGAAATTTTCCCGGGAGGGGATCACAAATTTCCATAACCTACACCAATGGGCTGACAAAAACAACAATCCACATTGGAAAAAGCAAGTGTCCTTCCAAAGAAAGTTTTCCGTCAATGTGTGGGCTGGAATCATCGGCAGAGTCCTTATTGGGCCACATTTTTTGCCAAATAATTTAAATGGGGCAAATTATTTGGAATTTTTACAAAACGATTTGCCCAGGCTTATTGACGAAGACCAGCTGCCCGGTGCAGTGACATTTCAACACGACGGTTGTCCCGCCCATTACTCTCTGGCTGTAAGGGAGCATCTGGATAACTGTTTCCCGGACGGTTGGATCGGCAGAGGCGGACGAATCCCTTGGCCCGCTCGGTCACCTGATTTGACACCATTGGATTTTTTCGTTTGGGGCCGAGCTAAGGAGCTAGTCTACACACAAGAGGTCATTAATACCGTAGAAGAGCTGAGGGAGAGGATAGAAGCGGCGTTCGAAAGGATGAGGGAAGAAATGATATTCGGAACAACCACCACAGAAGTAAGAAGACGGGCTCGTGCTTGTATTCGAAACGGCGGGTCACATTTTGAAAACGAGCGATGATGTGTAATTTTAATGTGTTGATCGTAAAAATAAATAACTTATCTTTTATGCTTTTGTTTTAATTTACCCTAAACATTCCCTCTTATTAGTACAGGTAGCCTATTTTCAAAGATAAAATGGCTTGAGACATGATTGTCTTATCGCCCGCCGCCTGCCGCTATCAGTCCCTTTTGTCTCTCACCGCCGCAAGCCTTTGTTTGTTAAAATTGCATGTGGTAGTTTTGTCCAGTACACTTAACCCTTTTAAAACAAGTCAAATGTCAAGTCAACGCCAACTTAGTATTCAGAACCAATGTTTTATTGTAAAATCATAATGAGATTCGTCACCACAACTACCACAAGTATCACAAGTAGAGTGAAACATTTTAGCTACCCAGTTGGTTTAGGTGGCTTATTTTCAAGGATACAGTAGCTACAGTCGTGTTTGATAGCTTAAATAAAAGGGTAAAAGCCAAGCATGTTTTTAAAATGGTTTGAAAATTCGTGGCTATTTTAGTTTTTTTTTATCGTACTTTGAAATCACTTAAATCGTTTACATTTTCATGTAACTAAAATTTTAAATCGCTGTCAACTTGTTTTCTTTAGACACAGATGTTTGAAATCACTTTTCTAGTGTTTGATAGACATTGCACAATACGAAATAAAACAAAAAAAAATCTACCTGCTGTAAAAAAAGTACTAATTATCGATTTAGTCTGAAGTTTTGCAGTTTTCTCCGACAAATCTTAAAATTTAAATTAAAAAAAAACTAATAACATTTGTCTAAGACAAGTATGGCTAAAAATGTTCTACATGACCTAGACTATCTCCTACTTTCGGCTTTGCATCCGGTTACCAAACACCCTGTATGTACCCGTAGTGATCACGCGAGTCGTTTTGTATGCTCAATCTAATATGTACATACGTTGTGCCGTTTATTCCCACCAATAGTTGTGCGCACCTTGGCGAGCCAACTGCTCAAACTACCAGTGTAACATGACCGCGAGATTCGTAGCAATGCAGCACACATATACTGGTTTATTTTCTACTGCTCACCCGTGCTAGGTCAGCAGTTGGAGTTCAAATGTCATTCCCTGTCTATGTTTAGTAGATATTAGCGCAATCTAGTAACGAGTAGCTGTATTATGATGTGGCTTTGTAAGCTAAGTTCATTATCAGAACAAAACCTAATATGTCACATATTTTTTCATAACAATTTAAACCGAGAATTCTGGCTGTTAAAGTCGATTTCCTATTTAGAAATAACTATCGGTAATATCGTCTTGGCATCGAAAACTGTCAACTAATAAGTTTTATTCGAGCGCCTGATTAATTACAAACAGTTTCTACAGATCAGAATAAAATAAACTGCAGGCGTCCGGTATAAATGCATTTAACTTCAACCTGCCTCTTTTCCCCCCCACTGCGAGAGCTTCCACGTTATATCCCAATTACATACATCAAATGCCACGATATCGTACTAAAGCAAGAACTCGCAGTATTGCGTCGTTCCCTAGATTTATAAACAACTTTACTGGTCTGCTACTCTCGAACCCCCCGGCTTAAAGCTGCCAGATTGCCAGATTAGGTAATAACAATAGTATAGCAGTCTAACTATATCAATTTCGTTGCTCTCATTATTGTGTCATTCCTGCCGTGGCCAGCTCTTAGTCCATTTTGTCTATGGCTATGGCCACCATTTTAGATATGTTGACAGGACATTGGGAATCCCATGACAGAGAGTTTGGTGTTTTTTTTAGTAGGTATACGTAGGTATCGAACCATGGATGTATATGAAGTGGATCTCATTCTTCGGTCACAAAGTGAGGCCGACAGAGAAGCTTATATTGTCTCGTTTTGACTAAGGAGGTAATGACGTCATCAGACAATCAAAATGTGAATATGTGTCAAATGTGAAAATTTTGTAACGACTGCGAGTGAGGCACCGCCCCCCACTATTATGCTCTCTATCGGACCGTTTTTAGTACTTTTAAGGGTTCCGTAGCCAAAATGGCATAAACGGTACCCTTATAGTTTCGTCATGTCCGTCTGTCTATCCGTCAGTCCGTCTGTCCGTATGTCACAGCCATTTTACTCGGAAACTATAAGACGAATAAAATAAAATTTAGACATAAGGTGTATTTTTCATGCCGCTATTTAATTATAGTCTGGCAAACCATTTTTTCAGTAGAAAAGCGCGGCAAATTCAAAATACGTACATGTGCCAACCCTTTGTGATGAGACACCGTGTTCGTGACGAACATTTCAATTCATATTTCTTTTACATTTAATTTGTATGTAGTGCATTTCACTCTCTCGTCTTAATCGCGAGTGAGATAGAACTCCTGCAACGTTCTACATTGAATTTAAATTCGTTTTTATGGCATATGTCAATTGCCTCAACCAGATTATTTGTTACAGTTGATGACAGACCAGACGAAATATATCCGTCTCCTTTTTACACACCGTGAATGTCACGTAATGAAAGGGGTGGAAATACCAACTAAAATTAAAAACATAGAATTTGATGATCATTGCTGCTTCTTTCACTGATTCTTAGTGTTGTCATACTTTTGGTCGCTGTACATTGCTACTGCGTTCGTTGGCTGGCCAGACTATATGTAGTTAAATTGAAGGAGAAAATATTTTTATGGGGGGCGCTCCATGTAACTAAATTACAAAAAACAATTTTTCCCCTAATATCAACATGTTGCACATCAATCGATAGGTGTTTAAAAATAACATTGAGGTTTTTTTTTGAACATTTTGTGATTTAGTGAATATTTTCAGAAATAATCGCCTCGAAAGTCAGAAAAATTGAGTGACCCCCCCCCCGTAACATTTGAACCCTAAGTCCATATAATATACTTAAAAAAATTTGAGAAGATTATCTTATTTTTCTATTACATACTTTCTACGAAAATTGTTTTGAACATTATCAGTTCAGCCATTTTTGAGTTATCTCCAAAAAACTTCTTCCATAGGTATCAGATACGACCTTCTGGTATTAGTTTGGTTCTTATTCCATTGAAGGTACGGAACCCTCTATTATGCGTGGTCCGACACGCACTTGGCCGGTTTTACGCTAGTCGCCTATGAACGACTCTTTTACTCGGTAATAATTTTCAACTGTGGCTAGGGCACCGAGAAAACAATAGTACTATACAGAGGTCCCTCTTTGACGTTACGAATCATGTTGTCCCTTCTTCACGCTTGGCAAGTTCTCTTTCTCACTTAGGCAAACGTATCGGATACTAGTTGTCAAATTCAATGACAGAAATGCACATCCTTGGTTAGGGACAAGGTTTAAGAAAAAGATCCACTTCATATAAATCCGTGATACGAACACAGATTACACCTTGTTAGCCCGCCCCACTGTAAATTTATCAAAAATCTTATCGGTTGGCTTCCATATAGCGATATAGAGCCCATCTTCGAGATCATGAAAAAATAAGTCTTACTAGGTCTTAAATGGGCGCTAGTATGTATAACACGATGTAAATTGTTCTTGAATAAATATCATATCACATCATATGGCGTCAAGTTGAAAATTAATCAGTGGTTTTACCGCTCCAAATTTGTACTCACGGTAAAGTCTACTTCAAGTAACCTACATACCAAATTCCGGTGGGAGCATACAATAGGCATGGTGAATTTTTTTAATGTATGGTATCAATCGATTCGTTTTGTTGTGAGGATCAAATGTCTATATGGGGCCAATTGCGTTAAAGCAACAGAAAAGTCAGAAATGAGACTGGAAGTCCGAGATTTGCATTTGTTTCTCAAAACGCTCCTAACAAAATGACGTGCAAAAGTGACGTCACGATCACATAGTTGCCCTGTTTAAAGTATGGAAAAAATATGAAATTGCTATTTTTACAGTGAAATGTTGCGTTTATGTGTATGGTTGCCATACAATTTATTTTACAGTACAATGTTAAAAATCATTTCAATTCACACTTTAAAAAATCGTAAAATTTAGAAATTTTGCAGCTTGATATCTTTGAGCCACTTCAAAAGAATTTATAAATTTTCACTTTCATCCTATCAACTAAATTTTATTGCATAAACCAATATGTGTCATCATGCCTATTTTAAGATTCGAATCTAATCGCAATTTTTGCATTTGTATTATTTTTGAGCTAACCACTCCAAATTTTTTGACCATAAACTAGGCACTTCACCGCCTTATTTTAAACCGTAAAAGTTAACCTTGCGGGACAATTTTGAAAAAAATACTTTAAATAGTTTCAAAAATTTACTTAATTGGCACACGCATAACTGGATATCCATGTTTAAGTGGCTTATAGTTTAACATGCCGTTATAAAGTGTATAACAGGTATATGTTTTTTTTCCTGTTTTTTATTGTTTTTTTTTTCTCTTGTTTTGATTAAGATATTCTTACTTTGGGGATGTGATCGTGGCGTCAATGCGCCGTGTCGTCAAATGGTTGCAACGGAAGACCAGCGCTGGCCCTGCCGGCATTTAACGCTGAGTTACGACGATTTCGTGGCAATTACTGTTTCGGGTTGTATATGTTATTGTTTATTATGTTTTTTGTAATTGTCATGAATAAATCTTTCATTCATTCATTCATTCATTCATGTTTCTAAAAGAATGCTTTAAATGTTCATCCTTATATTTTTTTATTTTTGAAAAAAAAAATGGTATTCAATATTTATATGACGTTCTAAATAAAACAATTTTTTTTTAACGTCGTAGAACGCAATTTTTTTATGGAAGTTACAAAAACTATTTAAAACGGGGTATTTACCATGCGTATTTGTTTTGCCGAGGTTCCGATATATATTATATGTATCGACATGTTAGAAACTAACAAACGAGGATGGTGGCAGCATTTCTCCGCTGTATCGCAAAACTTATGAGTTGAGCGAGGAAGCTGCCAGCTATTTGGTCACCAATTGAGTCGACGAGCCTCTTTTTGCGTTCTTTAAAAAGTTTTTTTTTTCTTCTTTTTTGTTTCTTTGGCCACCGCACCTGCTTGTTTAGTGGTTCCGGTGAAGTGAGAAGCCGCCAGTGTGTCTACGCATATAGCATCCCACAGGCACGCATGTGGCACTTACTTAAGTACCGCAAGAACACCTGTGTGGAGCACAAACACGGACTCAAAGCCGGAATCAGATTTCAATCAGTCAGGTGCCGGTCCAGATACTATACGGTTTATACATTTATTTCTCAAAAAGATTTACATAAATCACTTACTGAGAAAACAATATTTATCTTAAAGCTAAATGGGAGAGGGTAGAATGCAAAAACTGGTGGACGAGTTAAGAACAAAGGCGCTCGGTAACACCAAGCGCAATGCAACAATGTAATGTCGTGCATAGGAACCAGTTAAACCGAACTACCCGGTGCGTTAACTGGTTAACTTACATATGATTTGTGTGTATTCATTAAGTGCATATTTTGTGGAAAAGCCTTCGAAGGTGTTTTTATTTTAGTTTTTAACTTTTTTATATTATACATTTTTGTACATTTATATACTTTTTCTTTTTCTTTTTTTAAAGTATTTTAATTATTTAATGTTATTATTTTTTGACTTATTTCTATCCAGTAATAATGTCAATATTTCTGTACCCATCCTTTTCTATGTATATGAATGAAGGATGAGCAAGATGAGTAGGGAAATAATGTCATTATTACTGACAGTGTCTGGAAAAGCTGTCCACCCGTCACCAAACCTCCTGTTTGGTGACGGGTAAGCCGGTAGCCAGTGCTGCGGCTTAGGAGTGAGTAACTCATAAGAAATTTGGCACAATACGTCGTCCAAGCTCCAATGGCAATTTGGATGGGTAAAAACATCCTGACCCGCCAACCACTTCGCCAAGCTTTTTTGGCCTCCTCTAAGCCCACAGTTCCATGGTTTGGGGTGGGGGTCCTGTAAGATTTAAGATTTTAGTGACTTTACCTACGAGGCTGGCTGAGCTGTAGACGGAGGAGTGTCTTACAGTTAATGTTATGAAGCCGACTATTTTTTAAAATGGTCTTAAATCCTTATGCGCCCACCGGTATGGTCTTAAATTTGGTATTTTCTTACTAAACGGGTCTTATAGCTTCTGTAAAAATTTCGAGCAGTAAGCTCAAAAATAAATTAAGGCACAAATTGCGATTTCAACTGGTCTTAAAACCTTATACGCCCACCGTAATGGCCTTAAATTTGGTAAGTATGTAGATTTTGTAGGTGGTTAAGTAAAATGGGCTTCGCCGTGTGTCAAAATTTAAGCGTAACGATAAATTAACGTTTTTTTTTTGTATTTTCAACTTGCCGCCACACATACTAGCGCCCGTTTACGACCTTTAAGACTTATGTTTTCAATATCTCCGTGATGGGCTACAATGCTGTCAACGCTATATAGAAGCCGACCGGTAATTTTAGATTTTTGATAAATTTACAGTATAGCCGGCACCAGTATCTTTAATGTTTAAGTAGTGAAGTATCAGATGTCAAACAATCCTTTAAGGTACTGACTACCAGGCTACCGATAGTAATGATGGAGGCGACCTCTAGTAATTGCCCCCACGAAACTTTTGCGCGAAGTTGATTTCTGACTATTCAAACTAGGTAAGATACCTGCTAGAAGTAATTACAAAATTGATATGATTTTAAGACATTTTCACTGAGAGCACATTAATATTTATAATTTTTATGATTTTTAATTGTAGGTATTTATTAAAAATATATAACTGTTAAAATATATTATGATTGGCATTACCTATTTAACCTAAAGTTCAATTAACATGCCATAAAAGAAATGTCGATATCTGGCCGAGGAGCGAATGGATAAACATCAAAAAGTGCGATGAGTAGGTGTTCTTCCACCCTGCTGTTGGGAATATCTCTACAGTACCCTGCATTTACTGTGCTCTGCATTATTTTGTGTAATTTGGATGCTATGTTAGAGTAGATTTCCTCAGATTACGCAAGCCACTAGCAATAAATCTCCTACAACGCCTTGACTGTATGCGGCTGTATAGCCATTCCCCATGTACATGTGCATGTGGGATACTACATGCGTAGACACACTGGCGGCTTTTCACCTCACCGGATCCAATAAACATACAGATGCGGTGGCGAAAGCAGCTGAAAAACTGAACACCCTTAAAAAAAATCGATGTTTAAAGAAACAAGTACGTATAGTTTAAAGTGCCATGTGTAACCATATCAATTCATTATATAAGAAATATAATATGATATAATATTGGACTATAACTTACACGTAAGTCAGTCAGATACACAATTACATTTACTTGCAGTAAACGTTAACTTCTTTTTTGTAATGAAGACCCTTTGGTTTTCATATCCCGAGTCTCCTAAATAGTAATTCAAAACTTGGGTCTTGTTAGTGGCAATTAGTTATAATAATGAGGATTATGACTAGTACTACTGTGCACTGTATTTATTTACCTGATATGTTTATATTTCCATAACATCCTCAACTCTCAGGATTAGGAATACCTTTGTAATATTAGAGTCTTACATTAGATTAGAATCTATGAAGAATATGTGTAAAATTGTTTGAAGTGTCTAAAACACTAGTTAAGTTAGGAGGCAGTAGTAGGAGCCAACTTTGAACCCGGGATCCTTGGAGCGTAAGTCGGACGTCTGACTGCCAGGCTACCAGAGTTTGTTTTGATAATTACTATACTGTTGCTCCATTTTTCTACTATGTTTATCTGCGTGAAGTATCAAATGTCAAACAGTCCTTTTGAGGCACTGACTACTGTTTTCTATGTATTTAAGTATTTATCCATATTTATCTAATATATATATATATATATATATATATATATATATATATATATATATATATATATATATATATATATATATACTCGTCGTCTAGTACCCATAACACAAGCCTTACTGAGCTTACTGTGGGCCTAGTTCGATTTGTGTAAGATTGTCCTATAATATTCATTTATTTCTCGAATTTAATTTCCTTTCTGATGTTTTGAAATGCCTCAAACTTTCCATAGACGTTGATGTAACAAAGACTGCAGCACTATAAGTAGGTATTAAAACAGACAGAAACATTGCAAAATTAAATAATTATATTATTAGTGGTTAGGTTTTCTTATTAAAATTATTTTCTTGTGTATGAATGCTTTTTCACCACATCAGCACCACCGCCTATCTTGATTTTTTTAAAGCGTCACTAAAATTGTTTTTTTTTTTTCACAAGGGAGAACAGTATTTACTTTACGTTATGGAACGATGATTTTGAACCATAAATATTTGGCAGAATTAATTTGTTTTGTTTTATGTATTTACCTAAGCTTGTATTTTTTTGCCGTGGTGATGGCGTGGTGAAAAATGTTGTATTAAGCTACTGTTACACATGCTGATTACTAGCACGAAAGCATGCTCCTATTGAGCAATTGCTACTTAGTAGAATGTGTGTCTAAACATTGCTAATAATGAGCATGCTCATTTTGAGTTTGCTCAAAAATCAACGGTCGTGCGATTTTTGGTCATGCTACGTGCAGCGCGGATGGAGGGGGCGTGCTTTTAGCGCGTGTGAACAGGTTTGCTTATGGAGCATGCTAGTACCGATCAGTCGTTCGCATGTGCGGGTGGGTTCACAATTTCACGCAAAATGTCTCGCTGGGGCGACGAGAAAATGCTTAAATTTGTAAATTTATATAGAAATAATGAGTGCTTAAGCTCCAAAGTCCTGTCTTCTACATATACAATCACGGACCCAAATCTTTCTCTTTCTTTTCTTTTTTTGCCGAGCTGATATAAGCTTCTGTATGCATTGCATCGCCAGCAAAAGGATGATCTTATTTAGCTCAGTACTTATTTAACTCCGTAGCTGTTTGATTGTCCATGGCTTTGTTTGAACTGACAGAGAGCACGCTATAAAATGGCATGTGTATTGGAGTGTTTGCTTTGAGCATGCTTATTCAGGAGCATACTTAAAACTAGCATGCCTATTGCTAGCAAATATAAACTGCCCATAAGCATGCTCGTATTGAGCATACTCAGTAGCACGCTTTTCAGCATGCTATTTTAGAGCATGTGTAACAGTACCTATACTCTCGGCAGCAGTTTGTTTGCTTCTAGTGCCCCCCGCAACGCTCATGATACCACTTTTTTAACCATACACTCGTTATAATTTTGTAATCTTTCACTTTTTCAGGTCTCGATATAAACACGTGAGATAGATATCAAGGTTGTATTCTTGATATTATAATTTATTTACACTAAACCTTTTCTACATAATATTGGATCTACGTGGTCGGTTTACAAGTCAATGTATTGTTTTATTTCTTGTGACAAAAAACATTAATTGGTTACAAGGAATCTTAAAATCATTCATACCAGTCATTTTTATTCAATATGTAATATTTGTTACATATCTTTTACCCAAAGCACAGGTTTCGTCATAGTTGCTACACCCAAAAATGCATCGTCAAATCTAAAAAATTGCTTGTAAGCCGTCTGTAGACTACCCTAGTTCTAGCCTAGTATTGTAGCACGAAAATACACGTATGATTTACACACATACTCACACACGTATATAGTTTCAGAAGACATTCAGAGATGTCGCTTTCAAATGAGTTTTCATAAAATGCTTCAAGGTTCTCTTTACCTACTAGAGGTAATAAAATACCTTACGTGGGATTCCCATAATTTACTTACGTCAACGTCAAAACAATAAGATGGCGCCCATGCCAATAGAGAAATTCCTCTAGCGAGACCTGTTGATTTTGACGTAGGTGGTTAGGTGAATCAACTGTCACAAAAGTGTGATCTCATAGTTGTCTCGCTACCTACTGTCAGTTATGCCATGTCGAATAGACTCCCAGTAGGTAAGTTATTTTACTAAATCATAATAGTTATACGGTCATGTCGGCAAACATAGCAATACATACATAGCAGTAATTTATTTTAGGTAGTGGTCCCGGTACTGCGAAGTTTGACAAATTAGTTCATGTTTTAGTGCCGGTGCGAAGTTCGTTAGAGCATAGTTTCCAGATGAGAACGGAGTGGGACCGCCTTTGTTCACATGTGACAGATTGATGTAGGTACATATTGAAGTAACCCGATAATACATGCTTATTTGAACAGTTTCATGTCAAAAACTTATTTATCATGTCTAGTAGTAAAAGTAACCAAGTTCGTTCTTTAAGAAATTAAAAATACAAATTATTAATTTTTGTAAACATAGTAAAAAAAATATTTCGGGAAGATAAATATTTATTCCTATATCATAAATAATAAATCATAGTGTGTCTACTTAAATTAAACAAATCAAAATATTTATTAAAAATAATTTGATTTGTTCTTCAGTTGTATTTATTCCTAGTTAACAAGTTCAATCACAAAAGGTCAATTTCATGCATATATTAAGTAACTGTCAAAAAAGTATTTACTATGCAATATAAAAAACACAAAAAGCTTGTTTTTGTTAGTTGACGTCATAAATTAGTAAAGGTCCATTTGATTCTGCTTCTGACGTTCGCTAACCGTTTGCTCGGCGTGCACTGCTTAGTAGTTACTTATGTAGTTTTAGGTACTTATAGCAAGGCTTCTCATGAAGAAACCACTCACATCTCACATGCCTTCGCGCGCGAGAAAAGTCCGCTTAGATTGCTTTGACGGTTCGTTGTTGGTTTGACGTGAACTAATGTTACATTCAAAATTCGACGATTCTGCTTGTACTAAAGCAATTGCAATGATTTTCGCTTTGCTGTAATTATCATGAAACAATTAATTAAATTCTGTTACTATTTTTTTGGGTTCTCATAATAAGAATAATTAATAAAAACGCACAAATATGACACATATATATTTTGTCTCTTCAATGAGCAGAAATTATTTTTTTATGAAAAATCTAAAGCGATAACGTATGTATGTGTTTTTTGTATTCAATTGATATAAGGATAAATAAATATACAAAAAAGATCAAACACTTAATTAGGTTTAGTATAAAAATAACTAAATAAAAGAATTGATAAACTGGTCTTAATGAAAGCATTAATGACAATGAAGTTTAATTGGAAAATGCCTTATAACATGGAATTTTGAATTAAAACGAGTTTACTGCCCCTTATAGGTATTACGAGTAAACGTACATAGTTAAAATGTTAAAATATTTAGGGTATTTATGGTATGAAAAGAGAAAAACAATTTTAAAAGTCTAGTTCTGTTTTTATAATTATTGACACAAATTATCACAACCATAAAAATAACAAAAGCGTGTCAGATAATTTAGGTCTACGAACTTTTTCCATTTCAGTTCGTATTTAATAGCCGTAAATTGACTGTCTAATGAAAATATTGAACGTTTACTTCGTAACGCTCACGCTATCGTTAATGCATTTTGTTGATAAATGTATACCTACAATTAGGCATTTAGCAGCACATATGTAAACAGAGATATACCTTAATTCTTACTGCTTCTAGTAGAAACCTCTAGCCTGAAATATTATGTGGTGATGTAGCATGTATACAGTCATGAAGTATACTTAAATAACGAAATAGTACTTTATTATACAAGTGTGCTAAGTTGATTATGTCATACGAAGCAAAATTGTGCGTGCGAGCGGAAGCGAACGCCCAATAGTAAGCTGAGTATGTAAATAACCAGGCACATGCGTTTTATACTACGTTTTTCAACACACTGGCAAAGAGAAAACATAATAGTGTAGGTAGTTATTTAATCACTTTTGATGAATACATTAATTTTCATAATGCGTTTACAAGATAGAGTTATGTATGTGCTAAACTTAATTTCAACTGATCTTTCTTTGTCAGGTACTGACTATCTAAAAGTATTTCCCAAAACAATTATAAAACGTAATTCAATACTTCATATTTATTGTCTAATAAGTTTTTGTGTCTTTCTTATATGTACGTATTTTTCACTAGACTTCTATAGCCATATTTTACTAGTATTATGTATCATCCTGAAGAAATTCGCTTTTTCCTCCGAATCTACGCACTCTATGAAAATATGATCTAGGACAATATTAAATCACATTGAATTCTATATAGAAACATGCATACTCTTTTGCTTAAAAATGCACCTCCTTAGATATATATAGCACATAAGGAAGTGAAGTGTATTAGTCGATGCCTTTCCAGGGGATATTCTCATGATATGAAACTTGTGAGAATACAAAAATAACATTTATTAATAGTTTTGTATGTCAGCTACACCAATATCAACATTTTAACCGACTGCGACCAAAACAGTAAGTAGGGTAATGGTTTCAAAACTGAAAACTGAATACACCCTGTAGCCAAGGATGCTACGCGGATTTCTACGAGTAACATATCCCTTAATACCACTTGATCTGAACAATGAATCCACACTTATACATCTAAAAAAAAAAAACAATATGGCGGCCGTAAGTCACCAAATTAGTCGCTTAACTTCAAACTCGGGTAAATTCATCTGCGATTTTGGTATTAACAAAAGGTAATATTTGCTGAGAGGGTTGAATGGATTTACCTGAGTTTGAAGTTAAGCGACACAAATATGAAATCACGTTTTTTTCTTGGTGCCTAGTTAAACTATTGCGCGGAGTTCAATAAAAGATACACAGGAGGTTTGTAATCAACACACCAGTGCCATGCGATGGTAATTTTCTAAAATGTATGGGGGATAAATTGAGACTAAATAATTTGATGACAAAACCCTATTTTTGGTCTTAATCAGAGGCGCTTGTAACCGATATTTTGCTCCATACAAAAATACCGGGTTCTTTTTTTCATTCTTTAATTTACTATTTCATATTTAATCGAAAAATCTTACAATATAAAGTCATAACCTAAAAACAACACGAGTTCTACGTAAAAACCATAAAACATGTAAACATATTGGGTTATTTCGGGGCTTTTTGCGAAAACCGGTTACAAGCCCTGATCCGTCAATCAATAGTGGCAGCAATGAAACTCGACACCTTTTTTCTCTAGGATCCTAGTATGCATGTCTAAAAACAAGAGCTTCCAGGATCACCAGAGTCGGTTGCCGTCATGCAAAGTATATCCATTTTTAGTTTTTTGCACGCTTACAAAAAATGTAATCATTATGCAATGAATGTGTATGGCAAACGAAAATTCATTATTTTCCACACAAATAAGTGTACGACACTACATCACAAGGTCAAGGTTATTAATTACCGCTCTAATTCGATAATTTAATAAAATCCCGCGTGTTTAATATCTAGAATTGTGTGCCTAAGAGCGATGGAATAAGGACCTCGTTACGAGCAAGTGAGTTGAAGATGCTTTTAAACAACCGTTTCAATACGAGTATAGTTGCGCTACAATTTGTTATGAAAATGATTTCATCAAAATTACATTTTAACAAATTTGGTCCCTATATTACATAATGCCAGTAAAACTTATAAAGTATCGCATAGGTATAGGAAATTAATTTCTTTGTAACATTTATTTGAGAAGTTTTTAATAATCGATTGATAACAAGAAAATAATGTTCATAATAAACCAATGAGAGGATATAGTTATTCCTCGAATAGGCTACCTGCTACCCTGGCGTTATACCCATTAATTCTTAACGTAGTTAATAGTTGCTCGCAGAGCGGCTGCTATGCCAGATTAAAGGCCTGCCTTACAAGATGCGCAATGAAGCACTGCTACGGATCGCTGCGTAGCATATCTCTTGCATTGCATGCACTACGCATTTATTCGAGTTGATTGAGCAAGCAATGAAAGCGATGTGCTACGCATCGAGCTGGCGCCGTATTGCATTACGCCTGCAGCTGCTGCGGTCTGCGTTCATTCGGTTTTACCTGACTTTGCGGTACGGAATCAGTGCATTATGCGGTATTTTTTCCAAAGTGATGGGAATGTGAGAGAACTGGGCACACATTTGCATCCAGAACAATCAGGTATTTATGCTGATATACTTAGCAACGATTTATAACACTAATTTACGATATAGCCGTACTAAGTCCTGTATTATTCTGTCCAGGTTTAATGGCTAAAAGGAAAAAAAAATATAACTGATTTGTATTGTATACTAGCCTTTTCCCGCGGCTTCGCCCGCGTACTATAAGTATTCAAAAGCATAAAATTTTATTAGTATCTACTATTTAAGTTACAATACATGTCACGTAAATTAAATTTAAATATAAAACACTAGTAAAAACTAAACTAAACTAAAAACTACTCAAAGAGCCCCCCTCGAGCTGTACCAGGCGCGAAGGTGCCCATCACACTGGCAGCGTTGCCACGTTGGATGGCGATGGACAACCTTTGCGCCAGGTAAGAACCCGCGCGTACATCACACCCCCTTTCGGCAATACGTCGCCCTAGATCCTTAACAAAGGCTATTGCCTCAGACCCCCAACACCCTGTCGTCTCGAAAGCAAGTGGTACAAATAAATATTTGCCAGCAAGACATGAATATTTGTCGTGTTTTCTGACTGCGGCAATTTCTGCAGCGGCACCAGCCGTCTGTATCGTTCGGGGGAGGTGGGACGCGGCGAAGGTGCTGACGCACGTGGCGTCCCATAAAAGGCATTTTCCCCTCTCCCAAGGCACTAAGGTTAACCCATCCGGTCGTTTCCCATCTGTGCGACTGAGGCCGGGGGGTTCTAATACACAGGGAATATTTGCAGATACTAAGGCCCTCCGGACGATGTCATTGAGTGCGTGGTGTCTAGGAAATCTGCCTGAGCAGCGACAGCAACTCAACGCGTGATGACCATTGGCTTCCACCATGGAGCCGCAGATGCATTGATGAGATGCACAAACATCGCAGCCCAGGCGGAGAGCTACTGCCACACGCATTGAATCGCTATCGAGAAGGGTTCCTAAGTAAGGTGCAGGCAGAGCTTGTAACCAAGCACCAGCTTCAGCTCTTGACACCGACCTGAGTCTAGCCAAATCCACACCTGTTGCAGCATCCATTAGACATGCCAGCTCCTTTCTGGCCCCGGCCTCGTCCCATGATTTTTGTACTTGCGGGATTTCTGGTAAAGACGTATCTGGATAGTGGGTTTTCCACTTTGCAAGGGCATTACTGAGATAAGGAATGGTAACCTGGTCTCCATTGGATTTTAAAATTTTAGATACCAAGCTACTAACCCCATATGCCGACGCAAGAAATGCTGGTAGGCCTACGTCAGCCGCGCGTCTTAAACCCAACCCTCCGTGCCGAATGGGTAACGAGGCTTGGCTCCACTGACCGTCTGAAAGGGACACATTTAGGATAATTTCTGTTGTATCTCTTAAAGTTTCATCGAAAGTAGATACCTCATCAGGATACAACCATGTTGGTGTTGTTCTTAAAAGATAAGTAATTTTTGGAACTGCGAAACACATTCGAAGCAGAGTCAGGGCGACATGGGCACCGATGTTAGAGAGACGCTGTCGAGCGAGCAGAAGAAGTCGCCTTCTCGTCTCTAAAGCATCTGGGATAGCGTCTGGGAATATTGGAGAACCGAGAAGATAAAATGTGCTGCGCGATAGTTCTTTTAGGCCTGGAAGCAAAGTCCTGAATGATGACAACGTATTAGACGAAGAAGTGGGTCCGCAGCAGAAAAATTCACATTTCGTCGCATTCACCTCTAGTCCTAACTCCTTGAGACGCGGAAGTAGAACAGTCAAGTCTTGCTTTATGATATCTGGATTTCCACCCAAGGTCCCGTCATCCAAATACCATAAATTCAGAGGTGACTTCAAAGACGGTATTATTTTCTGAATGGCGAGACTGAAGGTGAGTGGTCCGAGTGGATCCCCCTGCTGCGCACCCACCTGTGAAAGAATCAGGGAGTTATTGTAATAAAGGTTGGAAGGTGAGTGATAAACTTGATACAGAAAAGGATACAATGACGGTATGTGTTCTTTGGCTTCGCCTAAAAGAACATCTCTCTCTATGGTATTGAAGGCATTTTTAACATCCAATTTGATGATAACACAGTTCGAGTTCCCTGGATCTGCTGCGAACGTGCGCGTGGCATGAATAGCGGCTTCACACCCTCTTTGTGTGCCAAAACCTAACTGATGAGGTTGAAGGTACCCAGCCATCCGTTCCCTAACGGCACGGCATCCCAGCTTGGCTACCAAACGGCGAAAGGTGCTACCTACAGCAATTGGCCGTATACCCCCCTCTTTTTTAGTCAACGCGCACACAGACGCTCCATAGATATACGGACAGACTTCTGGGTTTAGTTGCCCACTGAGTAAAAAGTTACAGAGTTTAACGAGACATTCTAACAAACGTTGTCCGTTATCGCCAGCGGAGCTCGCAGTCAACTCTTTTAAATGAGCCGGTCTAATTCCATCCAAACCAGAAGCTGACCCATTGTGGAACATCCCTAGCGCTTGAACTACTTCCTCCAAGTTGACAGTTAAGGCTTGAATGGAATTATCCGGCTCCCGAGGAAAAACTAAAGGGCGGGACGGGGACGGGTGCTTCGACTGTAAGGAAGCAAGAGTCTCAGGGCCCGGGGGTGCTATACAGTCGTCTGACATCAACACTCGAGCGGCCCCTCTCACATCACCCTCGAATACTTTGGACTCGATTATCCTCTGTGCAGAGGACAAGCGAGCGGAAGGCTGCACGTTGCTAACACTTTCACAAGAACTAGGCAAATAATTATTGATATTATGTTTCACTTTTGTGGTGAGATTACCCGGGCCCTCGACGTCTGGAGCTTTTAGCGCAGAGTACGCAAATGTAAGTAGCGCACACCAGTCCGCAGTCTCATTGGTATCAATACATTTACTAATAACACTACTTAATTTTTCCGCAGCCAGGTTTCTCGCTCCCTTAGGGATGTGGCGAAGCACCCGTACCGATGATTTAAGGGCTCCGAGTCGGTTAAGGGCGTTGCCAGGTAGTTGAGTGACTTGCGGGCCCTGTGGACAGGTGTTGTTACGGTCAGTCTGGCTGGTGCTGGGAGCCACCCGAGGGGCCGAAGGCTGGTGACGCTGGCGAGCTACATCTTTGTGAAGGTGTCCAATGTGTATTTTAAGTCCGTGTGACGTGAATCTGCGAGACGAACCAGGGCAATGGGAGCAAGTCAAAGTATGGGAAGAGGAACTCATATTAAAACTTAAATCAAAATAAACATAAAACTAATAGAACTTAAAATGGTATGTACAAACTGTTAAAAATTAAAAATTATAATAAACAAATAAAGCCGCATGATTGTAGTGTGGGGTGCGGTCCTACGGGGTTCCGAGATACATTGGTATGGTATAAGCGTGGGTATAGTTTCTTCAATAAAAACAGTGTTACTGCACGCACTTTTACAACAAACAAATAAAGCAGAACCATTGTCGGGTGCAGGGTGCGGTCTTCTGAGGTTGCGAGAGACCTTGGTATTAAACGTCAGTATAGTATCTTCAATAACAAGAACACCGTTACTGCACGCACATTTACAACAGGCATACGCACGTGCTTTCACAATTGTTGAAACAATTTAGGTAGAAATATGCGAATAAGATGTATATTGTTGATTTTTTCACTTGGATGACAATGTCAGTTGTCAAGGCGGCTAAGCGTGTCCCAGGCGGGCCCCGCAGGTCTGCGCTGCGGTCTCCGCAGAGAAGAGTTTTAGTACCGCTTGTCTATTGCGGCCGGATTTATGTAAATCGTCAAACGGTGTTATTTATTTAATTTTTTTGAGAAAATTATACGCGGAACCAATAAATCACAGTTGTTGTTCCGTTGCCATGGTTTTGTATTCAAAAAGGATACTATACCCATGTTGATTTTCAGACTTTGTGACCACATTTGCCCTTTTTGGGGGTTGAATTTTCAAAAAACCTGAAACACTTGTTTACTTATTTATTGTTAGGAATACTCCTGTGAAGTTTCGAATAAAATGTCTAACAAATCTTGATTCGCCATACAAACTTTGGACCCCCATTTTACCCCCTTAGGGGGTGAATTTTGAAAAATCCTTTCTTAGTGCACCCCTAGACCTTATAAGGAACCTACGTGCCAAATTTGGAATCTCTAGAACCAGCGGTTTGGGCTGTGCGTTGATATGTCAGTCAGTCAGTCAGTCAGTCAGTCAGTCAGTCAGTTTCTTCGTTTATATATTTAGATTTCAATTTTAAAAACATTGTTTCGTTTCTGTTCGCGTTTAAATTCTAAAATGTAATTTGGTACGGTGACTAGATGGCGCTCGAGTTTCATACTCCATTAAAATTTATGATACATGGAGGTCGGACAGTAATTAAAAGAGCCCACAGAGGGAAATAACATACCGAAATGTGGTAAAGTTACTCGTACGTTATATCGGAGTGGTAGTAGTGAGTTACTTGCAAAGTGCTGCCGTTTGTTTTACTGGGTCCGTACCTAATGTTAGCAAATAAAAAGTTAAATGGGACTTCGAAATGTTGCTACAAAGTTTTAAAATGAGCAACTATAATACTTTCATTTCAGTTTTATGTCCATTCACTATCGTCGTTTTATGTATAAAGGCGCTCAAATCAATTTAATTATAGTATTTTATGCAACAGTCGTATAAGAGGGGTCAAAAAAGGTGAGTGGCGTGGGTAACAATTAGAGCCGTAGGCGCAGCCGGAGGCGAAAATTGTTAAGAAAAACGCCACGAACATTTTTTGACCTACTTATACGACGTTGCATACAACACTTTTTCTACGACTACACACAGTTTCACAAAAAATGCGAAATTGAACACTTCATGGATATTGCAGTTATTTGGTCAACATAATCAACAATAATTTAAGTTTCACCTTTTAAAACACTGTATTTCAAGAATACTAACACAAAAACACACCGTCGTTATTAAATCAATTATCAAAGAGCGACAGAGATTAGTAAAATATACTATTTTCAAAGTTTGCAGTTTGCCATCAGAAACGAAACGAATGCCAAACGTAAAAACTACAAAGTATGTCTGTGGTTCTTTTAATTTTTTCTTATTTTAAGTTTTTTTTTCTAAAAACGCTACGTTTATTTAGGTTTCTTAGGTTGGCAGTAATGTATTTTCTTCTAAAGTCATGATTGCACGCGATTCTATTTTGGCGGTTTTATTTAAGAGTTGTTTTTTTGGGGAATAGACTAGATAGACTTTTCTTCGAGTATATTATCTATGTGTTTCTTCGACGATAGTATAGATGATGACGAATGTATAAATGATAGATAAACGGAAGTAGAAAAAAAAATGTTGGGTTCACACTCACAGGGCACCTCTGTTAGCAGTTTCATTATATCACATAATAACCCTAGGGTATTTATGAAGAATAGACTAGATAGACTTTTTTGAAATTGCATAAGACCTGCTTTTATATTCGTTTGCGGGACCATATAATTGACAGATAAAAGTACCGGAGTAGAAAAAAATATTTTACGGAGAAATAAAATACTTGAGCGTGGTAAAAAAAAGTGTTATTCAATCAGAATACATTTTATTTAAACTTTAATTTTATTTTTGACTCAATATATGAGAATCCTTTTATTTTTTAGATATTGGTGTAAGGTTTAACTTAGAGGCTATTAATAAAATTTGTTATTTTTAACCTCCTCCCTTTGTCATTTCAAACCTAGGTATATCATACAATTAAAATCATTATAATGGCGCCTTCAGTTACAAACAAGAACTTAGATTTAGGTTATTACCTTTTTTAATACTACGACGGTGGCACACAAGCATATGGCTTGCCTGATGGTAAGCAGCTACCGTAACCTATGAACGCCTGCAACTCCAGAGGTTTCACATGCACGTTGCCCAACCCTGTTGCGTTGCAGAAAAGAGAATTCACTTTGTTGACAGCTAAAGAGACAATAGAGTCCCCCGTCATTAACACACTGCATTGTTATAGAGAGCTCTCTGGCGCCCTTACTCACCGGCAGGTTTAAAAACTATGAGTCCCTACTCAAAGGCCTAGTGCTATCTGGCTGGGGTTTCCTGCAAGGTACTTCTCCGGCCGGTCTATATGAGATGACTTCAGATGACATTCGCTGAGCTGTGCGTTACCACACAAGCAACGCAGTGCCTAAGCCCATACCTCTCTTTTGGACGTAGTTTAAGGACGTAGTTTTAGGACGTATCCGGGTCTGGACGTAGTTTAGGGACGTACCGGGGTCCTTCGTCTGGGCATTTATTTAATTAAATAACCTAGAAGTTATATACCTAACTATTGATGGGCCCTTCAGGCGCCGTTTGAATTTCGTTAGCAATGCTGAAGCTGCTTAGGGTTTCGGTTGACCGCAGCCACATTAGTTAGTACCCACTTATGGTTTTGTATAATAGTAGTTTATGCAACAGTTGTATAAGAGGGGTCAAAAAAGGTGAGTGGCGTGGGTAACAATTTGAGCCGTAGGCGAAAATTGTTAAGAAAAACGCCACGAACATTTTTTGACCTACTTATACGACGTTGCATACAATACTTTTACTACGATTACACTTACTTTTACATAAAATGCGAAATTGAAAACTTCATGGATATCGCAGTTATTTTGTCAATATAATCAACAATCATTTAAGTTTTACCTTTTAAAACACTATTTTTCAAGAATACTAACATTACTAATACAAATACACACGTCGTTATTTGATCAATGATTAAAGAGCTACAGAGATTAGTAAAAATACCTAAATTACTTTCAAAGTTTACAGTTTGCCCCAACAAACGAACGGGAAACGTAAAATAAAAACTACAAAGTGTCTGTGGTTCTTTTAATTTTTTCTTTTTTAAAGTTTTTTTTTCTAAAAACGCTGCGTTTATTTAGGTTTCTTAGGTTGGCAAAAAATTATTTTGTCCTATATTAATGTGCTTGCACGCGATTACACGATACTATTTTGGCGCTTTTATAGAACAAGTGTTATTTTGGGCAATAGACTAGGTAGACTTTTCTTCGAGTATATTATCTATGTTCTTATAAAGGTGTTGACGAATGTATAAATGACAGATAAAAGTGCAGGAGTGGAAAAAATACATCTCATTCATTAAACGGGGCAATTGACATACTATAAAAGCTGCATCAACATGAATTATGCCATAATACAAACTGGACCAATTTTCTCTGTTCACACTCGTGCCAAATTGACAATAATGATATAATTAAGCATATAGGTACCTTTTAGAACCTCGAAAACTATTTTGGAATCAAACTCTAATGAAATTTAAGTCTGTTGTGGGCACCTACTAACTATTATAACAGATTTTAACTATCGTAGCAGTTACGACATTTTCAACTGAAAGGAACTTTTATGTTATAGGATTTATATATAAGGTTTGACTTTCCTCCATGTTCAGTTGTTCACTCTTATTTTCGATTTGTAAGTGTAGACGAAATCAATGACTTCATGGAATGAATTATTGGGTCGTTGTCAATGATACTTGGTTGATAAGTTACTTAGATATGTCGGGTTTGATAACTGTGATTGAATTGAACTTTTTCTTGTCTCCTTTATTTTCAGTGTGTTACGATATTAATTTATTCCCTACCGAAATAAACAGATTATAATTCTTCATATAATAACCGTTTGTATTTTCCTGACAAATTGTTTTCAGTCAATTAATATTTCTCATAACTGTCATAATAATTACCTTTTTGAAATCTTATTAGTAACTTTCAATTCAATCATCATTAGTTACAGCACATAATTTAAAACCTGTATGTAAAAGTTGTCAATCATTTCTATCATTTCTAAAAAAACAGAAAACAATCATATGAAATAGACATGGATGGAAATAAAGGGAAACCAAATTACAAGTCACATGGCTCCACATCTGTCCCTCAGGGTTCTCTTATCGGTAACTATTTATTCGGAACGTTGGTAAATGATCCATCAGCCTGCACATCTCATGGTCAACTGGTGGCGTACGCCGATGATAGTTCATTTATTGTATCAGGAGCTAATTTTGCAGATTTACAGTCTAAAGTAAATCATTTGATAATAGACATCAAAAAGTGGTTTAATGTAAATCCTGCTGCATACTGCCGCAATACACACTCGTATGATTCACATGTAATGTAGGCTCATTCAGCCGCACCACACACTCGTATGATTCACATGTAATGCAGGCTCATACTGCCGCAACACACACTCGTATGATTCACATGTAATGTAGTCTCATTCTGCCGCAACACACACTCGTATGATTGACATGTAATGTAGGCTCATACTGCCGCAATACACACTCGTATGATTCACATGTAATGTAGGCTCATACTGCCGCAATACACACTCGTATGATTCACATGTAATGTAGGCTCATTCAGCTGCAACACACACTCGCATGATTCACATGGAATGTAGGCTCATACTGCCGCAATACACACTCGTATGATTCACATGTAATGTAGGCTCATACGTTTTTGTGATATGGTGTCGTACACTTTTTGTGTGGAATTTAATGAAGTTTCGTTTGCCATACACATTCCTGGTTTAACGATTACATCTTTTAAGCGTGCCAAAAACTAAAAATTGCTATACTTTACATGATAACAACCGACTCTGGTAGTCCTGGAAGCTCTTGTTTTCCAACATGCATACTAGAATCCCAGAGAACATAGGTGTCAGGTTTCACTGCTGCCACTATTGGTTGACCTCTAATTAAGACCAAAAATAGGATTTCATCTTCAGATTATTTAGCCTTGGTGATTTATCCCTCATATATAATAAAATGCATTGAATGGAACTGGTGTGTTGATAACGAACCTCCTGGTGTATCTTTCATTCCGCGCAATAGTTTATGCACCAGGATAAAACATGATTTCATATTTGGTGACCTTTTCTGGCCGCCATATTGTTTTATTTTAGATATATACGTAAGTGTGGATTTATTCTTCAGATTAAGTGGAATTAAGGGATATGTCACTTGTAGAAATCCGCTTAGCATTCTAGGCTACAGGATGTATTAAGTTTTCAGTTTTGAAACTATTACCCTACTTACTGTTTTTGTCCCAGCTGGTTAAAATGTTGATATTGGTGTAGAACTATAAATAAATGTTAAATGTGTATTCTCACAAGTTTCATATCATGAGAATATCCCCTGGAAAGGTATTAACGATATACTTCACTTACTCGACTGCTATCTCCTAAGGTGGTGCATTTTTCCGCAAAAGTGTTTGCATGTTTCTATGTAGAATTTAATGAGCTTTAATATTGTTGTAGATCATATTTTCATAGAGCCTAGATTCGGAGGGAAAAACTAATTACTTCAAGGTGTTGGCGGTTATTCGAGGTTCTGAAACGTCAAATGGTCTGAACATGAAAACAGGACCTATAAGTAAGTAAGTAAGTAAGTAAATATTCTTTAGTAGCTGGACCCGCGGCTTCGCCCGCGTTTGTGAGAGGTTTTGCCGTTTTCATTTACTATCCAGGCCATTAGTGTAGAATTTACGCGTTCTACATATAAATATCTATCTACTCGTAAATTTATTAGTTCATCCGTGATAAAGATAACTGACTAAAAGGCGTACGTCGAGACCTGCGAATGCTAATGGCCGAGTTCCTGCAGGAGAACATGCTTCGAACGGAGGGTCAAACGCTGAAGGTACTGGCGCGAGGTAGCGTGTGAGCGCAACGTCCCAGCGGAAACTGCTTTTGCAGAAGCAGGCCAAAATCTAATAAGGCCAAATCCGGCAGCAAGAATTGTTTCAGCAGGAGCATGAAAGGTTCCCCACAAAACTCAATGGTCAAGATTTTTGGTGAACCCGAACGCCGAAGCCGTGACATGGTGAGCGGCAATATCGCAAAAGCCATAGGGCGAGTATACCGCGTAGGACCCAGGCCCAGAGGATCGCAGCGAGAATTGCTTCAGCAGAAGCAGCATGTCATCGACCGGACATACTGTAATGGCGAAAAACCGCGTAAGATTCAGGCTCGGAACATCGCAGCGAGAACTTCTTCAACATCATCAAGGCAGGGACCGGACATAACTGAAAGGCGAAGTGTCTTAGCGAACCAAGCCAAAAGCGAGAAAGGCCGTGTACCGTGTAGGGCCCAGGTCAGCAATAGTAGCATGACAGGGACCGGACAAATCTCATAGGTGAAGTGTCTTAAGGCCCGAAGGTGAGCGGCAATGTCTGCGAAAGCCATAGGCCGAGTACCGCTTAGGCCCAGGCCCGGAGAGTCGCAGCGAGAATTGCTTTAGCAGCAGCAGCAGCAGCAGCAGCATGACAGGGACCGGACATATCTCAATGCAGCAGCAGCAGCAGCATGACAGGGACCGGACATATCTCAATGCTGAAGTGTCATAAGGCCCGAAGGTGAGCGGCAATGTCTGCGAAACCCATAGGCCTAGTACCGAGTAGGCCCAAGCCCGGAGCTTCATAGCGAGAATATATCATATTCAGCAGCAGCAGGCAGCATGACAGAATCCAGACAAAACTCAATGGCAATGTGTCTTCAAATCTGATGGCCGGAGGCCCGATGGTGAGCGGCAATGTCTGCGAAAGCCATAGGCCGAGTAACGCGTAGGCCCAGGCCCGGAGCGTCGCAGCGAGAATTTCTTCAGCAGCAGCGTGACAGCTAGCAGCTAGTAACTCCTAGATTCATGACTACCCTTTTTATTGCAATCAGCTGTTAAAGCGAGCTAAAACATATTGATCTCACAAACGGTACAATTTTTGCTGTCGGGTAAATCGAAAAGGATAAATCTTAACTACCTGTTTTATTTGTTTTGACGTATATTGTAAGTAGGTTTAAGTACCTTCTGTAGCTTCAGTAACTTTAAAGTACCTCCAGGTATTAAGATCACAATATACACCCTGTCCAATAAGTTCGAATACACATATTTTTGCGTTGACCCTGAAGGCATACAGGCTGCAGGCCATCCATTTATTATATTAGTCTAAAGAATAAGTCCTCGCCAAGGAGAAACGATACATTCCCCGGATGTTGCGAGAGGCAATCGAGATTAAAAAATATCCAAATTTCAACAGAGAGGATGGTTTTTCGGTACCACCAGCTTGGGATCCAGTTATTCATTTGGTTAAGGACCAAGCTAGACATAGGACTGTGAGACCATAATGGTGGACAGTGTGGACACTAATAATAATTTAATACTAATTTAAAAAAATTAAAAATAAAAATGAAAATAATAATTAATAATAATAAAATAATTTGTTTAATAATTTGTTTTGTAATAAAAAATAATTTGTTTTTATAAAGGCCCCTCCGGCATGTGCAAACACTAAATTTGTTTAATATTTAATATGTGGGTAGGTTTGCATATTGAGATAGTTTTTGAACGGAGGTAATTGTACATTTTTCCTCAGTCGACCCGTTGACCACGAACGCTGTAAAGTGTTTGAAACGTCGGGATGTAATTTAAACTCAATACACGCGATAAAATCCGTTTTTAATTGTTTTATTTCGTGAATAACTATCGCGGCAACCGAAGACAATATTATCTAAAGAATAAGTTAACTTGAACATAATGTTATAGTAAAAAACGCCAAGGACTTGAAATTTGTCTTCACTCTTCAATGAAGTACTTTCGATTAACAATTTAGTACAAAATTTCGTAATGGCGACTGCAAAGGTGTTTTTTCAAGGCGGTAAAACTTTTTAGAATCAAACGCAATCTCGTTTACACAACAATGATAAGGTCTTAAAATAGCTCCTCTTTAGAAGACAGGAAAAAATCTGGTCAGCTACGCAGCTAGAACCATTAAAATACTAAATATCGTGAGAGTGCGAGTTTAGAGGACAAAAGCCGCTTTATCCAAAAATCAACTTCCGATCTGAAAATTTTGAGGAGATCCTTACGTGGTATTTTGGAGGTGGATCCTGGATATCATAGCTACAATAAACGTGAAGTTCATCGTTTTTCCGTAGCAATCGAGAAAATTAGAGTACATAATCCAACTCAATACATTCCTGGCACGCAGGAAGGAGTTGATTTTCTGACGAGAAACTCATTGAATTAAAATAGCCTTACAATGCTCAAAACGGTCGTTTGTGAGCAGCAAGTATAAAAAACAGCCTAAACCATGAGGTTAATGTTCCGAGACTCCAGAGGGAACTATTCGTGGTAGTGTGGGGTCCAGTTAAATATGTGGGGCCAAATTTCGTTATATTTACCGATAAAGTCGCACATTAATAATGAAAATTATAAATCAGAGGTTTTCGTCGAAATACGCTCCTGAAAATTTGAAAACTGTGTTTAGGAATAAAAATTAAATTATTTTCTCACAAAATTGTGCTCAAAACAGTGCAAACGTTGTTCAAGCTTTGAGAAAAGCTAATTTCGATGATTATATTGCCGAAAGTAAACGGCCACTCCATTCTCCAGATTTGCGTTTATTACATTGATTTGGTATGTTTTTACATGCCTTGTAGGCACTTGTAGGTCACATTATTATAAAATAGCAAATATGGACAGTGAAAAAAAAAGATATCGAGCATATTTGGGACGAAATAACCTTGAAAGCGGTGCGTGCCGCGTGAGATTGAGTTGAAAAATGTAGTCAGCTAGTAAAATAGGCAAGAGGTGGAGTTAGTCCAAAATATTTGCACCATATTTTGTATATTAGTATAGCTTTAATAAAATACAGATTTCACTACAATAACTATTCGTAAAAAAAAGTTATAAGACCTCCAAAGTGTATTCGAACTTTTTGGACACGGTGTATGTCCAGATACATACAATTTCCAAAACGAAGTAACACGTTTTAAAAATATTTAACCCGCAATCCTTAAATTGGGAAAGCATTTAAAAATCCATGGTTTTAACCTCGGCAGAACGCAACAGTCTGAATCGCATAATTTAATCTAAAGACGTCCTTAAATAATGTTTGTATACTGTATACAGGGTATCTATACAGCGCCATCTGTGACCACTTTTGAGAACTATTTTTTATGAAAATTATGTTTTTAATAAGCAGAATAAAAACTACCCTATATGTTGCTCCGGGGTAGAAACTGTTACTATACAAAATTTCGTAAAATTCTGTGCAGTCGTTTTTACGTAGTGCGCGGACAAATTCGCAGACAGACAGACAAGAATTCCAAAAATCACTGAAATGTATTCAGTCAACGTTTCTAAGACCCCCCGATTAAGTTTTTCTAGAATATCTTCAATGTACATTTTTTTTCTCCTTACGCGTTTATTATATGTATAGATTGCACCACAAATACAAGAATAAAAAAATATTTTTTACAATAAACTTAAAGTAAGGTAACAACAGGCGGTCTTATCGCTAAAAAGCGATCTCTCCCAGACAACCTTGGGGTAGCAGGAAATGAAGAATTAATTTAAAATAACAGGTACTTACTTACTACTTACTGCAGTGGCGCAGCGACCCAAAGTGGATCTTGGCCTCCGACACTAAAGATCGCCAGGCTTCTCTGTTCACAGCCGTCTCTGTCCAGTCAACGGCGCCCAGCGCGGTGAGGTCCTTCAGCACCTCGCCTTTCCAGCGGTGCCTAGGACGCCCAGGTGGTCTTCTACAAAAATAACAGGTAGTGCAAAGAATTTAAAGTAAAGAGAGCAAATTACACAGCAACACACAAACTCCTACAAATTTCCAAAAAATAAATATTAAAAACTAACTAAAAATACATAAATAAAACATAAAAATATCATACTTAACCAACAAACGGTCCGAGAGATTTCGCCTTTTATCGTATTTTGATTGTAGTATTACCCTGTGGCCGCCAGAGTACACTCTGACGTCAGTTTGCATCAGCGACGGCACAGTCTTAATTTTTATTTATGCGGATCGAGAGCATTCGCTGGTTCGGGATCCAACTCCTCCCACTGTGGAACGGGACTCTCAATAATAACACTCACTGTACTTGGATTCTTATTTAATACTATGGCTGCGAGTCGACTACAGAGATGGGCGGTGATCTTGTCTGGGTATAATTATGATATAGAGTGCGTTCGGAGTGAAGATAACGGGGCGGATGCCTTATCGCGACTGATAGCCGGACCAGGTAGGACAGTACGATCAGAGGTGACTTACCTTAATTATGTTCAAAACTTTTTACCTATAACAAGCACGGGTATTAAAAAAGCGACTAGCAAAGATCCACTTTTAATTAGTTTTGATGTATATTAGTTCTGGGTGGCCTACATATTGTAATGATGATAACCTTAAACCATATTACGCCCGTAGGAACGAGTTGTTCATCGAGGCCGGGTGTATTCTATGGGGATATAGGGTAGTGGTGTCAGTTAATTATCAAAATAAAATTTTACAAGAGCTACATACGTGTAGCTCTTGTAAAATATTATTTTACACCTATGGCGACCTACGGGTCATGTCGGCATGGTAAAGATGAAAAGTACGGCCTGCAGCTACGTGTGGTGGCCCGGCATCGACGCCGACATGGAGCGCACGTGCCGCGAGTGCGCCGCGTGCGTCGCCGAGAGCAGCGCGCCGCCGCGCGCGCCGCCCAAGCCGTGGCCGTACATTACAGAACCATGGACGCGTTTACATGTTGATTTCTTAGGCCCCATTGAAAATGAAACATTTTTTGTCATAGTGGACTCGACGACAAATTTTTCGAATGGCAAAAACGACTTCATCAGCGGTTATCAAAGTTTTATGTGAAACTTTTTCTAGATTTGGGTTACCTAGGTCATTAGTTTCTGATAACGGCGCGCAGTTTTGTAGCACGCAATATGATGAATTCTTGAAATCAAATGGCATTGAAAAAGTACTTACACCCACTTACCACCCCTCATCTAACGGCGCGGCCTTAAACGCTGTAAAACTTTGTAAAAAAGCAATCAAAAAAGCAAAAAGAGAGGGTGTTGACATCAATATAGCCTTACAAACATACCTGATGTCAGAGATGGGCAAAATGTAATCGACTAACGATTAACGATTGAGATTAACAAAATTAATTGCGACTGACGGTTGAAAACGACGACTGATCAATCTTAGTTGTATAGAGTGCAACTAGTTTAGTTGCAATTAAATTGCGAGTAGTTGCAGATTGATTTCGGGCAACTAAATTTTGCAATCGACTAATTAGTTAGACTACTTTTTCGCGACTAATGGTAGAAGCAAATATATATAACCATAACATTAAACTGTCATTCAACCATTTCAAAGTAAACGTGTATACATCATTTTAGGTCAATCGGTTGAAGATATCTGCTTCAAAATAAGTTGCAAGATTGCACCCAAATTAACAGAGTTACAACCTTACAATATACGAGTACCTATACAATGTACATACCTACTCCTAGTTACATATTGCAAGTTATGAAGGAGTATATTGCAACTTAAATTTAATAAAAAAATGCAAAAACGAGTGACTACCGAGTTTTAATATAGATTTAACCGTGAAATTTAGTCGATTGAAA
This sequence comes from Pammene aurita, assembly GCA_947086415.1. Classification (NCBI taxonomy): domain Eukaryota; kingdom Metazoa; phylum Arthropoda; class Insecta; order Lepidoptera; family Tortricidae; genus Pammene; species Pammene aurita. Next base: position 36,918,715 of record OX352292.1, on the reverse strand, counting down.
CTAAAACTAATTTAATTGTTAGTCGAATATTCTCACAACTAATTTAATTGCAACTAAATTAGTCTCAATTGAAAAAAATATATTGATATTTTTAATCGATTCATTAGTTAACTAAAAACTAAATCGATTAATGTCCATCTCTGCCTGATGTCATATAGAAATTCAGTACACAGCACTACGAGTGATTCTCCTGCACAACTACTTCAGAAACGGAGGCTGCGTTGTCGACTAGATTTACTTCGGGGAGGAGAAGAACGTAAACATACCGTGCAACGCGCGCAGGAGCGACAAGTTCGAGCGTCAGGGGGTCGAGAACGTCGGTTTCAAGTCGGGAATTTAGTTCACACGCGAGAAATGAGTAATCCGGATAGGTGGGTAAAGGGTACGATTAGGGAAGAAGTAGGCTCCAGGAATTACGTGGTGGAAAGGTTAGATGGGACGGTAGTTAAAAACCATGTTGATCATTTAAAGCACAGTTCACATAACGGTACTCAGTTGGTGTGGCCTCGTTGGGACATGTCTTCATACGGTGGTGTGGTGTCTGGTCCAGCCGACTCGGCGGGCGCGGGTGACGCCGCGCGTGAGCACGGGTCCGAGCCGGCCGCAGTCGAACAAGCGCCAGTAGCGCCGTTGTCTCAGGCGACTTTAAGTAGTTATGGCCAACCTATAAAGCCTGTTAGATATTATATGCAAGAATTTGATTAATGCCGCTTTTGTAATGTCATGAGTATAGGTATATTAAGCTATATTTATTATTCACTAGAGTTAGTTATAAGTAGTACTTGATTTTGTAATTCTTTACGGTATTTGTAATACCTTGTATCATGTAATACTAAGTGTTAGATTTTCGAGACGGAGTATGTTTTAAATAAGTGTGAGGGTGTGATATATGTATGTAGGTATTTCTAAATATTGGTTGACATGTTTCGAAATCCCGCCGATCCTTCTCGATTACATCTTGAACTGAACGCACGTATTTTAATGTTACCCCGTAGGCATCTAGACGACCTAATGTTCATACTTCACAATTGACACGGATGGCAACATATCATTGATATATCAGCAAAAGCAGCGTTGGGGATAGTGTATGTCCATGCTTGCGGAGCAACTTCCGTCAACTACGGCTCTTATGCTTCTATCGGACAAAAAACTGGCAATCCAACTGCACAATCCCTCAGCCAGGCCGTAAGCTGGCAACTTCGACAGATGACCTCGACGCCAGACCCGATTGAACGCCTTAGCCGTATCAGGGCTGACTGCCAATGCGTCTCCCTGACTCTCAATGGCTGAAGCCCAGCGGTGAGCGAGATACACTAGAAGGTCACCAGGTCGAACAACCGTGGCGAAAGCCATACTGGCGATCACTGATCAGGTCGTGCTCTTCTAGGCATCCCAGGAGCTTCGCATTGATTATGCGGTCCATAACCTTGGAGAGAAGGGAGGTTATAGCGATAGGCCTGTAATCCGATGAGTCCGAACTACCACCTTTTTTTAGGCACAGGGTGCACGGTGATTCCGCTCCCATACAAGGGCGGCCATAAATACCTATATCGCGAAATAGATGTTTTTATCTATGATAAAGGTTAAAATACCATGAAAGTAATATGAATTGATATATTTGTGTCATTTTTATGTATATATATTAAACCCATACTTCTTTTTTATGTCCAGAAATGATGTTCGAGACAATGATTTTTTAAAATATTTTATACTGCGATTTTCAGTGGAAAAATTGTGGTATTAATGTTTCTTGTTTATAATAAATATCAAATAAAACCAAAAAACTAAAATAAGAAACAGTATAATTTGTAATACTAATAATAGTATAAATGTAAACTTATAAATAATAAAGCAAATAACAGTTAATCAGAAAACTACTTATTTTAAGATAACAATTTTAATACAGATTTCGATAATACAGTAATTTTTTTTTTAGGTAACTTTCTTAGACCTGAAATTAGGGGATCCGAATGAAGAAGAAGCCTGTTAATCAAATCTGTATTAGTCAAAACGCGATTCATCTTTCGTGTATGGTCTCGTCGATATGCTTTAATGTGTTTGTTAGTCGCCTCAGCTGCTTCTTCAGATAGCTCCCCTATAGACAGCAAACTGTGATTAATAATATCAGCACCGTGAATTAAAATTTTGTGGACGGAAGGGGGCATTTTATAACATTTGTAGTTATCCTCATAAACCAACTGTTTAGCAGTTTCTACAGCGAAATCGTGAAATTTTTGCGAATCAATTTTATATCCCGAGTTCATACATTGTAGTACAGTCCAGCATCGATCTAGAAGTTCCTTCTTGATACCAGTTATTTCAGCCGAAATTTCTGAGTTCATGAAGAAACGTCTAGCAGTATTACCATCATTCGATGTCCCGCTTCCGCCGCTTTTTGGTTTATCGACAATGAGGCCCAATCTTTCCCTAAATTGTTTTTGAATTTCTTTTTTTCTACTTTCGTACAATGGTTTAAACTCTTTCGATGCTTGCCAGTTCTTAAAATCCATCCTGTAAGCAATATGAATAAAATATTCAAAGAAACGAATCATTGCATGTAGAGGAGATAAACCAAATTCATATTTGCTTGCATCAGCTGGTTTACTTAAACAAAGATCAATTTGATTCATCTCGTTAGGACTAGCTTTACAAACATAACATCTAGAGGATGAACAGAATTCACTTAAGGCATTACAGACTTTACCATCTACCATAGTAAGTTGTAAGTTATGCGTAATACAAAATTCGCGATCATTATATTTAAAGATCGTTGGCTGTAAGTCATGTATTTTTTGTTTAAAATAAGTCTCTTCCTGAACTGTTACCTCAGCGGTTTCTTTTAAAAACTGAAAACGAATTGGCTTACAGTAACGAGTTGACGATGGACGAGGATTTTTCCACAAAACCACAGGGTTTTTCTCATTTTCAGGCGTAAAAATAAGTTGAAGTGGTACATACGAGGTAACAAACAAGCTACTATCTTTAAGGTTGGGATCAGAAAAACATTGCTTATATTCGCCATGTCCAGTACTGCCATCGAAACCCCATTTTCTATTAAAGATATTTTATCTAGAGATTGGCATGGCACTCTATTTAAAACATCTTTTTGAGACTCAAGAATCCGAGTGGCAGTGTGGTCTAACAAACTCTGAAGTTCGACTTCGGCGGATGACTGGGTTACAGTTATAATAGGAGGATAACACTGTTTTTTAGCTTGAACAATACTTTGGTAGGAAGGCATACAATCTTTTAATATCTTAGTATCTATAAAATTCGTACCCTTGGTGCAATAAAGCCACATGTGACTTTCCGTCCAAAATGCTTTTATTACGCGAAAGTTACACAAATGATGTATACAATCCGAAACAAAAATCATTTTTTTTGTATCTTTATTATTTTCTGAAATATATCAAGTGAAGAACGACGCATGTGAATAAGAGTACCTGCAACATGGCCGCTTCGGCACAGCCGACGTTGTTTCCCGAAGTTAAAGCGAGTGGTTTAGCCGCGCCCGCGCCACCGTATATGCAGTTGTGACCGTGTTGCCGGGCGAGAAGGATGTTTTGCTCGTCGCACAAAAATTGGCAAAAATGGATACGGGGAAGAGCGGAAATACAATTAAGTGACTTATTTCTTTTTGAAATGTGTTTTTTCGATTCTGGCATTTATATGCACATACGGCTGTATTGTACTAGAAAATTGATTACACTTACATCGTTGTTTACGGTTATATGTGGTACTAACATATTTTAGGCAAGAAACGTATTAATAGTGTTATTGATGTTACTTACTGCCGGTATCATAATTTTTATAGACTTAAAAAATGCTAGTTATAAAGTCACATAATGCCATTGTTGCATGCAGCTGTCCGTGCAAAAAGGACGGATATCTACTTACGTTCGCTGTGGTTTGGTGCAATATAGCCGTGAGTATACATGCAACCCACGATTTTCGAAAATAATGAAATAATTGGAATAAACTACTTCTTATTAAATACAGTACATCTTTATAACTACAGTTGCAAAGTTCTATAAACCTTACTTTAAGCGTGCAAAAGTTATCCACCAATTTTCAACGGCAGAATCTTTAAATCTCTCTCCTGTAAAGTAGTCACTTTGCAGATGTGGCTTTATTGCACCAAGGGTACGAATTCTTAATTAATAAATATTGGTGCCTAGTCAACTTAGCTTCTGCAATAAGCGACAAAGCATCACATTCGTCGATTTTTGTAGAGCTTGAATTGGCATCAGCGGAAGTATTGAGCAACGTACTAACAGCAGACGTATCTAAGTTGGATAGATCAGCAAGTCTTCTCCTTTTAGTACGTTTACTACACTCATTAAAATCTTTTTTCGGACGGCCACGCGAACAAGAAGGGAACGAATCGACGTTATCATTCTGCTGTAAAATACGCGGCTCAACACTTCGATTTATTTCAATATACTCCGTTACAGCAAGCCAATCTGCATATTTTTCTATTACTTTAAACTGACTTCTATACATTTTTTTCCAATAACATGAAAATGGTTTGCACAAACTGCAAATTTTGTCATTTAAAATCTTCATATCGACATTTTCAATGTGCTCAGAAAGAGGTGACATTTCAGTCAGAGTAACAAGAACATGTTGAGATTTTTCTTTTTCCGTGCCTTCTTTGGAGTGCCATATATCAAAAATAGTACGCCTTGAAATAGCACATCTCATAAAAGTACCTAAAACAAACATATAAATATGTTAGAAAAAAATCTCATTATTCTTGGCCAACGACACTTGTTCATTGATACACATATAACTAGAAAAGGAGCTAACGGACGCAAACGAAACTTACAGCCCTTATTAAGGATAGTTAGATCTACAAAATGACGTATGCCTCTACCTCGACACAAGTCGGCATCAAATTATAACTCAAATTGATTTCGAAGTTAAGAATAATTTTTACAAAAGTATAAGCATCTCGTAGAAAATATGTATAACATTCAAACACACATATATATATATATATAAATAAAATATATTAGAAAGTAAAGTACGTACCTTCTTCTTGGATTTCCATGATTTCACCACGTGTTAATAAATAAATAGTAATAATAATACACGATAACAAAGTGATTAAGTTCCGGCGTCAACGGCGTACTGCTAATGAGGGTTGAGATGTTATCACTTTCGTTGCACAAATGCAAATGATAATTGCAATGTATTATGGTGAAATTTATAGTTTTCTACAGATTGTCTATTAGTGAATCATTTTACTTACCTTTTAAACCGGGATACGCTTATGACTTTTTTCGATTTATGGCCTTGGGCGGAATCACAGTGGGGTGGTATAATGATAGCAGCTCCCGCCGGAAATCACTTTGTTTGATGATTTCCGACATCGAGAATGCGCACCACGGGATGGTACGAGATGAAGAGAGTACCAAGAGGATCGGCTTTCTCTTTTGCACTATGGGCCAGATTACCATTAGCATTTGCAGTCGCTCGGAAGCTTTGTCAAGTGATTAGAAGGCACGACTCCTGGTGGGGTAGCTTCTCACCAATTCGCCAACGAAGTCGAATTTGGCTCTGGCAATGGCTGTTTTACTGGACCTCACGACAGCGTTTAATTTGCATTTCACATCAGATATGTTGGGATCCTTATCAATAATAGCCTTGGTCCTTGTTTGAAACATGTGTGGTATGGAAGTCAAAATAAAAAATAAGTTTTTTAATAGATGAGACATTTACCCGATTTATAATTTTCATTTCGGCTGTACTGCTGAACTGAATCATAAGTTAAGATGCTCATTCGACGCAGAATTTAACGGTCTTTAATATTGATTTAAGTATGTGACATTTTCCGTCGGACATACCGTTTTCGAGCTAGAAGCAAATAACTGACAGAGAGCAAAAATTTTGCTAAAAAGTTATGCACACCTCTTGGGACTGGGCAAACTCATATTATAGGTAAGTACATGCGTTTAGGACCACATGAAGGTATTAAAACGATTAACATCCTGCTGGGAATTAATTCTTCGAAAAAATCGAATTTGCTTAGTCTATGACAGGCAGCCTGTGTTATTTTGTTCCTTAAAATGTGCTACATAAAACTAACCCTTGTACTTTGGCCGCAATAAGTCAGGCTTACGATTCCACAAAACACGGGGCGTTAGGCTAGTAACCCTATACAGGGGCTTTATTATATGCCAGGGGCTAATAAACCTTTGTTACGTTTGAGAACTTGTGTCAAAAACTTCTCCTACTTTTGAATTAGGCTGAGGTGTGAGCGTCTTGTTGGTAACAGAAGTATTTTATTATGGCATGTATTTAACCAGGCGGCTAAATAATTGTATTTGGTTTACTTACAAAAATAGAAATGGGTATTAAAATTAATATTTTGGCCTAGCTGCTTACCATCAGGTAGGCCGTATGCTTGTTTGCCACCGTCGTGGTATAAAATAAAAAAAAAAAAGACTAATTCGAGGCGACTAATTATTTCAATATGGGCTGTATTTTAATGCTTTTACAGGTAACAAATAATTATATTGACAACTGAACTAATAACTGGGAAGCATTTTAAGAAGCCTTTTTAGGGTTCCGTGGTCAACTAGGAACCCTTATAGTTTCGCCATGTCTGACCGTCCGTCCGTCCGCCCGCGGATAATCTCAGTGACCGTTAGCACTAGAAAGCTGAAATTTGGTACTAATATGTAGATCAATCACGCCGACAAAGTGCTAAAATAAAAAGTGGAAAAAAAATGTTTTATTAGGGTACCTCCCCTATAAGTAAAGCGGGGAGTGTTTTTTTTTTCATTTCAACCCTAACGTGTGATATATTGTTAGATAGGTCTTTAAAAATGAATAGGGGTTTACTAAAATCATTTTTTGATAATGTAAATATTTTCGGAAATAATCGCTCCAGAAGTAAAAAAAATGTGTGTTCTCCCTCTAACTTTTGAACCATAAGTTTTAAAAATATCAAAAAAAATCTCAGAACTAGAACTTTATAAAAAATTTGTAGGAAAATTATTTTGAACTTGATAGGTTAAATAGTTTTTGAAAAAAAAATACAAAATAATTTCTGAACTAAGTTTGTTTTAACCATATAAGCAGGTGTTTATTGTACCTGTAATTTCTACAAAATCACAATGATATGACGTGCTTTCAAAAACTCTTAAGTGGGGACACTTACTGTGACGGACGGAAAACTGCGGAACCCTACACTGAGCGTGGCCCGACACGCTCTTGGCCGGTTTTTTTAAATAGAAAACGATCACCTATTAATTTAAAAATCAGGATCTTTTTAAATATTTAGGAAGCAATTCAAGTAAATTAAATCTATACATATTAGCTGTGCCCGCGGCTTCTGTTCACCCGCGTGGAATTCGGTTTGTGTCAGAAAGCGGCTAATTCACCCAGAATTTCTCTACCTCTCCCCTGGAGGCGGGAATTGAAGTAAAGTTGACAGATTTAGATAAAATATTTTACAATTACCACTAAATAAAACTACACTCCAAAATCAATAGTTTTTTCGTCCTTACTAAAATTCTTGAGGTGATTTAAACGACATAAAGTAGTAGGTGTTTATTGGACGATACAGTACCACTTCTGTAGGTATACATCCTTGACTGTACCTATCCATATCATGTCATCGATCTTCCAGTCAAATCAGTCTAAGCATGCTAAGCATGAAAAGGTAAGAACAGGCGCGGTTGCAGTCTGAAATTTGGGGGGGGGGGGGGGGTCGATTTATACGATCTATATACATTTTACGATTTGCGCCAATATCAACATATTGTATGATTTCACCTGGGTTTTGCGAATAATGGCGAAAAGTCCATAAACGACATCTTTTGGCCGCAAATCGACAGAACCACCAGTGACTTCCTTAATATTTAGAACTATAACGGAACTCAGAACTCTAGACCACTATCTGTCTGACCGGGCTGTAAGATAAGTTACTAATTGCTCCTAAGCATGGTCTTTGATAACTTAAGGGCCTTTAATTAACACAATCTACCTGGCTACATGAGTATTTTTGCGTTCACAAGCGCAAGACTATTTATCGTAATTCCAAACAAGCTAGTTCGTAAACTCAATCACAGTAAACATGTGATACTCCCTGCATAAATAGTCTAATAGTAATTTTTTTCATCGTATGCCAATCAAATTAAATAGAAGATACCATATTTTAGCGCGTATATGAAATTATAAACAAACCTACACATAGACATGAAAAAAAGTGTTATTTTCAGATAGCAACAAGCTCATCCCAAAATACTTTAAGGCTTTTGACGATCAGAGAAAATAACAATATTATGAAGAAAACAAATGAGTCGAAACAAATTTCTTTAAACAAGCGTCAAACGGTATCATTTTGGCAACACAATGGTTTTCTGTTGCGTCTCCTGCTCCCTCGAAATCCCTCAAAAGTGCTAAAATACCCTTTGGACAGAAGTCGCGCACGCAAACGAATTGTAATGCATATCATTTCGGTACGAGTAACTAAAGCAATATTTTTTTTTAATATCACCCTACTTACTGTTCTTTAATAGTTTTATGTCGCTCTGTCAAGAAACTAAGTGTTGAGCATAAGTGCTAGGGTAGTTTTCCGGACACTGGCTTATGCTGTATTCAGGGCCGGATTAAGGATTTCGGGGCACCTAGGCAGTGCAATACATGGGCCCCTTTTTAGCAAAAAAAATCGAACAGTGTATGTATATGTATTAACATTTCTGACTTTTTAAGGTTTTGTGATTAACTAGAAACCCTTACAGTTTCGCCATGTCCGTCTGTCTGTCTGTTCGCGTCCTTGCTCAGTGGTGTATAGTACTAGGAAACTGAAATTTTATATGAGTATCAATTTAGGCACATTACAATGCACTTATGAACGTCAGAGAGAAAAAAAAAACTACCTCCGGTTCTAACCCTACACCTCTGACCCGAGAAGAATTATTTATGACCGGCAAGAAACTCGGCGGGACTTATTTTTTCAAAACAGTAATACAGTAATATTACATCTTAAAGATACACAATAATGCGTAGTTCTATAAGAAGGCATATCAAAACAGCTTGAGAGACATACAATGTACGTATTGTTTAATTAAAATAAAATAATAATAATAAAATCCAAATCTGATTGCTTCACAAAACGTTTGATATGCTTTCCTATCTGAACTGTGTCCTCTAAATGATAGATGATTTTGTAGTATTTTCTGGTTTGGACCATGCATCTTTGTCCGTCATATAGTCCTCGACCCTGTAATAACCCTTTGACATTAAACTTTTTTTCTAATATTTCTTAAGAGCGGGAAATGATAAATTTAAAGCATCGACGGGTAACTTGTTATAAATGTGAATACGTTGACCAAAAAATGACTTATATGCTTTGCGGATACGACTACTTCTGATAGCAAGCTTGTTTTTATTTCTAGTGTTATAGCTGTGGAAGTCAGAAATTTTTTTGAATGTATGTATATTCATGAAATAAAACAATTAAAAACGGATTTTATGGAATTTAAACTCAATACACGCGATAAAATCCGTTTTTAATTGTTTTATTTCATGAATAACTATCGCGGCAACCGAAGACAATATTATGTATGTATATTCTTTACAACAAAAATAATATTGTCATAGATATATTGGGAAGCAACAGTTAAAATATTAATTTCTTTAAATACAATTTTCTTACTTTAATTAAAATTTAGGTAAATCAAAATCCAAAAAAATATTAATTTTTAGGGTACCTCCCCTACACATAAAGTGGGGGTAATTTTTTTTTTCGCTCCAACCATGTCGTGTGGGATATCATTGAAAAGGTCTTTTAAAAAAAATAAGGATTTTCCAAACAACTTTTTTTCATAAATAATAGCTCCAAAAAGTACACCAGGGGGGTCCCTTTTAGAACCATGGGTCCAAAAAATTCATGAAAGTGAGGCCTGAAAAATTTACTTAATAAAATTGGTTGAGCCCAGTAAAAGGGCGTATACCGAGTGTGGCCTGAAATAGGAGCAAAAAATTAAAACGTAGATTCTACTCCTCAAACTAGACAATCTAGATGTAAGCCAAAATATGTAAAAACATATGATATGACGAAGACGACCACACTGACCTTACCAGCGCAAGGCATGTTTAGCATAAGTACCTCAACAGGGGACCTCTACATAGTAAAACTTATCCAATATATGCATATACAAAATTTCCAAATTTAATTTTCAATCTATTAAAATATTTTTTTTTCTGTGCACGCGGGGCCCCCCGGCCGATGCGGGGCCCCTAGGCAGTTGCCTACTCTGCCTAAAGCAGGGACCGGAAAATCCCTGCACTTGATTAATCGTTTCGATAGGGTAACCCTAAGTGTTACCCTAATGATAGGGTTACCCTATAATTTGGTTACCCTATCATAGGGCTACCCTTTTCCTCTCACTTTTCCACGCAGGCAGGCGGTTCTATCTTTCTCATTTGAAATGGAACAGGAGAGGTGGCGGCGGAATAAATTAACTGAATATAAGATTTGCTGTCGTTTATTCATTCTGGAAAAGTCACACTCACAGTCCAGTCCTCTGCTCGCGTACACAACTTTAAATTAAATAATTTCTGTTAAAGAAATGTCTTACCTTCAGTTTATTTTTGCATAGTTCGCACGTACTGATGAGTTGGGCAATAATTATTTTGAATAAGAATAAAAACACAATTTTTATTCATATTCAAATCGATTTGACACAAACCAATACATTCATCCTCCTAGCGTTTGTCCCGGCTTTTGCCACGGCTCAGTTGAGCCTGTGGTCCGCTTGGCAACCTAATCCCATGAATTGGCGTAGGGATTGGTAGTCGTTTTCAGCTAATTATGGGATATACGATTTTAAGCTCACATGGTCATTCACATTATAAATATTATTTGAAACGGGGTATTTACCATGTATATTAGCGTTATTAGGCATCCGATATTTCGGGTGCGAGGTAAATACCCCGTTTCAAATAATATTTATAATTAGGGGATGTAGATATCGAAAATAATTTCTGTTTTATAATCCAAGATGGCGGTTATATACTTTTTACTGAAAAATCGTCAGTTATTTTCGGTAAATTTTTCGGGGTGTATAAATTAGTATATCTGTTTTAAAATTCAAGATGGACTGGTTTTTTTATTATTATTATTATACTCGGTGAATCTGAGTAACCCGACAGATTTCAACCATAAATTCGTGAGGTCATAAGGAGTAATAAATGTTATATGAATTTAGGTCGATGTCGCAAAAAAAAAAATCTTTTCTTTTTTTGGATTTTTTTAAAATGCAATTGAAAATAAAAACATAAATGTTATTGGTAAAACTGTCGATTAAAATAAATTAGTACATTTTGGCCACGACCACTCTGTAAAGAGTGTAACGACAAAGAAGAAGAACTCTGAAACTAGGCTAATTCCAGAAAAGTTTATACGACATTTTAGTCTCAGTCAGTTATTTATCAGCAGTGATCGTACATTTTCCAGCATTTTTGGTGCAATGACGTTTTTTTGTGAAATTGTAATTTAATTACAAACCATCTCTACATTATTACTTAGTTCTAAATGGCTTTCATTTCATTTGATAGCAATTTTGACAATTTAATAGCATCAAAATAATAATAACCCTAGTACTGCACCAAAAATGCTGGAATTTGTACGATCACTGTTTATCAGTCAACTATCAGGAATTTATGGTTAAAATCTGTCAGGTTACTCAGATTCACCGTGTTTAAATATATATATATAATTTTTAATTTTTTTTTCATTTTATATTCATTTCATTTTCATATTTTCATTTGAATTGCATTTTATTTTTATTTTTTTTTCATTTTTTTTTCGTTTTATTTTCGTTTTATTTTCGTTTTATTTTCGTTTTATTTTCGTTTTATTTTCGTTTTATTTTCGTTTTATTTTCGTTTTATTTTCGTTTTATTTTCGTTTTATTTTCGTTTTATTTTCGTTTTATTTTCGTTTTATTTTCGTTTTATTTTCGTTTTATTTTCGTTTAATTTTCGTTTTATTTTCGTTTTATTTTCGTTTTATTTTCGTTTTATTTTCGTTTTATTTTCGTTTTTTTTCGTTTTATTTTCGTTTTATTTTCGTTTTATTTTCGTTTTATTTTCGTTTTATTTTCGTTTTATTTTCGTTTTATTTTCGTTTTATTTTCGTTTTATTTTCGTTTTATTTTCGTTTTATTTTCGTTTTATTTTCGTTTTATTTTCGTTTTATTTTCGTTTTATTTTCGTTTTATTTTCGTTTTATTTTCGTTTTATTTTCGTTTTATTTTCGTTTTATTTTCGTTTTATTTTCGTTTTATTTTCGTTTTATTTTCGTTTTATTTTCGTTTTTTTTCGTTTTATTTTCGTTTTATTTTCGTTTTATTTTCGTTTTATTTTCGTTTTATTTTCGTTTTGTTTTCGCTTTATTTTCGTTTTATTTTCGTTTTGTTTTCGTTTTGTTTTCGTTTTGTTTTCGTTTTGTTTTCGTTTTATAGTCGTTTTATTTTCGTTTTATTTTCGTTTTATTTTCGTTTTATTTTCGTTTTATTTTCGTTTTATTTTTGTTTTATTTTCGTTTTATTTTCGTTTCATTTTCGTTTTATTTTCGTTTTATTTTCGTTTTATTTCCGTTTTATTTCCGTTTTATTTCCGTTTTATTTCCGTTTTATTTCCGTTTTATTTCCGTTTTATTTTCGTTTTATTTCCGTTTTATTTTATTTCTTTTTATTTCATTTTTATTTCATTTTTATTTCATTTTTTTTTCATTTTTATTTCATTTTTATTTCATTTTTATTTCATTTTGATTTCATTTTGATTTCATTTTTATTTCATTTTCATTTCATTTTTATTTCATTTTTATTTCATTTTCAGTTCATTTTTATTTCATTTTTATTATATTTTTATTATATTATAATAGTAGATTTTACAACAAGTGCATAAAACGTACTAACGATTTTACGCGAGGCGTTTATCCATCCGAGCGAGCTTGCGAGCGAGGATTGATATAAAGTCGAGTGTAAAATGGGTTTTATGGACGAGGGTTACACTCTAATTTTAACTTCGATTGCGAGGAAATTATTTATCGGTAATCGTAAAACAATTTCAAGTTGTAACAAAAATATTACAATGAAAACAAATATACCAATTAATTTCTTAATATATTTTTTTGAATTTTCAACATGTGAATTTAGAAATTTTCTGCCAAGTCTGCCAAACATTTCGGGGCATTTCTAAACGAACTACGAAATTTTACTGCTCAATTAAATTGTGCAATATATTTTGACTCTGTTTGGCTGTTGAGCCACATTCTTGGTCTTAGAAGAAAATTTTACTTTATGCCCTAGAGCTTAAAATACGATTTTATATCGTCCACGCACGATTTAAAGTCGAACTTTACGAGCATGAGAAGTGAAAAGAGTATATCTGCCTACCTTGGATTTTAAAACAGATATAACTTTTGCTGGGCGTAAGGGAAACTACGGGATTAGGTCCAGTTTCCACACGATGTTTTCTTACACCGAAAAACCCTGACTACATTCTTATACGCGGAACATTATTTAAAATAAAAAGCATGATTAAATAATTCTGTTAAGAATCAATTATTTTTATTACATTTTCTCGCATATGAATAAGTCCCGACGAAAGTATTTTGAATCATTCTTACGATATTTTTTTCAAATAATGATTTTATACTTGAGTGTCCAACACTTACTGATATTGATCGGATCGTTTCATTATACTAGGAGTATCGGTGAACGGCGTCACATTTTGCTGGAGCCATTGAAACAAAGTACTACCTATAACTAGAATAACACAAAATTATTTGATTCACAATATGCATTTGATTTTGGTTCCTATAAGCCTGGGTCTAAGATTCAATCGACACTAGCCGTCACGTTCTAATCGCAAAAACAAAAACACCGGCACCACACAACGATCTTTTAGCGCACTAACAAGCAATAATAGCGCCTAGATCAAAGGCGTAAGTACGAAAACATACGCAAAAAGATTCTTGTTTGTCTGTAGGCTCGCTCGTGCCGCCATACCGGCAGCGCTTAGCTCGTAGGGTGCTCGAATAATAAATAAGCCAAATGTATTGGTCACAGAGTTTAAAATAGCTTAATCGCATTTGAAAAACCCTATCTGATAGGGAAACCATATGCTGGGTTATAACCACTTACCCGAATTAACTGTATTGTTATGGTTAGCCTTTCGTTCGGGTAAGTCAAACGATACGCTTACCGAATTGATAGGGTATTTAAAAACAACTCTATCAAATACCCAATCTAATACCCTTTATTGGTTACCGGTTCCGGTCCCTGGCCTAAAGGCTAATCCGGCTCTGGCTGTATTCAAACTAAATTTACAGCTTAAGTTTTGCTTATTTTAGCCAGATTATGCTGAACATGTTGTTAGTTCATTTTAGCTTGCAGGTAAGTTTAAAATAACAGATTAACCGACTCGTGTATTTGTGGAAATTTTACCCAGAATGTAAAGTGATAATTTTAGAAACTATAGGTATTACCATTGGGCGGAGGTTACCAAATTCGGAATAGGTTTAATTCTGATTCTTCCAGCTTCTTATTTAGTCAGATTCTGGGTAGATCATGTTTTTATTAGGTTTGATTGGGAGTGAGTCCGTTTCTGAACATTTCTCATACTATATTCAGCAAATCCTTATGTAATATTTTTCTAGGTAGGTCAGATTCTCAGTAGGTCAGATTGGAACAAGGACAGATTCAACCGAGAAATGTTTATTTTTCAAACAAATTCTGATCAAGTATATTTATTTACTATCTACTAATCTAATTAGAGGGAATTCTTAATACTCGTAAGGATAGGTCCTAATTAGTTATTTTCTAAGTTAAAATACTACTGCGAAGGTCGAGTATAGTTGGCTAGAAAATAGGATAACACATGATATCAATACTAAATAGTATTATAAATATAATGACTTAATCGTAAGTATTCTGGCCACTTGTAAACAAATCTATGATAAAAAAATATTTTTCTAGCTCTGTCAATGTCAAACTTAGTTCCTAAGTAATTTTCACATCGAGTTCTGAATCTTTATGTTCCGATCCAAGCCGCACAATGAATCGAATTGGAGTATTTTTTGATGTACTGATCTAAAAAAAATACATTTATACACTTAAACGAGAGACTTTTATTTACGAGATAGGTGAGATACCAACTCGGTTCCTGTTTTTAATTAATTTTGTTCATGATGTACTATCAACTGATGATCTATAATATCGTATATTTTTTATTTAACCCTTTATTTAACGCCGAGAACAACGAAAAGTCTTGTGTGCTGTCGTGCCTAGCACGCCAGCAACGCTTAAAAGTGCTATGGCGTTCGCTGTCAAAGGCACCACCATGCTTTCAAGTAAGGTTCATATTACCACACTCACGCATTTGGCGTAGTGATGTTTTTCTACATACGACGTATAACGTCCAAAAAGTTAATTATTTTTTAGTAATTATTTTGCACTATTAATAAGTAACAGAAGGAATTCATTCTTTAAGTGTTCGTGTAATTGTGCACTATAGATACTTGTACACTTGTATTATAATGTACTATACTATCGGTACTTTACTAAGTTGATCCTTGCCATGCTAACTGGACAGTATGTCCTAAGTATATATAATCGTCTACAACTTCGAGTGTAAAGTCTCCGATTGTAACGGGAGTTGGTGTTACATGGGTATTTGACATGATCTTCGTCTTATCCATGTTCATCTTTAGACCAACTCGCTCGGAGGCTTTACTGAGGTCATCGAGCATCGTACTCAAATCCTCCATGGTCTCAGCCAAGACTACTATATCGTCAGCAAACCGGTGAGTGATGTACTCGCCGTTTAGCAGAGGGGCAGGTTATACTCCTCAGTCTTCTGTATAACCTGACGAAGCGTATGGATATGGTCTACGGTACTAAATCCTCTTCGGAAACCGGCTTGTTCGGGAGGCTGGAAGTCATCTAGCCTGCGTGCGAGACGGTTCGTAATGACTCTTGAAAACAGCTTATAGACATGGCTCCGAAGTGAAATGGGTCGGTAGTTCTTCAGTAACGCGTTATCGCCCTTTTTGAAGAACAATACCACCACACCTCTGTTCCATGCCTTAGGCGTTCTCCCTTCTAGTAAAACGGAGTCGAACAACTTCTGAAGGGCCATAAGGACCGGTTTACCACCCGCCTTCAGAAGTTCGGCTGTAATTCCGTCTTCACCAGGTGCCTTACTGGTTTTGAGCTGTTTAAGAGCCATTCTAATCTCGTACAGGCTGATGTCCGGGATGTCTTTGGTATAATGTCGGGTCAGTCTAGCTCTAGGGTCTTCCGCCACATCAACTTCAGGTCTGCTAGTTGATGTGTATAGCTGTCCATAAAAGTCCTCTATCTCCCCCAGAAGCTCGGGTCTGGATGGAACGATTCTACCATCCTCAGTTTTTAATTTGGCCAGCTGGCTCTGCCCAATAGACAAATCTCTTGTGAAAACTTTAGAGCCCTTACTCTGCTCAATGGCCTCTTCAATACGATTTGTATTGAATTGGCGCAAATCACGAGTAAGGGACATAGAGATCCGTTTATTGAGCTGCCGGTATAATGACGCATCTGCTGAGGATTGCAGAATCATTTCTCTCCTTTCCTCGATGAGTTTCTGAGTGGAGTCAGAGAGCCTTTTGGTTCTGTTGCTCCGCTAGGCCTTAAAAAACTTAGACCCAGTGCTATGGACAGCTTCCACAAACCCGTCGTTGAATTCGTCCACATCGCCGCCTAGACAATCGAAACGGTTTTGGAGTTCCAGCTGGAGGCTCTCAGGGTTTTGGATTTGAAGTGCTGCTGGACGGAGCGTAGACTTCATCAGTCGAGAGTGCTCTAACTTAATACGTATATTCAATGTGCCTCTCACCAGACGGTGATCACTTCCGGTTTTAACCGTATTGATCACAGAGACATCATTGAATATATGCTTCTTCGTCGACAAGATGAAGTCAATCTCGTTTTTAGTTGCACCAGCGGGGCTCACCAGGTCCAGTTCCTGTGCTCACGATTCTTGAAGGAGTTCATCATGTAGAGTCCCTCCTTCTCCAAGAAGCCAGCCAGTAGTTGGCCTCGGTGGTTCTGACTTTCAAATCCAAATTGCCCCACTCTCAGCTCTTCACCATCTCTCTTGCCCAGTTTCGCGTTGAAGTCCCCCATAACAACGGTGAAGTAGGTTTTGGAGCTATGCATGGCCTTCGATATATCCTCATACATAGCCTCCACCTCGTCATCGGAATGTGCCGAAGTCGGCGCATACACCTGTATGACCTTCAACGAGTACCTCTTGGATACTCTGAGTAGAAGGTACGCCACCCTAGTCGACACACTCTCACGAGGGACTTATGGACGATGAACCCGACACTTCCCTGGGACTGTTGGTCGCCCTCCCGGAAATAAAGCAAGTTGCCGGACTTCAGGATTATCGTTTCCTCCCCCTCTCTTCGGTTTTCAGATAACCCTATGACATCCCAACGCAACTTGCTCAATCCTTCCTCCAGTTCCACTGTCTTTTCGTCGGTCCGCAGTGTACGCATGTTATATGTTGCCAGGGCCATAAGTCGTCGGTGGTAGTAGCCGGATCTTTGCCGGAGATTCTTAACACACCTGACCCCGCTAGTACCCTGGCCGCTACCATAACCAGGGCACCGGGGGTCGCCGGACACTCGGGGCCGTGGTTTTTGTGTTCTTCCCATGGGGGGTGAATGCCGTAATCGCCACGCTTGGCATGCGGGTTGGCGATCGCAGTATCTTCACCGCACTCCGAGGATGCTGCTGCCCGTCCCCCGGTGGTCTTGGCCGTAGTTTTAGGACATACTCCGGGTCCTATGAGGGCCATATGAGGATTGATTTGATAAAGAAGGTCGGATGTATTGTTGAATAAGTTTGTTTGTTTGTTACTGCTTATTGTTTTTTTTAATAGGCGTAAGTAATGGCAGAATGTCAAACGAACCAAAAAGTAAATATCGCTTAAAGCCTTAAATGGCCGAACGCCATGATCCTGTGCCACAAATATATGTGGAATAGAAATTAAAAAAGAGGCACTTGCCGGCCTAGGCCTCCAAATTTGTATGAAATTCCATTATCGACCTATCGTGTAGCCGCACCTGAAACGTGATACTTCGCAGCCTATCATAAGGAACATAACATCAATATTTCATTGCATGTTTGAGAAAATACCGTTGCGACTCCGCGGGGCGCGAGCGCAGTGTACAAGATCTTCCTTATCGCTCGACCCGCTTCGCGATACTTTGGCGGCCGGCCATCGCGCGCATTCGTGCGCGCTGGGAAATCCCAGCCAGTCGGCGATTTACTACACTCGAGGCTGGACGCACGCTCTCGCGCCGCCCGGGCTAACGGTTACTGCTTACGCATCGACTCGCTAAGCATATCGTTTTTGGTTTGCTTTGTGCACCGTTGCACTTTTAGCTATCGCTGTATGGACGCTTTTTTTATGTACTTTTCATATTTTCTGTGCTTACTTTAACTTTCTTCTTCTTGTAAATCTTGTGCTGTGCTTTGACTGTTATTTCTTTCCTTTGTGCTTGTGACTCTTGTGTGCCGTTAATTGGCAAGATAATTTATAATGTGGAACTAGCTTGTATTCGTTATCACGTTAGGCTAGTCACCCACAAGAGTGTTTGGTCTATGATGTTGATGATACCCAAGTTCTTCACAGTAGAGGAAAGAGTGATCAATGTCCCGTCAAAAATAACATTGGACACCACCACTTTAGCAAGTTTGGAGACAACATAGAGACTGGCTATAAAAATTGCCTGCCATTTTTCGGCGTTTACCATCCGAAATTAAAGGCCCAGTGGCGAATTCTTTCTAAATCGCAATAGAGAACATGCATGAAAAATATTTAATTGAATTTGTTCCATAAACACGTTCAACAACCCCAAATTAATATAAATAAGTGGAAATTCGTAATAATTTTTAACAGTTTTTAAAGATGTTGCGGTTTAAAAACTTAAAATTTTAGGTAGTTTTTTTAATACCTCAAATGTATTTTCGAAACTTCAGTTCGATTACTTATGTTCTAAGAAGAAAAAAAATGTATGACAACTATATAGCTAAACGCATTTTTTCGTGCCTAAAATTACAAAAATCTCCCAAAAACTTGTTCCTTCAAAACAGTTTTCTGCAACTTTGTGGGCGGTGACGTCACAATCCTCACACTTTTTGTATGGGGCGTTTTGACGCGGCGCAGACGCCTAACGTATTTTCACATTTTTGACGTTTCAGGGCTATCATAGATAGTAGGTTTATTAGAGACATTTGAATCTACAGGGAAATAGAATCGAATGAATTCTTCCAAAAAAATCATGCATGTTCCTAATTGACTTTACAGAACAGAGAAGGGAGTTCATCAATATTCAAGATAGTCGACGCAAACAGGTCCTCCTTCCACGCACTACGGATTCCCAAAAGTACTAGTGGAAGGGTTTCAGTCCAACATTCGTCGGCGTGGTACATTTTGGAAGCCTTATTTAATTTTTTTAAATAATGAGTTTTAGACGTAATGAGGAGGATTTTAATAGAATAATAGTTTTTTTTATTAAAAAAATATTAAAATGAGTTTTTAACGTCAGTCAATGTACCTAGATTTTGAGCACTGCAAGCATACTAGACGGCCACAAGCTTGACAAGGGTAACGAGTTGAGCCACGATTCTATGACCTGATCCGCACTTATTTCACTAATTTCACCTTTTTGTCTTTTTCGTAAGGTATGAGTTTTTAACGTCAGTCATTGCACCTAGGTTTTGAGCACTGCAAGCATACTGGACGGCCACAAGCTTGACAAGAGTAACGAGTTGAATCACGATTCTATGACCTGATCCGCACTTATTTCACTGATTTCAACTTTTTGTCTTTATCGTAAGGTATGAGTTTTTAACGTCAGTCATTGCACCTAGGTTTTGAGCACTGCAAGCATTCTGGACGGCCACAAGCTTGACAAGGGTAACGAGTTGAGCCACGATTCTATGACCTGATTCGCACTTATTTCACTAATTTCAACTTTTTGTCTTTTTCGTACGAGTATGAACTCGTGCCGGTGATTTTATTAATTGTTAACCTTTTGGCCATCGTTGGCATGTATACACGACAACGATAGACCGGTACACTGGCGCCGCTGCCGTGTATACAAGACACAAATTCAAGCGGCCGGTATATGGGAAAAAAATTACAAATGTAATTTCTTTTTCACTCATATTAATGTTTTAGGTATTTTTTTTTTTCAAACATTTGCTTTTGAAGCAGATTTATAAATCCATTCTTTCATAATAAGGCTATCAAATCAAATATTTAATTGAATTTGTTCCATAAACACGTTCAACAACCCCAAATCATATAAATAAGTGGAAATTCGTAATAATTTTTAACAGGTTTTAAAGATGTTGCGGTTTAAAAACTTAAAATTTTAGGTAGTTTTTTTAATACCTCAAATGTATTTTCGAAACTTCAGTTCGATTACTTATGTTCTAAGAAGAAGAAAAATGTATAACAACTTTATAGCTAAACGCATTTTTTCGTGCCTAAAATTACAAAAATCTCCCAAAAACTTGTTCCTTCCAAACAGTTTTCTGCAACTTTGTGGGCGGTGACGTCACAATCCTCACACTTTTTGTATGGTGCGTTTTGACGCGGCGCAGACGCATAACGTATTTTCACATTTTTGACGTTTCAGGGCTATCATAGATAGTAGGTTTATTAGAGACATTTGAATCTACAGGGAAATAGAATCGAATGAATTCTTCCAAAAAAATCATGCATGTTCCTAATTGACTTTACAGAACAGAGAAGGGAGTTCATCAATATTCAAGATAGTCGACGCAAACAGGTCCTCCTTCCACGCACTACGGATTCCCAAAAGTACTAGTGGAAGGGTTTCAGTCCAACATTCGTCGGCGTGGTACATTTTGGAAGCCTTATTTTTTTTTTTTAAATAATGAGTTTTAGACGTAATGAGGAGGATTTTAATAGAATAATAGTTTTTTTTATAAAAAAATTATTAAAATGAGTTTTTAACATCAGTCAATGCACCTAGATTTTGAGCACTGCAAGCATACTAGACGGCCACAAGCTTGACAAGGGTAACGAGTTGAGCCACGATTCTATGACCTGATCCGCACTTATTTCACTAATTTCACCTTTTTGTCTTTTTCGTAAGGCATGAGTTTTTAACGTCAGTCATTGCACCTAGGTTTTGAGCACTGCAAGCATACTGGACGGCCACAAGCTTGACAAGAGTAACGAGTTGAATCACGATTCTATGACCTGATCCGCACTTATTTCACTGATTTCAACTTTTTGTCTTTATCGTAAGGTATGAGTTTTTAACGTCAGTCATTGCACCTAGGTTTTGAGCACTGCAAGCATTCTGGACGGCCACAAGCTTGACAAGGGTAACGAGTTGAGCCACGATTCTATGACCTGATTCGCACTTATTTCACTAATTTCAACTTTTTGTCTTTTTCGTACGAGTATGAACTCGTGCCGGTGATTTTATTAATTGTTAACCTTTTGGCCATCGTTGGCATGTATACACGACAACGATAGACCGGTACACTGGCGCCGCTGTCGTGTATACAAGACACAAATTCAAGCGGCCGGTATATGTGAAAGAAATGACAAATGTAATTTCTTTTACACTCATATTAATGCTTTAGGTATTTATTTTTTTCAAACATTTGCTTTTGAAGCAGATTTATAAATCCATTCTTTCATAATAAGGCTATCAAATCAAATATTTAATTTTTTTTTATTACATATCAAATGACTTTATTAATTTTCTTTGCAGTACACAGATTTGTTATTAATTTATATTAGGTACAGGATAAAACTTAAATAAACTATGTAAATAAACTAGAATTAACTTACTTAAAAATACTAAAAACTAAAAATCTATCTCTAAAATGGGCCCCTGTGGCATCGTGCCGAGGACGCTGGCAGCATTTGCTCGCTGAAACGCAATACTAAGGCGTTGGGCGAGGAAGCTGCCAGCTCTTATATCCCCGGTCTTGTCGACCAACCGTTTAGCCAACTCTCTGTAAAAATTTTGTGCTGCTGGGCCCCACGGACCAAGAGTCTCGACTCCAAAAGCAACAAAGTTGTAGTTGGCGTCGAGACTCCTGTATTTGTGCCGTTTGAGGGCTTCAGCCGCCTCCGCCGCCGCGCCTACTTTCTTTGTAGTACCGTGGAGATGGGACGCCGCCAGCGTGTCCACGCAGGTAGCATCCCACACAAGCACTCGTCCCATCCTCCACGGTATCAGTGACATGCCGTCGGGTCTCTTGCCATCATCTCTGGCTATACCGGTAGGCTCTAGTATTGCCGGTACGTTGACGGTGGCAAGAGACCGACGGATTATGTCGTTCAAAGCGGCGTGACGCGAAAAACGGCCCGCACTACGTTGGCAAGATAATCCGTGGTGCCCCAGCCGGTCGACATCCTTGCCACAGAGGCATTTATGTGGCGCGCATACCGGGACCCCTAAACGTAGCCC
The DNA here is from genome assembly GCA_947086415.1 of Pammene aurita. NCBI lineage: Eukaryota > Metazoa > Arthropoda > Insecta > Lepidoptera > Tortricidae > Pammene > Pammene aurita. The sequence continues at coordinate 36,896,175 of OX352292.1, read as the reverse complement.
GACCGCCAACCGGAGGGTGTTTGCATCTAAATGGGAGTGCACCTGTGTTAGGCGAGGGGTAAGCATTTAACCAGTGGCCGGCCTCTTTGCAGCCCACGGCCATCAGTCGCGCGCGTTCGGCTCCTGTGCTATTTTCCAAAAGAGAGGTGTATGTTAGTTTACACAAAACATCATCCCAGCCCCTTTGTGATTTTGGATTAAATGGCAGATTTTGCCCCGGGCACGTAGACAGCCAGGTATTTCTAGCGTCATCCAAGTCTGAGATCTCATAGTTTGTGGGCGAAGCCCTCAGGATTTTGCCTATGAGATCACCAGAACTGTGAACAGACGATAGAAAAGCCGGCAGTGCAACACTGGAAATTTTGCGCACCCCGAGCCCGCCGTACCGGACGGGAAGGGATGCTTGGAGCCAAGATTGTTCGGTGAGCTTTAAATTTAGAATAAGTTCTAATTGGGTTTGGACTAAGGCGTCTATACGCGTTAGTAAATTTTTATGTTTCCAAAAAGGGCTGCACCGAAGCATGTACGTTAATTTTGGAACGAAAAGACAGAATTTAAGAATGAAAAATGCTGAATGGGAGCTAATTTCTAGTAGACGATCGGAGCAATTTTGAAATTTTGATATTGTGTTGTCTATAAAAACAGGAAGAAAATCGTCAAAAATTGGAGTCCCTAGGAGACTAAGGGTATCTTTAGTAACAGATTTAATAATAATAATAATAATAATAATAATAAATACTCTTTATTGCACACCTCATACAGTTACAAGCACAAATTTTACAATTAGATAAATTTAGGTAGAGGTAACAACAGGCGGTCTTATCGCTAATGAGCGATTTCTTCCAGACAACCTTTGGGTAGTGGAGACTAGAGAAAAACAATAAGCAGTAGGTGGTGCATAGAAACAAAAGAGACGAAATAAATAACACAGCACATTCATATGAATATACATACTTAAATAAATACAAAATAAACATACATATACGTACATATATACATATATAATACACACAATAAGAAACAACAGTGTCAACTTAAAAACCTAAGGAAGAGATAAATAGTATTCCTTAAGTTGCGATTTAAAGCTACCAATAGATTGCGCGCGTTTAATGTTGAGAGGGAGAGAATTCCACAAACGAACGGCCTGGAACGTAAATGAGCAATTATAAAATTTGGAAGATGAAGATGGTACTTTTAGGAGCAATTTTTGAGAGGATCTAATAGAATTAAGATAAGAGAAACGCTCTTTGAGGTAGCGGGGAGTTGCAGGGTTAAAAAGTATAGAAAAGAGTAAAGAAAGTATGTGAGAGTTACGGCGGTGACGGATAGGGAGCCATTTGAGTTGAGAACGAAAACTAGAAACATGGTCGAATTTGCGTAATCCGAAAATGAACCGAATGCAGGCATTTTGAATACGCTCAAGCTTATTAAGTTGCTCCTCGGTTAGGTCTAAATAGGAGATATCTGCATAATCAAGAATGGGGAGAAGTAACGACTGAGCAAGCGCAATTTTAGTAGCATTTGGCAGGAAATTCCGGAGCCGTCTGAGAGACCCTATGGCAGCAAACATCTTCCTGCTCACTTCACTCACCTGAGGCACCCATGATAGACAACGATCCATGATTACGCCAAGATTTTTCACTTGGTTGGAAAAAGGAATTTGGATACCATCGAAGACTATCGGAGGGAGACTGAGAAAGTCAATTTTGGAGATTTGTTTAGCGCTACCCATCACAATTACCTGTGACTTTAGGGGGTTTACTTTTAAACCGTAATTTTGACTCCAATTTGATATGCGGAGCAGATCAAGATTCGTGGCTTCTATAACTGAATTGAGATCGCTATGCATACCCTGCGAATATATTTGAAGGTCGTCGGCATAGAGGTGATACGAAGAGGAGAGATCAAGAGTTATGGAATTAATGAAGATAGAAAATAAAAGAGGAGACAGCACACCACCCTGTGGAACACCAGCTGATGTGCTGTACCAGGAAGAACACGAAGAATCTAGTTTAATTCTTTGCCGACGACCAACCAAATAGCAGCGGAACCAGTCAATCGCTGCAGCCGATATGTTAAGAGACTGTAAGAACGCGAGCAAAATGTCAAAATCGACCGTGTTAAAGGCATTACTGAAATCTAGAAGTGCAAGAACTGTAAGCTTCTGGTCATTCATACCCAAACGGATGTCATCGGTAACCTTGACAAGAGCCGAGGTAGTACTATGGCCCGGACGAAAACCAGATTGAAATGGGTTTAGGAGGTCATTTCTATTCAGGAAGGAAGATTTAATATTTGGTGTTAAAATATTAAATTTGTTAACAGTATCTAAATGGTTTAAGGATGGTTCGTGAATGTAGAGTTCGCATTAATTGTAATTTAGATCAAGGCCGATAGATTTAAATTTGGTTTTGAGGGTCGAGAGGTCAGAAAGTACGGTATTTATGTCTCCTCCTACGGTGCCGTCGTCCAAATACCAGACATTAAATTTTGAGGTTAAATTTTGAATGATGGGATTTATCACCAAACTAAAAATGGCCGGCCCGAGGGGATCACCCTGCTGGCATCCAACTTCTGATGAGAGCTCGTGGTTGCGGTACATTAATTTAGTGGGATCTGCGTAGCAGTGTAGTAAATAATTATAAAGTTCTGGGATATGATTACTAATTTCAGCCAGCAGGGTGTCTCTGTTCACCGAATTGAAAGCATTTTTTACGTCTATTTTTAATAAAACTTGGCAATCATCAGTACTGAGGAAGGTGCGGAGCGCATGAACTGCGGCTTCGTACCCACCTCTTGTTCCAAAGCCTAGTTGAACCGGTTCAAACTTGCGCTGTAATTTTGATACGATGTGCCTAACTGCTATTTTGGACGCTAAGCGTCTGAGAGTAGACCCAACTGCTATCGGTCTTACACTGCCGTCTTTTTTAGTGAGAGCGATCAGGTTAGCTCCATAGAGAATGGGCACTATGTCTGGATTTATACGCCCACTCAACATTAGATTTATAACATTATTTAAGGACGTGACCAATTTTATACCGGTATCGCCGACACCATGTGCAGTGAGGTCTTTTAAATGTTGAGGGGAGATACCATCTAAACCGGCTGCAGACCCAGTTTTGAAGCTTGCAATTGCATTGGTGATATGCTTTTGTTTTATATGCAGGCAGTCTTGGATAGCAGTTGGTGGATCTAAGAAAGGAGGCGTGGAGGGGGCTGAGGGATGTTTCGAGCGCAGGGCCGAGAGAGTGTCAGGAGTGTCGGGCGATAAGGTATCACTTGAAAACAAAATGCGGGCAGCGCCTTTGAGATCTCCGTCGCTGATTTTAGCTTCAACAGCTTGTGCTAAATTAAATGACGAAGAATCGTCGTTTTTCTTGCTAATTCTTGGTATTGGTTTAGCGGGTAATTCAGAAGGGATAGAACAGTTATTTTTAATTTGTTGTGTTAGTGAAATTGATATCTCTTTATCATCAGCGTGTAGAGTATGGTACGCGAAAGTTAAGAGGTTGCGCCACGTGTCAAAACTGTTTACTTCTACACATTGATCAATTAAGAAAGACAGGCGGGTAGCGACGGAAATCCTGGCGCCCCGTGGAATCCTTTTTATAACAGGAAAGTTAAGTTTGAGGTGGCTAAGTTCCAGGTGCAAGTTACGTGAATATGATGGGTTATTAATCGGAGGTGGTGTGTGGTTTGGACCAATGACCGCGGTAGCATTAAGAGACGAGCAATTTCGGTGTTTTTTTGAAAAATGTATATTAAGGCCGCGGGAACTTTCGAAAGATTTTGAACATAAATGGCATTGGTGGACGGTCGAGATAGTGGGTTGGGTCGCAGCAAGCATCTATAAAATATGAATGAACTTATAAATAAAAATTACTTACTTAAAAACATTTAAAAATAAAGAAATAACTACTAAATAATACTAATTATAAAATAACACAAAACACAATATCAAATGTCTGTCACGGCAACGTTGTCAATGGCTGGCAGGAGCAGGACTGCGGTGCGCCGTCGCGGCCGGCGGCGCTCGGCGGAATCTAGGCCTTTGGCCGCCCGCCGCTGCTGCGCTGGGTTGCGGCTTATACGAGACCTTTATGGTTGGCGTATTACACATATTCCATGATTTATGAAGAGTACTAAGTTGGAGTGAAGGCACTTTGACATAAGTCAAGTCTCAAAAGATGTACATGAAAGATAAATAATCTTGTTTCCAAATATTTTTATGGTAAAATTTGTAATTTATATTTGTATTGTAATATTTAATTGAATTTGTTCCATAAACACGTTCAACAACCCCAAATTAATATAAATAAGTGGAAATTCGTAATAATTTTTAACAGTTTTTAAAGATGTTGCGGTTTAAAAACTTAAAATTTTAGGTAGTTTTTTTAATACCTCAAATGTATTTTCGAAACTTCAGTTCGATTACTTATGTTCTAAGAAGAAGAAAAATGTATAACAACTATATAGCTAAACGCATTTTTTCGTGCCTAAAATTACAAAAATCTCCCAAAAACTTGTTCCTTCCAAACAGTTTTCTGCAACTTTGTGGGCGGTGACGTCACAATCCTCACACTTTTTGTATGGGGCGTTTTGACGCGGCGCAGACGCCTAACGTATTTTCACATTTTTGACGTTTCAGGGCTATCATAGATAGTAGGTTTATTAGAGACATTTGAATCTACAGGGAAATAGAATCGAATGAATTCTTCCAAAAAAATCATGCATGTTCCTAATTGACTTTACAGAACAGAGAAGGGAGTTCATCAATATTCAAGATAGTCGACGCAAACAGGTCCTCCTTCCACGCACTACGGATTCCCAAAAGTACTAGTGGAAGGGTTTCAGTCCAACATTCGTCGGCGTGGTACATTTTGGAAGCCTTATTTAATTTTTTTAAATAATGAGTTTTAGACGTAATGAGGAGGATTTTAATAGAGTAATAGTTTTTTTTATAAAACAAATATTAAAATGAGTTTTTAACGTCAGTCAATGCACCTAGATTTTGAGCACTGCAAGCATACTAGACGGCCACAAGCTTGACAAGGGTAACGAGTTGAGCCACGATTCTATGACCTGATCCGCACTTATTTCACTAATTTCACCTTTTTGTCTTTTTTGTAAGGTAAGAGTTTTTAACGTCAGTCATTACACCTAGGTTTTGAGCACTGCAAGCATTCTGGACGGCCACAAGCTTGACAAGGGTAATGAGTTGAGCCACGATTCTATGACCTGATTCGCACTTATTTCACTAATTTTAACTTTTTGTCTTTTTTGTACGAGTATGAACTCGTGCCGGTGATTTTATTAATTGTTAACCTTTTGGCCATCGTTGGCATGTATACACGACAACGATAGACCGGTACACTGGCGCCGCTATCGTGTATACAAGACACAAATTCAAGCGGCCGGTATATGTGAAAAAAATGACAAATGTAATTTCTTTTACACTCATATTAATGCTTTAGGTATTTATTTTTTTCAAACATTTGCTTTTGAAGCAGATTTATAAATCCATTCTTTCATAATAAGGCTATCAAAAAATATGCTCCGAATTTCAATGTTTTTCCTGTTCCTCGTCGCCGTTGTCGTTTATACACGACAGCTAGGAATGAGAATGTTTACTCGATATAAAATATTCAAAATAAATATGAAATCACAAATACGTTTTAATTTAAGCATTTGAACACTTGTTAATTGGTGGTAACTAGTAACTAGAATAGCTTTACACGTGTAATTTACAAATGTAATTGTTATTAGCATATAAATGTTACTTTTTAGACTAATAGCTTTACACGTGTAATTTACAAGTGTAATTGTTATTGGCTGTGTTCTTACTCTATACTCTTATGAGCCACATTAGTAAAAAGTTGCAGGCAAAGAAATTAATAACAATAATATCACTGGATATAGAGGGAGCCTTCGACAGTGCATGGTGGCCTGCAATACGAGTGAGACTTGCGGAGGTAGGTTGCCCAGTCAACTTGCGACGGGTGGTGGATAGTTACCTGAGCGAAAGAGCCGTGGGCGTCAGGTATGCCGGAGAAGAGCATAGAATAGCACCGAAAAGGGATGTGTCCAGGGATCCATTGGGGGGGCCCATCCTCTGGAACCTGCTCATCGATCCCCTCTTAAGACTGCTGGGCTGGAGCAAAAGCAGGTATACCGCCAGGCGTTTGCTGACGATGTTGTGCTGGCGTTCGATGGAGACACGGCCCTGGACATAGCAAGACAAGCCAATGGCGCTCTCGCACGTGTGCAGGAGTGGGGTATCGACAACAAACTAAAGTTCGCGCCCCACAAAACTTGCGCAATGCTTGTTACAAGAAAACTGAAATACGATACACCACGCTTGCACATGGGCGGGATAGCCATTGCTATGTCCAAAGACATCAAAATACTAGGTCTTACCATCGATGAAAAACTCACTTTTAACAAACACGTCGGTAACGTTTGTAAAAAAGCACTTAACTTCTATAAAAAGTTAAGGAGAACGGCATGTGTTAGCTGGGGACTTCACCCCGAAATAATTCGCACAATTTACACCGCAGCCGTAGAATCGACAGTGTTGTACGCCGCGAGCGCCTAGGCACCAGCCGCGGAAAAGCTTGGTGTCATTAAGAAGTTGAACGGAATCCAAAGAGGATTCGTTCAGAAACTGTGTAAAGCATATCGCACGGTCTCATCAAATGCCGCACTGTTGCTGTCTGGGATGCTGCCACTTGACGCTCGAGTCCGGGAGGCCGCATCACTGTACAGGGCAAAGAAAGGCGCAACAGTGCTGGGGGACCGTGAGGTAGAGCGTATGGCACCAGCGCTTGAGATGCCTCACCCGGCAGAACGCGAAGAAATAAAAGTTATTCGCCTAACAACACAGGAGGATGTCTCAGCTAATAGTGAATACGAGACCCGAATATACACAGACGGTAGCAAGATTGGTGGCAAAGTCGGAGCGTCGCTCTCAATTTGGACTAGTGAGGCAAGAAACGAAGACCCGCAAGCTCACTCTATCTTCAATAACTAAAACTGAGTAAATTTGGGGTCGATAGAAATTTAAAATAATGTAAACAAACCCATTTATCTTCATCGTTTCGCATTCACGCAATTTTAAAGAACAACCATGATTTAATTCTTACGATTTAGATATAAACTTGTTATTTAAATTCATATTAGTAAAATAAACGTTAATTACTTATATTTCAGACAAACGAGGTTCTTCAAAAATATTTTTTTATGTGTTAATCCTGTTTTTGCCTAGAAAATAGAAATGCAGCCATATTTTACTCAATAGGAAGTTTCCACCTTGTTGTCATTATGTCAAAAAAATTAAGGAAATAAAATATTTTTCATTTTCATTTTTTTTTCTTTTTTTTCATTTGTTTGACTAATTTTATTTTTCTATTGACCACGAATATAGATGTATGGCTCTGCCAATTTGATAAATTTCCAAAAACTGAATCGACACAAAGCAGACAATAGGTAATAATGAAATTAATTTGTAAATTAGATAAGAAAATATTACTGTAAAATCGTAAAATACACTCTGCCTGGCTGATAATCCAGCAGTTATGTCGAATGAAGTTAAGGGTAGCTGGAAAGTAATCCAAACTCAATGGAACTGGGTAGTTTGGGGGTATGCCAGGAAGACTCTCATAAGTTTTCGACCTCGAGGACTTTGTGGAATTGGGGGGGGGGGGGGCAAAACTTATTTTTGTTCTTCAGTTTTTCTCTTATATTTGATAAACTAAGCACTTCTTGTGTACACCTTGTATGGCAAAGTTAAATGGCAATAAATTTCGCTGTTGAAAGTTAGCTGTCAAGCCAGATTTTCAGCCCAAATATAAACGAAAATACAGTCGAAAAAAGGTTATTAAAATTTAAAGAGTAGCTTATCTGTTTTTTTATCATTGCTATGTTAATTATGTCGATCAATCACCAATAATAACGTCTTTGAAAACCTATAACATCGGAACTTTGTGGATATACTATTTTTTGTTATGCTGTCAAGTGTCATCATCCATTAATAGCAATTAATGTATGATATTCTGTGGATATTAAGATTTACATATGAAGAGAGGCAAACAACAGGCGGCCTTATTGCTAATAAGCGATCTCTCTCAGACAACCAATTGATGTATTATTTTTTGTTAAGCTGTCAAGTGTTTATGACACTTGAAAAGTCATAAATTTACAGAATTGCTAAAAAATTATACTTCTGCCGCCATATTGGAATTTCAACAATAATTTGGCTGTATCTTCGTTAATATTTGGCCTGAAAATCTAATATGTCAGCTAGCTTTCAGGAAATGTATTGCTCTTTAACTTTGCCATTCAAGGTGTACACAAAAAGTGCTTAATTTATAAGATATAAGCGAAAAACTAAAAAAAATGGTTTTTGTCCCCCCTCCAAATTCCACAAGGTCCTCGAGGTCGTAAATTTGGTATGGAAAATAAATCAGTTAGTGTAATTTTTATTGGAGTCCCCCTTTGTACTTTATTACGTCGTTAACTTTATAAATACTCTTTTTCTCCCGTTTTAAACATTCAACTTAACCATTTTTGGTATGAAAAAAGAAAGTTCAGTGTGTTTAGTGCGGGGGCTCCGACCTCAAGCCCCCCTTTGACACTTGTTACGTCGTTATCTTTATAAATACTCTTTTTTCTCCCGTCTTAAATATTCAACCTTATCATTTTTGGTTTGAAAAAAAAATCATCAGTGTGTTTTTTTGTGCGGGGGGCTCCGCCTTCCCAGCCCCCCTTCCTCGCATGTCACGTGGTTAACTTTATAAATACTATTTCTTCTCCAGTCTTAAATTATTTAATTTTTTTGGTATGAAAAAAAACATTCAGTGTGTATTTTCTTAGTGCTGGGGGCTCCGGACCCCCCCTTTAACCATTATTACGTTGTTAACTTTATAAATACTAACCTACCTTACCTTAGAGTATGGTCAACGGCGCCTAGCCGTTTCAAATTCAGAGATTGCATATACATGAGAAAATTTGTCAAGTTCCGCCGTGACCGGGTGGTCTAGTGGTCAGGACGTCAGCCGCGAAAGCTGAAGACGCCAGTTCAAATCTGGCCTCGGACACCGGAGGGTTTGGTCACTTTTTCTTAAGTATATGACATCTATTTTCAGTTTATATATAGTAGTGTAACTACTTAAAAATTGCAAATCAAAAAATATTAAACAAAATAATTTGATTTGCTTCAAGATTCATAGATGGCAGCACCATCTCTCTCGCTATACCAGAATCACGTAAGAGATTCGGATAGGAGGTGCAAGCACGTACTGCGCATGCCCTTAGAGTATGGTCAACGGCGCCTAGCCGTTTCAAATTCAGAGATTGCATATACATGAGAAAATTTGTCAAGTTCCGCCGTGACCGGGTGGTCTAGTGGTCAGGACGTCAGCCGCGAAAGCTGAAGACGGCAGTTCAAATCTGGCCTCGGACACCGGAGGGTTTGGTCACTTTTTCTTAAGTATATGACATCTATTTTCAGTTTATAAATACTCTTTTTTTCTCCCGTCTTAAACATTCAACCTAACAATTTTTTGTATGAAAAAAAAATCGTTCAGTGTGTGCTCCTTTTTCTCCCATCTTAAATATTCAACCTTAGATTTGTCACTTGAACTCATTATATATATAAATACCGTCAACTGCTACAACTTTGCCTACGATGCTCAACTTTTCCTGGCTTGAAAAACATGGTATTCTTCACATGGTATTTATATCTTATTCCTGAGGTGGCTGGTGGCAAATTTAAATGTTGGTGGCAGAAAATATAGTTACCGTTTATTTAATGTTGTTTCTCCACTTTTTTTTTGGGAATTTTTGATGGTATCGACTCAAAATCACGAACTGTTTCGATTCCAGTATGATACGAAATGTCTCCCTTTTTTTATATATTTTTCATTAGTCCCATTCTCTTGCCGTCATAATAAGTCATAAGAATTTCGTGATTCTGAGTTAAGATCACCTAAAAAGTAATCAAATAAAAAAAAGTGGAATATCCAACTTGTAATAAAATGGCTCATAATTTTTATATCTCCTTGGCCCAAAAATTGGCATCTACTTTATCAGACGGATTGTTTGAAAAATTAGAAATCGTTTAGGATACTTTTTATAAAACGGAGAAAATAAAGTTAGGAATTACAAAAAACACTGTTAGCATTATTTTGACTATAGCGCCCTCTATTAGCTGCATTCGAGATTAACAGGAACACCCTGCGCCATTAAGGCTTTGAGTCAACTAATGTATAGTGGTAATTTTTTAAGATGTCGGAATCTTACTAAGGAGTTCTACCGACAATTCCGACATCTTAAAAAAATCGTACTATAGATGGCCTTGTTAATAATTACGAAATTTAAACTAAAAAAAATACAAAAAGAATGTCATGTGTGAGGGATCGAACCTGAGACGTGTTACGTATATAGTTACCGTTTATCAAACCGTCATACAACTGCACCACGTAAGGCTTAAACTGTTGCGTAAAATTAGGCTACGTATTCGACATATGATTTTCGCGAACTCACATGTCATTATTTCAGCGAACTCACAACAATCTTAAGCGCTATAGATCATCATGGCACTTAAGTTCTTTATATTTTAGCGAAAATGGTCTTAAGCGTCATGGATCGTAATGGCGCTAAAGCCCTTTATGCCGTTCCCACCATTTTGACAATTTCCAAAAAACCGCCACGTCTGAAAAATTTTACGTAACTAAAGAATCCGCTTATAAAATCTCACGGGAATCCTTTAAGAAATGCGACCTGTAGACGATAACATCCGGACATACGAAAGCATTTAGGCCCAAGCTGAAACGGAGAAAGTAACCACTGAAAATGTTAAAAATATAATAGTAAGTGATAAGAAAGAACAGTTCTTTAAATATTGTGCATATGTAGCAAACGATGTAATAAAAAGAAACAAAACAAGATAAGGAAATATGCTGTCTTAATATAATGAAGTATATTGAATATCAGCATAAAATAATGTAGACAGACAAATTAGAAAAAGTGAACCGCACAAGAATGTTAAAAGTAGATAAGTAGAAATAAGCAAAAGAATGTCTAGATATAACATGTATAAGTATAATTACAATTCTGTAAAATGTAAAACTAGAAAATAAGAACAATTTGTCAGATTTGTGACCTGTAATAAAGTAAACCTTGTCTCGTGTTAAAACCCTGAATAAATAAATAAAAATAAAAAGTGAATAGGTAGATAGATGGGAGTCCCACCCATAAATGTCAGAAAGACGATGAATGCTAGAAAAAACTGTATGGAGCATGAAAGTACGAGATGTATAAAAGCGAGAACTGATATGAAAGAGAAATTAGATACACAAAGACTCCACTCACCCCTATGGAGGAGCACAGAGAGAGAAGAAAAAAAAAAGGTTAATCGTATTAAAAAAGTTACACTAACACTGAGCATACGAACCACATACGTCAAGAACACAAATTAAACTATTTAGAAATATCGTATCCGTTCGTTCTTATCTATTTTGGTCGCGTCACTGCATGCTAGGAAAATACTAAAACCGGCGTTAAAGACTACCCACCAGAAAAAAAAAATATGAGCGAATAACAGTTTACGCGACGTACCTCATTCGTACGTCAGTGGTTAAGGGTTAAATTTAGACCCAAATATAGCACTAAATCGTGCAGAATGGAAAAAAAGGACAGGGAAGGCCAACCCCAAGTAAATAGGACAAGGCCCAGGAAGAAGAAGAAGAAGAATTAACAAATAAAAAAAACAGCAACGTGCGTGTGACCACGCATAATGGATGGTTACGTACCTTCAATGGAATAAGAATCAAACTAATACCAAAAGGTCGTATCTGATGCCTAAGGAAGAAATAGGAGATAATGAATGTTAAAAAAAAATTGCGTAAAAAGTATGTGAAGGCACATCTTCTATATCTTTTTTTATATTTTTTGGACTTACGGTTCAAAAGTTACAGGGAGGGGGCACAATTTTTCAGACTTTCGAAGCGATTATTTCTGAAAATATTCGTTTAATGTTAAAAGAAACCACGATATGTCAGTTTTAAGGACCTATCGATTGATGTGCATGTGCAACATGTTAATATTTAGTAAAATTTATTTATTTATTTAGTTCCATGTATGGAGCTCCCCACCTAAAATTATGTATTTCTGCAATTAAACTACATAACTAAATAGCGGCATACAAATATTAAGACACGACCGTCCGTCCGTTCGTCCGTATAGTATATAGATCTATACGACTTATAGTTTCGGAGTAAAATAGCTGTGACCATTTTATTCCGAAACTTTAATTCCTAACTTAATAAAAAGTACTTAGTAACTTAGTAATGTAGTTAAATTGCAGAAAAATATATAATTATGGGAGTGCCATCCATACATACCTATAACTAAATTTAAAAAATATATTTTTTTATTGTTTACATTCTAATGTTTTCTGATAAATTGATAAGAATTAACGTTGAAAATTTTTATTCAAACATTTTCTTGTGTGACTTTAATTAAAAATAACATTATTTAATTTGTGACTTACCTCTGTTAGTCTTGAAATATTGTAAATTTATTTTCATTTGTTCAAATAATTTTCGAGCGAGCAATGCGATTCGCGGACTCATTTAACAGTGATTTAGTCCGTAAAATATTTGAATTAAGAACAAATCTGAAACCGCTATTACCAGTTTGTTCTGTCAAATGGTTTGAATTGAGAATCGGGCTGGTTTGGGGCCCGAAGTGTCCCGAGGGACATCAAGCGACGTCGCTACTCCCGACCGCTGGTGTACAAATTCAATTTCGTTCGTTCTCCTATTTGCCCAGTCCATTTCGGTATTGCTAGGATAGTCTGTGAGATACGGGAGTGGATTTATTTTAGAGAAATTCACAATTTACAACAATGGTCTTTAGAAAGACACATATGCACTAGTACCAAACTGATGATGATAAGTGCACAGTCTTAATGGCGGTAGGCTCACAATTGTAATTTTATCCTATTTTTTTTTGTGTTGCCTGTTACAATTTTTTTCTGTGTTTGTGTCGTCAATCGTTAGCAATTAGTTAGTTCCCCACCAAAAAAAATGGTTTGACGTAAATTGATTTTCACCGCACCGCTCCGAAATACTCAATTTATTATTTAATAAGTATGTCGAAAGTTGTGTTTTATCCTCTAGATTGGAGAGCAATTTGAAGAAAGTCTTGACTTGTTTTTCATACTTATCTTATTAGCTTGTTTTGAATGATTAATATTGAATGCCATTCATTTAAATTACATTTTTGTTTGATATTTTACAGGTTATATTTTCCTCTCATTGAAATAAAATGAAATGAAATAGATTTATTTTCAGGCAACTAGGGGCCCATAGATAAATTACCCTTAAAACTTGCATATATAATATAAAATTAAACTAATAAACTATAATTTGTATGGTAATAAATATTTTATTACACTCGATTACGATCAGATTTTGTTAAACCTCTCTTGCCTTGGGGCCCTTATAGGCTCAAGACTTCACTTTTTGAATCGCTACGCTTGTGGCTCAATTTTCTACCATGTTGTAAATGATGTAACAGCACATTTGCCGCAGCAATATATTGATTGTTCAAAGCTGGAATTTCCAAGCCATGTCAAACTATCTGATGATAACTTTAATATACCGTCAGAAATTTCATGACTACTGTCAACTGATATATATTATCAGTCATTGCTGAATGATTGTGTCAAACTGCCCGAAGGCATGGTTTTGCAAAGCACCGTATTTGGCTACATTGTAGGAGGCAAAATAAAGTAACCGGGTAAAAGCTCAAACACTGCTCTGGTACCTAACTTTGCTACTAGTGACAGTATTAAATTAGAAAATGTTTTGTGGCAATTTTGGCTAGCTGTGCCAGAATTCCAACAGAAGGTTTCAGATGAATTTGAAAAGGCTGAAAAAAGATTTCAAGAGTCTGTTACTCTGAATAATAATCAATTTCAGGTTGACATATCGCTCAAATACCGTTTAGGTGAGCTAAACTTGGGTTACTCTTTTTCAGCTGCTTTAGAAAGATTTTATTCAATAGTGAGAAAATTTATGAAAAATGTAGAGTTGCTAGAGCAGTATAAAAAATTCATTGATGAATATGGTGAGATGGGTCATGCTAGGGAGGTTAATATCAACTCTTAATATAACATGATTAATGGACCAGTAAGCTTTTTAGCACATCATCCAGTTTTCAATGAGGCTAGTAAAAGCACAAAGCTTCGCATAGTGATGGACGGTAGCATGAAATCTAAAAACAAGCTCTCTGCCAATGACGTCATGCTGAATGGACCTGTGGTGCATGGTGAGTTGTTTAATATATTAATTTTGTTTAGAACATATATATTCACTCTGATATGTGATGTTCAAAAAATGTTTAGGTGCATTCTCATCAACCCTGAATATAGATGTCTTCAAAATATCCTCTGGCGGGACAATCCTGGCCAGCCCATCCGCTGCCTTAAGCTTCAGACGGTTTATAGGAATTAACTATCTGGGAGTTGAAATGATAAAGCCGGAGTACTTAATTATGAATGTGTATTACTACGCTCGCGACCGGGAGACGACTAAAGAGCGAGCTTAGCGTTGGACCTCCCGTAGGCGCGTGGAATGCTGACAACGCATAAGCTGTCCCTATAGTCGTCCCTCCCAAAAAATAAAATATTACAAAAATTTTCAAAAGAAACTTAAAATTAATACATGACAGAAGAATATCTATGTTTGGATTGACATCTGATTATAATCAATAAATGCATTTACATTTTTTTTAAGAATTTCATTGTGTCTGTTACCCTTTTATATTTAGGAATGAACCTCTAGTCTAAATAAAAATGTGCCATGAGTATAATATCGCGTCGTTGTAACTACTTGAAACTTGAGAGCGATAACAGAACACAATGTACTTGACAACATTCTTGCGTGTATAGGTACTTACATATAGAACAATGCTACCTGGTATTCATACCACGGTATGATATCTAAAAATAGAATTACATTTACTCTTATTTTAACACAATGACACCATTTGCACTGCACTTAAGAATGTTTTTTTTTTTAAATTATTTAATAGTTTACACTTTCAAATATATTTGTTGAGGCTGACTCGGAGTAGCCTGTACTCCTAGGGTCGGCTGTTGACCCTGCGCTGACACCTGGATTCGTCTAGTTAACCATTTGTTCGCTCTCCTCTTGCAACTACCGTAGAGGTAGTACAACAAAAATGTTGTTAATATTATAACAATCACCAGTAAGATGATGCTAAATGTATTCAGCTGGGTAGCTATCCCGGAAATATTAACAGATGCCTCTGCCGTTAAAGTATTAGACTTGTCCGTATTATCGGAGTCTTTTTTGCTGCCGTAATTACCCATATTTACGTATTACTTCGTGTGCAGTACAAATTATTGTAACAAATTTAATACAGTTTACAAATTATTACAATTAATGCATATTTGCAATAAGAAGCTTAACCTATTTAATTAGGTTTACTCATCACAAAACCTTACTGCTTTCTTAATCGCCCGTCCACTGCGTGTAACATAGGGTGCGACGCTATGCATAGGCGGAGCGATTCCGCTACCCGCTTGTGGGGTACTTGCTACAATTGTGTTTTGTGGTGAGTACTCCTTTTCCTTAAGTAAATAAGCAGGTTTTAACCTATCGATTGACATATTTACGTCGCGATCCTCTAATTGAATTTTAAAAACTTTACCTTTTCGCTCAATAACTTTATAAGGCCCCTCATATGGGGTTTGTAAGGATGATTTAGCAATGCTACGAACAAATACGTAGTTACAAGTCTTGAGGTCGGGACTTACAAAAAAATTGTTATCTCTGTGATGTGAAAAGGGTCTTGGTTTCAAATTTTTTATTGAATCTTTAATTTTACTTAACATAGTATGTGGCTCTGTAACATTTTTTTCAACATTAGCGTAAAATTCAGCTGTTAAGCGTATGGAACAACCATAAACCAATTGAGCGGCACTAACACCTGTATCTGATCTAGGTACCGTACGGAGACCTAACAAAACCGTGCTCAATTCAGTAACCCAAGATGTATTTTTCATTCGTGCTTCTAACGCTGCTTTCAAAGACCTGTGCCAGCGTTCAATACAAGAATTACTCTGTGGGTGGTATGGTGTAGTTCTAAGCTTTTCGGTTCCTATATACTTCATTAACTGTCGAAAAAGATTACCTTCAAACTGCTTACCCTGATCACTAGTTAAAGTAACTGGACATCCAAATCGCACTATCCATCCGTCATAAAGAGTCTGTGCTACCGTTTCTGCCGATATGTTTTGCAATGGAAACGCTTCCGGCCATCCGGTAGCTCGGTCTATAATGGTAAGACAATACCTATAACCTTCAGATGAAGTAGGAAGTGGTCCTACTAAATCTGTATGTATATGCTGAAATCTGTCTACTTCTGGAATTTGACCTAGAGTTGACTTGGTATGTCGTGCTACTTTAGCTTTCTGGCATTGAACGCAGGTTTTCGCCCAAAGACCTACATCCTTGTTCATATTCGTCCAGAAAAACCTATCAGAAACCATCTTACGTGAAGTTCGTACCCCTGGATGACTTAAATTATGAATGTTTCGGAAAACATCGCGTCGAAACTGTTCAGAAATGTACGGTCTCGCATTACCTGTAGATATTTCACAGTAAATTTTATAAGTACAGTTAGGCAACATAATTTTCTTGAATTGCAATCTATCATTTTGTAATAAAGTTTTTAATTCGTCATCGTTTTCCTGTGCCTTTGCTATCAAGGAAAAATCAATTGCAATATTTTGGAAGTCAACAATCTCGATTCTAGACAATGCGTCAGCAACTACGTTGTCCTTACCTTGTATGTGCCTAATATCAGTAGTAAACTCACTTATGAAAAGTAATTGCCTTGTTCGTCTCGGTATCTCTTTGTTATTATCTGTATTCACTGTACTAAACGAAAATGTCAAAGATTTATGATCTGTAAAAATTATTAGTTCTCTGCCTTCATGCAGATACCTAAATTGTAGTACAGAAAGATAAATGGCAAGAAGTTCCTTATCGTAAGTACTATATTTCATTTGCGCTGCTGTTAACTTCTTAGAAAAATAAGCTAACGGTTGCCATTTACCTTCTACATATTGTTGTAACACAGCACCAACACACGTGTTGCTAGCGTCTGCATATAGAGAAATAGGTACCGTGGGAAGTGGATAAGCTAATGTAGCAGCGTTCTGTAAGCTAAGCTTACATTGCTCGAACGCTTCGTCAGCTTCCTGTGTCCACACTATAGGTGTTTTGTCGTTACGCTTTGCTTTGTGAATATACCTGAGCAATATTTCTTGGTATTTTACTGCGTGTGGCATATGTGGTCTGTAAAAGTTAATCATGCCCAAAAATGTTCGCAACTGATTAACAGTTTTTGGTTTAGGATACTCTTTAATAGCTTGTACCTTACTTTCCAGTGGTTTGAACCCTTCAATTGACACCTCGTAACCTAGGAACTCTAATTTCTTTTCTTTAAATGTGCATTTCTCTAGGTTAATAGTAATACCAAATTCACTAAGTCTCTTAAATAGTTGCTCGAGATGGCCGTCATGTTCTTCCTCAGAGAGAGAAGCAACAAGTATGTCATCCAAGTAGCAATACACAAAGTCAAAATCTCTTAAAACGGTATTATTCATGAACCGCTGGAAAGTCTGGCACGCATTGCGTAAACCAAAACTCATTCTGGGAAATTCGTATAAACCAAATGGCGTCGTAATCTAAGTTTTCTCCACGTCATCAGGATGTATCATGATGTTATGATAAGCTCTACGGATGTCTACACAAGAAAATATGGACTTACCCGCAAGTAAATAGGTGAAGTCGTGCACTCTCGCAATAGGGTAGCGATCCGGCTTCGTGACCGCGTTCAGAGCTCTGTAATCACCACACGGACGAATACCTCCGTCTTTTTTTGTAACAATATGCAAAGGACTAGACCACGGACTCTTTGATGGTCTACAAATACCCATCTCCTGCATATTTTGAAATTCCTTTTTTGCTTTTTCATACCTATCAGGAGGCAGCTGTCTAGTTCTTTGGTGTGTAGGAGGCCCTGTTATCTCAATATGATGATAAGTATTGTGTTTAGGTGCCTCAATAAACGACAACGGCTTTAATATGTCTGGGTACTTGAGCAATAAATCATATGCCTTATTATCCGTACCTACTAAATTAATTGATGAGTCAGTATGGTTTATGATTGTGCCAATTACAGAAATACTTGTCAAATTATCAATTAGTCGTTTACCAAACAAATCTACCAGCAACCTATAATTACGCAGAAAATCTGCACCTATTATAGGTTGTTTGACGTCGCACACAATAAAATTCCATTTAAAATTACGTCTTAAATTTAAATTCAACGTCAAGGTAACATATCCATACGTCCTAATTTCGGTATTATTCGCGGCATATAATTTGCAATGTACTGGTTGTAACGAGTCTTTACAAAATTTTAAGTTCTTTGGAATTACACTCACATTTGCACCAGTATCGATCAAAAATTTAAAATTTGAATATCTGTCTGTTACACTAAGGCGATAATTATTTACCGTTGTGCAGGGTTCCGCCGAAAACGTCTGCACCTCATCTAGTTTCCCGTCGGCGGTTGACCTTTCCAGCTGCAAGGCTGTACACACTTGTTGGCCCTCGTCTTGTAGCGGAAGTGGTAGAAACACAGCCAATCAGGGTTGTTAGGGGTCCTTCCAGCGCGGCTGTTGCTGCGCGAGCGACTACGCGCACGCCCTTGGCTGCGGTTCCTCCCTTGGCTCCTACCTTGTTGACTGAAACTGGCTAAGTCACTGATTCGATTGTTGATCTTCGCTAATTCTGCTGTTATGTAGTCTATCGGCGTCTGTTCCGAGGTCCCTTGAATAGTGGCGACCTCATTTGGCTTAAACGTCTCTAATATTTTGTCGGCAATACTTGCCAAACTCTCAATATTCTTTGAATCCGCCGAGGCAACGACGGCCCTCACCGACGGTGGTAAATGCCCTTGCCAGAAGTATATCAAGGTCTCTTCTGGAATTTTATCGCGCGCGAGATCGCGCATCTTTCTCATCAATTGCGACGGCCGTTGGTCCCCTAGCTCCATATCTGACATGAGCTGCTTTAACCTTTGGGCTTCGGTTTCCTCGTAAACACTGAGCAACCTTGCTTTTAAGGTTTGAAATTTATTCGTATCCGGCGGCTTTTCTAGTATATCTGCTACTTGCTGAATTGCTTGTTTGCCCAATTTTGCAATCACTATGTTGTAATTTGACTGATCTCCTGATTTTTGTTGGTCTAAAATTGCTTCGACTTGCAAGAACCATAGTCTTGGCTGGTCCTGCCAGAAGTCTGGAATCTTCGATGTTAGCGTAATCGCCGACAACTCTATCGTTGTCGCGGTTCCCGGTAGTGGTGGTGGGTCTGGAGCCATGCTGCAGCACCGTTAAATTTGCTTCCGTTTACCCTGGAGCGCGGGGAGTTGTCTGCCCGATAGCGTACGGTAACACACGCGAACGCGTAACGATATACGAACGTGACTCAACCAGAATTCCTTTATAGTTTTATACACAAAAATCACTTATAAGTAGTTCACTGCTATTTAAGTTCAAAGTACACTTAATGTTCAAAGTCAATAGTCGGGGTCACCAGTTATATAGGAATTAACTATCTGGGAGTTGAAATGATAAAGCCGGAGTACTTAATTATGAATGTGTATTACTACGCTCGCGACCGGGTGACAACTAAAGAGCGAGCTTAGCGTTGGACCTCCCGTAGGCGCGTGGAATGCTGGCAACGCATAAGCTGTCCCTATACGGTTACATATGGTCTAAAGAGCTCTACATTTCTAACTACCAGGTGCTTAGTTGAACTTGTGAAATTATTTGGAAATAATTACCCGCTTTGCGTCTCAAGCTATTTTGAATAGTACCTATGTGGATGACGTGATATCTGGCACAGACAATATCATTGATCTTTACCACCTTAAAATGAATTGATCGATTTATTTAAATTAGGAAACTTCAAATTACATAAATGGTGCTCTAGCTACCCAGCTGTTCTGGACGATCTGCCAGAAAATTTAAAATATTTTGAGCAAATAAATCTCGATTCTAGTATTGTTATAAAAACTTTAGGTCTAAAGTACGATATAATGCCTTTATATCAGATGCCTTTACCTTTGACAGTGCTCTCTATAATGAGGACAGCAATCATACTAAGAGAAAAGTACTTTCTTTTATTGGGAAATGTTATGACCCTTTAGGTCTCATCGCTCCTATTATAGTTGTAGCAATAGTTATTTGTGCAACAAGAGAGGAAAGTTGGTTTTTCTTGCGAGGGACTCAATAACACGAGATGTAAAATAACATTGCTCTCGTGTGACACATACAACTTTTCACCTCAGGAGGCCAATTCTCGGGCCGTTCGAGATGATCTCTATTAGACATATCTCGAAAAAAAATGGCGAATGTCGAACGAAAACTTATTTGCGTATTCTCGAAATCTCACACTCGAGATATGTCTACTCCCAGCGTTCGAGATGCAACAAGTGATCGTAGCGATCGAGATGGTGTTATCACTGATTTTTTTGACATTTTATCTGCGACGGCAGGAAATTTCGAGAGGTTAGTAGTCGGCCGAAAGTGAAATTAAGCTACGCAAAATAAATATTTTATTGAAATATGTCGCTCTACGCAATGGAGTTAGTTGAAAACCTTATAAACGTCGCCCAAGTTTTGGCGGACAATGCAAGACGAGGCGCACTGTCGCGCAAAAATGCGTTTGCATTGCGGGATGTTTCATTTATGAAAATTTTTAGGCTCTTACTCGTACACTAATCAAACATGATTTCGGAAAACACAATATTTTAATTTTAGGTTTTATGTGCTTCATATCTTGCCATGTCTAAAATAGAATATTACTTAAATATAATATGAACGCATTTTGTTGAAACAGTTGATGCAAGACTGGAAATAATACGTCAAAAAATCTTAACTTACGCCACTCCTTCCACTTCCTCTTAGAACCGGGTATGCTATTTAGCTCCTCGGCGATAACACTCCACCGTCCTTCATCTTCTTTTTTTAGAAAAGGAAGCAGAAAACTTTCCCCGCCGCAGTTCCTCATCGGCTTCCACTAGCGCGATAAGACGCACTTTTTGCACTGCAATATATTTTTTTTTGCCACTTCCATATTATTTTCACAAACTAATAAGTAATAAAATAACTCAGTAATAAGGAGCCACTAACTACGTTTTCGTTTAGCAAGCCAAGCTGTCAAATAAAAAAACCGGCCAAGAGCGTGTCGGGCCACGCTCAGTGTAGGGTTCCGTAGTTTTCCGTCCGTCACAGTAAGTGACCCCACTTAAGAGTTAATAACACCGCCATGTAGGATATGATACGAGAGTTCCACGTACAGCGACATCTATCGGCAAATTAAGTAAACTATTGCGCGCGAGCTTAAAGTATGGAAGATGATTTTTATGGAATAATTCTTTATTGCGTGAACCGATTTTCACCGTTTTTACTTTATTTGAAAGCACGTCATTTCATTGTAATTTTGTAGAAATTACAGGTACAATAAACACCTGCTTATACGGTTAAATTACAAACTTAGTTCAGAAATTATTTTGTAATTTTTTTTCAAAAACTATTCATCCTATCGAGTTCAAAATAATTTTCCTAGAAAGTTTTTATAAAGTTCTACTTTTGAGATTTTTTTCACATTTTTAAAACTTATGGTTCAAAAGTTAGAGGGGGGGGACGCATATTTTTTTACTTCTGGAGCGATTATTTCCGAAAATATTTACATTATCGAAAAATGATTTTAGTAAACCCCTATTAATTTTTCTATCCAACAATTCAAATACCTATCCAACAATATATCACACGTTAGGGTTGAAATGAAAAAAAAATTACTCCCCACTTTACGTATAGGGGAGGTACCCTAATAAATTTTTTTTTCCACTTTTTATTTTACCACTTTGTCGGCGTGATTGATATACATATTAGTACCAAATTTCAGCTTCCTAGTGCTAACGGTCACTGAGATTATCCGCGGACGGACGGACGGATGGACGGACGGACGGACGGGCAGACATGGCGAAACTATAAGGGTTCCTAGTTGACTACGGAACCCTAAAAAAGCGCGATTTTGCGCTCCATTTCTCGTAGGTGTATTAGCGAGCAAACATTTAAATATTTTTGATGTCATTGATGCATTTGAATGTTAATTGATGGTTTTAATGTGTTAACACACCATAACAATGCATTATATTATTGTAAATTAATAACACTTTTGGTTTTGGTATAAGAAATATTTAATTTAATAGAATGTTTTAAACTCGATTGAAAACAAACACAATCGAGAAAAACGGAACGCGTTTTGTAACAGACATTGAGATCGCCATTCGACATTAATATCTATTGTGCCCCAGAATACGAAATTTTGCATCCTTCGAGATTTTGGTGAGATTTTCAATAGACATTACGTCCTTCGAGATCATCTCGAAGAGTGATAGTCTCGAACGGCCCGAGAATTGGCCTCCAGTAGTGAGAACATATTAAAGGTTAAAAATATGTATTTCGAATTTGTAATAGACCCCGAAATATGAAGTGGCAGTTCATGGCCTTCACTAAATTAAAAAACTACTTTGTCTCACTCCCTGGAGTGACGAAAGTCGCACTTTCGTCACTGTGTATTCGCAGGGAAGTAGGCTTGTTCGAGCTGCTGAGGTGAAAAAATATTTATGCAGGTTCTGTGGTCTCTGCCCTTGGGCTAGGATACAGCTTTGCCGGATGCTCAACTTGAGGCATGGAACAAATTTCTTGCCAATTTAAAATTAATGGGTAAAGTTACATTACCTAGGTTAGTGACATAGCCGCGAATGTCAGTTGGTAGAGTTAGTAGGTTACGCTGATGCGTCTTTCAAAGCTTTCGGTTGTTGCATTTATGTAAGAGCTTTCAAATCAGACGGAAGTGTAGAGTCGAGGTTGCTTTGTGCCAAATCAAAGGTAACACCATTGGCTAAAAGCCTTACAATCTCACAACTGGAGCTTAATAGCGCTCTACTATTGGCTCAGCTAACATCTAGTTAGCGAAAAGCTCAAAGTTAGATTTCCGCATAACACATATCTCTACAGTGATTCACAAATAGTGCTGTACTGGCTTAAGTCTCAAAAAACAATAGTCAAAACTTACGTTAATAATAGAATCAAGAAAATACTTGAGTTCCTTAGCTCAAAAATATTGGATAATTCATTAACTATCCCATTGGATTAGGGAAGTAAAAAAGGTAGTGAATAAATGTGTCACGTGCTCGCGTCTGAAGGCTGAAGCTGCAAAGCAGCTGATGGGCTCGCTACCTGCAGAGAGAATTACAGCTAGTAAAGCTTTTCACTATGTAGGGGTTGATTTTTGTGGTCCATTTAGCACGACCATCGCTAGAATACGTAAGCCTCTTTTAACTAAAAGCTATATTGCTCTTTTTGTATGTTTCGCCACGAAAGCGATACATGTAAAGTTAGTGTCGAACCTTACCACTGAAGCCTTCCTAGCATGTCTTGATCGCTTCATATCTAGACGTAGCATGCCCAATGTCATTTATTGTGACAATGCTAAAACTTTTAAAGGTGCTGCAAACCAGCTAAAAGAATTGTATGACTTACAAAGTTCAAATTAACATAGAGATTCTGTATACCAATATTGTAATAAAAATATATTTCATTTAAGTTTATACCAAGCTACGCGCCTCAATTCGGAGGTCTCTGGGAAGCTGGGGTTAAGAGTGTCAAATTCCATTTAAAACGAGTGGTTGGCAACCATTGCTTGACCTTTGAAGAATTATATTCCGCGGCAGTTCAATTTGAAGGGATTTGGAATTCGAGACCCTTGCTGACCCTGGACCCGAATGAGGGCAAATATTTGTCACCAGGTCTTTTTCTTATTGGAACGGCGATAACAAGTTAACCTGATGTTGATTTAAAGGACATTCCCGTTAATCGCTTAAGAAAGTTTTGGGATATTGTGACCAGATTAAAGCAGGATTTCTGGAAAACGTGGTCTAGAGACTACCTTACTCAGTTACAAAGTCGTCCCAAGTGGAAACATGACGTACCAAACTTAAAAATTGGTGACTTGGTTCTTGTAAAAAATTTAAACACTGCACCACTGTGTTGGCCTGGTCCATATAGTTAAGATATTTCCTGGAAAAGATGATAGAGTAAGAGTGGCCGAGGTGAAAATAGGGGATAAATTGTATGTCAGACCTATTACCAAACTGTGTCCTTACCTCTTGACTAAATTAATTAATTATTTTGTTAAATCAACTCTTAACTCTCGTCTTAACTCATGATCTACCTAATGTAAATTTAGCTCATCTCGCCCGGCCCAATTATGTTCAAGACAAGTATGAACATAGCTTTATAAAAATATTTTGTAAAAATGTTAGTTTTTAAATAATATTTGTTGCTTGTAACAATTTAGAAGGAGTTGGTCTATGGCCTTCTGCCAGATCGCTCTCTGCTTTCTGTGCCATTATATAACGGATCGTATGTGCATTTTGTAATTTAGCTTCAATAAAGCTAATTTTGTTAATTTACTAATCGCAGTTTGATTCTTACAATAATATTTCGCTGCCCAGGGTCTCAATATGTGTAACATAAAACGACCACTTTGCTCCCTTGTATAAATAAGTATCTTATTTCTTTCTTTCACACGTGGATTTTGTAGCGGCAGTAAGTGAAACTAGCACCAAAAAGGTCATTATGTCGAAAAAAATTACGTTAATGCTACCAATCCTGTCATTGTCACGGTCACTGAGGACTTCAATTCGACTGGCAAAGTTGGTGCAAAGTTAGCAGGGTCTGAATATAAACACTTTGGTGGCATTCAAATATTTACTGATGCGAAGTTACAGGTGTAGTGAGAAATGATTTTCCTTCGGGAAAACGCGGATCTTTATCGGAATACGATGACACCCCAACTGTAAATGAATGATCGTATTAAATGAGAGACATTTTCATATCCAATTAATATGGAACTATATTGTTTAGTGTCAAAAATGTCAAAATGAATAATGTTTTTGTATAATATAATTAATATAGAAATGTTACAACCACCTTCTGTAACTTTGAAAATACTCAGTTTTATTGTCATAAGTAAACAAAACATTATCTCCACTTTAAAACATAAAGTACAACAAAATAAAGCTTATTGGGAAATATTTACAATAATAAAACTCAATACCTGCCTACTTAAAAACATCATCTACTTACGATGAAAAATTTTATGTCATTGGCGTCCCTCTCGCACCTAAGTAAATACCCCGCGTGTGAAAGGGATGCAAACGACATGAAGACTTTTATACTAAGCCCGTTAGTATACTAATAGGTACCAAACATTAAAATTTTACCTACTGCATATTTGGATCTATATTTTCAGCATTTTCCATTTAACAATCTAAGTAACAGTCAGACATGTCATCGTCAGATTCGTCAGTGTTCATTTACGTTAGTTACAATTCTATTAATGTGATCATCCATCGAGTGTTCCTGTGAGCGATATTCATTTTCACATTTGATAGCATGATCACAAAATTTCTTCTATTCATCCGAGCCAATCATATTTATTTTTTCTTCAATCATTTTTTTTTCTGTACTCTTATTCATGTCTATGTTCCTTATTGATACGTAACCTTTTATCTATGACCATATATTTTCAATAGGGTTGAAGTCGGGATGGTATGGCGGTAACCTTAACACTTCGTGTCCATGTTGATGTAAAATTTTGTCAATGGAATATCCTACAAAGTTTTCTTTTTGTCGACAAATTATTTCGTATAGTTGTATTTTGGTTAATGATGATTGATGAATTATGGGGAATATTGAATAAAGAATAAGAATAAGGAATAAAAACATTTATTTGTGACGCTAAATACATGAACGTTGAGAGACAATAACAATGAAAACAAAAAAAAATGAACGTGCATCACAAAATGGACCTAACTCAGCATAATGCCAGCTTAAAAACCGGCGCTGGTCTTCCGTAGGGCCCATTCGGTGATGCCACGACAGATAACACACAATATTACCCAAAACCACAAAAACCACACAAAACGAGAACATGAAAAACAAACACACTTAATTTACGTTATTCATAAACGCAATCATTCCACATCAATGTCAATGTCAGAGATTTCCTCACTTGCCGCAGTGACAGTGACAGTTTACGAAACGAAACAAAAGTGCGAAGCCCATTTCATGGAAAGCTAATCAAACCGTACATACATAGAAAGGCGAACAATTAAATTAGTTGGAACGGGATAATGCCATACTTATGTTAGGTACTTAAAGCGACTTGGCTATTCGGGTCTGCAGCTTAGTCAACAAAAATAATTTTATCCCAAAGCAAACTAATCTAATGATTAATTTAAGTGATTATGGCAGTGCTGATGAGACATAAACTAGAAGGTAAGTAGGGCTCCACATATATACAATTTTATATACAACTTGTGTCATGACTCAAAAATCCCTGTGTTTCCTGGTGTGCATACATAAACTTTTTGAGTTTGTTTCTAAAAGAGTCAGCATTTTGCAGGTACTTAAACGGCGGTGGGATATTATTCCAGCATTTGAAATGAAATTTTTTACAACTTGAACAAATAGTACTCAGCAGTTAACATGTTATACATGCTAGAGCGATCACAGAAGCCAACATATCAGAAAATTGTAAACAGTTGTTCGAACTTCAAGACTACGACATTCATACTCAGCTCCGCACCGACAAGAGAGGTGGAGGCATAATCCTATACGTTCATAATACTGCACACTTTTATAGGAACCTAACGAAAACCATATGCTTCGAATGCATCGCAGGAGAATTAGAAATGATCAAGGTATGAAATCAACTTTTATCACTACGTATCGACCGCCCCACCAAAATAAAACTATATTCACACAAGAATTATCACAGCTGGTTTTACAGTATCCACCACGAAATACATGCATCTTGCTAGGTGATATGAACATTGACTTAAAATCCAGCTCCCCCGCAGGAACAAAATACCTAAACCAACTGTACGAAGCGGGCCTAGAAAGTGGCATCAACCAATATACCAGGATAGAACAACGAGGAGAGGCCGTAACAAAATCATGCATCTACCACGACCGTGTTCGTGCGTAGCATCAACTGCAGCGAAGTGTACACCGGGGTCGTCAACTGCGCGCTCGCCGACCACCTGATCACCGGTTGCGTAACCGCGTACGACGCCGATAGTAACCAAAACAAGAGCTTCTATCGACAGCAACAAGCTTGTCATATGTTATGTAAACAATGCTATTTCTAAAGTACTAAATTGGATCAATGCTAATATTTTTGTCGTTAAAAAAAAAAACCGGCAAAGTACGATTCGGACTCGCGCACCGAGGGTTTCCTACAAACTTGTAGGTATATAAGTAAAAGTTCACCCATTGCGTTGACATAGAAGTTTGATTTTATTACAGCTTAAAGGTATTATAGACCTGAGTATTTGATATGAATTTCAATTTAATACCTCTACGCGTTAATGAGGAAAGGGGTAGTAACTTTAAAATTATTAAAAACTAGCCTTTTCCCGCGGCTTCGCCCGCGTACTATAAGTACTCAAAAAAAATAATCCTATTTTTTCTCTCAACTCAACCGAACAAAGTCCGAAAATCAACATGGGTATCGACCCATCGACACATTTACCCCTTTTAGGGGTAAATGTGGTAAATGGGTAGGGAATTTTCAAAAAAACTGAAACACGTGTTTACTCATTTATCGTTAGTAATACTCCTGGGAAGTTTCGGATAAAATAGTCTAACAAATCTTGATTCGCCATACAAACTTTGGACCCCCATTTTACCACCTTAGGGGGTGAATTTTGAAAAATCCTTTCTTAGTGCATCCCTAAACCTTATAAGTAAGTAACCTACGTGCCAAATTTGGAATCTATAGAACCAGCGGTTTGGGCTGTGCGTTGATATGTCAGTCAGTCAGTCAGTTTCTTCTTTTATATATTTAGATATTTCTATTACATGATGTAACGAAAAGTTTACGGTTTTCGCAATTTTTCCTTTATCTGTGCTATAAGACGTTGCTTCGTATCAAATTTCAAGATTCTGAGTTCACGGAAAGTACCCTGTAGGTTTTGATTCCCTTGCGAGTTTCGAAAAGGCTATAGCCGGGTAAGGTAACAACAAATGCCCCAGGCGTTATTAGCCAATCTATTTATCCTATGTATTGATCATAATACTAGTTTTTTTTTATTAATGGCTTTTACTCCTCGCCTATTTTAGCGAGGTGAATTATGCCAAATGTCAAGGTACGCTTAGGATTTTATTCATTTTCGTAAAATAAAATAAAAGCAACGTTGTTCGGTTAAGGCCTTGTTGATTGTAAAGTGGTAGCCTCCTTACAAATACGTGGGTGGCCGTGACACCGGATAACCGTTTGTTCAACTAAAGGGTGGTTACTCGCGTTTCGGGACTAATTTTTCATTAGCTGCACACTTGTTCGTTAGGTCACCGCACAAAAAGCTATCAATATTACACACTGAACTACGTAAATGAGCAAAAAACAAAAAACTATTCCAAAGACGACGCAGCCATCTTGAAGCTCAAACGATTATCCATAATCATCATCATCATCATATCAGCCGAAAGAAGTCCACTGCTGGACATAAGCCTCCCCCAAAGAGTGCCACAATGACCGGTCCTGCGCCACCCGCATCCAGCGGACTCCCGCGACCTTCAGCAGGTCATCAGTTCACCTTGCGGGGGGTCTACCCACGCTGCGCCTTCCGGTTCGTGGTCGCCACTCGAGAACCTTTCTGCCCCAACGGCCATCGGTTCTACGAGCAATGTGCCCCGTCCACTGCCACTTTAGTTTAGCGATTCGGAGGGCTATATCGGTTACTTTGGTTCTGCTGCGGATCGCCTCATTTCTGATGCGATCACGCAGAGAGACTCCAACCATAGCTCTCTCCATTGCCCTTTGGGTGACTTTGAGCTTTCTTATGAGGCCCATTGTAAGCGACCACGTTTCAGTATCATATGTCATCACTGGCAACACACACTGGTCAAAGAATTTCGTCTTGAGACACTGAGGAATATTGGACAAAAAGATGTGCCGTAGCTTCCCGAACGCTGCCCAACCGAGTCGGATTCGTCGATTGACCTCTTTCTCGAAGTTGGATCTACCTAACTGGACAGTATCCATAATACTAGTTAATAATCTGCCAAGTTTTATGTCATAATTATTGACAATATCCTTGAAATGTCACTTCGAAGTTTTTTTTTACTTTTCAAAGTATTTTAAAAACTACTGGTCCGTTTTTTTCGTAATTCACGTATGTTGTTAATGACTTGAAAAGGAATGATTATGCAAAAAACCAGATGTCTCTAGGTCAACATTAACTTGTTTTTTTTTAATGTCAAATATTTCAAACATTTTTTTTTTGACACTTGTGACTTAGCGACACCTACATTTTTAGGGTTTCGTAGCCAAATGGTAAAAAACCGAACCCTTATGGATTCGTCATGTCTGTCTGTCTGTCTGTCTGTCCGTCCGTATGTCACAGGCATTTTACTCGGAAACTATACGACGTATCTGAATAAAATTTACACATAAGGTGTATTTTATATGCAGCTACTTAGTTATGAAGTTAAATTTGAAAAAAAAAAAATTTTTTAGGGGGGCGCTCCATACAGGTAACTAAATAAAAAAAAATTAACCAAATATCAACATGTGACACATCAATCCAAAGGTTGTCTGGAAGAAATCGCTCATTAGCGATAAGACCGCCTGTTGTTACCTCTACCTACATTTATCTAATTGTAAAATTTGTGCTTGTAACTGTATGAGGTGTGCAATAATAGTACATTACTTACCTAGGGCTGTAAAAAAAAGAAAGCCCGAAATCGCAGGTATTTGGGACCCGAGCCGCAGGCGAGGGTTGTAAATATGCGATAGAGGGCTTTCTTTTTTACTGCCCGTGGTGAGTACATAATTTTACGTCCCCACCTGGCCATAATGCGAGTTACACATTATGGCCAGGTGTGACGTAAAGAGTATTTATTATTTATTCTTATTATCAATCGATAGGTCTTTCAAAATAACATTGAGGTTTCTTTGACTATTTTGTGATTAAGTGAATATTTTCTGAAATAATCGCTTCGAAAGTCAGAAAAGTTGTGTAGCCCCCCCCCCCCCCCGTAACTTTTAAACCGTAAGTTCAAAAAATATGAAAAAATGTGAAGAGATGCGCCTTATCATATACATTCAACGAAAATTGTTTTGAACATTATCGGTTCAGCGATTTTTGAGTTATCTCCAAAAAACTTCTTCCATAGGCATCAGATACGACCTTTTGTTATTATTCCATTGAAGGTACGGAACCCTCCTATGCGTGGTCCGACACGCACTTGGTCGGTTTTTTAAATACTGATGTGACATCTCTTTCCGTACTTATATATTTCAAATGAATTGGGTTGAAGCAACATTGTGATTTCTTAAATAATCTTTAGGTACCTAATCATCTAAGAGCAGTATTGAAGAGGTTACAACAAAAAGTATTGTTCATTAATGCTGGCTGGTTATTATAATACTTTTAAATCCCGAGCATATATTTTTTGCCAATGATATTCGTTTCTTTTGTTTTTTAATGTCGATATTTTTCGCCCTGCACCTATTTCATTCAAGATGAACAACGCTTCTTTTTTGAACTCGTATGGCTCTCATAAATGAAACATTTCATTGCCGACATGAACAAAAAAGCCTCTATTATTCTGTATATAAAAAATACAAGATATACTTGGAAAGCAACTTGAATTGGAGTTGGATACGAATTTTACACACTCTGTGTTTGAAAATACATTTACTTTTTATATTGCTAGCGAACGCTCCGCGCTTTATGTATATTGTAAACTGTATTTAGTCATCAAACAAAACAAGGATTTGGCTTTGTGCAGGTATCTGTGTTGAAAATCTTTTGCAGCCATAATAGTTACTAAGGCAAAATAACAGTTTCATTACATTTCCCGTTAATTTTAACCTTGACTGTACATAGGTTTTGTACGTTTACCTGTTCTTTGTAATTATTGATCCCACCAAAATTATAAATGTAAAAAAAGGAGAACCAAGTTCAATACAAAAATTATGCTTGGCTGTGGGCTTCGCCGCAAAAAGAATGAAGATCTAAATGAGTGCCAAGTTCTATGCAAAATCCAAATATGTATTTATAGGAACAAAATAACATTATGAACAAGTATTAAACTCTATTTATTTTGCTTTATTGGATACCTATAACAATTGCTGTTATTTAAAAATGTGAGATCTTAAAGTAAGATAGATTTGACTTGGCCAGTTTTCAATACATCAGTCATTTTATAAAGTTATTCAACATATATATATATTTGTTAATTCTGATAAAAACTGACCAAGTGAAATCTAACCTCCTTTAAGATCTCGGATGGAGTAGCCATGTCTGTCATTTTCTATACAAAAAAGTCTACCGATTTTTGCGGGGCAGGGGAATGTCAAATGTATCTCTGCGCTTTTTTGTATATTGTAAACTGCATTTAGTCATCAAACAAAACAAGGATTTGGCTTTCGGCAGGTATTGTGTTGAAAATGTTTTGCAGCCACAATAGTTACTAAGGCAAAATAACAGTTTCATTACATTTCCCGTTAATTTTAACCTTGACTGTACATAGGTTTTGTACTTTTACCTGTTCTTTGTAATTATTGATACCACCAAAAACATAAATGTAAAAAAAAGGAGAGCCAAGTTCAATACAAAAATTATGCTTGGCTGTGGGCTTCGCCGCAAAAAGAATGGAGACATAAATGAGTGCCAAGTTCTATGCAAAATCCACATATGTATTTATAGGAACAAAATAACATTATGAACAAGTATTAAACTCTATTTCTTTGCTTTATTGGATACCTATAACAGTTGCTGTTATTTAAAAACGTGAGATCTTAAAGTAGGTCAGATTTGACTTGGCTAGTTTTCATTACACATCAGTCATTTTATAAAGTTATTCAACACATATATATATATATATTTTAAGTCTGATAAAAACTGGCCAAGTCAAATCGAACCTACTTTAAGATCTCGGATGGAGTAGCCATGTTTGTCATTTTCTATACAAAAACCGATTTTTGCGGGGCAGGGGAACGTCAAATGTATGACTATTCGTACGTAACGTACAAATAGCCACGTCAGATAAACGGCAGTCCATACATAGTGTATGACCACTGGTCATATGTTTTCGGTAGAGGGGAACGCCTGTGAATGGCGACTCCGCTTGGTTGAATTCTCAAAGACTGAGTCCGATGACCGAAATGCGTGTAATCGATTTTTGAACTAGCTTTTATGAAAGGATTTTACCTTTCTGCCTATCCTTTAACGGAGGGAAAATGTACCTAAGCGTTCTCCATAAATATAGAACTTTATGATGTAGGTACATATAAACATGATTTGAGACAACCGATCAAATAATACTAGGGATACACAATCAGCCCAAAAAGATATAGTGCCGCAAGAACGACTCGTGTAGCACTTTCTCTCTTATTACGGTATAAGACTGTCCAGTTACAAATTTTCACCGTCGTAGTAGAAAATGCCTCTGCAGTAGCTGGACAGATATCGAACACAAATTAATGATTAATGTCATCAAGTGAACCGGAGCGTGGAAAGCCCGACAATAAGGCAGCATTTTCACTTAGGCGGAGATGACAGGAAACATGCGAGAACCAACCAATAGCTTTGTAAGTACATTAACGCTTTTAAGGCTGCGTTTCCACCAGAGATGAGCGAGGATGCGTTGCGAGGAATGTGTTTGTAAAGATGGTTCTTTACCCTAGAGCTGCGTTGTACGAGGATAAACAAATGAAGCGATTCTATTGGTGCTTCACAAACACATTCCTCGCAACGCATCTTCCCTCATTTCTGGTGGAAACGTAGCCTAAATAAGACACGTGACCGTGAACAATGCATTGCTATTGCTCAATTCCCGCATGCCCACACTTATCTCCGATCGTCTCCGCATTAAAAAAAAACAGCCTTAGTGGTAAGGCCGAAAGCTGAGCTCGACGTAATGTCGAAGGCCTCAAGTATCCCAGTCAAAAGAGCTTCTGCAGTTGCAGGTATCCCGTGGTTAACTATATTAAGGGCCTGTTTCACAATGTCCAAGTAAAGTATTGGATAGCTAATTAACAAATAACAAAACTTAGCACTTTATCTACCAGTTAAGCTTATTTGAAGATTGTGAAACGCCAACGATGAGTTTATTCATCAGATAAGTGGCAAGTAGCTTATTCAGGACTTTACTTGGACATTGTCAAACAGGCCCTAATACTCTTTTTGCTCCTGTCTTAAACATTCAACCTCACTATTTTTGGTATGAAAAGATATCGTCCAGTGTGTTTTTTCTTTGTGCGGCGGGCTCGGCGGGCGGAGGCCGCCGCCGCGGTTAGTAAAAACTAACTGTTATTTAAGTACCTTATACGCGAACCGGTATAAGGCACTTAAATAACAGCCCGCCCCCCGAGCCCATCTCTGGAACTTTTCTCCCGTCTTAAACGATTTTTGGTATGAATTAATATCGCTTAGTGTATTTTTTCTTTGTGCGGGGGTTCCGCCCCCCGAGCCTCCCTCTTACGTTTTGCTCCCGTCTTAAACATTTAACATGACCATCTTTGGTATGAATAAAAATCGTTCAGTGTGTTTTTTCTTTGTGCGGGGGGCTCCTTACACTTACCACTCAGTTAACTTTATCGATAGTCGATTTGCTCCCGTCTTACACATTTAACCTAACCATTTATGGTATGAATACAAATCGTTTAATGTGTATTTTCTTTGTGCCTCTGTAACTGAACTCCATTATCAAATGATAGTATTTGATCAAAACATAATTAATGAATTTAATGATTTTTATTTTTCAAGTTCAATTTAAATTAGGGAAAGTAAATCATTGTGACCCTATTAGTTTTGACATACACTGTATGTAAAACGACAAGACGTCACATAGAGTAGGGTGACCAAATTTTACGCCAAAATTAATTTTCCACTTATCATCTGAAAAATAATAATCAATTTTGTTGAAATAAAAAATGATTAACATCATAACGTTCATCTTTCGATTCCGTATCAGATTTAATCGCTTGCTACACGACTCCGATTTCACTCTGTATAATAAATCAGCTATCACCGAAATATTCTATTACTAAGATGTTCCCAGTAATCTACTTATATAAAAACGAAAAACCAGAACGGGATAAAAAACGAGGGATGAAGCGAGATGGCGCCTTACCAAATTTTAAGAACTTTCTTGACACGTTTCTCGAATACAACGCACGTATCAGGAGAAAAAACTATTCAAATCTATTGTCTGAGTATGAGAATAGAACAAGAGCGTAAAAACTACCGCTTGCGCTGCGTATTTATTTTACAATTAGCCATAAAACAACCGGAGCGGCCATGTCTGACATTTTCTATACAAAAAAAGTGCAAGTGGTTTGAGCCGGGGTTTGAACACGAGACCCCCGGATTGAAAGTCGGGCGTTTTACCGCCAGGCTACCAGCGCTTCCTTAATATAGGTACCGTACGTAAACCTAATTCCTTAACCAAAGTTGAACCTTATTACCATTGCCCTCATTGCCGTGTCCTTTTTATGCTGCTAGCTAAATTTAGTTAAGCTTAAATTGGACCAATTTTGTCTAAGCATGGAGCCGTCGCCATGAAGACGTCGAGGTGGATAATAAGTGGATTGTGCCCTATTCACCGTTGCTTGTCAAAATATTTATTGGTCATATGAACGTCGAGTTTTGTACTTCAGTAAAGGCAATCAGCCGTTTTTAACATGATGCAAGCTGGTGATATTAATTTTAATCCCAGAGATAAAGTGCAAACGTTTAGAGCGGGCCGCTGTGTAAGCAGTAATGAAGCAGCATGGCGATTGTTTGGGTTTCTACTTCATGAAAGACACCCCACTCTAACTCACTTAGCGGTGCACCTACCCAATGGCGAGCGGGTTTATTTAATGGAAAACGAATTCAGCGAAAGAGCAGCGACGCCTCCAAGCTCATGGCTGTGGCTTCCTCTGGAATTGCTGCTACATTGCTAAACGATGGTCGGATTGCACTTCGACATTTAAATTGCCATTGAATCTTTCAACTGAAGAAACCCCTAGGTACATGCAATATTACTAAAACCAGCAATCGAGGCAAACTCCTGCAACCGTGTAAGCTAATTGTATGGGACGAATGCACGATGTCACACAGGCGCGCAGTAGAAGCGTTGAACCGCAGCCTACAAGATATCCATGGTAATAGAGTTCTGATGGGCGGTGTTGTAGTTTTGCTTGCTGGTGATTTCAGACAGACACTGCCCGTTATTGAAAGGCCTCATCGGCCGATGAGATGAACGCGTGTCTGAAGGCATCGCTACTGTGGTCAAAGGTAGAAAAGCCTAACCTCACGTGCAACATGCGTATGCATCTATTTAATGATTTGGAATCAGGTGCTTTTGCGTCTAAGCTCTTGAAAATCAGCGAGGGTCGTCTAGAAATAGACATAGATTTTTGCTTACAGAAAAAATTAATTCGCAAATGATCTTTGCCATCCAGTAATGACAGAGGCTGACCTTATTTCGCAAGTTTTTCTAAACTTGCAAAATAATATTCACAGTGAAGAGTGGTTATGTGAGAGGGCTGTATCGTCACCAAAGAATGAGTCCGTTAATAAAATTAATAAACGAGTATAAGATGGCATAGTTGGCGAATCAAAAATATACACGTCTATAGACACGGTGATGAGCAGTGATGACAGTGTAATATACCGTGCACCGAAATTATAACGCCATGCATGGCACCAGGTTACGAGTTACAGAATTAGGAACAACACCGTAACGGCCACAATTCTTACCGGAACGACTAGAGGAGAGAGTGTCTTGATTCCTCTAATACCATTTATTCCGAATAATTTGCCGTTCCAAATTAAGACTCCAATTTCTTTCAAGTTGGCATTTACTATGACCATTAATAAGTCCCAGGGTCAAACGCTTAAAGTCACAGGCATTAATTTAGGCACTCCTTGCTTCTCCATACTCGTACTTTGTCGCGTACAGAAATATTTTAGGCTAAGTAAATTGACTTTTATTTCTTAAACAGTAACACCATAAAAGTATGCTATACATACTCTGTTTTTACATTCCCGGAAAAAAATACTAAAATGTCAGTTCATTGGTCTAATTTGCTAACTAGCCTGCCGAATCCAATTTTTATATTAGTACAAAATCATGGAGAAATTCTGGTGAAAATGGGCAAATCAACTGTCACTTTATTTTCTGGAATGTAAAAATAAATCTTACGCATCAATAAACAGATATAATGGATAAATTAAAGTTTGTCTCTATGTATGTCAAGTATGTTTGTAACGCGATTAAAGTGTATTGCACGGATTTAAATAGAAATTGTAAAACATGTGGTCAGACAATGACAATGGATACCTACCTATTGTATATCACAGAATCCCTCACCTAATGAAGTTGCATATTGGTTGGAAATTCTGTCAGAGTGCGATGTACGGTCAACCAATTTGATTCCTAGGCTACTGTAGAACCTTGTCGAAATGACAGTTGCCCGTGGATACGTATAAATGTAACCTATTCGCGTCCAAACTAGCTATTGTGACAAGGCTCTAGAGTGGCATAGGAATCAAATTGGTTGACTGTACAATAGTTTTACGC
Source organism: Pammene aurita (assembly GCA_947086415.1). Taxonomy (NCBI): domain Eukaryota; kingdom Metazoa; phylum Arthropoda; class Insecta; order Lepidoptera; family Tortricidae; genus Pammene; species Pammene aurita. The sequence goes on along the minus strand of OX352292.1, from coordinate 36,859,346 downwards.
AGACGAAGTCGCGGGTAAAAGCTAGTTATAATTATAAACTACTTATATCTCTCTCTGTTACTCAAAAAGGCAAGCGATGGAGATGGTGAAAAAATCTCTATTTTGGACTCAGCGCGAAGGGCCATTGCTGGCTTTGATTAAATTAAACGGACTCCTAAAGTCGTCCATTTAAACATAATACTCAGCCAGCAATGTGCTACTTCGCCTCCTCCACAATAATGTACTAACCAATATGTATAGGTATTAAATGCGATGGAATTTATTTTGTAGGACACTTTCTTAACTTTAGTTTTTATGGATATATTTTTTATATTTGTGTGATTAGATTTTATCGTAATTTATGTACCGGATAAATTGGTCTGAATACCAATACTTCGTGTTAGCTTATGGTAATAATTATATTATACGAAATACATTATTTTTATACATTTATAAAAATATGATGAAAGTGTTTTTCCTTTAAAATAAAACTAATATATACAAAATAATTATACGAGCGGAGCGTAAGCGAAGCAAGTTCTTACAAACAACTTCTGGCTGACGTCCCAGTGGACGTCTCTGCTTTTCGATGGCTTTTTGATTTTGAGAGTTTGTTCCGCGATAACTTTAGTAACGCTTTTCTGATCTTTGTGAAATTTGTTGGGGTTGTAGCAGAGATACATACACCCTACGTGTGCAGTACAATAATGCTTTCAGGGTGCTATTGGTTGTTTGCGTTTCTGTAGTGCGTCAGGGATGTTCGCGGATGCCAGAGTTGACTGTTTCTACACAACTATGAGGAAACGCTGCACATCCCTGGCGCGCAGGGTGCGGGCTAGCTCTAATGGTATCCTGAGGGCATTCGCGGAGAGGTTTGATTGTCAGTATCTGAATCACTGTCATCTGATCCATGTACTGACAGTCAATCCTTCCTGAGTGCTGTCCTTAAAAAATAATTGTAATTGTTGTTATATAATTTTAAATTTTTGTTGTTAAAAATTAAGTTTATAATATTTACTCACTTTAGGCTAAGATATTGTAACTAACCTTAACTATGATCCTAGTTGGTCGAAATAAATATATTGAATTTGAATTTGAATATAGTTTGAGAGTTCGTATGTGAGCAGGATCGACCAAGGGGTCATGGAGCTAGAAGGCGTGATAAAATCATCATAAGGGTCTTGTTTTATTGGTCATTTCGTTTGCAAGGAAATCGCGAGTTCTGAGTTCGAGGCGGACTACTAGTTAATTACAAAAAGATGGGTGAATTTCTTCTAACTTAAAACTATTCTCTACCCCGACTCACTGCGGGTCTATTTGCCAAGGGTAGGAAGGGTATCTTTATAGTATCTAATGCATAGGCATTGTCGGCATCGGCTGTCATACATTTCTTCTTACGGCCAACCATAGAAGGTAGAAATTTGAACAACGCACATTAACAAAAGGTAAGAAAAGCATCTTTGCCCAGATTTTATGGGGCTATTCTTATTTTAACTAGACAGTTTGTATTTCTTTAGTGACTTGTAATATGAACGGTGAGAATTAATTGAATAAAAATAAAAATAAAATTGATAATTACTATGGCAAGTGAGTGTATTATTTACCCTACCTAAGGGTTTTATTGACTTCTCTGTTATATCTTCGAGAGTTGGTGGAAACATTTTGTATTCTTAAAATATTTCATGTAGATAATAACAAAAAAATACGTGAGTGGCGTGGAACACTCGGTTAGAACGAAGTAATGTTCATTTAACTTTATAATTAATTTTTGTAACTGCGTTCCAAAAAAAGTTTTCTAATCGTTTACCAACTTAACAATTTTCGCAGAAATACAGAATAAATATAACAGTAGGTACGTACTAGGTACCTACAGGAGCTCCTGTGTAAAACAACCGGATTAGGTAATAACACTAATAACTTTACAACGTGTCTAAATGTAGCAGTTTCCCTTTCCTAGAACTGGTAGGCCCGTACGGTAATCGGACGAGCGGAGCGTAAGCGAAGCAAGTAGTCCACCTCTATCTCAGAACTCGCGATTTCCTTGCAAACGAGATGACCAATATAACAAGACCCTTATGATGCTTTTTTCGCGCCTTCTAGCTCCATGACCAAGGGGTCGATCCTGCTCATAATATGTACAAACTCTCAAATTATATGTATCTCTGCTACAACACCAACAAATTTCATGATAAAAGCTTTTTACAAAAAAAAGATAAACCGACTTTAAAAAGTATAAAATAAATTATTATATTATTTATATGCGTTACAAACTGATATGTTTGAAGTCGGTGCCAAGCCAAAAAGTTACAATACCGGTCAAATCAGCTTCAAGTCTGAAAATCACAAAACAGTTAATATGAACGAGGCGTATTTGCTCAGTGAATTGTTCTTCATACTATAGAACTATTCTAATACGGTATTGACTGCACGTAGGTTTTCATTCAAGTACAGAAAGAAAGTATAAGCATGCGTCTTATAATGTTTCTTAATAAACTTTTTTACTAGTTTTCGGACTAACCATATCTCGAACGCAGCCCGTGCTTCGGTTTGAATTATTTATCCTACGTAAAGGAATTCAATGGCTAGATTGATCTTTCTATACTCAGACACACTGGGTGTGTGGGACTCACCTTTTCAGTAGAAAAAGGCGCGATATTTCAAATTTTCTATGGAAGGTCAACCATACATGTTTTTTTTTTTATTTGCCGTCTTTATCTGATTAATGATTATTGACAAAGTAGACGTGTATCAGAGTATATAGACATGGGTATCACATTTCATCAAAATTGGATTAGTGGTTTAGACGTGAAAATGTAACAGATAGATTCACATTCACCTTTGCAATGTAAGTAGGTATCGATATGTTTTGTGATTTTCAGACTTGAAGCTGATTTGACCGGTATTGTAACTTTTTGGCTTGGCACCGACTTCAAACATATCAGTTTGTAACGCATATAAATAATATAATAATTTATTTTATCCTTTTTGAAGTCGGTTTATCTTTTTTTTGTAAAAAGCTTTTATTTTTCCATTTTTAGTGGATATAATCATCATAATCGGACAACGGATCTCGCAATAATCGGTGAAGATATATAAGAAAAAGTTCATAATACCTAGTCAATGTAAGGAAAGTTCCACATATCATATGTGGTCTTCATCATTAGGTCCACTCCATCAAATTAGTGGTTTTCGAGTGGAAATGCTTGAGTTACTTAAAAAACAACCAACTCACCATACATGTGCCTTTAAAAATTGAGGAGTTCCCTCAATTCCTCATGGATCCCATCATCAAAACAGAACCAGATTAATGTGAAACTATCTTAGAGGTAGTTCCTTTCAAACAAAAAAGAATTCCTCAAATCGGACCACGGGTATCGGAGTAATCGCTGAACATCCTACATTAAAAAAAATCATCATCATTATCATCAAAACAACCATCATCATGAGGTCCACATCATCAAATTGGTGGTTTCCGAGAGAAAATCCTCGAGTTGCTTAAAAATTGAGGAGTTCCCTCAATTACTCGTAGATCCCATCATCAGAACAGCACCAGATTAATATGGGACCACCTTGGAAGTAGACCCTTTCAAACAAAAAAGAATTATTTAAATCGGACTACGCGTCTCGGAGTAATCGGTGAACATACATAAAAAAAAAAGCCCAAACCGAATACAGAACCTCCTCCTTCTATGAAATTGAAGTCTGTTAAAAATATAAATGATAACCTATTTTTAAAATTATATTGATGTTTTATTTTCTAAAGAAATCTAATGCAAATAACAAATCGAGAACACATTGAAACAATTTACCGAGATTCTTTGTACTTATTACATGCATATTCACAACTACAAGGCAATGTTGTCATGAATAAGATTCAAAGATTATCAATAAAATTTAAATATTATCAGTTATCATTTCTATGTCCTAGGGCCCCTAGGCAGTAGATTCTTAATTAAATATATTATACTCAACTGAATTTGGATCCGGGGCTGGACTAATCAGAGCCGAGATCTTGACCCAAAAGCAGCTCGAACAAGGGTACTTACTAAAAAAGTGCCTAAAGGAGACACAATGATCTTTCTCTCACTAAAAATTAAAATGTAACTTCAAAGTGGAGTCCATGTAATTTCAAAGTCACAGCCGAAGTTGTAGCCGAATTAGTAGTTGCAATCGCTGTCTCAGTCACAGTCATGACTGCGTTTGTAGTCGCTCCGCGTCCCGTCGTTGGAATAATGTACAGTCAAATACAAAGAGATGTATCCACTTTTTCACCTTATTGCGTTGTAATATGGTCCAAAAGTGGATACATCTCTTTGTAGTCGACTGTACCACCCCCCGCGTTTAGGACGCATATAAAATAAAATATTCGTAATAGGTATCACTAGTCTGATTGAGGTGGAAATCAAAACCCGAGGGTGCGCGGTGCAGTCGGTCAGCGATGCAGATGTAGTCGGTGTGAAGGCTGAGGTGAAGAGTTGTATGTGCCACACGAGATTGACGTTATTAACTTTGCACCTCGTGCCTTAAACGCCCTCGCTACGCTCATGCTTATAAATTAGTAGAATCTTTTGCTACGCTTTCTCGGGATCTCAATCAGCTCTTTCGACATAAACTAAATTTGCTTCCTTCTTTCACACAATGTTGACCCAATTCAAATAGCTATTTATGGAAGGGACTCCACATGTCATCTGCGGTTTTCATTATCGGGTCCTCTCCATCTAATTGGTAGTTCTCGAGAGGAAACACTCGAGTTGCTTAAAAATACACACAAATCACCATACATGAGCCTTTTAAAATTGAAGAGTTCCCTCAATCCCTCATGGATTCCCATCATCAGGTCCGATCAAATTAGTACGGGGCTACTTTCGAGGTAACTCTTTATAAACAATAAAAATATTACTCAAATCGGAAAACGGGTCTCGGAATAATCGGTAAAGACGTATAAGAAAAAGTTCATAATACACCCGCTTAAACTAAGGAAAGTTCCAAATGTCATATGTGGTCTTTATCATTAGATCCGTTCCATCAAATTGGTGGTTTTCGAGAGGAAATGCTTGAGTTTCTTAAGAAAACACTCAAATCGCCATACATGTGCCTCTAAAGATTGAGGAGTTCCCTCAATTCCTCATGGATTCCATCATCAGAACAGCACCAGATTCATTTGGGACCACCTTGGAAGTACATCCTTTCAAACATAAAAAGAATTATTCAAATCGGACCACGGGTCTCGGAGTAATCGCTGAACATCCTACATTTAAAAAAATCATCATCATTATCATCAAAACAATCATCATTATCAGGTCCACTTCATCAAATTGGTGGTTTTCGAGAGAAAACTCTCGAGTTGCTTAAGAAAACACCCAAATCACCATACATGTGCCTTTAAAAATTGAGGAGTTCCCTCAATTCCTCATAGATCCCATCATCAGAACAGCACCAGATTAATATCGGACCACCTTGGAAGTATATTCTTTCAAAAAAAAAAAGATTTATTCAAATCAGACTACGCGTCTCGGAGTAATCGGTGAACATACATAAAAAAAGCCCAAACCGAATACAGAACCTCCTCCTTCTATGAAATTGAATCAGAAAAAATCAGAAAATCGTTACTAAAGTTATCGCGGAACAAACTCTCGTTCGTCGATAATTGGATTTAATGCAATTTTAACTTTTTTGCTTAATTTAGGCATCATATTTGTCTAGAAGCCGGAGACTTTTAATATTAAAATATCCTGAAAAAGTTGGCAACGAAGCCCTAAATCTACGAAGATGTACAAAAGGGCCAGGCGACACGACGAGAGGAAATGAAAGCACAGTCAGCTACCGCAACTCACCCACTGAAATGAGCAATGTAATTTCCTTAAGAATCATCTGGGGGAAACAAGTTAGGTCATTTTTTTACGACTGAGGAGGATATTTATTTAGGACTTTATGTTTAATTCTAAATACCTTGTATTTATTCTTTTTCGAAGTACTTTTGCATAATAAATGTTACTGAAAACATTTGAACCGGCGCACATTGGTACAGGGGCGGAATAAAGTCCGAAAATTAAAGTCATTTATTTGACTTAAATCTAACAGTAGAATAGTTGTACAACCCTGTACTGAAAGGATTTTAATTTTGATGTATTATTTATTTGTAAATAAATCATAAGAAACACGTAATGCTGAACACTTACGAATTTTTCGTCAAAAAAGTTGTTTCTTTCAGGTAATATATTTCTAAAACGCTAGCTAAAATACCCAAAATATTCTTTTTATTTGATGTGCCGTATATAAAGGTATTTTTATGATAGATAATATCAGTGATTTCGTGTATTGGTTAGGGCATGGCTTGGATTAAAACAACATGGTCATTATTTTGGCCACATTCAACATTCAATTAGATATTACTTTTAAGCTACTCCTTCCTTTTCACCAAAAACTAGCACAAATGATACCTTAATTATCAAAAATGATTATCTAATTGATACTAGCTGCTTTACTACTTGCAAACTTTTGAGTAATGACCATTTAAGTATTGAGCTCATTGAGATGTAGGAAAAATAATGACAGAGATAAACTAATTAATAAAATTAAAAATATCAAGGTCATCTGTCAGCACGGAAAAGCACAGCTGAATATTTATTTTAATTTATTTCGATAAGTTATCTCTGCTTTATCTAACCTAAACGTTTACGGTTGATATCCTTGGCCACCGTGAGTAAATAGACAACGTGAAGCAACTAAATTCTCTGCGGAAGCCCGTGAAAAGATCACAGAAGCCCTTTTCACTAGCTTGACAGTTTAATGTCAAACTTAAATAGTAAACAAGAAATATATATTGTTGCGAAAAACAATATGGATTGCGAAAAACACTATTCTCGATTGTGATAGTTTCCCGCTAGTGCTAGTGCTTCGCACATCTCATCATCACATCCCGCCGTCTTCTGCGAAACAGCGATAGCGGCGCTCCCCGTGTTGTCGCTCGAACGCTGCACTAGTTATACGCATCAGACCGGGTCTTCAGTTTCCTGCAGCAATCAGCCGGTTCACCAAAGGACTTCGCCCTGTGGACTGCGCCTATACAATCGTTTCTTTTTTCTTTTGTATTTGCTATTATTTTTAATTTTTTTTTACTAAGCTAAGCCTTTAGTTTTAGTTACTCGTAGTTTTTTATTTAGTTTAATTTGAATTTAGACATATTTAATTTATAACTTTCAGGCATTGTTGATGCCCCTTTCAAGCCTTTCTTGCCCTACCCCAGCTTCTGCATCGCCGGAAAATCGAGTGCGCTGTCCTCAATGTCCAGAACCGCTCTTTTTCAAAGGCTCCCGGGGACTGAAAATTCACATCGCTAAGAAACACCGGATTTTTCCTAGCCAACCCACACAATCTGCGCAGCCTCAGTCTACCGCCTCAGCGCTTCCCCTTTCGCAAGTACCGCCTAACCCAGGCGTACCATTTTGGCAAACCCTAAGCGACCTTAAAAATACACGCCCGGTTCTAAAACGGATACCGCGAGGCGCCCGCGTTTCCGTTGCCAAATTCCTATCAGGTACCATTAAAACATTAGTTTCTTCTAAATCAAGCGATAGCTGGGAAAAGTTGCTAACTTTTACATTTAAAGTTCTACATATTGTACCAAACCAAAATTCTAAGTCATTAACAAAAATAGTCAAAGACAACTGCAATGCCGATATTTCACATTTTCCAATTGCAGTTGCATCTGGAAATCTAAAAAACAATCTGTTCAAAAAAGTCGAAAGTAAGGTCTCAGAGGGCGACATCAAAGGTGCAGCCCGTCTTCTTTTTTCCGACGATGCAGTGGCCCCCGACAATACAAACACACTTACAGCCCTCCTAGCTAAACATCCACCTCCAGACACGAACTTCAGTCTCCCCGACCCCCCACGGCCTAACGACCCCACCCTCATTGCTACCCCTGAGGATGTTTTCGGAGCAATAATGTCATTCCCTAATGGCTCCGCAGCCGGACTTGACGGTCTTTCACCACAGCATTTGAAGGACCTGCTGTTCTGCGGCTGCGGAGACACTAAGGAAATGCTTCTAAAAGATTTAACGACGCTAGTAAATATAATGTTGACTGGCGAAGTTCCGGGTGAAATTACAGGCATCCTCTACGGAGCCAATCTGTGCGCCCTAACCAAAAAAGATGGTGGAATTCGTCCAATTGCAGTTGGCTCTACCCTACGCCGTCTTACAGCGAAAATTGCTTGCCGCTCCATTCTTAAGGAAGTAAGTAATTTCCTCCAGCCTGTGCAACTAGGTTTTGGGTCCAAGAGCGGGAGCGAAGCCGCTGTTCACGCCGTCCGAACCTACATAGAGCACCAGGCAGGAGAGGTTCTGCTGAAGGTGGATGTTTCCAATGCCTTCAACTCCCTAGAGAGGATCGCCTTGTTGACGCAAATTAAAGATAAAATTCCCACAACCTATAAATTTCTTTGGCAATGTTACAGTTCTCCATCTAATTTATTATATAAATCCAACGTTTTGGCTTCTTCCGTTGGTTGTCAACAAGGCGACCCACTTGGTCCAGCAATTTTTAGCCTCGCCATCCATCCCATTATCAAAGAACTAAATTCTAAATTAAACGTATGGTACCTAGATGACGGTACCCTGGGCGGAGAAGCGACTTCAGTTCTCAGTGACCTAGAAAAACTAATAACAGACTTTAAGTCAATCGGCCTTACCCTCAACTTTTCGAAATGTGAGCTTTTTGTTACTGAGTCCTGTGCTAACAAGGAACACACAATAGCACAGTTTGAACAGTTAGCCCGAGGCATCAAAATTATTAAAAAAGAATCTCTCCACCTCCTGGGTTGTCCTATTCTAGACCAATCTTTCGAAAATTTCATAAACACAAAAATTCTAAATTTCAAGGCATCTTCACATCGCTTGTCCAAAATAAACATTCATTCGGCCTATTGTATCATTAAACATTGTCTATTCGTGCCAAAATTCACATATATTCTTCGCGGTGCACACTTTTGGAAACACCCCACTTTGATTTCAACTTTGGACACATTAGTTTTAGAAACTCTCACCTCCATTCTTAATATACCCTTTGGCGAAAGAACATGGACCCAGGCTAGCTTACCCATTAGGTTTGGCGGCCTGGGCATCCGCAAAATCTCCAGCGTGGCGCTACCTGCTTTCTTGGCTTCGGTACACTGTGCTCAAAGTCTCATTGGAAAAATTTTAGCCCCTTCAATTGGGGTCCAGGAGGCTGCACACTGTACCGAAGCTAAGAACGTATGGTCTTTAACATGCCCTAACACGAACCCGCCTTCCAACCCTTGTTCGCAAAGACAATGGGACGAGCCTCTATGTGATCTTACAAGGAAAAACCTCTTAGACACGGCACTTAATCCAACTGATCGGGCTCGTCTCATTGCCACCGCGGAGTGGGAGTCGGGTCTGTGGTTACAGACACTTCCATCTTCCACAGTAGGCACATTGCTGGACAATACCACTTTTCGGTTAGCCACATCTCTTAGAATAGGGGCACCAACTAATGTACCCCATCGCTGCCAATGCGGAGTCACGGTGGACGGTCTTGGTCACCATGGCCTCTCATGCAGTCGTAGTGCTGGGAGAATCCTTCGGCACGCCAGCATCAACGACGTCATCCGTCGGGCCCTTGTTTCCGCTAAAGTGCCCGCAGTTCTTGAGCCAAATGGTTTGACTAGGGACGACGGCAAGAGGCCTGATGGCATGACTTTGGTGCCGTGGAGTATGGGTCGGCCCCTTGTCTGGGATGCTACATGTGTAGACACCCTGGCGCCGTCCCATATTCCGGGCACCAAAGTTGATGCTGGTGCGGCAGCATCCTCAGCCGAGAGCCTCAAGCGTCGCAAGTATGCTGCCCTTGGCAGTAGTTACATGTTTGCGGCGTTTGGGGTCGAAACCCTGGGTCCATGGGGACCAAAGGCACGTCGCCTCTATAAAGAGATCTCGGCGCGCCTTATTGAGGCCTCTGGTGACCAGAGGGCTGGCCACTATTTTGGGCAACGGATCAGCATAGCTATCCAGCGCGGAAATGCGGCCAGCCTTCTGGGCACTCTACCTCATGACATGGACCTGGGGCAGATTTTTTATTTATAAGTTTTTAGTTAGGTTTATGTTTTTATAGATATTCTAGTTTTGTTTAATAAATGATTAATGAGGGTAGTTAATGAACAAATAACTTGATTTGGGTATAAAATGTGTACGGAGTTGTCTTTTTCTTCATTTACTATTATCGTTTCGAGAAAGTAACATAGTTATTATCGATAGTCATGGCAAGTTTCAGCATTTCAAATGCAGAGTTAGTCGAAATTGCTATTTCAAGTGACCGGGATGTGCATAAGTGTATTGAAAGCCTGAAGATTAAATATCCAAATCCTTCAGAAGCTATACTTGGCCAAATCTATATTCAGTTAAGTAAACAATTTTTACCTACTTTCACAAAAAAGTGGAAAGCTGCATCAAGGGTGAGAAAGTATTTTTTTGACAAAAATAAAGATTGGCTCAGTGGTATGTTTTCAATACATACAATGCTCTTGACATCTTCAGACCCTTTTATTAATAGCTTAAGGGCTAAACATAATAATAAAAAACAGAAATAGACCATGAGGAAATAAAACAATTTATTTTAAATAATAATTAATAAAGTGTGTTTTTATATTTTTTTATATCCTAGAAATAATAATATTATATTTATTACACCTACTTTGATAATATTATGAACCTATCAAAATTTATTAATTATTTTGTATTTTATAGTATGTTTTATATGATTTTAATACAAATCATACATTTTTTAAAATGTTTCATTCATTTTTTTATTCATTTTACCTATTTATATTGATAAAACCACATTTCATGAATGTTAAAACGCCCACCTTTCATAAAAATAATTAATTTCGCCCTCCCATACAACCTGAACCACTGTGCGGCATGTAGTACATAATCGATAGAAGGCCGACGTTTTAAAGCAAATAAAATAATGTTTTCACTGGCCAAATGCTTTCAGCGACATTTCCCCAGCGACGTACTTTGTAATTACTGCGACCGGCGTCTATTTTTTTTTCCAAAGGTTGAGTTATTTTTATACTGCGTTAATGGCGCCTTAATATTCCTTTATTATTATTCCTTATTAATATTCCTTTATTTGGAATTATTTGGAATTAAACAAGCCCCCTCCGTAACAACCAAATATTCTAGGCAACTCGAGTCGAGAGGTGTCTTAAGCTCGTTACTGGTACCTTAGTAGTTTATTGTTTTGTTATATATTTGAATAACCTTGATACATTTACGTACCTACCTTGAAGCCAGCATTTGTATCATGTGTATGCGATTAGTAACGAAAGGCAGTAAAATACGAGTGCGGGTTGATGAAACTAGCCGGTGGGCGATTTTTATAATAAAACTAGCCTTTTCCCGCGGCTTCGCCCGCGTACTATAAGTACTCAAAAAGGATACGATACCATGTTGATATTCAGACTTTGTGACCACATTTGCCTCTTTTGGGGGTTGAATTTCAAAAAACCTGAAAGACGTGTTTACTCATTTATCGTTAGGAATACTCCTGTGAAGTTTCGAATAAAATAGTCTAACAAATCTTGTTTCGCCATACAAACTTTGGACCCCCATTTTACCCCCTTAGGGGGTGAATTTTGAAAAATCCTTTCTTAGTGCTCCCCTAGACCTTATAAGGAACCTATGTGCCAAATTTGAAATCTCTAGACCCAGCGGTTTGGGCTGTGCGTTGATATGTCAGTCAGTAAGTCAGTCGGTCAGTCAGTCAGTCAGTCAGTCAGTCAGTCAGTTTCTTCTTTTATATATAAAGATAGATAGATAGAAGATTACGCTAGTGTTTTAATTCCTAATTATGTACAGTTACGTGTGCTGCTTTATCTACACAGATATTATAATCGTTATATTATTTTGTGTTCAGAAACCACATGTTGCGATCGGCATTGAATCACGTTCTTTGCTTGATCGTTTATTTTTCACGAAAGTAGTGCGATAGTATATAAAGTATTATTTTTGCGACAAGACAATCTGAATGTCAAAGTATCAGCACAATTTCGGTAAGTTCAATTCAATTCAATTTCTTTATTTATCAACCAACGTGGGTTATTAAACACATTGTCAATTGGTACATCAAAAAATAAAAATACTCGTAAAAGAATAACTTAGTTACAATTAAATATGATGATTGTACAGTCAGCATCAAAAGTAACTACGCAAACGAAGACGTCAAAAGTCCTTTTTAAAAGGGAATAAGAGCTTTTAACGTTTTCGATTGCGTAGTAACCTTTGATGCTGACTGTATGTCAAACCGTGACTGAGTACGTAATTTTCGTAAATGTTTAATAATTTAGACAATTCTCAGAGAGAGGCACTCAGCAGCATAATTTAAAAATCCCAAAAAAATATTACTTTTATTTTATAACGCCGCCAGTTACAACTATTAGCCATACATTATTGAACAGCCACAGAAAATACGATCAACCGGACATCGTCATAAAATCGTAAGAGGAAAACTTATTGGCAGAGCAACTTTATTGGTACTATCGTGACATAGCTGATCCCTCATAAAAATATGTATCGATATTGTAAGAAAAATATGACGGCAAACTTACGTTAACGCTACGCACGGTCTCAATATATGGTTCAAGCGAATATGAACGTTCAATTCAGTTTTTACGACGGTCGAAAGGGCAAACTTGCTTGGCTTGCTGATTCAGGGATATCGAATACTGCAGTACATTGTGCCGGGTGTGAAATACAGGAGGTGTGGCAGTGAGCGCCATAATTTTGTTTGCGAAGATGTTTCGTATCGGTTTATCTAAAGGGGTCTTTGTATCTCTAAAATAATCATTTACATGCACAATGGGTTGTCTGTTGTCCGTTTTTTTTATTCAATCTGAGCTTATTACCTATAGCATATTCATGAACATGCATGAACCTATTAGATTAACATGCAAGCAAATCTCTCACGTTATCTCTGTGTATATCCCGTAGTTCTATCGTGCACTCAAGTTTAATCTGAAATATTTTCGTCTTCGGTGACTATCATGGCTATTTATTTTAATGCAAAATACTTATGCTTAAAACTTTAATTAATTAATAAGGTCAAAACCACAAGAGACTGAAACGAAAATTAGAGTACACTTTATCATGTGTCACAACACTGTGTTGTACTCGTAAACATGTTCCTTTTGTTTAGTTGGTAACAAAAGAGAAGTGAGAGAAAAGTTAAACATCTATCAATTAAATTTTGCTAAATTAATTTTGTATTAAGCAGAAACGTCTGCAAGCAATAATTTCAATTTTATAATTGATATATTCACCGCGTCGAGCAAGATTCGAAATTGCGACTTTTCGGAACACTGGTCCGACCGCTCTGACCAACTGAGCCATCGACGCTCACTCAACCTCGGTGAATCAAAATTTTGCTATCCGTTAAATATACGTAAGTAAACGTTTTTATACCAAATATTGGAATCTGCAAAAAAAGAAATTGATTCTAAACAGAGTTCCAACCCACGGAGAGTTGGCCACGTCAGATATGACACAATAATGAGGGCAAAGAAACCCCTCTAGTCGGTTTGCTATACAATGTTTATTTCTAGATCTGGACATCTGGCAGCTATTAAGTGGTGGAGGTCAACGAATGAAAACTATTTCAAGAATACAAATTTATTTTTTGTAATTTATTTGTTATTCCTGTAATCTCACGAAAAAAGATATTTCTATTTCTAAATATTTGCGTTCTAGGTTTGAAGCAATATTACGAGAAATTATATAAATTATTAGATTATATCACTGCCAAAAGTTTCTGTTGGAGACCCTATTCTCCATAAAGAAGATACCTTCGGCAGTTTTTACATAAGTTAGTATTACACTCTGACCTCCACCCATTTAAAGCTGCCAGATACCTGGATTTAGCAATTGTAACGTAAAGCGTTACATAACCTAGGTTATATTTTTTTTTAACATTATACAAAATAAAATAATTAATCATAAGCTAGATAAAGTCTCAACTTGTTCCATATTTTTGTGACCCACTGTACTTCGCGCGCATTCCTTTGTTCTAAATAACCGGCCGGCCGGCGATTCTCCTGCCCCACGCGCCTTCTCCGCGCTGCTGGTCCGAGCGCCCGCGCTCTGGCAGACAGATCTTGCCATCGACACCAGCGCACGCTCGCTTGCCCCGCGCAGCGACTTCGGTGTAGCCTGCGGGATTTAAATATTTACCTATATAGTTTTAATTTTTATTAAGCGGTCCTCGCTTGGTTTAGTACTAGTGATAAAATCCCCTTTGGGTGAGTGTTGAACATTTCTTAGCTTATTACAAACAGGTAGTTTCAAATTGTGTGACTAACGGTTTTTTCCAGTTACGTTATTCTTTGTGTGATTTTGCTTGCCATCCATTTCTCAGCCTTTATTTTGCATATTTATCATTCCACGTAATATTTAACGTTTTAAAAATAGTATCCTTTTAGTGTTTAAATAGTAATTCATGTTTGTAATTTTAAATTGAAAAGTTGACCGTTAGACTTAACTGCTTTGGCTCCGAACACTTTTATTCTTTCTTTATTTTACTTCTGCACTTTGTAAACTCCGTCTGATTGTACTATCCGCACATCACCAACCTTTCATCATCATCACGCAGTACTGCTTCCTGCTTATGCTTCTTGCCGTGCCGAGTACAGTCAGCAGAGATAAATAGTGAATGTTTTATTTACACAACGGAAATAAATTCCAGGGTGCCTAGTTACGGCTTGGCTTTGTTCCTGAGCGTTACCAGAAGTCCCAGGCAGTTGTTCCTGAGCGGCCCGCGCTGACGTCCCTCAGCTTGCCCGTCTCCTGACCCGTACCAGTTCCGGCTTCTCCAGGGGAGTACTTGCGTGGTGGGAACAACTCAACGCCTCGGAGCAATAATCAGACCGTCTTTTTACGTACCCAAACCCTACGACCTACTCGTGTGCTTGCGGCGGATTTCGGTGGAAATAAATATAGTGTTTTTAAACCTTGTTAGGGTTCCGTAGTCAACTAGGAACCCTTATAGTTTCGCCATGTCTGCCCGTCCGTCCGTCCGTCCGTCCGTCCGCGGATAATCTCAGTGACCGTTAGCACTAGAAAGCTGAAATTTGGTACTAATATGTATATCAATCACGCCGACAAAGTGGTAAAATAAAAAGTGGAAAAAAATTTTTTATTAGGGTACCTCCCCTATACGTAAAGTGGGGAGTGATTTTTTTTTTCATTTCGAACCTAACGTGTGATATATTGTTGGATAGGTATTTAAAAATGAATAGGGGTTTACTAAAATCATTTTTCGATAATGTAAATATTTTCGGAAATAATCGCTCCAGAAGTAAAAAAATATGCGTCCCCCCCCCTCTAACTTTTGAACCATAAGTTTTAAAAATATGAAAAAAATCTCAAAAGTAGAACTTTATAAAAACTTTCTAGGAAAATTATTTTTAACTTGATAGGATGAATAGTTTTTGAAAAAAAAATACAAAATAATTTCTGAACTAAGTTTGTAATTTAACCGTATAAGCAGGTGTTTATTGTACCTGTAATTTCTACAAAATTACAATGAAATGACGTGCTTTCAAATAAAGTAAAAACGGTGAAAATCGGTTCACGCAATAAAGAATTATTCCATAAAAATCATCTTCCATACTTTAAGCTCGCGCGCAATAGTTTACTTAATTTGCCGATAGATGTCGCTGTACGTGGAACTCTCGTATCATATCCTACATGGCGGTGTTATTAACTCTTAAGTGGGGACACTTACTGTGACGGACGGAAAACTACGGAACCCTACACTGAGCGTGGCCCGACACGCTCTTGGCCGGTTTTTTTTTATTTTATTCCACCGCCATACGTAGCACAATAAGGATAGTATAGCAATATAACTAGACGGGTTTTGTTGCTCTCATTATTGTGTCTTATCTGACGTGACCAGCTCAGTCTAATGTGGGTTTAGTCACCGTGGGATTAAATTGCAACTGTTAACAATGTTTGTAAATGGTTTATTAAAAAAATCTAGTTCAGATTTTCCTTCTCACATTAATATTTTATTCTAGAAACATACTAGACTAGTATTTTGACATCTAGAACATGGTAAATATTGTTTTATAATAACATCAATATATTGCTCTAAATTATTTATCACTTATAATATTTGAAAGTTTTGAAACTGACGATTCGAAAGTGCTTGTTGCTATGCTATGCTGCTATGCTTGTTGCTACTTGAATAAACAAATTTTTGACTTTGACTATGAATAATTAATCTATTCTATCTTAGAAACGCTGACTGAATACATTTCAATGATTTTTGGAATTATTGTCTGTCTGTCTGTGATCTTGTCCGCGCACTACGAAAAAACTACTGCACAGAATTTTACGAAATTTTGCATAGTAATAGTTTATACCCCGGAGCAACATATAGGGTAGTTTTTATTCTGCTTACTACAACATAATTTTCATAAAAAAAATAGTTCTCAAAAGTGGTCACAGATGGCACTAGGTACTCTGTATACCTACTGTATACAAACATTATTTAAGGACGTCTTTAGATTAAATTAAGCGGTTCGGTCTGTTGCGTTCCGCTGAGGTTTAAACCATGGATTTTAAAATGCTTTCCCAATTTAAGGATTGCGGGTTAAATATTTTTAAAACGTGTTACTTCGTTTTGGAAATTATAAGTATCCGGACACATATTGTGGTCCATTAATACCTGGTATTATACTGTAATCTCGACGAAAAAATAATCAGTTTGTTAGGTTAGGAAGTATGGATTTTGATGTGTATATTTCTTACCCATGAACATGACCAGAACAATAAAAATCATTTCTGCATTAGTGACCCCCCCGCAAAATTTCATTCTGCAACCGCGCCTGTTCTTATCTTTTCATGCTTAGACTGATTTGACTGGAGGATCGATTTGGATGAAATTTGCCATGGACATGATATGAATAGGTACAGTCAAGGACGTATAAATACAAAAGTGGTCCTGTATCGTCCGATATACACCTACTATACTCTATGTCGTTTAAATCACGACATAATATGTTATTAGGACGATAAAAACGATTGATTTTGGAGTGTAGTTTTATTTAGTGGTAATTGTAAAATATTTTTCACACCACCTGCTCGACAATGCCAAATTATATATCATGCAAACCTCACCGAAAGCAAATCATTATAGCCCTTGGCTTTAGCCGGGTTATAATGTTGTACTAAATCTCATTATAACCCGCTGGTTAATAATGTGATTTCACTTCCCATAGTTCTTATTGTTATGTACTTAAAGTCTAATTTGGTAAAGTCCGCACGGTGCACAGCCCCGCAACGCCAGCCGGGGCCCGCGCCGCCGCGTCGAACTGATTTGAAAATCGAATTTATTCGGAAAATCGTGCTGGCCACCTTTTTTAAATACCTAAAACAAATGCCGCGAGTGTCATAAGACGCTGCAGTATACGGAGTAAAACTGCAGGTTCTATAAAAATTGAATATAAAATTCGAATAAAATGGACTAATGTACCAAGAATCAATTTTTAGGGTTCCGTAGCCAAATGACAAAAAACGGAACCCTTATGGATTCGTCATGTCTGTCTGTATGTCTGTCCGTCCGTATGTCACAGCCATTTTACTCGGAAACTATACGACGTATCTGAATAAAATTTACACATAAGGTGTATTTTGTATGCCGCTACTTAGTTATGTAGATTTAAAAAAAAATTAGGGGGGGGCGCTCCATACATGTACTTAACTATTTTTTTGACTGAATATCAACATGTGACACATCAATGATAGGTCTTTAAAAATAACATTGAGGTTTCTTTGACCATTTTGTGATTAGGTGAATATTTTCTGAAATAATCGCTTCGAAAGTCAGAAAAATTGTGCACAGAAGGGTTTCTGTGACTTTTGAACCGTAACTCCAAAAAATATGAAAATTTTGAGGAGATGCGTCTTATCATATACTTTGTACGCAAATTGTTTTGAACATTATCGGTTTAGCCATTTTTGAGCTATCTCCAAAAAAAACATAGGCACCAGATACGACCTTTTGGTATTAGTTTGGTTGTTATTCCATTGAAGGTACGGAACCCTCCTATGTGTGGTCCGACACGCACTTGGCCGGTTTTTACTTTTAAATTGATTTACTTTAATAAAAATCCGTTTCTAGTAGCCTTAGCTATTTTATTGTCTCGCATTAGAGGTGAGAAAAGTAGAGTATACTCCTCGGGGATAAAGCTGTTTTTGTCACGGGCGCGCTTGAACCCCTCACTGCACTCAGGACTCAGTCTTAATTCCCTCGCTTCGCTCGGGAATTAACTCATAACCCCCTCGCTGCGCTCGGGAGTAAAATCTGGAGTCCTTCGTTACGTTCAGGATTCAATATTGCGCCCGTGACATAAAACAGTGCTTTATCCCCTTGGTGTACAATCTACTATTATCTAGATCTCTAGCGCGGGGGTCGGCAAACTTTTTCGACAAAAAGCCTGATGGTGGATAAATATGGAATTTTCAGGAGCTCATAGAGCCGCAGTTGTCTATTTTATGTTTTTTTATCCCCGACGCAAAAAGAGAGGGTTGTTATAATTTTAACGTGTCTGTCTGTGTATCTGTCTGTGGTATCGTAGCTCCCAAACGGATGAACCTATTTTCGTTCGGTTTTTTTATGTCATAGATAATTTTATCCGAAGTGTTCTTAGCCCTGTTTTATGAAAATCTGTTCAGCCGTTTGAAGATCGCCTCTTTTCTAGTTGATGAGGGGATCTGACTAACTTCCTTACGTCCAATCGATTCGAAATTTGGTACTGTGTTACTTCAATGATATTGAAAGTACATGGTAAGATAAAACCTGATCAGCCATTTGAAGATCATCAGCTCTGTAATAGTTGATGAGGGGATCTGACTACATTCCATAATATATGTCCTATCGATTCGAAATTTGGTACCGTGTTACTTCAATGATATTGAAAGTTAAAAATATTGTAAGTTCTACTCTGTTTCTCAAGATGTAGGTAATATCTACTTTAAAAATATTAAAAAATTAAACAGCCCCCGACACAAAAAATTTACTCTAAAAACTAACAAATAATATTTTAAACCTATTATAATGACATGGCAGATGACATGGTGCTGCTGAGTGCCTCGGTTTGCGGCATGCGTAGGTTGCTCACAGTATGCGAGGCCTATGCGGCTAGTCACGGTCTTAGGTATAACGAAAAAAAGAGCCAGGCTTTGATCTTTGGGGGCGAACGCAATATATCCTGCAATTTACCTCAATGGCAGTCCAATGGACAGAGTAAGTCAGTGTAGATATCTGGGCCATATTGTTGCGTCTGACCTCAAGGAAGACATAGATATCGAACGTGAGCGGAGAGCGCTGTCAGTGCGTGCGAATATGATAGCTCGAAGGTTTGTAGGCTGCTCAAGGGAGGTGAAAATTACGCTATTTAGAGCTTTCTGTACCTCCTTGTATACTTGCAGCCTTTAGGTTCAATATTCGCAGCGGGCTTATAGCGCACTCCGAGTACAGTATAACAACGCGTTCCGGGTGATGGTGGGACTGCCTCGCTTCTGTAGCGCATCAGGGATGTTCGCTGAGGCACACGTCGATTGTTTTCAGGCCACATTACGCAAGCGTGCCGCGTCCCTGGTGCGCCGGGTGCGTGACAGTCCCAACATCGTCTTAAGAATGATAGCAGACAAACCTAACTATCCTATAATGCTACACTGTGAGGGGCTACATTCCCCAATCTGTCAAATACTGTGGTAGCATGGAATTGGAGCGTCTGTTATGTTTAGTTATTTTATTATAAATGTAGATATATATATATATTGCTGTAGTTTTAATCCTTAATTTCTAAGTACTACTAATGTAATACGAGTATGTGTCAAAGTTACATGAAATAAATAATTTGAATTTGAATTTGAATAATTATTATCGATAATCTCTAGCGATAAGACCGCCTGTTGACTGCCTCTACTTTTAATCTGTGTACTGTTCTATTTAATTGAGGTGTGCAATAATAGTATTTTGTGCAACAGGTACATAATAAGGGTTCTTAAGATTCGAGGGTCGAAGTTACAAAATGAGGCGAAGCCGAATTTTGTAATAACAGACCCGAGAATTTTAAGAACTAATTATGTACCGTTGCACACGAAACTTTTTCTACGACAGTAGCAAAAACTTAATTAATAAATAATTTTAAAGTTCTTAAGTATCACGAGTACATAAATCAATTTTGTTTTAAGATTTTTTTTATCAACTAATAACTCTTACTTTTGTGCCGAAGTCTTCGGATATTCACTGTGAAGTTTTCTTGTCACTTATTTTATCAAAATTAACATAAACTTCTTGATATTAACATAATATACGAGTTTAAATACAAAAATTAAGCCGTACATTTTGTTGAAACTTTTTAAATATTAACTTTTTACTAAATGTCATAGACAGATCACGAGTTGGTTTTTAATTGCAAAAAAATATGGCTCCGTTCAAGTAACTCTCAATGCAAAAGTTTACATTAAAGTACTATTATGCTTTTCATAAATATGAAACTAAATAATTTAAGATATTAATACTTTAAAAAAGACATGATAATGTTTTTATCATAGTTTGTGCAAAAATAATTTCAAGTGTATATCAATTTAAAAATATAATTTATATTGTAAACAAGAACGAACCCTTTTTAGACATGGCACCTGGAAGTCAGTGTATTAAAAAAACAAAAACAGTTGCACAATATGTTTTGTGTGACTGCCAGCAGTTATAGAAAGTACCTATAGACAAATAGACTTTAGCGCCTTCACTTAAATGATGTAGTTTTAGATACCACTATCAGTCATTTAATTAGCATATAGAAGTGCTGGAGTAGAAAAAGAATATTTGTATTGTATTGTATTATCTTCACATATATTATGTAAGTTCAAATATTTTTATTTTCCAAGCGTCGTCGCGCCGGGGGACCGCTAAGTAAGAAAAACAAATTTAGTATTTTTCCAACAAATATATGTGACGATAATAATTATAATAGGTTTAAAATATTATTTGTTAGTTTTTAGAGTATATTTTTTGTGTCGGGGGGCTTTTTATTTACTGTAATATTAGATTTTTTTTAAATATTGAGGGTAACTCGAAGAGCCACAACTGACCATTCAAAGAGCCGTATGCGGCTCGCGAGCTGCGGATTGCCGACCCCTGCCAACGTATCCATCTATAACCTTGACTTTAAGTTCCGTCACCGGAGGAGAGGGAGAGAAATTAGGGGTGAATTAGCCGCTTGCTGACACAGACCAAATTCCACGCGGGCACAGCTAGTTATATTATAAAACAAGAAACTGATAAGCTGAGACCGGAAGCTCGCCGGTAGGGCGAGATACGGCGACAAATAGCACTTCCGGCGGGGATGCTTGCCTTGCTGCATTTAAAGATATGATGTTTTATAATCGCCGCTAATGTAACGGAAATTTAAAAAATTAAGAGTTTTCAATTTGTGGATGTTTACCATGATCATCTATGGTTCCGTCTAATGTGAAGATTCATCCTTAGTAGTTCTAACATGTCCTATTATGTGAATTATATAAATAGGAGTTGTTGGTGAACATTGATTTATTTCACTATAAATTGTCCATAGGTAATTATCTTTTTCGTCATGTTTGTTAATATATGGTACTAATATATTAAACGACTTGTAAGAATTAATAGTAAGACTTGAATGGTTATATACATGGTATATATTTTATGTTTCGAATAATATAAATACTTAAGTGTAAATTATGATTTTGGACTTTCCTCAGATGTCTTAATTTATTTTTTATTTGGATAGCATTACCAAGCTAGAGTCGATCAAAAAACAAGGAAATTTCATTCTTGGAAAATGAAATAAAGTTTCATTCGTCATCTTTCTTCTTAGCAAGCCGATCCATGTGATTCATGTAATTCCGTGTTAATTGCTTTAATATAAAATGTGATCATCAAGACTGGAGCTGAACAATTACCTATTCATACATATTTGTTCAAGCTAAGTAATCGTTAAAAATAATCTAGTTTTAATTTATGAAGGTGCAGAATTACGTCCGAAATTCAGTAAGCAATATCCGAGCCATAACTGTTTCCATTCGAAATTTCAATTTACGTAAATATTAACGTTAGCCATCTGTGAGGTGCCTGTTGCTTGACTACCTCAATCGTGGCACCCGAGGTTCATGTGAATTATCGTTTATATTATTTAGTGGCTCTGTGAGGCTGTAGATCTCGCTAGCATAGCTAAAACTGAATACAATCACGACTCGGCCATTTTGATAAATATAAAATATATATCTTCGCGAACTCGCAATGGCCCATAGGGCTTACGCCAAAGACCATTATAGCACTTAAGTCCTTTGTCCCATTTTGAACATTTTTCGAAAAACGAACCGAAAAAAAGCCCAACAATAAATCCGAAAATATTTCTCATTCATGTTTCAGACACAGTTAAGTCTACATTCCATCCTATAAGGATACAAGTTAAAAATATCTCTTTCAAAATTCTTAATGAATTGAGGACCAGATTAATCCTCATCCAATTTCTTAATATAATTGGCTATTCCCGCTACAATTAAGCAGGCTATAAAGCGCCATGGCAATGTCGTTAGATATAATGTAAAATTTACTCTTAATTAATATTATTTAGTCGTAAGTACGAGTACTTCAGATAAATATAATTAATAAACCCTCTTCCGTAATGTGAACCTTGTAGCCTCAAATTTTCATGAATTACAGGTTTAATTATTATTCACTAGCTATGCGTGACTGCGTCTGCGTTAAATTAATAATCCATCCTGTCTTTTAAGGAAGGGAAAGGGGAAGGGATGATTTCGGTGATAAAATCTATTTTACATCCTTCTTCAAAACTCAAAGGTTCTCGGTTCAGCGGTTATTGATTTCCCAAAAAACTTCTACCCCTCTTTTCACCCCTTTAAGGAATAATTTCTATTATAAAACTATCCTTTATCCTTCTTTGGGACTCAAACTATCTTCATTCCAATTTTCATCTAAATCGGTTTAGTGGTTTAAGAGAAGAGATGTAACAGTCATACAGCTGTAGACACACTTTCGCATTTATAATCTTAGTATGGATAATTCATTCAAATGGCTCCTACGACAGACTTAAATATATAAGATACTACTAAAACTGAGAAACAAGCTTTTACGCAGTATATACTTTACAACATTCTTTATTTTTTACTTTTGTCTGGGAGCAACGTGCTAGAACTTTGTCAGTCGACATATTCTGATCCCAACATTAGCCGTTATAGTTATTAGTAAACGGTCGATTTATGATAATTATGTAGGGGAAACCCGGGCAAGACGCATATGTTAAGGGAATGATGAAGAAAAACACCCTAATTGTTAATCAAAATAACACTTTATATTTTTAATTTGTACTCTGTACAGTTAACTTTGGAAAATGATATCACATATCCTTATACTTGAATAACTTCTTAGTGTTATTATTTTTTAAACAAATAGTTACAATTATCCTTTTTGCCCGACCACCTCGGGCAAAAGGGATATACCTCAAGGGCAAAAAGGATACATATATGACAAATATATTAATTAGGCATCGCATTCATAAAAAAAATAGCTGTCTACCCTTGAATAAGAAGTACAACCCTAATAGGCCTATTTTTACACTGATTACACTGAGTCTGTGTTTGGTGGGTGGGTCAATGCATCTTTCAGCGCATACCAAAAAGAACACTATAAATTATTCTCTCGTTTTTTTTTGTTTTAAGAGAAGTTTTTGTTTGTTAGTTTTGCTGGGGCCTAGAAATTAGAAATCTTAAGTTATTTTTATATTTAGTACCTTTTTGGTGTTTTCCATACACGCATAGCTATCCGTTTTGCCCATATCCGTCTTGCCCGAAGTACTAAATATTTAGAATTGTTTATGCCAAGAATACGTTTAACAGGTGGATAAAAAGTTATAGTCATAATTTAAGCCAAAGTTAATATACTATAGTTTTAACTAACCGTATTCGTAAAGATACGAAACGTAATACAAAAAGTTGATAGACTTGCTTTTCCATAAATCACAACAAAACAGTCAAAAACTTTGTTTTATTTCTCCACAACGAGTACACACGTTGTTTGCTTTGATTGAACAGTCATGGCGTTCTCGTATCGCTACTTTACCGACTTCAGCAAGCCTAGATGCGCTATCTATTGTATAGCTTTGGTAAAATCAGATATTCTTCTTACCCACACTATGCGTATTGCCCGGGCTTCCCCTACCTACGTTATTGACTGCATATTCATATACATCACGTATTATTTTTTTAAATAAATATAATGACTTGGCAATCGCACAGGATAGGTAATAAATTATCTAATAATATCACATGTCATGCAATAATATTTACTCATTGTTAGGCCGCCGGCTAGCCCAATAGCTACGTATATTTAGCTGTGCGATGGCCAGGTAATTTTATTTATTAAAAAAATATGATATGAAATATTATAATAATAGGTTACTTTATTGACTCGGATGTTAAGTTAGTGTAGAGGTCCTCCAGGTACGTATACGGTTACTATAACACATTGTTAGTTAACTAGTTTTTATTAGGGTTCCGTAGTCAACTAGGAACCGTTATAGTTTCGCCATGTCTGCCCGTCCGTCCGTCCGTCCGCGGATAATCTCAGTGACCGTTATCACTAGAAAGCTGGAATTTGGTACTAAGTAATATGTATATCAATCACGCCGACAAAGTGGTAAAATAAAAAGTTGAAAAAAATGTTTTATTAGGGTACCTCCCCTTTAAGTAAAGTGGGGAGTGATTTTTTTTTTCGTTTCAACCCTAACGAGTGATATATTGTTGGATAGGTATTTAAAAATGAATACGGGTTTACTAATGTAATTTTTTGATAATGTTAATATTTTCGGAAATAATCGCTCCAGAAGCAAAAAAAAATGTGCCCCCCCCTCTAACTTTTGAACCATAAGTTTTAAAAATATGAAAAAAATCTCAAAAGTACAACTTTATAAAAACTTTCTAGGAAAATTATTTTGAACTTGTTAGGTTGAATAGTTTTTGAAAAAAAATTACAAACTAATTTCTGAACTAAGTTTGTAATTTAACCGTATAAGCAGGTGTTATTGTACCTGTAATTTCTAAAAAATCACAATGAGATGACGTGCTTTCAAATAAAGTAAAAATGGTGAAAATCGGTTCACGCAATAAATAATTATCCCATAAAAATCATCTTCCATACTTTAAGCTCGCGCGCAATAGCTTACTTAATTTGCCGATAGATGTCGCTGTACGTGGAACGCTCATATCATATCCTACATGGCGGTGTTATTTTAACTCTTAAGTGGGGACACTTACTGTGACGGACGGAAAACTACGGAACCCTACACTGAGCGTGGCCCGACACGCTCTTGGCCGGTTTTATGTAACAATTTATGACAAAGTTGTCCATTCCCATGGAGACAGTTTGTGGTGGAGCATCAAATCTAATCCGCTTTGCAATTTCTTGGCTTACTCTCTATTTGAAAACCATAAAATGTGTTCCTCCACGGTTTTAAAATAGACGAGTCGGTCGAAATCGAGTTTTATAAACACCCCCCCTTACAGACTAAAACAACCGACTTGGTTTAACGTTACATTCTAAAACTTGTTTGTAGTATAAGAACGGCGTTGCGAGACTTGCATTTTTTTACTGTTTTTGATGGGATTTCTTATTCTTTGTTACCATTTTGTTACTAAATAACTCTTAGATAAATTTGTTGTACCAGCGATAAAGCAAAAAAAAACCGGCCAAGTGCGAGTCGGACTCGCGCACCGAGGGTTCCGTACAAACCTATAACAAGCAAAAGTTGTAGTATGTTTATTACTTATTTCAACTTAATACCTCTACGCGTTTACGAGGAAAAAGGTAGTAAGTTTAAAATTTCAAAAAATATTTTTTGTATGATTTTACTAAAAATGTCTACTTTTCGTAATTTTTCCTTTGTCTGTGCTGTATGAAGTTTCTTCGTGCCAAGTTTCAAGTTTCTGAGTTTACGGGAAGTACCCTTTAGGTTTTGAGTTTCTTGCGAGTACTCAGTTTCAAAATATGCGACTTAAATTGCAATTTCTTTTGATTGCGTTCACATAAAAGTTTGGCTTTGCTACATCGGAAAGGTCCTATAGCCCTGGGTATTTAACATGAATTTCAATTTAATACCTCCACGCGTTTACGAGGAAAAAGGTAGTAAGTTCATAATTTAAAAAAATATTTTTTGTATGATTTTACTAAAAATGTCTACTTTTCGTAATTTTTCCTTTGTCTGTGATATATGAAGTTTTTTCGTGCCAAGTTTCAAGTTTCTGAGTTTACGGGAAGTACCCTTTAGGTTTTGAGTTTCTTGTGAGTACTCAGTTTCAAAATAAGCGACTTAAATTGCAATTTCTTTTGATTGCGTTGACATAAAAGTTTGGTTTTGCTACATTTGAAAGGTCTTATAGCGCTGAGTATTTGACATGAATTTCATTTTAATACCTCCACGCATTTACGAGGAAAAAGGTAGTAAGTTTAAAATTAAAAAAAAAATTTTTTTGTATGATTTTACTAAAAATGTCTACTTTTTGTAATTTTTCCATTGTCTATGCTATATGACGTTGCTTCGTGCCAAATTTCAAGTTTCTGAGTTCACGGGAAGTACCCCGTAGGTTTTGCAAGTGCCGAAAAACTCTAAAATTTGCAGCATAAACGACTGTATCTTTTGATTGCGTTGGCTTTTAAGTTTGATTTTTTCACAGCTTCAAGGAACAATAGACCTGAGTATTCGATATAAATTTCAGCTTGATACCTCCACGCGTTCCTGAGAAAAATGGTCTTGACAGACAGACATACATACAGACAGACAGACAGACAGACAGACAGACAGACAGACAGACAGACGGACAACAAAGTGATCCTGTAAGGGTTCCGTTTTTTCCTTTCGAGGTACGGAACCCTAAAAAAGACAAAAAGCGACCTAATTTTTTATTAATCGAAAATGAACGTATTTTGTTGTTTAATATGTACAATTACACACTCGTATAAAACTTTAAAGACTTAATGTTATAAAAAAACCTAATAAGTACTAATAACTTTGGAATTTTATGGTGTTACTAAGAGGGACCCAAAAACACGTCTTAAATGGGAAAGCGTATTATAAAATGGACTGATATAAAATGGCGTATTATACGTATATGAGAAATCGTGTTAAACGTGATCGTATAAAGCGGGTACTACAGTGTTTTAATTTATTTTAGTGAAATGTATTAGTTTTCTATGTTATTTTAAAACATTTATTAACAGAATTAGAATAAATTTGGGTACCAAATTCCCAAGCGGATTTCTATAAATGTAAATGTTTTTAACATTTTATAAAATAAACAAATTTACCATCATTGTTCATTAAAAAAATCGTAGGTACGGTCAACCAATTTAATTCTTAGGCTACTTTAGAATCTTGTCACAATAGCTAGTTTGGTAGCGAATAGGTTACGTTTGTACGTATCCACGGGCAACTGTAATTACAACAAGGTTCTACAGTGGCCTAGGAATCAAATTGCTTGACCGTATCTACGATTTTTTTTATGAACACAGATGGTAAATTTGTTTATTTTATAAAATTTTAAAAACATTTACATGTATGCTATTTGTAATGATTTGAAGCTCTTGCAGCCTTATTGAATTATAAATCCAGGCGCTTTACACAACTTTAATATTAACGCCATCTATGTCAAAACCGGCGAACCTGTTACCAAGCGTCCAGCCCCAACTAACTTCGTGTTTGCAGAACGCTGTGTATACAAATACTTTACTTTACCGTCTATAGATAGAGGTATTAGTCACATTTCAACATGAAACCTGAATGATTTTTGTTGGAAGTAGGGTTACATGAACTGTCTTATAACATTTACGTGTTTTTAAGTGCTTCACGAATTTCTGGCTAGGCCATTATTATCGAAGTTGGGTGCTTATTGGTAAGTACTACGTAAAAATATATGTGCTACGATTTCATAAGTGCTATTACCTACGATGTAGCAGTATTTTTATACCTATTTAATTCTGATAAAACTAGCAAGTAAGAAAAAAATGTATTTTTTATACCAAACACTAATTACACAAAATTGTTAAAAATATAAATTTTCGCCAAACTACACAACAGTTTGTAGGTGTGTGTACATGTACACAGAAGATAAGGAAGTGTGCTGAGCGCTGCTGTGTGTGTGTGTTTGTGTGTGTGTGATCACACAAGTATCTTATCTAACTAAATATAAAATAATGCTTAGTCAATAAAAGTCAAGAAATAGTAGTCAAGAAATAGTAGTTTCAAGCGGTACGAGAAAGTAATGATTTCGATTGCTATAACTACTCATAAAAATATTAGTTTGTACCTAATTATTTATGTTTATGGCACAGTCAGCAGCTTTTATAGTTAGCGTTGCCAGAAATGAGAAAAGTAGCTCACATCAAATGTAGCGGCATTGGAAAATATACAAGATTACGGTTCAACTTAAGAACGTGTATTTATGAACTAGGCGCGATATGCTTCGGAGAGGAGCCCTTATTCATTAATATTTGAAAAGCCGTATTTAAATAATAATCGTCTGTCCTTATCTTTCACATTGACAGTTGTGTTGGTTAGAAACAGACAAAACATTAATTAACTAAATGAGGCTTGTAAGACGGTCTCCATTTTTGAGCACTAAGAGTTTTCTAGCATTCTTGTGTTAAATCGTAAAGTTGTATAGGTACTTATTTTTTAGTATGCCTTACGAAAGTATAAAATCGTTGTTCATGAGCTGAAAGCATGTTAGTCATTTCATTCATTAAAAGTATGATAGGCAATATACATGTATATTATAGCACTTTATCAATTTACCGTCACAGCATGACCTGTTTGTCACGTTTTTGTTATTAATGAATTATTATCAGTGGTTAAAAGTAATTGAATCGATTTTGCGGTACCAAAAATATTGTTTTGCGTACTTACAAAAGTAATAGGAATAATTTTCTACCAGCATTCAATTATTGCCAGGAGGCAATTGCCGAATTTTTCCACGCCGCTCCACTCGGTGAGAAGGGTCTCTTTGCTCGAGACCACTTGATCCTATCCGCACTTGAGGAACAGGGTGTAAAATGCAGTAGGTCTTGTTAAGGGTGCATTGGAGGGCTCGTTTTGAAATGTCGAGAATGATCTAACCTTTAGGCATCGCATTGATTTTCTTGTGTACTTAACTTTCACTGTGTTTAATTATTTACAACGCTACGACTATTTGCAAGTTCTAAATTTTATGAAAATATCATACCAGTGATACTATAAAGTGTCTGTGGGAACTTTTGCCGTAACATGCGTCCTTTGTTAGAAAAAAAACAAACACTACACGAAAATTGTAGGGTTTTTTTTTAATTTGACATTGACCCGGTGTGATTCTGAGGTCGAAACTCTTGTCTAACATAAGTATTTTATCACTCAGAAGTACGAGTCTTAATGCATTTACTAGAAAGCATTAAGCCTCTTGGTACTGAATAAAAATAAACTGTACGGCTATTTTTTGTTCTTAGCGTAGTATGGCGTCCCACTACTGGGCAAGGCCCTCCCCTTGACCTCCATGACTCCCGATTATGTGCTTCTTCCGACCAGTTACTAAGGCAAGTTAATCTAAGTCGTACCGCCATCTCCACCTGTGCCTGTCGCACTTGTTGGGTTAAAAATATTGCAATTTATTTTCCAAATTTAGGTTAAGACTAAAGTTTCAGTAACAAGACTTTACATTGTTAAGTGTGTTTTTGTAGTCCACAGCCTCACACAATATCATATAACTAACCATGCGTTATATATTATGATATGTGTGAGGCTGAGTTGATTACATTAACTTTCCAAACAGAATATAAATTAGACTTCTGGAAAAGTAATTAAGAGGCTCGTAACGATTTGAAAACGAAAATCGCTAATAATGAAATAACGTACATGATTAATTGTAATGGTAAAAAAAATACGTGTCGAAGCGCTCGTGGCCTGGCGGTAAGACATCAGACTTTCGATCCGAAGGTCGCGAGTTCAAACCCCGGCTCGTACCACTGAGTTTTTCGGAACTTATGTACGAAATATCATTTGATATTTACCAGTCGCTTTTCGGTGAAGGAAAACATCGTGAGGAAACCGGATCTAATCCCAACTAGGCCTAGTTTCCTCTCTGGGTTGAAAGGTCAGATGGCAGTCGCTTTCGTAAAAACTAGTGCCTACGCCAATTCCTGGGATTAGGTTGCCGAGCAGACCCCAGGCTTAATAGAGCAAAAAGCTGGGACAAACACTAGAAGGAAGAACAAGAAAGTAAAATTTTACGTGTCTTTTTTGGTTGATTTTTTTACAAAGGACGTATGTTAGGGCAAAGGTCCCCATAGACACTTTATAGTAAACTATATTTGCAATATAATGAGTTTAATTAAGTTTACAAACACCTCATAAGCAACTCTTCAAAGTGTTGCACGTATTTTTTCGATATGTATTTTAAATGGATTGTATCAGTTCACTACATAGTATAAAACAAAGTCGCTTTCCGCTGTCTGTCCCTATGTATGCTTAGATCTTTGAAACTACGCAACGGATTTTGATGCGGATTTTTTAATAGATAGAGTGATTCAAGAGGAAGCTTTATATGTATAATATATGCATAGAATAGTAGAGAAACATTGATAATCTGAGAGGATTCTTTTGTGATGTAAATGAACACATTTGTTTGCGCTTACATTGCAAACGCTGGCTGAACCCTACGAGATAGATCAAAATAATAAACTACAGTATTGTACACCTACAACCGTACGAAAAGCTCTATAAAAATGTCCGCGATGGTATATATTATGTCTATCTCTTAGGGATAACCAACAATAACCATTTTTTTATTCCGTGCGAAGCCGGGGCGGGTCGTTAGTATGAGATAAGATGAAACCTGGTTAACAAATAAAATAATTAACCAGCACTAACTTTTAGTATGTTGTTAGTTATATAATGTAATACTAGGTCCTAAAAACTGCCTGCACATTGTCTTTAGAAGGACAATTTCTCTAGTAATGACGTCATCAACATTATTTGAAATTGTGTGCACATACCTACCTTTTTTAAAATATGTATACAAACTTATAGAAGTATTGTTACTTACTGAAAAGTAGTACTGAAACATTGAACGAAATCTAAAAAAAAATTTACCGGATTTTTAAAGATAAAAAGTAAGTTTTCCCTAGGGATCAGCTTCCTAAACATTTCCGTACTGCTGACGCGTCACTTCTACGACACAGCACGATGCGTTATCCACAGCTGTCTGATATTACTGCGACGTTGCTAATTTAATCCGTCGAATAATTAGCGAGACCTTCCATTACCCGATCTGCTTCTGTCTCGGCCTGTGGTGTTGGCAATACGCCAGGAATGTTATTAATTTATCGCAATAAAGTGCTCGGATCACATTAGTTTTATGGTTCTTGGTGAAGTCTTGAGAATATTTAGTTTTAGTACCCAAGTAATACGAGTAAGTATGTAGGTAGGTATTTTTTCAAGTTCAGAGGCCATAGATAATCTAAGGTGAGGTTTAAGGGTGCAAGATGCTCAGTGGGGTTTGTCTCAATAAGCTTTTTATAGTGCATAAGCATTCCTCGCAGGGTTTGGTTGCTTATGCTGCATTTAAAAACGTGACGTTTCTGCTACCTGTCAGTTTTTCGGCTAGTTGAAAGTACAGGGGACCGTAGAGCTGGCGCTTACTTCCTCCCAGCGTATAGCGTAATGGGGACCATGCTGAGAAGAAAGTCTTTAAAAAAATATGGGTCTTTTAAAACCATTTTTTGATAAAGACAATACTTTGAGAAACAAGCACTCCGAAAGTCCAACCAAATGTGGCACCGCCCTCTAAGTTTTGAATCGTGAGTCCAAAAAAATACTTTCAATGAAGACTAGGTATATTAAATAAAAATTGTGCCGTAAAAAGAAATCGTCGCAAATAGTCGTTATTATATATTATGAATAGTCATTTATTAAAGAAATAGCTAATAATAATGTATATAAAATAATAGTAAAAATTCACATCTCTGCAATGCACGGTCAGGCAGGTGACAGTTTAGTTAGAGCCGGGAATGCCTGCTCCGTCGTCGAACCCCAATAGTTTCGCTGCAGGTTTGAATTTGTGACGTGTGCCTCGTATGCACATACTGGTGGCTCGAATTATAGTAATGCATATCCTTGTTCTAAGCCAACCCAGTATCGTACTCAGCGATTTATTCCAGCGGTCCGCGAGGGCTTCGCCTATGTGTTTGACAAAGGAGGTCACCTGCCCAACTAGCAAAATTTTCTCTTACAAATGTCCTAAGACCAAATTTTCTTTACTCTTACAGTACACTTTCAAACCTCTTTAAGTGTGGAATTGGGCGCACTTTATAAGAGCCTTTCTGATTATAGTTGTTGTATAATGGTCTTATTAAGTGTGTTTTTAATCCTAAGATCATCTTGCAAATGCTGCTGTAAGAACAAATAGACTTACAAATATCTTACAGTGGCATGCTGTAAGGTTAATGAGTCTTTGAGTACTCTTACTAATGCCGTTCTAAGCGTGATTCCCCTTATATTCCCTCTGTGATCTCATTGTAAGAGTATTAGCACAACTAGTCGAAGAGGCCATTGCAGAAAACGTGTTCGGACAAAGCGATATTATATTAAAAAATATAAATACCCAGGTAAGTCTATATTTTTATATGTACTCTTACTAATGCTAACTGTTATTTCTTTGACATGCAAATTATCTTGGTATTATATTGATGAACAACTTGCGAAGTACATTTTCTCGATAGTTTTGTAATATTATTAATAATATTTTCACGGGCCTTTCTGGAATGTCTCTAAAATATTAATTATTTGTTAAATTATTTGTGAAATTGAAATGTGTTTCAATAAATGACATTGTAAAAACAGTTAAAAGTACAATTACTCTTTTTTAAGATGCATGTAAGGCTGATATTTCTTATTTAACACTCGTTAAGTCAATTTTAAGCCTTTCGCTCTTGTTAAACACTTATCTAAGGCTATCTACTTGTGGCCATTTTATGAAATGATTTCGGCTAAATAAATTTAGGTTATATCAGCCATGCGATACTCTTAATAAAGAATTCCAAAGGTTCTTGTAAGGTATATTGATCTTATAAAAGACTTATAACATGCTCCTAATCTTACATGTGGCTTAGACAAGACCAAATATACTTTAAATTGGTTGGTTTCAAAGGAGTTGTATACAAGGCTTTAGTAAGAGCAAGGTCTGATAAAACACTTATTGCAGACTTAACTAAGAACAAACTGACTTCTAAAGTGCTTTACTAAGTGTAAATAATGATCAAGACCAATTAGTCTTATGAAATGCACTAGTAAAACCTATGTTCTGATAAATATTTTATTATAGTTTCTTATAGATGTCTACAAGAGTAGTTAATAAGTTAAAATTTTCTCAAGACTAATTAGTCTTATAAAATGCACTTATAAAACCTTGTTCTGATAAATATTTTATAAGAATTTCTTATATACGTCTCCAAGAGTACTTAATAAGTTTAAATTTTCTCAAGACCAATTAGTCCTATAAAATGCCTTTGTAAAACCTATGTTCTGATAATTATTTTATAAGTATTTCTTATATACGTCTACAAGAGTACTTAACAAGTTTAAATGTTCTCAAGACCAATAAGTCCTATCAAATGCCTTTGTAAGATGTATCTTCTTAGTCAGGATATATATAAACCTTTTATAATGTCTTACTTCTTATAAAGGCATGTTTATACAGCAATTTTGCTAGTTGGGTGTGGTGCGAATACGCCATCGATGGAAGTCACGAGAGGGGTGAAGGTAGCGTGTTTCGCTTCGCAGGCAGCGGAGTATTTTCTTTGTTTTTTAGTCTCAGCAGATTTTAGGACAGAAGTGACATGGCGTGTAATGTAAGAGGGAGCGTCAGTGTCTACAACACGGATATCAAAAAGAGCCTCTCTCTGAGCATTCCATACGCCACGGCAAGATAAGTTCTGTGATTATGGGTTCTATTGTGACGTTGCTCCATGCTTGGTGACATAATTCAGCAAATAGATCACGAACTTCGTTGTGTCGTCTTGAAATTAGCCCCCCAGTCTTGCAGCAGAGAGCATGGTCGATATTAAATTGGCTGTTGCCACATCCATCACATGAGGGTGGCATTGAGTTTGGGGTTCTGTGATAGCGTATTGCCAGGCCATCTCTGAATTCTTGAGGGGACAAGTCGAGGTTATCTTTCTTCGTTGGTATAGAAGATAGCCAGGTGGAAGACTTTGTTTTCATTTTCAATGC
Source organism: Pammene aurita (assembly GCA_947086415.1). Taxonomy (NCBI): domain Eukaryota; kingdom Metazoa; phylum Arthropoda; class Insecta; order Lepidoptera; family Tortricidae; genus Pammene; species Pammene aurita. Next base: position 36,824,973 of record OX352292.1, on the reverse strand, counting down.
GATTGATCTTTCTATAGCTCTTCTTTTGTTAGGGGGTAATTTGGCCAATATAGTGTCTAAAAGTTCGTTATCGCGAGCTTCTTTCATTGTTCGGCTTTCTTTGCGTGCGTCAATCAGGGATTTATTGTGTTGGGCTAGGTCTACATGTTGTGTCCCGATCAAAGCTGATGAGAGGATTGAACAGCCTTTTTTAGAGGTTTTGTAGCTCAAATTATTCTCGGTGAATGGATTGGATATTGCCAAGCCACCTTTATGTACGGGTAGGGAAAACAGAGCGGCTTCGTCGGCAGTGATGTCGCTACCCATCATAGTTGGCATGAAATTAGCCCGTAGTGCAAGTGTCAGTGGTTCAAAAAGTTCGTTAGAATCAGCGATTACACGTTGTAGGAATGACCATTTGAATTGGGCAGCTTTGGTAAGTGCTGTGTAAGCTGCTTGGGGGGAGTCCTTACAGACATGTGTTAGTTTCTCGATTATTGAAATAAATTGCTTCACTTTGTTTCTTATAAAGTCTTCTTTTCCCTTGCCTATGTAACTACCAAGGAAGGGTGAACCTGTGGCGATGGTAATGTTAGTTCCTTTAAAAATCTGCTGTGCTTTATTTTTGTCTGTTTCAGATACAATAAGGATTGTCTTTTTAGGTTGAGGGAGGTATCCATATGCCGGTCCTATGTTGCAGATCTGTTCCCACCATTTACGAAGGCTTTTGAAGTTTCCCTGGACCGATGAGTCATCAGCGTACCATGTCTGGAGTGTATTCTGTTCTTTTTTTAGTTTATTGATTATGGGTAATGTTGCAAGAGTTGCATATAGTGGCATAGCGAGTGGATCGCCTTGGGTAACGCCTTCTTTGCTATACATTCTTGTGTCTGAGTTTCGAATAACAAGCTCGGCATGGCCGTTATATGTGTTGTACAGGAAACGGGCACTATGTGGCCAATATATTCGGGCCTGCCACAAAGCAAGCTGCTCATTTACACTGTTGAATGCGTTGTTAGCATCAACGAGGAGCATTCCCCATTCTGAGCTTGGGTGACATTTCTCTTCAAAAGTGTCATTCATTGCATGTATGGCTCCTTCGATACCAGAGTTCAGGCCACTGCAAAGTTGCCATTGTCCACATGCTTCGGTGACTTCAGATCCTGTTGCCAAGATCATACATTTAGAGAGGATTCTTCTAAGGCATTCCCCGATTCCAATGGGTCTCACGCCTGGGCATTTATCCAGAGCTACCAGACGGCTCGACATAAGGGATTGTATTTGTGTCCAAGGTACGTGTTCATTATTCAATTTCATAGTAAGTTGGGCTATGGCATTTCTTAGGTGCAGGCTCGCATCGCCGAAACGTAAGAGAAAGTCCTTCCAATTTTCGGACGTTGAGCCAGTTGGACCCCCACCACCATGTAGTTTTCTTGCAACTTGCTCGACGTGGTTACTAGTTATGTCGACATCTAATAATGGTGGCATTTCGGGGAAATCCTCGGGCAGGGCAAATAAGTCAGGGTTGGGGTTTGCGGGAGGTGGATGTTTTTCTCTTAGTACGTCGCTGACGGTTTTACCGGTATAATCGATTTCGTCGTTACTATTCAGGACTTTGCTTGTATCTTTGGTTAATAGCCAGCTTAGGGCCTCGCGGACTGCCACGTTGAATTAGTCTTGTGAATGTTTGTGTTGTTTCGTCGTTATTGTGGTATTTTCGACTATATGTATTTTGAAGAGTTTTGTCCGATTTTTTCGATTCTGAGATTAAAATATCAAACTGCTCACCGGCCCACAGTTTGAGGCGGCGGTCAAGTAATCTGCTGATATCTTTGGCCTGTTTAATGTTTTTGTCCCTTTGTAGCAATACGGCAGTGTAAATTAGTAATCGTTCTGAGGGATAATTTAGCTTGGTTAGGTGTTCTATTTCATCGGCAAGTGTATGAACGAATTTTCTGCTTGCTGTGCCAAAAGGGAGATCGTAAAGTTTTCCATGAAGTGAGCATATGTCGTTCCATCTTTTTTGCCATATACCTGTCTTCGATCCTGTGTTGTTAAGGTAGGGCGACCCATATGCTTCTTCTAGTGGTGATGCAAAAGGCGAGTATTGAGTGGAGGCTTGTTGATGCGAAGAGGACAGCTCACTATGGGCGGCACGTATGTGACGTTGCAGGCCGTTTCTTTTAAAGGTTTTGGAACAGGTCGGACAGGTTTCTTGATTGCTTGTATTGACTACGGTCGTATTCATTTCTTCAAAACACAATTTTGTTGGGGGCTTTCAACATGTTGTCATTAGGTATGAATGTTGATATTTTTGTTTTACGGTAATTTCGAATGGAGTAAACGCTTTCACTATATTATATATATATATTTAGATATTCTGGTGTATTTTAAGAGTGTTTTTGTGTTGTATATTGCAGAGATGTGAATTATTTGAAATAAATGTATTTGGATTTTCAAAACAGAGGGTGACAGTGGCATGTGTCAAGTTCGATACTTAAATTACTTGTCGTTATTAAATTGTTTAATACACTGGCAGCTATGAGCTGATGCGTGTATATCACCTCACTTGTTTATAAGCATAAATTATTATTTCAAATGTTTATGTTAATTTCATAGTAAAAAGACGTAAGTGCCTCAAAATATACTATAAAATACGAAATTTTATGTTGAAAGACAGAAATTTAAGTTTTTGTCTGAAGGCAGTGGCCACCGTCTGCGGTCGAGTGAGAACCTGTCACTCGCCATCCCGCCTCACAAAAATCGTGGCTAAAGCAAGTCGTTTGTTGTGGGATCAGTCAAACTCTGGAACAGGTTACCTGTTTTGCTCAGACAGTCACAGTCGGTCGCGTCGTTCAAGGAGAAGCTAAAGAAGTTATGGTTACCTGACTCTGATTGATATGTTGCTATTGTATTATTCTGTATGTGTCTTGGGTGTTCCTTTTCTGTGTTTTTATTATGATTGTCTCCTTACTCCTCTGGTTTAATATATATATATACTTTTCCTATCACTTTTGCATACTCGTATATGTATCTATAGTATCTACCTTTCTCGTACCTTGTTGTACATGTTGCCGCATTTGTTTACCTCTTTTCACTTCTTCTCTCATCTACTCAAAGATAACTGGAAGAGATCCCTTAAAGGGATAAGTTCGCCTTTGTACTTACGTTATCCTATTATTGTATTGTTTTTGACTTGTTTTTGTACAATAAAGAGTTTTTACATTGCATTACATTAAACACTAGTCGAGTATAGGTAACGACATAAGTTCACAATGTGCGATAAAGAAAACGCTCAGACTCATCATAATGTTTCGAAATTGCAAGTTGACCCCACAATTTGCAACGCTGTTATTCTGTTCTGGCCTTTATGGAGTCTAACGTTATTTAAAAAAAGAAAATTATCGTAAGATATTTAGCATAAAAAGCAGACATGCACGAAGTGAGAGGAAAAAAAACGGAAAACGAATAGAATAATGCGCGAGTAGATATATATGGAATTAAAGGATAATATGTATAGTACTTATATATTAGATGGATTATAGAAAATTGCATACATACAAAAACAAAAATGGCAAATAAGATTGTGACGTAAGTTGTTGTATTTGTTCTAGAAATACTTGGTTTTTGCGTCTTTAATAATAGTTCTTTTAATTTATGCCGGAAAAGAGATTATAACCGGAAACACATAGTAAATGGACGTAAGTGACGCATATTAAAATGACGTAAGTATCGCACAATATCTCTTAATATCATTTCAATGGATGTATTGTAACAGGCCGGCAACTACGGAACCCTACACTGAGCATAATGGCCCGACATGCGATGAGGGACCTTCTTGTTCCTTTAGTCGTCAACACAGTGAATCCTCCTTTTTGTAAAGGGTCGGCAACGCGCATGTGACGCCTTTGGAGTTGCAGGCGTCCATAGGTTACGGTAGCTGCTTACCATCAGGCGGGCCGTATGCTTGTTTGCCACCGTCGTGGTATAAAAAAAAAAAAAAAAAAAAAAAAAAAAAATGCTCTAGGCCGGTTTTTTTACAAGCGTCTGTCTGCATGCGCGCAATTAATTCAGTTCAGCTTTTTAACGAGATTGTTTATTTTATCTGAACAATGTTGCAACATGAAAGAGTCTGCTTCTGAGTGATCTTGTAGTACGAGGACTTACCTTGATTTAATGCGCTCTTAAAATAATAAAATAGGGTTTTAAACGTGCTTCTTATATCCGAAATGATAATATCATAGATATAAAATGGCGCTTGACGCTAAAAGATAAACAAATGCGCAAAAGAGAAACCAACACGTATATGAACATTCCACGAGTGCAAAAGAGACACATGATCATTTTGAAGGAGTGACAGCTTTTGAATTTGGGTACTTAGCTTACGTACCCACGTCGTGACAGCTCATATTTTAACGTGGAAAATATAAAACAATTGGGAATAAAATAACTTGGGATGTGAAAGGAGAAACATGGTGTCGTGTTGTGTTCCAGATTGGACTATTTACTCATAGGGAAAACCCAAGTAATTACTCATTTCACAGGTTTACATAATATTCCGATCGATGTCTTTGAAACAATATTTTATCAAATTAGCAAAATAAATCGTGTAAGTATTTACTAGATACAATTAATTATGTGTTTCTTATACTGTGTGCTAATATTTTATCATAATAGTTAATATTCATGATTATGTTGTGTAAAAATCTAAACATTTAATCTAGCTAGGGCGATCCCTAGCTTGTCAATACAAAACGTTTTAGGGACTTATATCGATAACTGTTCGATATGAAAATTATAATTATTGCTTCAAAAAAGTCCAATGAATAAATTAACTCACATTACGTCATTACGTAAGAACATTAGGTTCCTCTTGTTATATCCGGTTTAAAACAGGTTTTTTTTATTATTAAAGATTTTTTTACCTTACAGTACTTGTATTATTTCATTAAAATATGGCGCTCAACACATTTAGCGGAATTCACTACCATAGTAAAAAAGCAGCCGAAAACGGAAATCGGGCTGAATATTGTACATATATGGGCTCCATACAAAAATTCAGCTCCTGTAAAGAAATTTCCGACTTTCATGCTGCTGCTGATTTTTATTTATGATAGCAGCACGGCTAGCACCACTTACGCGCGACTGGTGCGACAAGAGACAGATCTGCGCGACTTCATACGTTGTCGCTAGTTGGCAGCACAACTTGCGCGTGAAAGGAGCGACAGACTCGCGATCAAATGCCACTGTCATAAAATGACAGTGACTCGCGCAGTGGCGTAACTATAGGGTGGCAGAGCTGGCAAAATGCCACGGGCCCTTGGCCTAAGGGGGCCCGTGGCCGGAGGGGACAATACTAAAGGAGGATTCTAACATTTTTTGTAAAATGGCCCCATACTATGAATTTGCCACTTAGCGTAGTTACGCCACTGGACTCGCGACTTTGAACTAAAATCCTTAGCGCAACTTCAGAGTCAGTTGCAGCCGCGGGTACAACTGACACCCGCGCTTCAGCGCGCGGCTACCTTTTGCAACCGGTTATGCTACCGGAAAGCGAGATTTTTGACAGGCGCGGGTAGGTTTTCCCTACTCGCGGCTTAAGTCGCTCTTGCAAGACGTGCTAGCCGTGCTGGAATCCGCTCAAGTGTGTGCCGCGCCTACAAGCGACTAGTCAAACGATTAGAACGAGATAGAAATATAGTTGGAATGAGAGGACAGCTGTCAAAATGGTCGTGCGATCAATCGAATCCGCATTCGACCGACGACTTGAAATTCCATTTTCCGTTTTATGAAATATTTGAAATTATTTTAGGAAATCTTGTTAATTTGATATTTTTAATTTAATAATAAATTATAAATAATTTTGTTTATTTACATATTTTTATAATTTGCTTAGAAAAAACATATTAGTTCATACTATTCGCCAACGTTTGTGCAGTTTGGCGAAAATTTATGTTACTAAATATATTGTGTAATTACTGTTTAATACTTTCGCAACTAAGAACCCGCCTGGTAGGCACTCGTAATGTTTGCTCAGATGCCGGCTAAGCCCGCTAGGCGGGCAGTAGCTATAAACCTACACGCCACGCTAAAGAGCCCGCCTGGCGGGCACACATTGCATCTTCGCCACAACAGGGCTGACACTAACAGAAAGGTTTTAATACTTCTGATTATTATGCATTTACCTATGTGATCGAAAAGTTGATTTTTAAATATACTGGCAGTGTGTTTATACTACACCTAATGTGATTTAAAAATAAAAATTCTTATCAGTTGGTTACATTCAATTGCATGTAATCAATAGGAGTTAGAGTTTTCGTGAATCGTAAAACCTAATTTGTGTTTACGAATACTTAGTAACTATTGATTCTATAAAAACGGGTCTTAATCGCGTACGCTTACGTTTTTATTTATTTCCTATTCCCATAGGATGATTTGTAAAACAACATTCGGGGACAAATCGGAGATGGGGGAGTTTTATCGTGCTTCATTGCGGTGGAACGTCAAGTTGTTTCAATGCTTGGCGCTCAAAAGGTTAATTTTATTCACGTATACGAAAGTTACTCGGCACAGCACTGAGCGTCCGCCTAGTGCCCGCCTAGTAGGCACGCGGCGTGCGGCATTGCGTTGCACCGCGTTGCCCGCCTAGCGAGTTCTCTCGGTTTCTGGGGTATTGTTTAAAATTATTTTATTTATTTTATTTTATTGGTATTCAGGATAACAACAGACGTAAATATAACTAGGACATAAAATGCTTACATAAAATAAGGCCAATAACAGTCATCCATTGGATTACATTATGTAACGATTAAACATAACAAATATAAGAAAACAATGAGAATGTACAATACACACAAATGCTCGATACGCAAGAAGAACTAAATATGTACAGTGTTTAAGTAATCTATTTTAATTTACTACATAAACATGTTTAAATAAATAACTTATTAACCTTAATAACTAATTTTTGATAAAAAAAAAGAGAGAAAAAAACCATGACGATTGCATTAAGTAGTTGTAAGTCAGACACCAGCCAAAAACCACAAAATAAACAAACCAAACAGACAGACACCTGGTCCCAGTATTCGAAGTGTCGAACCGAAGTTTTATTATTAGTAGAATAACTAGGAATTTTTTTTAGGAAGGTACTTGCCTATTTGCACTTCCCGGGCACCCAGAAACACATAGCTTGAGAAGGTTATGATATACTTAAATACTCAGATTAATTCTAATAAATTGTAAATTGTAATAAGATATAAGAGAATACATATAACGTACTTAACGAACGAGTTATTAACAGTAGATAAGTACTGAGATTAAAGGTAAATGTTTATTACGTAGTAGAATAATTTAAAAAGAGAAAGAAAGAAAGAAAAGTTAAAAAAAGAAAGAAAAATACTTGTTTGTTTTAAGTTTCGTTTTCGCACAACAGAATGGAATTTATATATTTTTTAAATGTATATTTAGACCCTACAAAAAGATCAACAGTGCAGAATTCAGTATTATATAACTGAGGTATCCGTGATAACATGGCGTTAGAACCATAATGAGTTGGGTGGAAAGGAACATGAAACAATGTTGTGTGCCGAGTACGACGTCTTGGAGCACGTAACGATAGGCCAGATAATAAATAGTTCAGGGCAGTCCAAACGATTTCTAATTATATCGAAAAGTAGACTCATATCAGCCAATTTGCGGATAGGTGCAAATTGGAAGTGAAAGGAGGTTATATTCCCGGCAATTACCTTTGTATAGTCTAAACAATTTGAACTGAGCTCATCCACTTAGTGTCTTATCTTTTGTGTGTAAACCGCAGGCGCGCGTGCCACTATGGAAAAAATGGTTTGGCCACATGTTAGCGTTTACTGAATTTCTACTATATGGACCACGCAATAAGATTCAATATGAACTAATACGAAAAAAGCTCTATGTTCTATACGGTTGCATCCAGTACAAGCGATTCAAATGCTCTAGAACCAGCGTAATTCGACACCGAGATCCGAAACAAATGTGCATAATTGGAGATCGCGCTTGCACTGGTATTCCGAGCGCACGGCTAGTTAGCGATTAGGAGGCAATTGTAATTTTCGCGAAAGGGCAGGTAAAACAGGGTTGGATTCTGATTAAAACATTTGGGTAGATGTACGATTTACAAATATTTAATATATGAAATACACATATAATAGATTTTAATAAATATTGGGTATGTTAAAATTATAATCAGGCATATAAATACTTAACTATTTTAAAATTGCTTTCTTAATTTTACAGCTTAGACTTACTTTTACCTATAGCAAATTATGTACTGAGAATAACTCAATTCAAATATAAATAATATGAATTTCTAAAGCGTATTATAGTATAGAAGACGATTATTTTACTATAGTATAGTATAGAAGATTTATTAAAAAATAATGATTTAAATTTTCCTTCTGACATTTGCATTTTATTCTAGAAACATTCTAAACTAGTATTTTATTATACATTTTTTTATCTTTTAAGTTTTGTCGATTTTATTGTGAAATTATTATGATACATTTTGACCCGTATTTTTTTTTGTATAATTGCATCAATATATTTCTATTAATTATATAATAGCTTAAGATAATAATCGTTACTGACGATTCGAAAGTGCTTGTTGCTATGCCTACTTGAATAAATACATTTTTGACTTTGACTTTGAGTATTTAAAGGACTGATTATAATTGTAACATACTCAGCCTATATTTATTAAAATCTGTTATTTATTTATTTTCTTTTAAAACGTTTGTAAATCTGATAAGAAATGTAATAAACATGACAAACCCTCATTCGAGGAATAGTTGTAGGCACGTTAATTAATCTAGAAAAAAAAATGAAATTAATATGATGAAAAGATTAATATGATTATTTTTGTTGACTAATATGTACTGTAAATATATATATTTTTATATTTTTCTACAACACATTCGAATTATGATAACAAGCAGAACTATAATGTAGATTCATATTATTTATATTTGAATTGAGTTATTCTCAGTACATAATTTGCTATAGGTAAAAGTAAGTCTAAGCTGTAAAATTAAGAAAGCAATTTTAAAATAGTTGATTATTTACATGTCTGATAATAATTTTAACATACCCAATATTTATTAAAATCTATTATATATGTATATATATTTCATATATTAGATATTTGTAAATCGTACATCCACCTAAATGATTTAATCAGAATCCAACCCTGTTTTACCTGCCCGTTCGGGAAAATTACAATTGCTTCCTAATCGCTAACTAGCCGTGCGCTCGGAATACCAGTGCAAGCGCGATCTCCAATTACGCACTTTTGTTTCGGATCTCGGTGTCGAGTTACGCTGGTTCTAGAGCATTTGAATCGCTTGTACTGGGTGCAACCGTATAGAACTTAGAGGTTTTTTCGTATTAGTTGATATTGAATCTTATTCCGTGGTCCATATAGCAGATATTCAATAAACGCTAACAGGTAGCCAAACCCTTTTTTTCATAGTGGCACGTGCGCCTGCGGTTTACACACAAAAGATAAGACACTAAGTGGATGAGCTCAGTTCAAATTGTTTAGACTATACCCAGCAGATGTTTTCTTAAATTTAAAATTTAAATGAGCTACAAATTTTTTTTGGATTTTTTCGATGCGGTCTTTATAAACAGCGTAGTAAACTGACCAGATAGGTGATGCATATTCAAGGATGGATCTCACGTATGCATAATATACGACTTTCAGACATGCCAGGCTTTGGAAAGGTTTACAGGTCCTCATGTCGAAGCCTAGACTGCGATATGATCTGTTAACAATGGAGTCAGCGTGATTTATCATTGTCATTTTGGAATCTAGAATTACACCCAGGTCACGCACAACATCAAGTAATTGATTGGCTTGGGACTTCGAGTAAAACCTATACACTGACACTTAGTGACACTAATTGTTATCATATTACGGAAGTAATACTCGACTAGGTTATTGAGATCATTTTGCAGGAGTTCGCAGTCCGCTGAAGATTTAACACGCATGAAAACTTTTTTATCATCTGCATATAACAAATGGCGTGCGGTGACAAAACACGTACTTATGTCGTATATGTAAGCATTATTTTTATAATGCTTACATATACGACATTGTCTCTTTTGAGAGGACCAAGATGGGAGCCTTGGGGTACGCCAGAGGGGATATCGATGTAATTAGACCTGAAGCCGCCAAGAATTACAGCTTGGGAAATCGTTCCCAAAATCATACCTCACTAATCGTAGTGAGGTATGATTTGACCCATCTGAGCAGGTCTCCATGGATACCTAGTGCTTCAAGCTTCGTGAGAAGTATAGCGTGGTTGACACAATCAAAAGCTTTTCCAAAGTCTGTATATATGACGTCAACCTGACCGCCACCCTCCATTTCTGTTAAGACATGATTCGTGAAGCAAGCTAGGTTCGAGACTGTAGAACGTCTCTTTAAGAAACCGTGCTGTTTATCAGAGATCCCGCAACACACAAGGGGATAAAATATGTTTAAAAATTATAGATTCAAAAAGCTTTCCTATGGTGTTGAGGATGGAGATAGGCCGATAGTTCTCAATGTTGGACTTTGAGCCCTTTTTAGGGTTCCGTAGTCAACTAGGAACCCCTATAGTTTCGCCATGTCTGCCCGTCCGTCCGTCCGTCCGCGGATAATCTCAGTGACCGTTAGCACTAGAAAGCTGAAATTTGGTACTTATATGTATATCAATCACGCCAACAAAGTGGTAAAATAAAAAGTGGAAAAAAATGTTTTATTAGGGTACCTCCCCTATACGTAAAGTGGGGAGTGATTTTTTTTTTTTTTATTTCTACCCTAACGTGTGATATATTTTTGGATAGGTATTTAAAAATAAATAGGGGTTTACTGAAATCATTTTTTGATAATGTAAATATTTTCGGAAATAATCGCTCCAGAAGTAAAAAAAATGTATCCCCCCCCCCCCTCTAACTTTTGAACCATAAGTTTTAAAAATATGAAAAAAATCTCAAAAGTAGAACTTTATAAAAACTTTCTAGGAAAATTATTTTACACTTGATAGGTTAAATAGTTTTTGAAAAAAAATTACAAAATAATTTCTGAACTAAGTTTGTAATTTAACCGTATAAGCAGGCGTTTATTGTACAGTCGAGGACAAAGAGATGTATAGACTTTTGAACGTTATTGCGTTGTAATAAGGTCCAAAAGTGTATACATCTCTTTGTCCTCGACTGTACCTGTAATTTCTAAAAAATCACAATGAAATGACGTGCTTTCAAATAAAGTAAAAACAGTGAAAATCGGTTCACGCAATAAAGAATTATCCCATAAAAATCATCTTCCATACTTTAAGCTCGCGCGCAATAGTTTACTTAATTTGCCGATAGATGTCGATGTATGTGGAACGCTCATATCATATCCTACATGGCGGTTTTATTTTAACTCTTAAGTGGGGACACTTACTGTGACGGACGGAAAACTACGGAACCCTACACTGAGTGTGGCCCGACACGCTCTTAGCCGGTTTTTTTATAAATAGGAATTATATGGGCCTTTTTCCAGATGGAGGGGAAAATACAGTCTTTTAATGAATGTAGAAAGAGAATGGTTAGTGGGCATGCAAGGCTTTCAACACAAGAGGATAAAAAGCTAGGTGGAACGCCGTCACAACAAGGTCCCTTAGTTTTATCTAGGCGCTTTAAGAAACTTAGCACGATTTCGCTAGTTACATCGATTGCGGACATTACATCACACTGATTGCTGCTCATAGCTTATGCCCGGTTGCGAAAGTGTTAATAAATAAATAAAAATAAAAAAAAACCTATTAGGTAATGTAATAATATTAGTCGAAAATGTGCCTGAAATTAAACGTCAAGTTGGTAGTGGGGATGTCAACTGACGTCCTAGGTAAATATTTCGTAATATTGAATTCATTATTACGCTACCTACTCTTTTCGTACGCGACGGGGGTTAGGGGTTCATTGCATGCAAGATTTAGGCCTTATGGCTTTTATGGATTCCTCACACACGTCTTTGAGTTTGGTTGTGTAAATTTTGTCCGTTAATAGAGACGAAGTTCGCATGCATTTTTTAAATGATTTACTAGCAGAGTGATCTGTGAGTGAGTGAGTGAAAGAGTGATAGCGTTTCGCATAAGTAGGTACCTATTTCTCGCAAAGTTTTTTGTATGTTTTGGGACGTTTGCATACATACCAAACAGGAAGATAGTTTTTGTTGTTATTGATTTTCTGTTTATTTCTGTTTTGTACATTGCATGTTTTTTTGGATTTTGACGAAACCTGCGGTGGATGCGTTTTTTGAGAACAGACGAAACCTGTGTTGTGGATTTCAATCGTATGTTTTTGTTTTTATTTATCTTGTGCATCAATATTTTTTTTTTAATGAATTAGTAAGAATTAATTATAAATTGAATAATTCATATTGGTAATAACATGTTATACCGGGTGTGGCCTGTAATAAGAGCAAAAAATTAAAACGTAGATTCTACTCCTCAAACTAGACAACGTTTGTTCAACAACTTTTAAAAATAACTTGCAGTTTGAATTTTATTATAGTTTAAAGTTTATTCGAACACGCAATATATTACGACATTGATTAATATCTGTAGGGTGACAAGACTGACAGGCGACAATTTAGTTTGTTTGAAAAAGAGACAATCTTAAATCTACTTAACTTTCAAAAGTCGTTGAACAAACATGGTCTAGTTTGAGGAGTAGAATCTACGTTTTAATTTTTTGCTCCTATTACAGGTACACACTGTAACAGACCGACATTTGAAAACATCCAGCTACGCTGAAAGCATTAAATTATTTTGAACTATACCTTGTCTTTGACTTCGAAATAAAATCAATTTGCTACAATACGAAAATGAAGTGAGGGTAGCTTACAAAATTATGTTCCTTGATAGGTGAACTTTTTAATTTAGTCGTTGCCAGAGTCGTTCAGTTTCTCTATGGACAGATCTAAGCCTATTTTATAAACAAAATAAATGATTATTTACTTTTTTTATTGAAACGTAAAATAATAAAATTAACATAATTTTAGATTTTTTTTAAATGTTGGTTGTTTTAAGTTTGTTTTAGATTTGTCTTTAATCTATGGTTCACGATAGATTATACAATAGCTCGGTAAAACACGCGGGAAAAATGGGAACCAATCAGAATCAAGCTGAGTTGGTTGGACCAATCAAAATAAGAGTTGTTGAATGGATTGAGGAACGTTTGGATTAGCGGGGGTCGGTTTCGGGGGTTCTCATCTGAAGACATGAAAGTCTATATAAGGTGGTGGAAGGAAATATCTGGGCTTTTTCTTCAGCAGAGCGTCGCGTTTAACGGAGATCAGTGAGTTTAGGCTGTAAGGTGCAAATAGTGTTTGAGTTTGTTCACAGATCTGTTATCAAGAGAAATCCACGGCCCGCGCGCTTCTATGGTAACGAAGATGAGGGACCTTGTTGGAGCGCTGAATAACATTGCATGAAGAATCTCGTGTTCCACGTGGCTCGCAAGCATCAGTCACTACTAACTGTCTCGGTAAGAAATTTAGATTTATTCGGGTTTTAATAGCAAGTGCGTATGATGGACCGTCGCGTTAATATTTACAGAATAGTGGGTAGTTTCGGGTTGAAACGTGTTGAGATTTTAAGTTCGTGATTCAGGAGATAATCTGATAGTCTTATCGAGGCGTGTTTATTTAACCAAAACAAAAAGTAAAATCATTGGTTTATGTGCAGATTGCAGTTGGTGAGAATTTCAGTTCATTATTAAGTACGTCTATTTATTTTGTTTTGTTTCGCCATTTAATTGAGTGAGTTAGTGGTTAGTCAAATGTATAACAAAAGAATGGTGATTACGAGCATAGATTTGATAGAAACCGGGAAAAGACTTAAAAACCTACAGGCTGAGAGGGCGCCTTCACCAGGATCGTTGCCGCAGCGTGAGTGAGTGCTTCGGTGGCGGGATGCAGCTTCGGGCGTACAGATCTTCGGCCTGTCCAGTTGGACCCATCTTGAAGCCTTGACGAGCACTTCAGGGAGCTGTCAGCAGAGCTAAGGCAATCTACTGCGAGACTTCGGCGCCATTGCGAAGAGTCAATCCATCCAGCAGAAGTCAGTCCTCCAGGTGTGTTGGTTTTGATTTATTGCTTTATGCTCATTTTCATTTGTGCCGTATTACATTTCAGTGAAATTAGTATTCACCAGCATATTTGAACATTAGTGTGCGTTATGCCGCCGTAATAAAATTCTACTAAGGTTCAATAAATTGAATATGATGGTATATGCATTGATTTCGTTTAATCACTATAATAGGAAATTACATTATCTAGCTAGTCATGGTGGTGGCTTGCAGGTGCACATGGAAGCTAGTACCATGTTAATTGTGTAACATATTGGTTAATCAATGTTTTCTATGTCTTGCATGCAAATACCATTGTACATTTCCAAGTAATGATTACGTTAAAGGTTTCTACAGCTTATTGAAATAAATAAACATTATTGAGCAGTTTGTTGCTCAATATACGGCTAAATAATTTAAGTGGTTAAATCCACGTAATTATAAACAGTAAATTATTAAGATATTTACTTTATCTTTTCTTGACGGTGTTTGTTAGACACTGATTGAGAAACCTTTATTACTTATAGAGTCAAATAGTGAAAATTATAATTAGGTTGCCCAATAAATAAATGTAGATACTTTGAAAAGTTCAATATTTAGTACAATTGGCTACCTACCTAAAAATATATATATATATATATTTATACCATAGTACGGAGAAACCCCTTTACTATTACAGTTATAAACTTGTACATGTATGTGTTTTCCGGTACACGAGCATCGAACGTACTACTGCTGCACGTGGCACGCTGCTCGCTGACATCGTGAGTTCATCACTTCCAGAACAACGGCGGCTACCCTGAGCAGATTCCAGAGGCCAGAAGCAGCAGCCAGTGATGATGCTTCTCCACGTTGTCACGTATGGTGATATACGAAAAGCGTTCTTGTGAGTTAGTTCCATACTTCTCTTTATTACACCGACGGGTGACAAAATAGGTCTAACGTTAAGCGTTAGCGAGGTTCCATGCTAGTACGGTTTCTATGTATTTAGTACAGTTGCAAATTATCCGACTTTGGTGGTTACTTAAATAAGAGATTGATATTTATAAATGTAGACGTTCTATACCAATAAATAAGGCTTTATTATGTTCGATTCAACCATATTTGAATAACTTGCAACTTACCTAGTAATTTATATCCGATTGTTGTGATTTCATAATGTGAGGATACACGAATACGAAGGACTTATAATATATTCATACTTCATGTTGACGTTTACTCTTATCATCTAGATTTAACAATACATTTTATTTAAGTATTAACGCTATTGTTTACGAAGTTGACATCTTCAATAAACTATTGATAGTATATATAAGTCCTAAGTTACTCGTAATTCCTTCCACTGATTTAGTTCGGCTGTTGGTTATTTGTAAATCACACGATCTTTCCACTGAAGGAATAGATAATACTTTATGTTGCACTAGTTAAATGATACTTGAAGTCAAAATGGTTTTGATCATCGTAGATGCCTTGATTTTGGTATGCAGCTCGGATTACGTGAATTGCAAATGATTTGTGATAGCTGACATTTCATGGATATCATTTACAGAATGCTATTGTTGACATACATATAGATTGGTCATACAAGTAAATTTAATATCTATATAATGATTCTATATCATTAAGAATATAGACCGATAGTAATATATTTAGTCAACAGCACCTTTCTATTTATATACTAAAATGTGTATATATATATAAATTATACACTATATTTATTTATAAAATCGTAGTCGTTGGGAACCTGTCACAATGGATATTATTTCAATAGTGATTGTTCCAACGATGAGGTAGTTGTAATTGGAAGTGTTTACAAGGACTCCTTCCAGTTATGACAAAAGGTACTTGGTAACAAAGGTAACGGTATTACCCAAAACTATTTATTAAGAATTATGCTAAGCAATGGTTTTGTTCCAAGTTGATGGAGTACGCACCTGTGTTTTATTATAGGGCCTGACCGTGCTTTCAACAGTAGTCTTTTGCTTAGTAGAGAGTCACTATAGTGAACTTTGGAAAGGGCAATCTTTGTGGCTGGGATCTTTTTCCCACCAAAATAGACCACTTGAATAGATCTTGTATGTATGATTCATACAAGTGGTATGTTTTACATAAGAGGGTGCGCCTTTTAATTAAATCCAGAGAGATAGACTTCTTAAATTAGTCTTGTTAGATTTATATGAGAAGTATATTTACAACAGGGTTATAACTATCACTCGCAGCCTCCCACCTACGAGACGTCTGTGTTGTTGTTTGCCGATTGTAAGCTGTTAAAGACTCCAATATATATAAATATATAAAGATTTATCTAACATATTATATGGATGAGATGGTTTACATTGGAGTCAACAACGACCTAGACTGACAGCTTGATTCTACTGTGAGAGGACTAGTCATTGCTGGGTTTTTCTAATGTTAAGCTCAGTTATGCGGTCAATCTAGTTTATAAGTACAAACTATTAGTATGATTCAACTTGGACATAAACCCTTATTGTAAACGCTAAGCAATTTGATTACATTATTGGGTAAAAGGTAACAAACCCTAATCCAACTGGCTTATAAAATGAAATAATAGTTGTGTTCATACTTCTTTCGAATAACAAATACAATAGAATGGCTGGTTTCATAATATTAGAGGCTGCCCTCACATAATTGACGTGTTTATGGCCGAGCTGGGTGCTATTGTCTATCAACTAACTAGAATAAGCCTCTGTGTCTGAACATACTCGTAATTCTTATCCACACGTGAGATGTTCCAATATGCAAGTCGGGCTGGTTGGTTGTGCATGTATGCTTGATAGGGCCGGGTTAACCTAAGATAATGTAGACGAATGCAAGTCCAATTTATAAAGGGCTAACCCATTAGGGTATGCATGTCCAATGATAGGGCCTACCTGAGGGATTTGCTAATCAGCATTCCCATTAGGGTCTGCATGTTCGTCACCTGAGGGTTACGCATTCGTATACAAGTCTAAAAGACGTTTATCTTATGGTTCTGCATGGAATAACTCACGTTGGGACCTTTTGCGTAGACATAGCTTAGCCTATAGTATCGGCGTATGCTCGGTAATTTTATGAGGTATAAAAAAGTAGCCTTATAGTTGACTGCAATCATCTATTCTATTTTAATGATAATTTTGATTAATATTAATATTTTATTGAGCCAGAGTTCCATTATCCTATTCCCATATATCTATATTATGACATATGATATTATGATCACATTATTAATATTACAATCTTTTAATAAAATTACATCAATCATTATAACATAACATTACCTTTTATGTTTAACTTATTACAATTACAGGGTTTACTGCATATAGGAAAATCCTTCTGTTTTATCGTATATACGGTAGTATACAGTGTATACAGTAAATTCAATATTTTGCTTTATTCAATTCTTATGTAAGATTTTTACATAGTCAACAATAGCATTATGTAGGGAGTAGGTATGTTTCACAATAGCAGTTGGTATATGATTATGATGTTAAATATTGAGGAGGTTATAATACTTGTTTTAAAAGTTTGTAGGTTAATGTAGGATATTTTAAACCAAATTTTATTTGTTTTATGTAACGTTGTATTTAATTCTTTTAATTTCTGGTTCTCTGTGTTTGTTTGAGCATTGTTCAGATTTAATTCTGTTGTTTAGCGTTTCTCACACCTCAGGAGACCTTGGTTATTACTTATCATAATGTAGTCCAATATGTACCACTAGACAATCATGCCATTATTTTATAATTTTTATAAATTGTGTGTCTTTCATCTTTACAAAATTTATTATGTATGTGTGCAGGTTAAACTTGGGCGTCAGAGTTTTTTTTCACCGCTATAGTTTTTCTCTGGCATATTTTGGCTCTTGAACTGTAGCGGTATATCTAATGTGACCTAACGGTTACATTAGATATAATAGTTTCTAGAGACATTAAATTTTCCATTAACAGTAATTTCTTATTACTTGAATAAATTTTCTTATTAACTTATTTGTTGTTTAAATCCTATTATTTCCCTTAGTGATAAGATCCTCGCTTTCAAAGAAAAGTTTCAGTTAAAGCTTTAGGTAGGTTCAGCTTTAAGATATTACTGGTTAGTATAGGTGAGTTTTTACAACACCCGGTACAATCGCTCTTATCTCATGTTGTAGTATTTGGGGGCTCTTATATCTATGTATAAGATGTAATTACGTAAAAGGTTTCCATAGGTCGAAGTTATCTACGAGTAACTTTGACCTATAGAACGCTGTTTTGTAATTACCTTATAGCAGGTTATACATATATTAATAGGTACTATATTAGTTATATCTTAGTAGCATTAATTCAAATTTTAATTGAATCGGATATCGAACAAAGGGTGAACCCACGTTGAAATTAAATTTCATGCCAGGGATCATACTTTAGAAATTTAGAGTAGGGCAACGAATTATTTGCACAAGTGGTGTGAATAATAGACTAAGAGCTGGCTACGTAGGATATGACACTATAATAAGAGAGAACAAAACCCATCTAGTTAAAATGATATACTTTCCTTATTGCTAGATCCGGGCATCTGGCAGATTTTAATGCTAAGAAGGACATGGCCTATATTTTAACACTAGAACAAAACATACTGCGTATTATTACGAAAACAGGAACAGTAAGTAGCCTACAACCAGAGAGTTCTAAACCAGGAGAGGCCTTAGGTATCATTTCCCCTCTGTCAAAAGTATTGGCAGGAAAATCCAGTACATCTATAAAAACTATTTCAATAATCGATGTCACGCACTTTCGTCATCGCTGTCAATGGATAACAAGCTCCGTGAAAATGCCCTTATGCGCTGTTTTCTACCGACTTCAAGATTTCGAAGGAGGAGGTTATCAATTCGTCGGGATCTTTGTTTTTGCTATTTTTTTTTTTTTTATGTATGTTCACTGATTATTCGAAGACGGCTGGACCGATTTGGAAAATTATTTTTTTGTTTGAAAGCGTATACTTCACAGTTGGTCCCATTGTAAACTTGTCAGGATCTGATGATGGGATCCTGGAGAAATCGAGGGAACTCTTCAACTATTATAGGCACACCTATGGTGATTTGAGTATTTTTTACAGCAGATCGAGCATTTGGTGTTGGAAAGGTGGATGCTTAGTGAATTCGGTTCTTTTTTGTTTAAAATTATTGGATGTAAAAAAATGTTATATTTCGTCTAGTTTACAAAAAGGTGAAAAACCATTTCAGATGTAAGTAAAGTTTTACTTTATTTATCACTAGCCTTTTCCCGCGGCTTCGCCCGCATACTATAAGTACTCAAAAAGGATACGATACCCATGTTGATTTTCAGACTTTGTGACCACATTTGCCCCTTTTGGGGGTTGAATTTCAAAAAACCTGAAACACGTGTTTACTCATTTATCGTTAGGAATACTCCTGTGAAGTTTCGAATAAAATAGTCAAACAAATCTTGTTTCGCCATACAAACTTTGGACCCCCATTTTACCCCTCCAGGGTGTGAATTTTGAAAAATCCTTTCTTAGTGCTCCTCTAGACCTTATAAGGAATCTATGTGCCAAATTTTAAATCTCTAGACCCAGCGGTTTGGGCTGTGCGTTGATATGTCAGTCAGTCAGTCAGTCAGTCAGTCAGTCAGTCAGTTTCTTCTTTTATATATATAGAAGATTACTTTCGTAATATAAGATTTAACCTAAATCGAAAATCAAGCTTCGTTTACAGAATCGGTTCAAAGACAATCGTTTTCTTTCTGACGGGCAGTAACTACTTGACGTTTGACAGTTCTCCATATTTAACGCGCTTAAGGATTGCTGTCTTCTATATTTTGTTTGAAAATACAATCAAAAATGATCCTTGACTTTTTTGTTTGACATTTGCAAAGACTGCATCCAATAATGAACCATATGTTAACATTTGTACAGTCGTCTATCTATTGCTCCATTTAGTATTATGAAGTATAAAAACCGGCCAAGAGCGTATCGGGACACGCTCAGTGTAGGGTTCCGTAGTTTTCCGTCCGTCACAGTAAGTGTCCCCACTTAAGAGTTAAAATAACACCGCCATCAGGACATGATATGAGCGTTCCACGTACATCGACATCTATCGGCAAATTAAGTAAACTATTGCGCGCGAACTTAAAGTATGGAAGATGATTTTTATGGGATTATTCTTTATTGCGTGAGCCGATTTTCACCATTTTTACTTTATTTGAAAGCGCGCTGCACGTCATTTCATTGTGATTTTGTTGAAATTACAGGTACAATAAACACCTGCTTATACGGTTAAATTACAAACTTAGTTCAGAAATTATATTGTAATTTTTTTTCAAAATCTATTCAACCTATCAAGTTCAAAATAATTTTCCTAGAAAGTTTTTATAAAGTTTTACTTATGAGATATTTTTCATATTTTTAAAACTTATGGTTCAAAAGTTAGAGGGGTGGGACACATTTTTTTTTACTTCTGGAGCGATTATTTCCGAAAATATTAACATTATCAAAAAATGATTTTAGTAAACCCCTATTCATTTTTAAATACCTATCTAACAATATATCACACGTTAGGGTTGAAATGCAAAAAAAATCACTCCCCACTTTACGTATAGGGGAGGTACCCTAATAAAACATTTTTTTCCACTTTTTATTTTAGCACTTTGTCGGCGTGATTGATATACATATTAGTACCAAATTTCAGCTTTCTAGTGCTAACGGTCACTGAGATTATCCGCGGACGGACGGACGGGCAGACTTGGCGAAACTATAAGGGTTCCTAGTTGACTACGGAACCCTAAAAAGAATATGTCAAATATGTTTGGTGTTTTCAAGTCAAAGATGTACATCTTTGTCGGTTGTCAATAAAGCGTTGCTGCCATAAAAATTCATTTAGAAATAAACTGTATTAACAACCGACATTGATGTACCTTTGACTTGAAAACATCATTCGCGTGTTACCTCGCCCCCCTCAGATTTTGGCAGACTTTTTTGTTTGGAAAGATGAGGCGAAGCGTACTCCATTTATAGAGCTTTATGCCTACAATGAACTATGAATTACATTATACGTCGTTTATCACTACTTTCCCCCAACAGAAAGTATTTTGACAATGATATAATCTAATTATTTATATAATTTCTCATAGTATTGCATCAAGCACTGAACTGTGGGATTTGTTTTCTTGAAGTGGTTTGCATTATTTGACCTCCACCACTTTAGAGCGGCCAGATGTGCAGATCTAGAAGTAATTGCTCTAACTATTGTGTCATATCTGACGTGACCAGCTCTCCGTCTATAATTATTATATCCCGAATACTCCGTTTAAATGGAGTAATGAAATTTTCGACTCGTAGTTACAGGAGGGTTAATGAACCTAATTATGTTGAGCTCAGATTTGTTAACGACGCGATTTTCGTAATAATTAATTACCGTTGTACCTACTTTGTTTTATACCTACTATCATAAAAATAATGAATACCTAAATACTCAACTTGTATTCAGTGACAGTATTTCATATAACGGTTTTTCTATTTGTTATTAAATAGGCATTAGTATTTTTTTAGGATCACAGTTAAGACAAAACAGATAGCCTGGCGTTAAAACGTCCCACTTTAAATCTGGAGGTATCGGGTTCAAATCCCGGCGTACCACTGAGTTTTTCGGAACTATTCGGAACGGAGGAAAATATCGTGAGGGAACCGAACCAAATCCCAATAATCTTCCCTATGGGTTTGAAAGGTCAGATGGCAGTTGCTTTCGTAAAAACTTGTAGCTACCTATGCCAATTAATGGTATTCGGTTGCCAAACGGACCCCCTAGGATCAATTAAGCCGTGGTAAAAATCCAGGACTAATGCTAAAATATTGTATCGTAAAATAAATGTAATGCTAAAATATCGTCTTATACAAGACGACCTTACGCGTCTTGTCGCATATTGTCAGTCCAACAAATTAGATCTAAATACATCAAAATGCTTTACCTTAACCTTCTCAAGACAACGTAGCTTATTTATCCCGACAACTTATAAGTTTAATGATCATATGCTAAAAATGGTAACATGCATGAAGGACTTGGAAGTTACTCATGACTCTAAGCTGTTATTTGATTCACATATTGATAACATTGTGAGTAGTGCTAGTAGATTTATTATGTGTAGTTCGCAACATTTTACTCAGGCAAAAACTATAAAGGTCCTTTATTGCACATACGTAAGAAGCAAACTCGAGTATGCATCTCAAATTTGGAACCCGTGCTGTAATACATACATTAATCGAATCGAACGTGTACAGAAAAAGTTTATTAAATATCTATGTTTCTTATTAAATACACCCTATAACTCATCCAACTATGACAACACTATGAAGTCTTCAGTTAGTATTTAAGATTATTGTTATTGTATAACACAACTCTATGTTAACGTTATTCTAATATAATAATAATATTGTATGCATACCACAGTGCCTTAGTATCTACTGTAATACTGTGTAATATGTTTGGAAATATATAAATAAATTAAATAAATGAATTTGCATACACTATGAAAATGTATGCAAAAAACATCACATCATCCCGTTGTATAAACGGCGTCAAATCGCTTATATTTTATATATTCTTAACATTACGATTGGTAATATCGATTCCCCCGAATTACTTGCCGAGCTTTCCTTTATTACTCCATCTAGGCCTAGAAGATACTTCCCCCCTCTTTTGATCCCGTTTTCATCCCGTAACTATAGAAAGAATAGCTTTCTTTTACGAGCTGGAATAAGTTTAAATAATTTGACGAGGGAGCTGGACATTGACATATTCAATAGCAACCTTGTCACCAAAATAAAAAATAACATAGACTCTAAAAATATAGGACTTGGGGTATTTGTCGACTTAAAAAAAGCATTTGATACAGTCAGTCATCCCTTGCTCTTACATAAATTAAGACAAGTTCGAATCACTGGCAAAGCTTACAGCAGTTTTGAATCATGTCTCAGAAATATATACCAAATAGTAAAATTAGGTGATCAAGAAAGTTCTCCCTTGCCTATAAATTATGGCGTACCGCAGGGGTCTATTTTAGGCCCCCTACTGTTTCTGATTTATATAAACAACCTGCATGAGGCTGGACTACATGGCCATCTTACCTTATATGCCGACGACACGTGTCTGTTTTATTTCGGTAACTCCGTTAATAACATACTGCAACAAGCACAAAACGACCTAGATTTACTTTTTAATTGGTTTCAACAAAATTTACTTACCATTAATACAAATAAAACTTGTTATGTATTATTTGCAGCCAAAAACAAAAACATTGAACAAAATACAGATTTATACATCAACGGAGAAAAAATATTACAAAAAAGACAGTGAAAAGTACCTAGGACTAATTCTCGATAGTAAGCTTACATGGAAGCCACATATAGCTAGCATAAAACCTAAAATTGCCTCTTTAACAGCAGCTATAAGTGGTTTACTTCCAAAACAAACTCGTGTCAATATCTATAATTCTTTAATCAAACCACACTTAGAATACTTAACTGAACTATGGGGTGATGCCGCAAAAACAAATTTAAAACATCTTCAAATTGCGCAGAATAAAGTTGTTAAGGTACTATTTCATTATGATTATCTGACACCTACTAAAACTTTGTACGAAAAAACAACGATCATGAACCTCAAACAAATATATTCCTATAAAACCTGTATCGTAATACGTAAGATATTAAATCGAGAAATACACTCAGAAATTGAATTTAGTCAGAAGAGCAAATTTCAAAGGATGAAACTCAGAAATGCCGAAAACCTGGCCTTACGTTTTCCTAAAACCCGATACGGGACCCGCAACTTGATGTACGGTGGTGCAAAATTGTATAATAGTCTACCAAAAATTATAAAAGATTTGAAATGTTTTGGTAAATTCAAATCGAAATAAAAAATATACATACAAGAAAATATAATTTAAATGAACTGATAATCTCCTGGCGATCTTAATAATTATCCTAATTAGGTACTAAAATTATAATTAAAAACCATTACTTTACACTAAAAACTCTAAGTTATATATATATTAACTTTCTAGTACTCCTTGCACTTATAAATAACTAGCCTTTTCCCGCGGCTTCGCCCGCGTACTATAATATAAGTACTCAAAAACGATACCCATGTTGATTTTCAGACTTTGTAAAGACATTTGCCACATTTAGGGGCTGGATTTTCAAAAAACCTGAATCACGTGTTTACTCATTTATTGTTAGGAATACTCCTGTAAAGTTTCGAATAAAATAATCTAACAAATCTTGATTCGCCATACAAACTTTGGACCCCCATTTTACCCCCTTAGGGGGTGAATTTTGAAAAATCCTTTCTTAGTGCACCCCTAGACCTTATAAGGAACCTACGTGCCAAATTTGGAATCTCCAGAACCAGCGGTTTGGGCTGTGCCAGGGACCGGAAAACCCCTTCATTTGATTAATCGTTTCGATAGGGTAACCCTATTAAAGTCTTACCCTAATGATAGGGTTACCCTATCATTTGGTTACCCTATCGATATGGAAATCATTTTGAATAGGCTTAACCCTTTTCAATGTGGTTTCCGAGTCGAATGGGGTAAAGATAGCTTTAATATTTACCGCTTACCCTATCATAGGGCTACCCTTTTCCTGTCTCTTTTCCACGCAGGCAGGCGGTTCTATCTTTCTCATTTGAAATGGAACAGGAGAGGTGGCGGCGGAACAAATTGAGTAAATATAAGATTTGCTGTCGTTTATTCATTCTGCTAAAGTCACACACACAGTCCAGTCCTCTGCTCACGTACACAACTTTAAATTAAAGAATTTCTATTAAAGAAATGTGTCTTACCTTCAGTTTATTTTTGCATAGTTCGCACGTACTGATGAGATGGGCAATAATTATTTTGAATAAGAATAAAAACACAATTTTTATTCATATTCAAATCGATTTGACACAAACCAATATTCATCCTCCTAGAGTTTGTCCCGGCTTTTGCCACGGCTCAGTTGAGCCTGTGGTCCGCTTGGCAACCTAATCCTATGAATTGGCGTAGGGATTGGTAGTCGTTTTCAGCTAATTATGGGATATACGATTTTTTAAGCTAACATGGTCATTCACATTATAAATATTATTTGAAACGGGGTATTTACCATGTATTATGTATATTAGCGTTATTGGGCACCCGATATTTCGGGTGCGAGGTAAATAGCCCGTTTCAAATAATTAATATTTATAATTAGGGGATGTAATTTCGAAAATTATTTCTGTTTTATAATCCAAGATGGCGGATGGTTATATACTTTTTACTGAAAAATAGTCATGGTACTTATTTTCGGTTAATTATTCGGGGTGTATGGTTAAAATCTGTCGGGATACTCAGATTCACCGTGTATATATATAAATTTTTTTTTTCATTTTATATTTAAAAAAATGCAGTGTATTCATTTTTTCTGTTTTTCTTTCATTTTTTTTTTCATTTTTTTTCATTTTTTTTTCGTTTTATCTTCGTTTCGTTTTCGTTTCGTTTTCGTTTCGTTTTCGTTTCGTTTTCGTTTCGTTTTCGTTTCGTTTTCGTTTCGTTTTCGTTTCGTTTTCGTTTCATTTTCGTTTCGTTTTCGTTTCGTTTTCGTTTCGTTTTCGTATCGTTTTCGTTTCGTTTTCGTTTCGTTTTCGTTTCGTTTTCGTTTCGTTTTCGTTTCGTTTTCGTTTCGTTTTCGATTCGTTTTCGTTTCGATTTCGTTTCGTTTTCGTTTCGTTTTCGTTTCGTTTTCGTTTCGTTTTCGTTTCGTTTTCGTTTCGTTTTCGTTTCGTTTTCGTTTCGTTTTCGTTTCGTTTTCGTTTCGTTTTCGTTTCGTTTTCGTTTCGTTTTCGTTTCGTTTTCGTTTCGTTTTCGTTTCGTTTTCGTTTCGTTTTCGTTTCGTTTTCGTTTCGTTTTCGTTTCGTTTTCGTTTCTTTTTCGTTTCGTTTTCGTTTTATTTTCGTTTTATTTTCATTTTTATTTCATTTTTATTTTATTTTATTATTATTATATTATAATAGTAAATTGTACAACAAGTGCATAAAACGTACGATTTTACGCGAGGCGTTTAAAAGTCGAGTGTAAAATGGGTTTTATGGACGAGGGTTACACTCTAATTTTCACTTCATTTGCGAGGAAATTATTTATCGGTAATCGTAAAACAATTTCAAGTTGTGACAAAAATATTACAATGAAAACAAATATGATTCCAACCAATTAATTTTTTAATATATTTTTTGAATTTTTAACATGTGAATTTAGAAATTTTCTGCCAGGTCATCAAAACATTTCGGGGCATTTCTAAACTATTATCAACTCTTATTTTATTTGATTTCATTTATTTAATTATAGAAAACACGCAATTTAAATAATTATAGCAATACTCAGATAGAATTAGCGGAAAAATCATAAAAAGTACAGTCAATTCCTATTGGACGGGAAAAAATTTGTTTGTATAGGTCAAAGTGGCAGGAATTGATATTAATAAAATTTATAAGTGAATATTGGGCGCTAAGGTGCCAAAAAAATGGTAAAAACCAGTTTTTCGCTTCTAGAGGAAAAACTACGGGTCGGACAAAAAAATAGTTAAATATAACAAATGTGCGCAATCATAAAACAAAGAGAATGAGCCCCGGTAGAGCAAAATCGGTCCGGAGGATCGTCCGCAATTCGCAAAAAAACACATTATTTTTTGAAAATATTGTAAATTCAATAACTCGCGTTCCGGAAGTGCTGGAGAGCTGAAATTTGAATATGATGTCAGTTTTGTGGTCCTCTAACTACAGTTAATTGTTCAAATTTAAATGTTGTAAACTTTTTGCAAACCGTTGACCTTTGTAGGGTTCCGTAGTCAACTAGGAACCCTTATAGTTTCGCCATGTCTGCCCGTCCGTCCGTCCGTCCGTCCGCGGATAATCTCAGTGACCGTTAGCACTAGAAAGCTGAAATTTGGTACTAATATGTATATCAATCACGCCGATAAAGTGGTAAAATAAAAAGTGGATTTTTTTATTTTATTAGGGTACCTCCCCTATACGTAAAGTGGGGAGTGATTTTTTTTTTCATTTCAACCCTAACGTGTGATATATTGTTGGATAGGTATTTAAAAATTAATAGGGGTTTACTAAAATCATTTTTCGATAATGTAAATGAAACTTCCGATAATAAATTTGAACACCGACTAAAGGAACTTTTATTGTCTAGGAATTTATATTCTGTCGAAGAATTCACTGCAGAATTTAAAAGAACTGCAAAATGTTAATTATTTTTATAGAGTATTTTTACGTAATATTTTTGTTTATATTGTTATTTTTTTTTTATTGATTGACTTTGTTTTAGGTTTTGACATTTTTCTTTTATTTTATAATATTTATATGTATACCACTACCTAGGGTCTCTAGACATGTATACATAAACAAAATCCCTGTTGACATTCTTTATATTTTACTAATGACATTTTCTTTTTCTGTACATTTTTTTTTGATTGATTATTATTTTATTGTATTTTAAGTGACGATCTTTTAGTGAATCAATATTATTTTATGATGTAAAATACTGTGTGATTTTCTATAAGAAATGAATAAATCTATCTAATCTATCTATCTATTTTCGGAAATAATCGCTCCAGAAGTAAAAAACTATGCGTCCCCCGTCCCCCCCCCTCTAACTTTTGAACCATAAGTTTTAAAAATATGAAAAAAATCTCAAAAGTAGCACTTTATAAAAACTTTCTAGAAAAATTATTTTGAACTTGATAGGATGAATAGTTTTTGAAAAAAAATTACAAAATAATTTCTGAACTAAGTTTGTAATTTAACCGTATAAGCAGGTGTTTATTGTACCTGTAATTTCTACAAAATTACAATGAAATGACGTGCTTTCAAATACAGTAAAAACGGTGAAAATCGGTTCACGCAATAAAGAATTATTCCATAAAAATCATCTTCCATACTTTAAGCTCGCGCGCAATAGTTTACTTAATTTGCCGATAGATGTCGCTGTACGTGGAACTCTCATATCATATCCTACATGGCGGTGTTATTAACTCTTAAGTGGGGACACTTACTGTGACGGACGGAAAACTACGGAACCCTACACTGAGCGTGGCCCGACACGCTCTTGGCCGGTTTTTTTTTTTAAATCGATTGGGAGGGTATTTTAATTTTCGAAAAACGTTATAATTTCGGTTTCTATGCATTAAGGAGGAGTTGAACTACAAATTTCCAAATTTACAGATCATTTGACAAGGAATAAACTTGTTTAAATAATTTATGACCATCAGACACTTTTTGCGCGCGCGGCAGCGGCGCACTATGGCCGAAACGCCCGATCTAGCTGGACAAAATTATTTTACACTCATAGACTAAAATTGACTATTTTTATTATTATTTTGGTATAATTAATGTGAAAAAAAATTAACCAGTGTAAGTTGACCTTTCTATAAGAATAATTACTAGGGCAGAAGAGGTCAGCTAAACATGGTTTTTAATTTTAAGAGAAATGAAGTTTTATTGCAAATGGCACCTAAAATATAAGAATAGCAGAATTAAAATACTTAAATATAGTTTAAGTTAATTATAAGTTTTTTTAGGTGCCATTTGTAATAATGATTCATTTCTCTTAAAATTGCATAACCAAGTTTAGCTGACCTCTTCTGCCCTAGTAATTATTCTTATACAAAGGTCAACTTACACTGGGTAACCTTTTTTCACATGAATTATAGCAAAATAATAATAAAAATAGTAAATTTTAGTCTATGAGTGTAAAATAATTTTGTACAGCTAGATCGGGCGTTTGGGCCATAGTGCGTCGCCGCCGCGCGCGCAAAAAGTGCCTGAACTTATTGGGATTAGGTCCAGTTTCCACACGATGTTTTCTTACACCGAAAAACCCAGATACATTCTTATACGCGGAACATTATTTAAAATAAAAAGCATGATTAAATGATTCGGTTAAGAATCAATTATTTTTATTACATTTTCTCGCATATATTAGTCCCGACGAAATTATTTTGAATCATTTTAACGGGAATACAATCAACATAAGTTTATTCTTACGATATTTTTTTCAAATAATCATTTTATTCTTGAGTGTCCAACAATGACTGATATTGATCGTTTCATTATACTAGAAGTATCGGTGAACGGCGTCACATTTTGCTGGAGCCATTGAAACAAAGTACTACCTATAACTAGAATAACACAAAATTATATATTTTAACACTTCACAATATGCATTTGATTTTGGTTCCTATAAGCCTGGGTCTAAGATTCAACCGACACGAGCCGTCACGCTCGAATGGCAAGAACAAAAACACCGGCACCACACAACGATCTTTTAGCGCACTAACAAGCAATAATAGCGTCTAGATCAAAGGCGTAAGTACGAAAACATACGCAAATAGATTCTTGTTTGTCTGTAGGCTCGCTCGTGCCGCCCGGCAGCGCTTAGCTCGTAGGGTCCTCGAATAATAAATAAGTCAAATGTATTGATCACAGAGTTTAAAATAGCTTAATCGCATTTGAAAAACCCTATCTGATAGGGAAACCATATGCTGGGTTGTAACCACTTACCCGAATTAACTCTATTGACATGGTTAGCCTTTCGTTCGGGTAAGTCAAACGATACGCTTACCGAATTGATAGGGTTTTTAAAAACAACTCTATCAAATACCCAATCTAATACCCCTTTAATGGTTACCGGTTCCGGTCCCTGGGCTGTGCGTTGATATGTCAGTCAGTCAGTCAGTCAATCGGTCAGTCAGTCAGTCAGTCAGTCAGTCAGTCAGTTTCTTCTTTTATATATTTAGATTGCATATGAGTTATTAAGTTATCTATTGTTAAAAATGTCTGCATGCTTGCTTACTATTTAAGATATAATATATAGTTATAGATTGTCTTATAAGTGAAATTCTGTAATTTCTTGATACAATAAAATTCTTTGAACCGAACATTACAACTGTTAGGCGTAATATGACAGGCGAATTCTTTAGTGGGTGAGCATGCCTTGTGCCACAGAGATTTGTAAGGAGTCTATTATATGTAGTAATTTAATATAGTTATAAAGAATTAATGTACAAGCCATGCTGTTAATGTATAAGTCTCAGATTATTTTGTTTATATTCACTTAGTAGGTAATAGTTGATATCATGTTGTATAATTTACTGTAAACCACCAATTGCTTTTTGGTATAATGACTCTACTGGTGGGAACCTTTAATTGGCTCTCTGTTACTTACAAATATAGCTATACTATTATTATTAGCAGTTGGTTCCCCGAATAAAAAAAAATGTATTTAGTGCCAGAGGTTTGGGCCTGTTTGTATTATTTTCTGAACTGTATGAAGTTAAGAAGAAACTAAAAACCAGCCAAGTGCGTGTCGGACCACGCATAAGAGGGTTCCGTACCTTCAATGGAATAAGAACCAAACTAATACCAAAAGGTCGTATCTGATGCCTATGGAAGAAGTTTTTTGAAGATAACTCAAAAATGGCAAAACAAATAATGTTCAAAATAATTTTCGTAAAAAGAATGTGATAAGGCGCATCTCCTCAATTTTTTTCATATTTTTTGGACTTACGGTTCAAAAGTTACGGAGTTACGGTAGGGGGGGGGCACAATTTTTCTGACTTTGGAAGCGAATTTTTCAGAAATTATTCACTTAATCACAAACTAGTCAAATTTTTAAAGACCTATCGATTGATGTGTCACATGTTAATATTTGGTAAAAAAAATTGAATTTTAGTTACAGGTATGGAGCGCCCCCCCCCTAAAAATATTTTTTTTTTCAAATTTAACTACACAACTAAATAGCGGCATACAAAATACGCCTTATGTGTAAATTTTATTCAGATACGTCGTATAGTTTCCGAGTAAAATGGCTGTGACATACGGACGGACAGACAGACAGACATAAGGGTTCCGTTTTTTGCCATTTGGCTACGGAACCCTAAAAATGTGTTCTACTAGTCTTAATATCATCTACCAAGACCTCGGACGATGTAATTTCTTAGACCAAAGCCATACATACTCTCACCTTTTTATTATCTTTTCGAAGGAAGACGCCCGGCCGAGGATTTAGTTTTATTTACTGCGCTATTTTAACCCCTCACGTCACTAAGATGAAAAACATTTTTATGGGGTCTTAAAACCGCACTAAGTAGCTATCCTTGTAATGTTAAAACTGGCTAAGCTAAGCTGAGGTAAAAAAAATATTTCAGGATCATACCACTCCACACTCACATTGTAAGTTCTCTAAAACGTGTTCGAAAACGGTAGGCAATGGCTAGCATTACCACAACCGATTTTACTATGATACGCTTTTTATCTGTGGCAGTAACGTAATTTTAACTTTACATGCTCAAATATTGATGTGTTATGAGTTTTGATAACATAATGTACACCTGCACGCGCCCCCGCGGCCGCCGACACGCGCCCGCGCGACCGCCGGCAAAATCGAGTTGGCCATGGCAGTGCAATGGCGGTCATTCTATGGTTTCCGAATACGGCATTTAGAATAAATAATATGAGTGTAGATAAAGCAGTGTATGCAACTGTACGTAATTAGGCCTTAAAACACACGTGTGATCTTATTATGAAACTCGCCTGCGGCTCGTTTCTTAAAACCACACTCATGTTTTAAGGACCCTTATTACGTAGCAGTAAACACACACAGTTGTTACATAAACTACTATTATCTACACTCACATTGTAAGTCCTCTAAAACGTGTTCAAAACAACGTGGGCAATGGCTAGCATTACCACAACCGATTTTACTATGATAAGCTTTTTATCTGTGGCAGTAACGTAATTTTAACTTTACATGCTCAAATATTGATGTGTTATGAGTTTTGATAACATAATGTACACCTGCACGCGCCCCCGCGGCCGCCGACACGCGCCCGCGCGACCGCCGGCACAATCGAGTTGGCCATGGCGGTGCAATGGCGGTCATTCTATGGTTTCCGAATACGGCATTTAGGATAAATAATATGAGTGTAGATAAAGCAGTGTATGCAACTGTACGTAATTAGGCCTTAAAACACACGTGTGATCTTATTATGAAACTCGCCTGCGGCTCGTTTCTTAAAACCACACTCATGTTTTAAGGACCCTTATTACGTAGCAGTAAACACACACAGTTGTTACATAAACTACTATTATCTACACTCACATTGTAAGTCCTCTAAAACGTGTTCAAAAACAACGTGGGCAATGGCTAGCATTACCACAACCGATTTTACTATGATAAGCTTTTTCTCTGTGGCAGTAATGTAATTTTAACTTTACATGTTCATATATTGATACGTTATGAGTTTAAAATTCCGAAAATCGAATTTGTTAACATAATGTAAATCCGGTCCTCCTTCCTGACCAACGGCACGCGCCCGCGCGACCGCCGGCACAATCGAGTTGGCCATGGCGGTGCAATGGTGGTCATTGTATGGTTTCCGAATACTTCATTTAGGATATATAATATGAGTGTAGATAAAGCAGTGTATACAACTGTACGTAATTAGGCCTTATTACCTAACAGTTACATAAACTACTATAATAACATCAGAGTGATTAACATTACACTTATATTATTAGTGCGTATGTAAGTACCTAATAGACCTCAAAAACAACTTTATAGGTACTAGTTTGAGCGAAATGCATAAAAAACAAATATATCACTTTATTATGTAGTAAGTAATATATTTCACTTAGCGAATAGACATAGACAATTTAATCTAATCTAAACTATAGAGATGTTTTTTTTTAACGCTTCTAACACACCATAAATAATTTTTTTGAATAAAAAACCGACTTCAATTGGGGAAGCCGGTGAAGGATTATTGTAGATGGCGTACTCTTAGTCTCCATACAATGAAATTACTTGCTTAACAAACTCAGCGAAGAGGACATATCGCCAAACGTGAACTATGCGTCGTTGAAGAGTTCCGTTCTGATCATCATGAGCAGTTCCACTTCATCAAATGTCACTCTTTTTAATGAAAATACTTGATTTGTTGATAAAAATATAAAAATCACTATATATATTATGTATTCCTTTAAGATTTGAGGAGTTCCCTCGATCCCTCATGGATCCCATCATCAGAACTGCGTTTGGACAAAAACGGGACCAATCTGTATATATACCTTACATTAAAAAAAACAAAATTGGTTCAGACATGACGGAGTTATGGAGTAACGAACAAAAAAAAATATACACGCCGAATTGATAAACTCCTCTTTTGAAATCTTGAAGTCGGTTAAAAATCCGCCCAACAGCATGTCGGACCATGCTCAGTGTAGGGTTCCGTATTAGCCAGCCTGTTACAATACATCCGTCAAAAAGGTCGTTTATTAAGGGATATTTTGCGGAACTTACATCATTTACTATGCGGCACTTACGTTCTTATACTGGGCTGTCCCATAAGTAAACATACATAATTAAGTAAAGGAACAAAGTAAATCCAGTATGTAACATAGACAAGGAATAGAAAATTTATATTTTTAAGTAAGTAGTACTATCGACGCCTTTAAAGCCTAGATTCGGTTAGATTTATTTCCGCTCGCCGCATGTCTGCCGTCCTGGGGTAAAAAAATTAAATAACTGTTACGTAATAAGGGTCCTTCGCCCGACATCGTACTGTGAGGGAAGGCGTCCAATGTAAGAGCTAGCGAAACGCGCTGTAATTGTCGGGCTTGGGCCGATTTCATACAGTGAGGGATAACAGCGGGGTAGGCGTGCTGTGTTTGTCGGACTTTGCCCGACTTCGTAATGTGAGGGCACCGAAGGCGCTCCAATATAAGAGCGCGCGGAGCGCGCTGTAAATGTTGGGCTTAGCCCGACTTCGTACTGTGATGGCGCTGAAGGCGACCAATGTAAGAGCGCGCGAAGCGCGCTGTAAATGTCGGGCTTGGCCCGACTTCATAATGTGAGGGCGCCGAAGGCGCCTAATGTAAGAGCTCGCAAAGCATGCTGTGAAAGTCGGGCTTAGCCCGACTTCGTACTGTAAGGCAGCCGGAGGCGCCCAATGTAAGAGAGCGCGAAGCGCGCTGTAAATGTCGGGCTTGGCCCGATTTCACGCAGTGAGCGCGCCGAAGGCGCCCAATGTAACAGCGCACCGGGCGCGCTGTGAATAACGGGATTCGCCCAACTACGTAATATGTGGGCGCCGAAAGCGCCCAATGTAAGAGCACGCAAAGCGTGCTCTGAAAGTCGGGCTACGCCCAATGTAAGAGCGCGCGAAGTGCGAAGCGCGTTGTAAATGTCGGGCTCAGCCCGACCACATAATGTGGGGGCGTCGAAGGCGCCCAATATAAGGGCTCGGAAAGCATGCTGTGAAAGTCGGGCTTCGCCCGAATTCATACTGTGAGGGCGCTGGGGGGGCCCAATGTACGAGCGCGCGAAGCGAAGCGAAGCGCGCTGTAAATGTCGAGCTTGGCCCTATTTCATGCAGTGAGCGCGCCGAAGGCGCCCAGTGTAACAAGGCTTCCCCGACTTTCAGAGCACGCTTCGGCGCGCTGTGAATGTCGACGACTACGTAATGTGGGGGCGCCGAAGGCGCCCAATGTAAGAGCACGCAAAGCGTGCTCTGAAAGTCGGGCTACGCCCGTCTTTATAGAGCGAAGCCTACTGAGGCGCGCAATGTTACTCGCGCGAAGCGCGCTGTTAATGTCGGGCTTCGCTCGATTTCATAGAGTGAGATGTAACAGTTCGCGAAGCGCGCTGTGAATGTCAGACTTCGGCCGACTTCGTCGAACAATGCAGCTGCGCGATGCTACGCTAGCGGCCTGCGGCCGGGGTCCAATGCCCACCTCCCCGACCAACCTCCCTATAAGTGACTCGGGGGTATATATACGCGACTTAAAAAAAATTCGAAAGCGCGATGTAGAACATTCCATATTCAAAATTCTTAGCAACTTTATCCTACTAACAGAGTTGAACGATTATGATTTTTATCACCTAGCAAAAATAACAGAATAAAATCTAAGTGGGATATAATCAACGCACAGCCCAAACTGCTGGTTCTAGTGATTCCAAACTTGGCTCGGAGGTTCCTTATAAGTGGTACACTAAGAAAGGATTTTTCACCCCCCCCCCCCCACCCTTATAGGGGTAAAATTGGGGTCCAAAATTTGTATGGCAAAACAAGATAAGTTACTATTATTATATTTGAAACTTTACACGAGTATTCCTAACGATAAATTAGTAAATAGGGGAAGCCCGGGCAATACGCATAGTGTGGGTAAGAAGAATATCTGATTTTACCAAAGCTATACAATATATAGCGTATCTAGGCTTGCTGAAGTCGGTAAAGTAGCGATACGTGAACGCCATGACTGTTCAATCAAAGCAAACAACGCGTGTACTTGTTGTAGAGAAATAAAACAAAGTTTTTGACTCTTTTGTTGTGATTTTTGGAAAAGCAAGTCTATCAACTTTTTGTATTACGTTTCGTATCTTTACGAATACGGTTAGTTAAAACTATAGTATATTAACTTTGGCTTAAATTGTGACTATAACTTTCTATCCACCTGTTAAACGTATTCCTGGCATAAACAATTCGAAATATTTAGTACTTCGGGCAAGACGGATATGGGCAAAACGGATAGCTATTCGTGTATGGAAAACACCAAAAAGGTACTAAATATAAAAATAACTTAAGATTTCTAATTTCTAGGCCCCAGCAAAACTAACAAACAAAACTTCTCTTAAAACAAAAAAAAACGAAACAATAATTTATAGTGTTCTTTTTGATATGCGCTGAAAGATGCATTGACCCACTCGAAGATAGACTCAGTGTAACCAGTAAAAAAATAGGCCCATTAGGGTTTTACTTCTTATTCAAGGGTAGACAGCTATTTTTTTTGATGAATGCGATGCCTAATTCATATATTTGTCATATACGTATCCTTTTTGCCCCTGAGGTATATCGCTTTTGCCCGAGGTGGTCGGACAAAACGGATAATTGGAACTATTTGTTTAAAAAATAATAACACTAAGAAGTTATTTATGTATAAGGATTTGTGATAGCATTTTCCAAAGTTAACTGTACATAGTACAAATTGAAAATATAAAGTGTTATTTTGATTAACAATGAGGCTGTTTTTTTTTCATCATTCCCTTAACATATGCGTCTTGCCCGGGCTTCCCCTACGTGTTTTAGATTTTTTGAAATTTAAACCCCTAAAAGGAAGAAATATGGTGACAAGTCGACAACAACGACTTTAAAATCCAGCGTGGTGGACGTGAAATACCAACGCGTATTGGGGTGCACTGGGGTTGAAATGTCGGAATATCAATATTGGTGTCGTTTTTATGGTTTTTTTGGACGTTAATTAACGAAAATCGATTTTGGAACTTAATATTGTGGACATGAAAATTCTTGAAAGTATTTCTGCCATATTGCAATCAAATCTAAATATATAAAATGACTGATTAACGCATGGCCAAAAACGACACTAACAAGGAAGGGTACCCAACTGTCTGGATCCGATTGGATTTATTTTTATATATGTTATAGAGTAGTCAAAAATAGCTGACATGTAATTTTTTTTAGCTGCCCAATTTCAACCTGTTGGGAGAAATGGTCCTCCAAAATACTGAAAAGTGACGAAACCCTCTAACTTCTGTAGAGAGTTTTGTTCAAGCAAACTGCGTTGTTATTACTAGTTTTGATATATGTTGGAGAACATGAAAAAATAATAGACACGTGTTTTTTATAATAGATGAAACCGCCAAATGCTTTTTTTTTGTTTTTTTTTTCAGGACCATGAACCATGACATCATGGACCAAACAGTTTTCAAGCTAAACAAATAACCAAAGGGAAAGTGAGTGAATCGATGAAAAGTATGGAACTTTGAAAGGTGTGTTTTTTTTAAAATATGAGTTTTTAGCAGAAATAGCAAAACACGTGTCCATTATTTTTTCATGTTCTCCAACATAAATATATCAAAACTAGTAATAACAACGCAGTTTGCTTGAACAATACTCTATACAGAAGTAAGAGGGTTTCGTGACTTTTCAGTATTTTGGAGGACCATTTCTCCCAACAGGTTGAAATTGGGCAGCTAAAAAAAATTACGTTTCAGCTACTTTTGACTACTCTATAACATATAAAAAAATAAATCCAATCGGAGCCGGACAGTTGGGTACCCTTCCTTGTAAGTAGTTTTCATCCAGAAAATCAATCCTTCAGCGGGTGAAAAGTGAGTTGGAAGTTTGTATGGAAATTTTTAACCGCGAATCGATACAGATAAAATTTGGTATGGATATAGTTTGAGTCCCGGGAAACAATATACAGTCAAACCTGGATAAGTGAGAACTGGATAAGTGAGAAAACTCTATAAGTGAGAGTAATAGCCAGGACCCGTCATTTTAAGCTTCCAAAACCTCTATTAGCGAGAAACAGAAACCTCTGTAAGAGAGCGTCGTTTTTCCCTCATAGACCTCCGTAAGTGAGACTGCTACTTATCTATACCTCTATAAGCGACAGTCGAGCTTTATTTACAAATTAACATCTGCTATTTTATGACTCATTCTTAACTTTCGTGGAACTTCCTACCATTGTTTTTGTACTGTTTTCTCATCAATATTGTACCTATTCTATTTCGTGGAACTAAAGAATGTTGTTATTTTATCGCATTCTTTTCGAATGGACACGTGTGCCTGTGTACCGTCCTGTTTGTCGGACTTACTCAGTTTATAGGTATCAATTGCGAAGGAAAGTTCTGGTCTACATCATGTCAAAACGGAAAATTAAAGTACTGTCATTAAGTGATAAACTTAAAATAGTGAATGCGTTTGAAACCGGAAAATCGCGAAATGAAATTCAGAGGGACTTTAATTTACCAGAATCCACCTATTATAAAATTATAAAATCAAAAGACTATAAAGTCTGAGTGCTCTGATGGACATGGAAATATTAAGAGGACTAGAGTTTCTGAATTTCCCAATATCGAAAAGTGCCTTTTGGAATGGATAAAACAAACTCTCGATAAGAACATTCCCATAGATGGACCTTTGTTGAAAGAAAAATCAAAAGAGTTTGCTACAAAACTGGGAATCCAGAACTTTTCTGCTAGCAACGGCTGGTTAGAGGATTTTAAAAGGCGTCACGATATAGCTTTCAAAAAAGCAGCTGGGGAAAGTAAATCTGTGGACCAAGGTGTGTGCAACCACTGGACTGAAGATCTTTTAGAAGGGTATGAACCAGACGATATTTACAACGCGGATGAAACTGCTTTGTTTTTCAAGTGCCTTCCGGATAAAACATTTACGTTTAAAGGCGAAAAATGCCATGGAGGAAAACAAAGCAAGGAACGCCTTACACTTCTCCAGTGTGTAAACATGAGTGGTACGGACAAACTCCCACTCAGAGATGGGCATTAATCGATTAATTTTTTAGTTAACTAATTAATCGATTACAAATATCAATCGTATCTTTTCTAATTGTAACTAATTTAGTTGCAATTAAATTAGTTGTGAGAATGTTCGACTAACAATTAAATTAGTTTTAGTTTCAATCGACTAAATTTCACGGTTAAATCTATATTGAAACTCGGTAGTCACTCGTTTTTGCATTTTTTATTTGAGTTGCAATAACCTCCTACATAACTTGCAATATATAACTAGGGGTAACCATTGTACAGGTACTCTTATGTTGTAAGGTTACTATGTTAGTTTGGGTGCAATCTTGCAACTTATTTTGAAGCGGATATCTTCAACCGATTGAGCTAAAATTATGTGTACACGTTTAATTTGAAATAGTTGAATGACAGTTTAATGTTATGGCACCATCGATCTGATCTGGTGCTAGACCCGGCAGGTGACTATAATAATACCATACACTAGAGTTCGGACTCGTTGATGTCCTCTGAACGCGTAAATGACGATTGTCAAAGGAATTCGGTTGGTTATAAAAAAAATGTTATAAAAATATTTAATAAGTTTCTGATTAGGGTTTATAACTAAAATATTGAACATACTGTCATGAATAATTATAGATTTTAGGTGCTTAAGTTATTGCTTATTACGACGCTCAGACGATTAGTACTGCAAATGTAGGTAAAGGTTTAAGGACACGGACCTCAGATATAAAGTAAGAAAGAGAACGATGTATGAAGAAAGGAAAAAGCTACTTCACTCATCCATTTTATCGCTTATTATATTTAAACTAGTTCCATTAATATTGGATGGTTATTACTTGTTACAAATGGTCATACGTTTGCCGTGCTGACGAGACCTAACATGATGGGTTGTAGCATTGCCAATTTGCCATCCAAACTAAACGTTTGATATACAATTTTAGCTCATTTGGTTGGTATTATTAAATAGAATAATAGTTAGCAAAGAGATCTCACTCCATAAATAATCAAAATATCGTAGGTAATAAGTACATGACCATTTTATTTTTATACATCGGTTAAGATGTATAAAACCCCTCTCAGTCTGTCAACATAGTAATACCGAAGTTTTCCGTTCAATTTGCTTCTACCATTAGTCGTGAAAAAGTAGTCTAACTAATTAGTCGATTACAAAATTTAGTTGTCCGAAATCAATCAGCAACTAATTTAATTGCAACTAAACTAGTTGCACTCTATACAACTAAGATTGATCAGTCGTCGTTTTCAACCGTAAGTCGCAATTACTTTTGTTAATCTCAATCGTTAATCGTTAGTCGATTACATTTTGCTCATCTCTACTCCCACTTCTCATAATCGGGAAATCAAAGCGACCTAGATGTTTTAGAGGTGTCAAGACTCTACCCGTTGATTATGCCAATAATACAAAGGCTTGGATGACCAAGATATTATTTAAAGATTGGTTGAAAAAAGTTGACAAACAAATGAAGATAAACCGAAAAAAAATTCTGCTATTTATTGACAACTGTGCTGCCCATACGGACTTACCAACACTTGCAAACGTAAAAGTAATGTTTTTACCTGCTAACACCACTAGTAAACTTCAACCATTAGATCAAGGCATCATTCACACTTTTAAACGCTTTTATCGCAGAGAAGTCGTTAAACATATACTTACGAGTCTGGAAGAAAACAGTAGCCCTGAAATTAACGTACTTCTAGCTATGAAATTTGCTAGAAAAGCATGGTACTTAGTCAGTGACGTTACTGTCAAAAACTGCTTCAAGAAAGCTGGGTTTTGGAAAAGTACAGATGAGCAAGACCTGCCAGAGGAAAATGATGTTGAAGTTGGACCTAGCAACGAGGAATGGACTAAGCTTGTATCTCACGAATCCAATATGTTAATGCCGAGCTTCGAAGATTTCGTACAAATTGACGACGACGTAACTACCGCTGGAGAACAAACCGACGACGATATCGTTAAGAATTGTGTGAACACCTGTATTGCTGGAAATGACAGTGAAGACGAGGCACAGATTCCGGAAACAGAAATAAAGATCATTCCAATTAAGATAGCTTTAAATGCGTTGGAGACGGTCCATCAGTACTTTTAATACGCGGCGGTTGTTGATCAAGCAATATTCGACAAAATTTATGAGTTAGAGAAAAACATTCAAAATACAAAAACAGAAACCCAAACGTAATTGACGGATTTTTTAAAGTGTAAATAAGTGTTAAATAAAAAAAAATTACATAGTGCATGAATTTTTGTTTTGTTTTCGTAAGCATTTAAAAATGTGACTTGTTATTGCTGCGTACCCCTATAAGAGAGAAACGCTACCCATGTACCTGCATTAGCGAGAAACTCGGGTTAGTGAGAAACCTCTATAAGCGAGAATGAGATTGTGCCCCCTTGAACTCTCGCTTATCCAGGTTTGACTGTATAAGTACTGTCTGTCTGTTACATTTTCACGCTTAAGCCGCTGAACCGATTTGGATGAAACTTGGTATACAGATAGTTTGAGTCCCGGGAAGGAACATAAAATAGTTTATATCGCGAAAATCAATCCTTAGGGATGAAATGTGGGTTGAAGGTTTGTATGGAGAATTTTTAACCGCGAACCGATTTAGATAAAATTTGGTATGCATATAGTTTAAGTCCCGTGAACCGGTATATAAGTAGGATAGTTTTTATCCCGAAAAACAATCCTAGAGAGGTAGAAAAGGGGTTAGTAGCACAGAATAACTAATAGTACTACCGTACAGAAGATTCACTCCTTCACAAAAGGCAGATTTAGGTATAAAAGTTTACCTATACTCGCCGCCTGCAAGCAAAATTGAAACTTATGACCGCGCACGAACCGTGAATCTTCTTTGCGCGCCGCAGTTTTATGACCGAGCTGTGAGCGTCGGCACAGGGTTGCCATTTGACAAGTTTTTGTACCTATACCTACTGATTTATTATTTTTAAGATAAATATGTGGGAATTACAAACGTTGGTTCTGTTAACATAAAATTTTTATCCGGAGATCTAATGTCTGATTCTCACGGAAGTAGGTGTAGGTATGCCACAGCCGTATTCCTTTGAAAATATGTCGGTCGTTCCTTATATTGTTATATCTTTTAATATTATATCTTTTATGCGGATTAGATGAAGGTTTAGGTTTTGAAGCCATTGTGTATTTTCAATTTTGCGCGAACGCCACGTAATACGACCATCGTGCGAGCCGAGCGGCAGTCCACTGCTATACGCCTGCCCGGGAGGCGCGCCGGCCAAATGTACCTAAACTGCGTAGTGACACCCCCTGTTAGTAGTTTGTATGGCGAATTATTAACCGCTGAACCGCCGATTGAGATGAAACTTGGTACATACATTTAATATTAGAATTTTTAATATTATAAATGCAAAATTGTGTCTGTCTATCTGTTACATTTTTACAGCGTGAGGCTCTCGCGAGTAAGTAATGCAATATTTGTCATGATGGCTTGTTTAAATTGCCAAGTTCTAGAGGCTAGAAAGAAAACAAAGTCCTCGGTCTACTAGGAAAGCTTGAATTGTAGTCTGAAAACTACGAAAATTATCATATTTAAACGAAACTTCAGTGTCTCAGTATCCAGTTCCGAAGTGTATTTGGTTATATTGTTATATTTTTAGTCATTATAGAAACATAGGTAGTTAGTAAGCTACAATAAAAAACAAACATTATTTTCAGCAGAACTTCTAAGGAAAGTAAAATCATAGTCACCCAAATATCACCCTAATTATGACTTTTAACCTACGCTGTGTGGGAATAAGCGTCGAGACGTCACATTGAGTAGGGTGATTCAATTGTATGAAAATATGTCTCATTAAACTTATGACTTGAAAAATAATTATCAATATTGTGAACTTAAAGCTGGCCACGTCAAATAATATGACTCAATAATGAGAGCAACAAAACCCGTGCTAGATCCGGACATCTGGCAGCTTTTAATAGGTGTAGTCAGAGTGACAGACTAGCAAATTTTTTCAATTGTAAATAGTAATAGGAATAGGTACAACCAAAATAGCTAAATACTGTCGAAGTTGTCTCAGTTGTAAAGGACAGGGCCTATAATTTAACATTAGAACAAAAAACAATGCGTATTATTACGGAAACAAAAACAGTAGGCGACAAACTATGAATTTACATTATACGTCGTTAAGCACTACTTTCCCGCAACAGAAACTTTTAGCAATGATATAATCTAATTATTTATAAAAAAATTCATAATATTGCATCAAACCTAGAACTCTAGGATTTATTTTCTTGAAGTGGTTTGCATTCACATTGACCTCCACCACTTTACAGCTGCCAGATGTCCAGATCTAGAAATAAGCATAGTATCGCAAACTGGCTAGAGGGGTTTCGTTGCTCTCATCGATGTGTCATGTCTGACGTGGCTAGCTCTCCGTCTTTTGGTGATAATAAATTAATGACAATTACAATAGGTGTCAACAGTTTACCCATCTCGAGCGTACAGTGGCTGGTTTGTGTTTGATTTTACTCATTTGTAACTAAAGAGATAATTCTTGCAGCATCTACGTATAAACAGAAACTTAGAACACCACTTGATTATACAGGGTGATTCATGAGACGTGAGCAGGCTTAATACTACGGATTCAGTTAAAAATAAGCTATTGTTTGATATCAGTATTAGTGTGATAAGCGCAAAAAATTTTTTTTTAAATAAAAATAAAATGTTTGAAATTATTTACGACACGCATGGTCACTCTACAATTAGAATACTCCGTCGAGTACTGATATTCTCTTGTTTTTCTGTGATATGTGTCAAATTGATGTCTGGTTACTTTTGAAACATCGTATCTCACTTAATTTTTATTTTTTATTTTTCATGATCAAAGTGCTGTCATGATTGTCAAAGAGGTTTTATCTTTATTGATTTGTTTATGTGGGGTGACCATGATTACAGAGAATAAAATTTCTATGAAACAAAAAGGTTAAAAAAAATTGAAAGGCGTTATTGTTTCACTTAAACATGATGGCGGTCGATTCATTATCGTTAACTAAGTGTGTAGGGTTGTTCCTGCTCACGTCTCATGAATCATCCTGTATAATACAACGAACTATGTAACTCTGATAATAGCATGCAGCATTAGTACATTTGACTACCATAGAGTATGTATCCATTACTTTGTACAAATAAATTAAAATACAGTTAAAGACTTAAAAGATAAAGGTTTACATGCGTCGTCAAGTAAAAAAATTAAAATTAAAATAAATTTGATGTCAAGAATAGGTATCACCTGTACAACATTCATTATAAAGAATATTCATTTCAACTATAAATAGTCTTAGATATACTATACCAGTCCTTTAGTTTTCGTTTAAATTGAATCCCATCCAACGCATTGCAATACAATCAAAATACGACAAAAGTCGAAATCCCTCGAACAGTTTTGAAATTTGGTGTGTATGTTGATTCTAGGTCCTGTTTTCATTATTTGACGTTTCAGGACCTCGAGGAACCGCCAACACCTTGAAAAATGTCCTTCACCTTGAAGTGATTCGTTTTTGACTCCGAATCTAGGAACACTATGAAAATATGATCTAGGACAATATTAAAGCTCATTAAATTCTACATAGAAACATGCGTACACTTTTGCGGAAAAATGCACCTCCTTAGAGATAGCTCTCGAGGAAGTGAAATGTATCGTCAATGCCATGCAACTTGTGAGAATAGAAAGTTAACATTTGTTTATAGTTTTGTATGTCAGCTACACCAATATCAACATTTTAACCGGCTGCGACAAAAACAATAAGTAGGGTAATGGTTTCAAAATTGAAAACTGAGTACACCCTATAGCCTAGGATGCTAAGCGGATTTCTACAAGTGACATATCGCTTAATTCCACTTGATCTGAACAATGAATCCACACTTATATATCTAAAAAAAAATATGGCGGCCGCAAAAGGTCACCAAATATGAAATCACGTTTTTTCCTTGGTGCCTCAACTATTGCGTGGATTTCAATGAAAGATACACCAGGAGGTTTCTAATCAATGCGCCAGTGCCTTGCAATGCAATTTTTTTTTTAATTTATCCGGGATAAATCACTAAGGCTAAATAATTTGATGATGAAACCCTATTTTTGATCCTAATAACCAATAGTGGCAGCAACGAAATTTGATACCTGATGTCGACACAATTGAACACAATGTGAACGTGACTCCAGCCCGTACGTTAGAGCGAGAAGGACGACGA
Organism: Pammene aurita; assembly: GCA_947086415.1. NCBI lineage: Eukaryota > Metazoa > Arthropoda > Insecta > Lepidoptera > Tortricidae > Pammene > Pammene aurita. The sequence continues at coordinate 36,780,265 of OX352292.1, read as the reverse complement.
GCGGCGGGTGTCCCCCTGCGTCCTGAAGCCTTACGACCGTCACTGAAGACTTATCTGAATATGTAAATAGTAAATTGTTTGAACATGGTTAAGTTTGTATTTGTAATAAAGAGATTTTATTATTTAAGTAGGTAGAATCAAACTTAGATTGTCAATAGCTTAATTTTGGAATATTTAAGTAATCATATGTAATAGAAATAACTTGGATAGTTATAAGGAGAATTCTAAGTTTGTATGGATGATTAGCCTAGGTAGGAACCATCCTAATAAATCCCCTTACATCCCTAGAGACCGGATAGATTAGGTAGGTAATTGTTATTAAAGATAGATAATTAAGGTAAATTATAGGTAATAAACGTTGGCCTAGCGCCCTGAGTCCCTACACTTGGTAAAACTTGAGATAAAGGTAAAATAAAACAATAATTTAAGCTCAGAGAATGGAGAGCTCTTTATTGAGGTAAATATTAAGTCTACCGCTAAACGCATAGACGACGTAGGTTACTGTTCGAACTCATGGAGCAATGGCACTGGTGGAAAACCTAATTTTTTTTTATTATAAATTATAATGAAAATCTGAGTTAGGAAAACCCATTTTGGAAATCAGGCCGGCCAATCAGAGCTCCGAGCAAAAGAGATAGTACAAATAGACAGAGATAGTGAGAGGGAAATGCTCTGATTGCACGAGATTCCAATTGGAACCCCGGCACTTATATACGCTCGCAAGGTGATCAAATCCTGTTATAAAGATCCATACAAACCCGAGAATTCATTCAGTATTTTGAACAAGCAGCAAGAAAAATAAACAAAGAAGCAAACCAACAACTGGGCTCTTGGATCAGGCGCTCCCCTCCCTTCGCAGGAATTTTTCTACTGGCTACTCAGCGTGCGTCGACCAGCTGCGTGGCGCACCATATGTTCGTGCCAGAGTCATCGGATTCTGTCACGTGGTTTTACATCTATCTACGTAGCTCTCGTTGAAGGTGTACTTCATTAAATCAGCTCCGCATAGGTATCAGCTGCGTTCGGATCAGCCAAAAACCATATTATAGGCTGCGGTCTGTAATACCTACTATGTTCTCTGGGAGTATGCATGTCTGAAAGCAAGAGCTTCCTGGACTACCAGAGACGGTTACTATCATGGAAAGTATATTCATTTCATAAGCTTACAATTCTATCTTCCCCCTTTTTACCCCCACCACACCGTAAATTTAGGTGGCTCCGCGTTCTAAAATAATGTATCAGTCCTAAGGATTCACTATGCAATAGGGGATCCCATTATCACCAAGGTCCGAAAAATGAACTTTTTTTGTCATGTACACCACCGACAGGTATACTCGGTACACGGCTGGAAAAATTTGATAACTTAAGTTATATAATTTTAAACAAAAAAAGAACCGACTTCACTTAGCATCCACCTTTCCAACAGCAAATTCTCGAGCTGCTGTAAAAAATACTTTAATCACTATAGGTGTGCCTATAATAGTTGAAGAGTTCCCTCGGTTTCTTCAGGATCCCATCATCAGACCCTGACATGGTAACAATGGGACCAACTGTGAAGTATACGCTTTCAAACAAAAACTGGACCGATTTGGAAAATTATCCAAATCGGTCCAGCCGTTTTCGAATAATCGGTGAACATACATAAAAAAATAACAAAACAAACAAAGATCCCGACGAATTGATAACCTTCTCTTTCGAAATATTGAAGTCGGTTGAAAATTTAAGAAATTTGAATCTTATCGTTATTCTATTTTAAGTTCAAATTTCTTAAATTGGTCATCTCGACTTGTCACCTTCTTCCCGCCTATTTCTGTATGCCTAAGACTTCAAATGCCTTTTTTCCACCACCAGTGCTAGAAATGAACTTTTGGAGTAAGTACTAATTGAATACATTTAATTTTCGTTCCTTTGATCTATAAATAAAGCAAAAATATCGCGTGGTCGTGCCAGGGAGTATCTTCCTGGCACGACCACGACCCCTATGTCCCTGTGCCGAAACCGTAAGGGTACAATTTATTGACCTAAAGTACAAAATAGTAATTTTTTTTCATGAATTTGTACCGCCATAGAAATAACAAAAGGCTCCATGGTCGTACCAGGGAGCATCACACTGTCATTGTGATCCGTTGAATATTAGGTGTCTATATTTTTATAATAAATGACCTGGCATTCGCACAGATACGACGCACGATAAATCATCTAGTAATGTTACGAGTACATTATATAATCCAACATGTATTGATAGGCCGGCTTGTGCTATACGTATGTTTAGCCGTGCGATGGCCAGGTCATTCTATTTATTATAAAAATATAGACACCTAATATTCAAAGGATTACAATGACATGGTGTTAGTAAACTCCGGCACACCGGCTTGGTTTTACATTGGGTTCAATACTTTTTGCAGTAGGAGAACTGCGTTGCAAGACTGGCATTTTTGTACATGTAATGTTTTAGATGGGATTCATTTTTTCAATACGAGTATGTAACTTCCAGTTTAGGTTGCTATCTATAGTAACCCCTAAGAAATGTGTGCTTTATCTTGCTCAATTTTTTTATTGTCAATAGTAATGTCTAGTTTTTGTTGCAACTGTTTGTAGTTAGTAAATTGAATTATCTTTGTCTTATCTAATTTAACTCTTAACTTGAATTCGGATAACCATTTTTGTACTATTCCTAATGTGTTATATAATTCATTACTAATATCAGAACCCCTTTCATCAGATATAAATATTGTAGCGTCATCTGCAAACATGACACATAAATGGCCAGTTATTAGGGGGAACTCGTCCACATAAACCGAAAACAATAATGGGCCTAAAACACTGTCTTGTGGATTTTCTTCGTATTTTGACTGTAACCTAGTAATTGTTTTAGTTGGTAGTGAAAATGGGGTGGTAAATATATACCCCTTGCCATTATATATCCAAAAATTTCGAGAAAGTGGCAAAATTAAAAAAACGTTACGATAAAGCTAAAAATAATGCTATACGAAAGATTTTTATTTGAAGAATTCATAACAATTTTTTGCCATAATTTTATGTGAAATATTGTTTAATTTACGATCAAGAATATCAGAAAAGTATAAAGGTTTTCTGTTATTTCCAGAATAGTGACGCAAAAAAGGTTAAATGCTTTTAGATTAATAAATGATTATTCACAGTTTACAGAAAAAACAGGATATTAGTTGTAAATTTACAAAAAAGTTGATCTTTTATTATGTTTTTGCTACAATGAATTTTAATGAGTTTAGGTGCCATTTCTAGCGATAACTTGATCACTCTAATGGAGACATATATAATTATATTAGTTAATTTTTAGTTCATTTTGTATATTTTTATCATTTAATTATTTGTTTTTAGAAGTTAAGATTTAAAACAAAACGAGAAATCCGTCTTTTTTTGACGGTACCGGGCAATGGAAAAATATTTACCACCAATTTGGATTTTTCTTCCTAAGTATAGAAACAGTATTTTTATAACCTGTCAGGTGACAGTGATAGATAATATAATAAAGTTTAAGAAAAAATACAAAAACCATTTCTAGACTTGAATCTTGAAGCAAATCAAATTATTTTGTTCAATATTTTTTTGATTTGCAATTTTTAAGTAGTTACACTACTATATATAAACTGAAAATAGATGTCATATACTTCAGAAAAAGTGACCAAACCCTCTGGTGTCCGAGGCCAGATTTGAACTGGCGTCTTCAGCTTTCGCGGCTGACGTCCTGGCTGAAGACGCCAGTTCAAATCTGGCCTCGGACACCGGAGGGTTTGGTTACTTTTTCTGAAGTATATGACATCTATTTTCATTTCTAGACTTGTTTCTAGAATGATTTAAAAGAAGATGTAATTTAAACCGGCAAAAATTGGTTTTATTTTATAATTTTTTTTCTTATTACGGGTACGGGGACGGGGATTTCTTTACGTTGTGCAGCACCGAAAAAAAAACGTGCATGATTGGTTATCCAGGTCTTTTTAGGGTTCCGTAGCCAAATGGCAAAAAACGGAACCCTTATGGATTCGTCATGTCTGTCTGTCTGTCTGTCTGTCTGTCCGTCCGTATGTCACAGCCATTTTACTCGGAAACTATACGACGTATCTGAATAAAATTTACACATAAGGTGTATTTTGTATGCCGCTACTTAGTTATGGCGTAGTAGTTGTAAGTCAAATCTAACCTACTTTAAGATCTCACACTTTTAAATAACAGCAATTGTTATAGGCATCCAATAAAGCAAAGAAATAGAGTTTCATACTTGTTCATAATGTTATTTTGTTCCTATAAATTTTGCATAGAACTTGGCACTCATTTAGATCTCCATTCTTTTTGCAGCGAAGCCCACAGCCAGGCATAATTTTTGTATTGAACTTGGCTCTCCTTTTTTACATTTATGTTTTTGGTGGGATAATTTTTACGTAGTGGTCTAAAAAGTAAAGTGGTAAGCATAGGGCCGGTGCCCTGTTAAGGGTTAATGCAGGCCCCCTAATTCCAACATGATCGAGTTGACTTAACAGAATTTTATGATAGGCGCAGTCAAATGATTTGGATAAGTATATAAAGATGCCGACTGATGTAGTATCTTTATGCACATCTCCCCAAACTTGTTGAAAAATTTTAAAAATTGCTAATGTAGTATTCTTCTTTTTCTGGAAACCTAGCTGATTTTCATTTAATATGTGATATTTATTTAAGAACGATAATATTACATTTTAAATTAACTTCTCAAATATTTTGGCAAAATTAGACAATAACGTAATAGGTCTATAATTGTTAAGGTCTTGTTTGGAACCTTGTTTCTTGTAGAGGTTTTATTCTACTCTCTAATGTTAGGTTAATAATGTGTACCAATGATTTCACAATATACTCAACACTTGCTGTGATTAATTTCAAAGGTATAACCGGTACTTTTTTATTTTTTAGTTGTCTTATAATATTTGCTATCTCCTGAATATCCAACAAAGTCATTAATATGCTATTCGACCTTGGTTGAGTGACTGGTTTATTATTGTGTTGTTGTAAAGGGTACGAACCTTATGGAGAGTTGTATGAAAAGATTTGGCTGAACTTTCACTATTATTTATTATATTTGTACAGAGCTTACATTGGATGCGATGTTCTAGTGCTAGCGTGACGGAACAAGAGACAGAGAGCACAGTGTTGCCATGACACATAATATGATGCGTTTTTACTCTACCTTTAAACTTAGGTGTGTTTGACACAGTTGTGTTGGTCTGCAAAAGTATAATCGTTGATTAATTTAATAAAGTAATTATTGAATACATTAGCAATTTCAGTAGGTTCATTTATAACGGTGTTGTCCTTCTCTATGGATTTTACAGTTTCTTTTATAGTGCTTACTTAAGTTGTATTTTGGTTAATAATTGCCCGTGTAGCTTTACTCTTGTTATTACTCTGACTAATAGAGTTTATATTTATATTGCGTTTTGATTACCTTATTACTGCTTTTAAGACTTGACAATACTTTTTATATTTTTTTAATATTGTTTTACTACTTGATTTAATAGACTGTAAGTATAAGTTCCTCTTGTGTTTACAGGTTGCTACTATACCTTTTTATTTTCCAATTTGCTTTTCTAAAGTATGTAACCCTGATTGTTATGCAAAGGTCATAAATTAAACTAAACGTGTCAATAAAAGCTTTAAAGGTTTTTTTGAATCATTCAGCAAATAAATACTGCAAAAGAAACTTGAAACATATATTTAATAAAAATGTCCACGTAATTGTCAGAATTTGTACTGTAAACAAACCAGTAACTCAAGTTAGTTGGAAAGGAGATTATTTGACACGTATGATCAGACCGAGATCTAAAACTTCTACCGTATACTTCTTTACATTTGCAAATATATTATCTATACATGTTTGAGTATTACTTGTAGTCCTGGTGGGTTCTGTGATAGTAGGACGTAATTTATAACATCGAAACATGTTACGTAAGAGCTCGCTGTTGTGTTTCCTCCAGAGTATTAACGTAAAGTCACCCTATATGAATTTTATTTGTAACCATTTCTATTTCTTAGGATTGAGTATAAACGAGGTTTCATAGTAATCAGGCTCCGTGTACCGAAGCGTGGTAGTGGCTATCGATCGCAGCGTCTGATGTAATTTTGAGCCATCTTTCGATAATCTGCATAGGTTATCTAACTCTAATACCACACCTGAATAAGAATTTGTTTAGATATTATTTGCATGCAACTCGAATATAAGTCCAATGTATGGCATATGCAATGGAGTTGTATCGGAGTCACTTAGATTATGATCTAAGTGACTCCGATACTTAATTAAACAATTTTAAAAAGTTCAGTGTTCGTAAATGTAACGGACAATTAAAAATATACGAGCTGAAAAGAGATAAATTACAATGTATCCTCTTGACAACTTAACTAAGTTAACATACTTTCCCGCAATAACAAGGTCGCAAACTATCGATATTTGAGTTCATAACTATCTAAATATCAGTATAGTGACAACTTGTAACGAACTTTGTAAGGATAGTAGGTCCGTGGAAATTGCCACCGCTGTCCACTCGGGGATGAAAGTAGAGTATTCTGAAAGCCGAACTTAGGTATTACTTTACCAAGACTTCTCTAAAATTATGTGGGATGCGTAGTTAAGCAGCCGTCGTGTACTTACTTTACTGTGGGATTCTTCTCAGGTGCAAAAAGCACACAAGCAGTCCTTTTCAAATGCTTATCCTTTAATTCTTAGGCAAACATGCGCAGCGGTAGGATACACATGAGTTCATAAGTACAGAAGGAGAAAGGCAAGCGGTAGCACTTAAGACGATTGTCGCCAGAGTGTCCTTGAGTTTTTGGGCGCTCTTTACCCGCGCCACCCGCTTACCCCTCTCATTGCGATCGTACATAAATCCGCTACGAGGCACCGGAACGATGTTCAAAGAATATGACTTTACCCAGAGGCGCGCGGGCAGCTTTGTAATAATTATAATCCTTTTGCGGATGTTTTGTGATTTGAATACTGTGATTAAGTGGTGATATTTTTAGGAATGCTACTTCCCTATTAAATAAGATAAGTAAAAACTATCTCGATTACTTATTAAATTTTTATGTAATAAAATCCAACCTAGATTTTGTATTTGAAGTCAACGGAAAAATATTTATGAATTTACGAAATATGGGTAAAAATATTCTGCATATCTGAAGTAAATAAAAAAATACTAACTAGCACAGAAAAAAAACTGAATGCACACCAAAGCGATGTTTTCACGTGAATTTAGATTTTTTTCTGTGCAAGTGAGTTTAATAGAGAGTTATTTTTTATGTAATCTCTTATATAATAACGAAAAATTAACAAAACAAGGTTATTACGAATACTAAAAATGCACATGAAGGAAGCGGCATTCGTCCACGAAATCGTCATACAATTGTCATGAGATCTGTAAAACCATTAAATTTAGATCTTTTAAATATAACACAGAGCAAAAACTTCTTAGAGTTCCGTAGCCATAATGGCAAAAATGGAACCTTTAAAGTTTCTTGAAACATGTCCGTCTGTCCGTCCGTCTAGCCTTTAATTATAAAACATATATTGATGAAATTTTTTCCAGAGGTGTGTTTCATGTGCCGCTACTTAGTATTTTAGCTAAATTGCTAAAAAAACCTTTAAGGGGAGGCACTCCATACATATATATGCCAAACTAAATGTCAAAAAAAATTTAAAAATCTGCTTGTAAGAAATATGAACATTTTGTATATAGAGGGTTTTTAAAATCTTATTTTATTAAGTCAATATTTTTAGATATAAATCGCTTCGAAAGTCTAAATAGTCTAGTCAAAAAATAGTCCCGTCCCCCCATCTAACTTTTAATTCGTAAGTCCAAAACATATGACAAAAACAAGACGATAATACGGCTTAGTACTTATTTATACGAAAATTATGTTACATTTTATCGGTTAAGTCATTATTGAGTCTTCTCCGAGAAACTACGGAACCCTACATTATGCGTGGTCCGATACACAATTGGCCGGTCTTTTAAAGATATTTGATTGGTTGTCTTACCGTTAGTAATAATTTATTTGTGTTGGTAATTAATATAAAATTTGTATTTATTAGCATTTCAGCGAGATAGGGCTACACGTGGCAGCAGCATCAAAAGATTGTAGATGTATGAAAAACCAAAGCGCCTGATCTTTTAAAATATAAAATCATTTTATAATGTAACATCTTGTTGCAGTTCAGGCGCTAAGTTTAGGTTACATAACATCTTGTTTTTGTTATAAAAAGATCAGGCGTTTTGTTTTTTCAAACATCTACAATCTTTTGATGCTGCTGCCACTGACAAGGCCACGCACGGGGGCTTGCAGCACCGCATTATCGTGTAGCCCTACCCCTTCCCTGCTTCGAGGAACAAAGGGAATCTAGGAGACTTATCGTACTAGAAACCGGATTTTTTAATTATTTTCATACAAATAATTATCAACTGACAATTAGAATTCATTTAAAACATGATTAAATGAATTTGACATAGACAATTAATTAAAAGAACAAATAGTAAAATTGTAAAAACATAAAACGAAAATGTATGTAATAGTATATAAACATAAAATCATTAAACTCATAAAACCTTATTTACAACAGGCCCGACGCCCACAATTACTTTGTACAAAATAAACCACCTGGCTGCAGAATAAGCTACGTAAGAAAGTTCATAAGACAGAATTTCATCGGTGCTTATTTACTTGAGGGAATCCGATCGAGAATCACAGCGCCGCTTTCTTTGGAGATCGTCGGCGTCGGCATTGTGTCATTTACATTGCAGCTGCAGCTAGTATTTCCTTAATCGAGTTGATATTAATGGGACTTTGGACATTTATGTAGTTCGTTTTCTTTTACCTACTTCAATAAAGAACGCTGGATTATTTTGCATGAATTTAAGCCATAGGTTCTTTAGTGAACGAAGGACCTGTTCGTGCCTCAGTCGAGCTGAGGCCCGAATAGGTCCTTTGTTCAACAAAGACGATAACGAGAGTTGGCGATAAGTCCTCAGCGGCACATGTGGCGCACGTGCTGGCAACTTAGCCAATATGCGCGCATCCTGCTTTTAATGTGTTGCCTAGCGCCTCGAATTAGTTGTCTTGAGCTTGCGGCCGGTAATGGGTTTCTGATAACTTGTCATTGACTAATTACCTGTTATAGAGTAGGTACTCTAAGGAATTAAATATACAATTAAATTATTAGGTAATAGCTAGTCACACGCACACTGAACCAATATCTCTGCTACAACCCCAACAAATTTTATAAAGATCAGAAAAACGTTACTAAAGTTATTGCGGAACAAACTCTTAAAATCAAAAAGCCATCGAAATGCCGAGACGTCCCAGTAGCCGAAGTTGTTTGTAAGAACTTCACTTCGCTTACGCTCCGTTCTTTCGAATATTTTGTGCTGTTGGTTTTCCATACTATAAATAATAATAATAAATAATATTATAAAACCAACAGCACCTTCTCACCTACTTTTGTTTTTAATCAAATGGTTGGTTATACTAAACCTACCTTGCTTATACTAAATAAACCCAAGTATTTTCCCAACATGCGTACAGGAAACATTTTCGCAGAGATTAAGCCCATAATAGAAGGAACTAGCACTATTTAGGAAAATTAGGGGCCATGTACTCTTTCCTAATTCGTTTGTGTTACCTATTGCTATGTGGCCCTTAGATATTACCTTTAATTCAGGTGAGCTACTAAGCGTGCGGAACTCGAAATTAATCAAGACTTTTCAGTTTTTCTGTGAATTCCTGCAACCGCTAATTCGTTACACAAATAAGAAATATTTGGTCTTATTGAGCCAAAATATAAGATCTATACCTACCAATTAATATTTTTCCACAGCCGTACCACCACGCCATCTTCGTATCTCGCAGAAATAAATTTAACCCTACCTACTTGTTAAGAAAATATTTAAATATACCAACAGTCAACATTGAAGTTTGACTATATCTGTCTACTCTATACCATTCAAAAACAAAATTGATAGAGGTAAGTATACAAATATAGAATACAATTTTGATGCTCTTATACCAGGGCCCGTAATTTTCATGCCGATGACATCAATTTGACGTCACGCTCCATATAGGGTGATCCCATATAGTTTTATTATAAATTATTAATCATTAGTCGTCAATCATTTTAATCATGTACAAATGACTTTATAAGTACTCTATTTACACATGGAATAAATAATACCTACTTGATACGTGAAACGTAAATAAAACTATTTGATTTGTTTTTATACATACATTTTATTAAATGGTATTGTTAACAACACATTACAATTGTTACGTAGAAAACAGAATTCCTCTCTAACGTAAAGCACGCCATCCTTCTTGCATTAATTCCCATGCAAAGAAAATCTAAGTCATCTTCGCGTTCATACGTAATGCAATATTCATAAAAATCATTTTGTTTTGTAAACGTATTTTTGTTTGTTGTGTCACACATTTGGTTAATTATTCCAAATTCTCTGCTAAAAAGAAAATGTATAATTGATGGACACATTTTTTCTGATTTTAATAACTAATACAATTAGGAAATCAGTATTTTTATTTCTCAGTGGCACTTGTAACATTTTTGACAGAACGTTTTTTTAATGAGAACGAATAAAAAAGGTTACATTTAAAAAGGTTTTATTACATATTGATTTATAAACAGCCAAGGAAATTGATTTGTGTAACATTACGTACTTTGTCATAGTGACAATCAACATCTAGACGCTAGAGCTTTCATATTATTGTCACTGTGACCAGGTTCTAAATGGTATGCAAATCAAAGTCCTGGCCCATACCTACACGAATAACTAGATACTTAATGATATTATCTACAAACGAGGTTTTGTACATTATTATATACAGCCTTGGCCAGAAGTGTTGAGCACCCTTGTGATTTTCATATAAAACTCGAAAGTTTAGAGCGGCGTTTCTTTTTAAACTGAACAGGCATGTTTTGTTGAAATGAGTAGTAACTGCATCGAATATTTGCAATTTTTCGCACCGACCTAAATTCGCATTTTTGGGACCTCCACTTTTCATATTTTATAGGTACCTTGAAAGTATTATTAAGTGAAGTTTTCTAGATATATCAATAAAATATAACATTTTACGTCATTGTACATTGTTATGATAGGGAATTAATACTTAACATCAAAATTGCAAGCAAAAAAGAGCTATGCTCAACACTTCTGGCCAAGGCTGTACAAGTTAGTTTTGTACATACTCGTAATTATTTACAAATTGATTTAAAACATATTTACATTTCTACTTTTTTTGCCCCTTATGTTTTGATTCGAAATTGATAATTAGAATTTGCTCAAGGTTTTTAGGGGTCATACTGCATCGCCGGTTTGTAAAAATCCATTTTAATATTGAAAAGGACCTTTCAACTTCTACAGATGTAATAGGGGCATACTTAAAATCTAAATATATAAAAGAAGAAACTGACTGACTGACTGACTGACTGATTGACTGACTGACTGACTGACATATCAACGCACAGCCCAAACCGCTGGTTCTAGAGATTCCAAATTTGGCATGTAGGTTCCTTATAAAGTCTAGGGATGCACTAAGAAAGGATTTTTCAAAATTCATCCCCTAAAATGGGGGTCCAAAGTTTGTATGGCGAATCAAGATTTGTTAGACTATTTTATTCGAAACTTCACAGGAGTATTCCTAACGATAAATGAGTAAACACGTGTTTCAGGTTTTCAAAAGGGGCAAAGTGGTCACAAAGTCTGAAAATCAACATGGGTATCGTATCCTTTTTGAGTACTTATAGTACGCGGGCGAAGCCGCGGGAAAAGGCTAGTAAGACCATAAATCTATTTTCCTATTGCTATGCTTCCATCAAGACGAACTTCCTTATTGTCGTTTAAGTCAGCCATTATTTGCATGGTTGGTAATTCCTTGTTTTTGTGTAAGACTATTTTATGCTTTTTATAAATAAATTTTCCTTTTTCATGCAGACTAACCCTTGATAATTTGCCTGTCACAGTTTTAACTACTTGTAGCGACTCACTCAATGTCAGCGTAGAACTCTCCATTTGCTTGGTAGCTTTTACTAAAACTCTGCAGCTTTCAGTTATGAATATTAAATGATTTTTCAGATGATGTTTCCCAATTGCTACATAGAGTCACGCTGCATAGAGTATGATTCCGATTAAATTCGTCATAATTAATCATTTAACAAAATTGATTTATACAAAAAGAGAGATACGGTACCAGGCGCTCGATTGTGTGCAATCAAATATAGGTTCCGGGACCTATATTGAATTAGTCGTGTGGCAGAGTCTCTCAGTCACACTTTGTGCAATACTTAAAATATGGAGGTCTCGCTTGCATAGCCGTGTTAACTATATAGGTTTATCTCTTTTCCCCATGATACACATGTATTAACTGGGGCCACACAATTACGTAACTTTTTATTAATCATATTTAATTTTAGTTTAATTGGCTTTAGACACAACATTCGGTGCTTGATTATCCATATTTATTTTATTATTATATAGAATATATAGATCAAGACACTTGGAGACCTTATACATCTCTAAGGATAATTTTGAAATAGTATGTTTATTGTATACTAGAATCACATACTTTTTTTTTATTTAAATTCAAAATTTGTTTCTAACTGTTGATGATGGATTATTATAATTTGGAAATTTATGTAGAAGACACAGTTCAGGTAAGAAACTATATCAAACTTGTATGTAATTTATTTTCAAATAGTCAGATTTGGACTCATCTCTTTTCTTTGGTATTTTTCTTAAACTATAACCTATTGTTGGTTAATCTAACCTTGGTTTGATATGTTTTCTTATAGAAACACGCACTTATGTATTGTTTAGTTTTGATGTACTGTTGTTTTGAAAAAATAAGTCCCGCCGAGTTTCTTGCCGGACATAATTCTTCTCGGGTCAGAAGTGTAGGGTTAGAACCGGTGTAGTTTTATTTTTTTTTCTCTCTTTGAGTTTGAGTACAGCGGTGTGTAGCATTTTACAAGTATGTAGGTGCTGGACCACATTTCAGTTTTGCTTACTATGAACGTCACTCATCTTCCTTTTTGTTTATGTCTATGTTGAACAACCTCTGCAGGTAACCGATATCGATACTTGAAATAATCAGTACTATGTCTAATTGACTTATATAGCTGTCAGCTTAAAATAATACATATTGTTGTGTTTTAATTATTGTTAATTTATTTGTTAGGTAGGTATTGTTGGATAAATATAAATAGGCACAATGTCATCTTTACACCAGTTTTGCTACAGATATCCGTTTTAATCGTATACGACGAAAACGTTTATTGTTCCTGTTGTGATCAATATATAACATCAAAAGTCAGCAATGTCACAGCACATTTGCAAACAACTAAACATATTGAAAGAGAAGAAGGAAAATTAACACAAAATGAGTTTAACCTGGATCTTACGAATTTTATGGTAGCGTCAAACATACCATGGTTTCAATTAGAAAATGAGAATTTCCGTAACTTCCTTCAAAAATGCATTGATGGCAAGTATGCAAAAACAACAAAAGTTCCATCGGAGTCAACCTTAAGAGTACAGTATTTACCTAAAATGTTCAAAAAGGTTTTCGATTCTATCAGGAATGATATCGCGGAATCGTATATTTACGTAAGTGTTGACGAGACGAAAGATTAATTGGACCAAAATGTGGCTAATGTCATCGTTGGAGCACTCAGAAAGACTAACGCAAGTAAACCACACATAATAGCTTCCAAGGTCCTTGACAGGACTAATCATGCCACTGTAAACAATTTAGTAATCGAATCGTTGAAAAATCTTTATGGAAATTACAATTACAATGAAAGGGTGGTGTTATTTTTGACTGACGGGGCTCCCTATATGGTAAAAGCAGGAAAAACTCTACGGAATTCATTTCCAAATATGATACACGTGACATGCTTGGCCCATGGCTTCAACCGTGTTGCTGACACAGTTCGAGGTTTGTATGAGGATGTAAACGAGTTGATTTGTAGTATGAAAACGACATTTTTAAAAACCCCATCACGAACAAAAAACAGTTATATCCTAATATACCACAACCTCCCCGTCCAGTTATAACAAGATGGAATACGTGGATTGAGGCCTGTATTTACTACACGACTTACTTCGATGAAATCAAAAACGTTCTTAATAATCTGGATGACCAGAATACCGCAAAAGTAAGACGGGCTAAATTAGCAATTGGAAAACCTCATCTGAAAAAAAATTTAAAATTCATAACTGAAAGCTGCACAGGTTTAGTAAAAGCTACCAAGCAAATGGAGAGTTCTACGCTGACATTGAGTGAGTCGCTACAAGTAGTTAAAACTGTGACAGGCATATTATCAAGGGCTAGTCTGCATGAAAAAGGAAAATTTATTTATAAAAAGCATAAAACAGTCTTACACAAAAACAAGGAATTACCAACCATGCAAATAATGGCTGACTTAAGCGACAATAAGGAAGTTCGTCTTGATGGAAGCAATGAGAAAATAGATTTATGGCCTTATTTTAAGTATGCCCCTATTACATCTGTAGAAGTTGAAAGGTCCTTTTCAATATTAAAATGGATTTTTACAAACCGGCGATGCAGTATGATCCCTAAAAACCTTGAGCAAATTCTAATTATTAATTTCGAATCAAAATATAAGGGGCAAAAAAAGTAAAAATGTAAATATGTTTCAAATTAATTTGTAAATAATTATGTACAAAACTAACTTGTATATAATACTGTACAAAACCTCGTTTGTAAATAATATCATTAAGTATCTGGTTATTCGTGTAGGTATGGCCCAGGAGTCCCAGGACTTTGATTTGCATACCATTTAGAACCTGGTCACAGTGACAATAATATGAAATCTCTAGCGTCTAGATGTTGATTGTCACTATGACAAAGTACGTAATGTTACACAAATCAATTTCCTTGGCTGTTTATAAATCAATATGTAATAAAACCTTTTTAAATGTAACCTTTTTTATTCGTTCTCATTAAAAAAACGTTCTGTCAAAAATGTTACAAGTGCCACTGAGAAATAAAAATACTGATTTCCTAATTGTATTAGTTGTTAAAATCAGAAAAAATGTGTCCATCAATTATACATTTTCTTTTTAGCAGAGAATTTGGAATAATTAACCAAATGTGTGACACAACAAACAAAAATACGATTACAAAACAAAATGATTTTTATGAATATTGCATTACGTATGAACGCGAAAATTTTCTTTGCATGGGAGTTAATGCAAGAAGGATGGCGTGCTTTACGTTAGAGAGGAATTCTGTTTTCTAATGAATTTTAATGTGTTGTTAACAACAATAATGTATGTATAAAAACAAATCAAATAGATTTTTACGCCTCCCGTATCGAGTAGTTATTATTTATTTCATGTGTAAATAGAGTACTTGAAGTCATTTGTACATGATTAAAATGATTGACGACTAATGATTAATAATTTACAATAAAACTATTTGGGATCATCCTATATGGAGCGTGACGTCAAATTGATGTCATCGGCATGAAAATTACGGGCCCTGTATAACAAACAGCAAATATTCAATAATATTGTTTATTATTGAATAAAATAATGTGAAACTCACATCCGACTTAAGTACTTTTGTACTTTTGCACCATTGTTGAGAAAAACACTGTATTTGGCTGGGTCGGAATAGCATTTGCTACCTATGTGGTTTAAAAAACCATTAGACTTAAAACCTTTTTAGTCAGTTCAAGATAGGTTCAAGCCTTGCAAATTAAGAGCAAAATTAAAAAAAAAATGCAAATAGGTGACCGAAAAATTTGGGCAGGATCTAACCAAGCACAGGATAGGGTTTTGCCGGGAGTAAATTACCGTTACCAGTAATTTGGAAAATTTACCAGTCAATTACCATTTTTCCCAGTAACGTTACCAAAAACCGGTGAATACAATATCTGTGGGTTATGGAATGTTCTTACTATTGTACCTATGTGATTACTGATTACATTGGTATTTTTTATACCAAGACGGTGGCAAACAAACATACCGTAGCCTATGGACGCCAACAACTCCAGAGGTGTCACTGAGCGTTGCCGACCCCTTACAAAACGATGAGATAAGATAAGATTAAGTTACAATTATTAAGATGCTTACGAAAAAAACCTGTGATATTTTAAAAATGACATGGGTATCAGTTGTCGTTTGATTATTATATTACTAAGTGTTCTTTACAGGCTCGGATCCAGGATTTCGTTTAGGAGGGGGCACTTTCCTTCACAATAAATCTCGCGGTCCGCACCTATGGGCCCCGTACTATACGAGGTTTGCTATTCAGGGGGGGGGGGGGGGGGGGGGGGCAATTGCCCCTGTTGCTTATTTTAAAACACTCAATCCGTCGAATATTTATTACTTAGCTTAACCAGAAACAATGCGAGTGTATTTTATTCGGAGTTAAACTGTGATTATTAATTCGATTTAATTCTACTGTTTCCTAAAATATATAATTATGTAACAAGTACTTAGTTTTGAATGTAAGCAGACAAGGAGTAAATTTGATAGTAGTATTGGGAAATTTAGTTTTTACAATTTTTTTTACAACTTCCAAGTAGTTTTAGAAAACTTTTTAATTAATAAACCTATCTTAAGTTATTGCATTTCAAATGTTGTAATAAGGTATACGTAATGATTTAATGAAAAATACTTTGAATAAAATAAAACATACGTAAGTTTATCGTAAATTACAGATTTTGGGATCGATACCAGTAACGATTCTGGGAATTTACTCGCCTCGAAAAAGGGAACGTCACATCACTATTAAGCACAGTCTGAAGATTAAGGCAATTACCTACTTACAATCGGTTACAACTAACTTTCAAATTCCTATCCACATATGACTAATATGTTCTCACAAAATCACGCATGTTGCAATTAGTAGCGACAAAAAAAGTTGGCAACTACCTCGATCGCAACTCGACAAACAACAAGTTGCCTGCAATACATCGCTGACACCGCTCCGGCTGTACGCAATAAAGGCCAATGACAAAGTTTGTTCACGATATTACGACTGGAGTATCACCATTGCGATGTTTACAGGATAACAGCTGTTGTTATCGGTTGCGTATATTGGTTTTGTTTACGGCGGTCTCTAAGATTAAGTGGTTTTTAACGTGGAGTCCTTTTTTTTCATATATTAGGTAGATTAAAAAGGGTGCGTTACGTATGTAAAATACACAGACTAAGGTAATTTGATTTGAAAGCTTGTAAATACATTCAACTTTCCGTATCAGTGACAAATATTGATACGTAATTTTTTGCAAAACCATGGGTGCATTTTTTTTGGCGAAAGAAAAATGAGTAATCATTTACGTTTTTGTATTTATACAATAATTTACGGTCTTCGTTCAAGGGAAACACCAGTTCTCACCCCGCAACATTTTGATTACGCACACAACGCGCAAGGCGTTACGCTACATCGCTGCAGGGCTCGCGTCAGCTACTCCTCGACGGGCCTTCACTCACTTTGAGCGCTTGTGAGTAATTACCTCCGTGTCCGCCTCCTTCCTGCTTGTATGTTTCCTGAGACATCTCTTTGCTAATACTGCTGTCTGAATTCGAAAAGGCGTAAAAAGGTTGGATCGCCTCAACCCAAATCGTTTTAATCGCATATTGTTTTGAAAGTATGGCATATCTTCCTGACGGGCTTTAAAACCAATCTGGGTAAGATTTGTACTTGAAATTGAATTGTCAAATAAGTAATATAATCGTTACTGCAAAATGTTGTGCTTACTATATGTTGTAATGTGTTTTTAATTGGCACCAACCAAATAGTACATTATGATACAAGTGTGCTAAGTTGATCATTACATACGAAGCGATATTGTGCGCACGAACGCACGTGAGTGCGCTAAGGAAGCTGAGCTATTTAATGAGCAAGCACACGCGATTCATACGACGTTTTGCAACACACTTACGAGGAAATTACAGAATAGTGTAATTAATAACTTATGATAAATAGGTACATTAATTGTCAGAATGTTTACAGGATAGACGTACTTACGAACCTAAGATAATTAAATTCAACTAACCTTTTTGTGATGTTATTGGCTATCTGGAGCTCTTCTTCAAATTTCATAAAACTAAAGACTTCACATTTATTGTGCAATAAATTATAGTATTTTTTCTTACGTTTTGCTCACTAGATTTTTATGATAACATTTTAGTAGTATGTATCACAATTTTGAAATATATCCAGAGGTTAAATTAACCCTAAAGTTGTCTTCTTATTCACTTAAAATATAATTCGTTTAAATTAATAAAACACTACGAGAAAAATCTAACAAATAAACAATGATTTGAGATTAACTTATAAATGGCGTGCAATTTTCTTTTTTGGTAGTGCGTGCAGCTTGAGGCAACGGCGCGGACGTATTACGCCAAACAGCCAATATTAAAACAGACAATTCATGTTTAAAACATAATTTATTGTGTATTACAAGTAATATAATAAGTTGTAATTATTCTTTTTCACAATCAGGATTGTATAATTTGTATTATATCTAAATGTGTATATTTTAATATATTTACTTTATTAGAATGCAAACTCCTAAATAGTTTTAAAAAAGTAAAGGTAATACCCGACTAAACTACAATGCGTCGTCTGCGTACATACAACTTGGTACTAGAGTACAAACGTCACTTTATCGGATTATTAAATTATTGAACTAGTTCGATAATTATTGTGAAATGCACGCGTGTTTAATATCTAGGATTATGAACATAAAAGCGGTGGAATAAGAACCTCGTTACGAGCCAGGTGTGTTGAAAAAAAAATTAAGGCAGCCTATTGAGCGGGGTGGTATTTTATTTTAACTTTAAAATAATGATTAACTACGGGTCATACGGATGTGTTATATAAGTGATCTTCTATAGTCATCATAATCATATCAAATCAAATTGTAATTCTGACAGCCAACATTATAGATGAATTATCAAGATCATGGAATTGCATTTGTAGTGGTTGTACCGTTTGCAACAAAAGGAGAATAATTTTCTCTTAATTTAATAAAATTACATACCCTCAAAAAATGGAATAAGTAGTAGTCCTCTGTTTTTTGCTTTTAGTCGCTATCATGTTCTTCATCTGAGCTGTCACAAGTATTGATAATAAGATTGTTTGAAATTCGATCCATTTCCCCTTCCTGACATCGATATTTATTTTCTTCACTTTCGACATGGCGACAAATATTTTCCCAGTCCTCAGCAGTAATAGTATTCATTCGTTCAGTTGCTAAACTCATAATGCCTTGCATGTTTAGTGAAACGTTTCTTTTCGCTACATATCCTTTTACCATGGACCAAATATTTTCGATCGGATTGAATGTCGGGTGATACGGTGGCAATCGTAAAACGGAGTGGCCATGTTCTTTTAAAATTGCATCTATGTGGTACTCACGAAACCGCTCTTTATTTTGTTTAATTAAATCATACAAACTGGTTTTGTACATCAACGGGCTATACGAAATGTTGTGTTCTGTCAACCAATCCATCATTTCTTGTTTATGAGAATTTGACGTTGGAGCACGATTCAAAAGTTTGTTGTGATAGGACGCATTATCTACGATAAGTACGCTATTCGGTCTAAGGTAAGGTATTAATTTTTCTTTTAACCATTTTTCGTAGTTGACAAAGTTCATCTGGTCATGGTAATCTCCCGTTTTTTGGTTTGCCTTAAACATTAACAAAGCGTTGGGAATAAAACCATCTTTTCCTCCTGCGTGCACTATAATTAACCGCTGGTCTGTACCGATTTGTTTTTTACACCAAATTCTGTTCCATCGGTCCAAGCCTCTCCGGACACATGTAAAGTGTGGATGTAGGTTTCATCAGTATAAACTAGTGGTCTATCTTCAGACAGATATTTCGCAATTTTGGTAATTTTATTCTTAGCAGTCGTATGTTGTGTCTTTCCATTAATATTTTTCGGTTGTCCTCGGTCTTTTTCCATTTAAATCCTAATTTTTGTATTTGTTTTCGTAAGGTTTGTAGTCTATATCGGACTTTAACACAGAGTGGAGTGCCTGTAAGGTTGGAAATTGCTTATGGGACAGATGAAAATTGTATATAGTTCTCCGGATGACTTCCTGATCAAAATCGTCTACTGCTGATGACGGACAAGTACGTAACTTTTTATTTCTCGGGGGGGTGAATTTCTTTGTTGTTGCGAATTTCTCACTATATTGCTCTCAGACACAATGTTATAAACAGTAGAGAGACAAACACCTGTAGCTTTTTCAACTAACTGGGCAGCGGTGTAAGGGGAATTTAAATTTTTCTTCAGTTCAAGTTCAAAATATTTATAACAGTTAAAATTTATTTGCTTACTTTGACTCTCAATCGGACCAAAATTACTCACTGCCATATTTTTTGAAAATTATGTAACTTAGACTTAGTCGTACGGGCTGACACAAAATTATTCTGATAATTATGAGAATACAATAAAATCAGACGTAAAAATATATGCACAACGTAAATAATATTCACAATTTGACACTGACATTATTTTGGTATATACTTCTTCAATATATAACAAACCTCTTTTTATGCTGATAGTACGATAAAATAGAAAATTCAAATACAGAATGCCTGTAAACATACAATACATAAACATGCCTGTAAACATATGCAATTCCATGCTCTCGTTAATTTATCTATACTAAAACTTTTGACGTGTCACATTGATGTTACATGACAGCAGAGTCGGTCACTAATGATTGAAGTCGGTACCTTGATTAAAATTTCTCATTATTAAATCATCGCTGATTAAATCATAATCATATCACAAAACAATCAAGTAATCTCGCCGAGATAAATCATTGATAACCCGCCGAGATAAGCGCTGATTGACTGATTTAAGCTGATTTATATTATACAAGGTTAGGATCCTTATCCTAATATCGTTTGTTCTGAATTTTACATATTGAACTAGATACTTATGTAGAAATTTTCGTTATTCATACACTTTGTTTTAATTTAATCAATTAAATACTACTATAGATAACGAAAAGTGTGGGAGAATTCATCTTATCTTATCTGATTGCTTTATTATTTATTTACCTACTTCTTTCAAATTGTAATCATCGAACGGGTCCAAAGCCGTTAAAGTCGGTACGAGTAAGGTTTACTGGTGAATGCTCTACATTTCATCGAATACGCAATATATTGCGAAATTGATTACGTCTGTAGGGTGATAAGACTGATGGATTTGGAAGGGTTTTAACGTACATTGATAATACTATTTAGTTTGTTCGAAAAAGAGACAACATAAAGAGTCCATATTTTATAAAAATTGTTGAACAAAAGTTTTATAGTTTGAGGAGTAGAATCTACGTTTTAATTTTTCGGGTTACAGGCCACATACTATAATTGTGGACTGGAAATTGAAACTAAAATTCGACATGATTTACTCATGTCGGTGCTCAATCAGATTGGAAACCTCGTGATTGAATTCGTAGTCATGTTCACATGATTAAGAGTAACGTTCTCATTTTTACCTTTAATTTAAATCACACAAATTTTAGCCCATGACAGAGGATAAATTTGAAATGAACTTGTTAACTAGTCGAAAACAAGAAAGGATGATCAGAATAAGCCGAACCTCCCATTCGACAGGTAAAATCCAATCCATTATCAAATTAATATGAAACGAATACAAAATTCATCGAATACACCTCCAGACCTTCGTTTGTTCCAAGGGTTAGGTATCCAATGAAATTGTAAACCGAAAGGCATTCGATCAGCTAGCTAGCAACAAAGCTTAAGATCTAAAATTAACTTGTCTCGAGTCCTTATCAAGCCCGTCAGTTAATTTCCTCGTAATTAAATGGGAAATGGCTAGTAACACAGTAGTTATATCGCACTTACGTAGACGGGCCAACTTCTTAATTGTAGCATGCCAGTTTGTGATGTGGCATGCAATGTAGGCGTATATATTTTTGTAATAGTTCTTTGCAAATAACGAATCGTATGTTCACGCTTCAAGCGGCCCAGCCTAGACACTACACCATCAGTAATAAACGGATATCGACGACCTAAATACGTTCCCTTTAAGTTTAGATCCAGGCCGAAATATTTAAATATAATACAAATATTCCTAAATGGGTTTATTACTCAGAGAATCTTCTGCAGATAATACAGTGATGTGACAACACGTGACACGCTCTTATGGACCGTAAGCCAGGAATAAATTTCGTGACCAATCGCGTCCCAGGCGATAACTTGTGAAGTGGTTAAGAGGGATGTATAATGAAGCCTCGTGATGGTCAGCTGCCGCTCCGTTGGTAGGTTGAGGACCGGCAGCCATTTAATCACTTAAAAAAACTGTCATCGCGTCCCGATTGAAAATTTGTCATAATATATGATCGTTTATAATATAATCGGCCGCCGGCTGTATCGAGGTAGAAAGACCGCCAGCTGATGCCCTGAAGACCGTATGTTCACGTGACCTGCTGACGGTCTTTTCACTCCGATACAGCCGACTGATGATTTTTATTTTTATAATCTATACATATAATCTATATTCATATAATAAACGCGCAAGGAGAAAAAAAATGTACATTGAAGATATTTGAGAAAAACTTATTGACTGAATACATTTCAGTGATTTTTGGAATTTTTGTCTGTCTGTCTGTGAGTTTGTCCGCGCACTACGCAAAAACAACTGCACAGATTTTCATGAAATTTTGTTTAGTAACAGGTTATATCCCGGAGCAACATTTAGGGTAGTTTTTATTCTGATAATTAAAAAAATAATTTTCATTAAAAAAAGTTCTCAAAGGTGATCACAGATGGCGCTGTAAAGCCCTGTATACTGTATACAAATATTCTTTAAGGACGTCTTTAGATTAAATTAAGTAATTCGCTCTGTTGCGTTCCGCCGAGGTTTAAACTATGTTTTTTTAAAGCTTTTCCAATTAAAGGATTCAATATTTTTAAAATGTGTCACTTCGTTTTGAAAATTGTAAGTAGTCGGACAGATATTGTGATCCATTAATACTCTACGGTTTTTTTTTATTCTCAACATAAAAATCATTTATTTATCTTTATTAATATTCATCACATCGTCATTATAATTGAAATAAAATAGGAGAGAAACTCCATTTATGTAAACATGAAACATACTTACAATATACGTAAAAACAAATAAAACAGGTTGTTAAGATTTATCTATTTCGATTTACCCGACAGCAGAAATTGTACCAATCGTAAGAGCAACATGTTTTATCTCGCTTTAACAGACGATTATAATAAAAAACTGTCGGACCACGCATAACGCCTTGGCCACGACTTTGGTCTTAAGCGACCTGCGGTGCGTCCGGCGGTGCGGAATTTAGAGCGTGGCGGCGAGCAGGCCACGTACTTCGCAGAAGCCGCGGTGACTTCGAGCGGATGGGACGTACTCGGGTGACTCAAAATGTCTTTGTCGAAAGTGGCCCTTCAGTGCCTCGAAAGTAGCTCCTATTTCATGGGAGACATTTTAAATATGAGAGAAGGTGTGCACGTGACAAATAGACCACGTTATACGTTGGGCGAATTCCGGACATTGTATGAAGAATACCGACAGCATTCCCAAAAGTTTTATGAATACACACGAATGAGTGAGGAAACTTTTGATTACTTGTTACAACACTCTATGGACATCGCGCGCGGATAATACAATAAACTTTGTTCTTAAAATCACCGCCCGATCCGTGCCGCCGCTAAGACCGGTCGCACCACCGCACTTAGTCGTGGCCGCGCGTTTGCGCGCCTTTTCTTTGTTCATTCCGCCCGCCACTCCGCTGCCCGCAGTCGCCGGTCGCTCGAGTAAATCCGCGCGCTTGGTCGCTGGTGCGGAAGTTCGTGGCATCTCTTCTTTTCCGCGCTATTTTTGTATTATGCGCGATCCGCTAGTCGCCGCCGCCGAAGCAGGTCGCGCAAAGTCGTGGCCAGGCGGTAATGGAGAGCTCTGTAGCTTCAATGGAATAAGAACCAGACTAATGCCAAAAGGTCGTATCTCATACCTACCGAAGGAGTAGCTGTATTATGATGTGGCTTCGTAAGCTAAATTCATTATCAGGACAAAACCTAATATGTCACATAATTTTTCATAACAATTTAAACCCATATTCATAGCCATTAGAGTCCATATTCTATTTAGAAATAGCTTTTGGTAATATCGTCTTGGCATGAAAGGCTGTCAACTAAGAAGTTTTATTCGAGCGCCTGATTAATTACAAACATTTTTCACGTATCGGAATGAAATAAACCGCAGGCGTCCGGTATAAATGCATTTAACTTCAACCTGCCTCTTTTTCCCTCCACTGGAACATCTTCCACGTTATATTCAAATTATATACATCAAATGCCTCGATAATGTACAAAAGCAAGAACTCTCAATATTGTGTCGTTCCCTAGATTTTCAAACATCTTTTCTACTCTCCCACTTCTGCATCCCCCGGTTTAAAGCTGCCAGATTGCCAGATTAGGTAATAACAATAGTATAGCAGTCTAACTATATAAATTTCTCTCATTATTGGCAATGATGACCACAATGAACACCTTCCAACACTAATCTTGTGAAAACTACTTTGGTAGCGGTGCGGTGTCTCTTTCGAAACGCCTGTCGATGCCGGAGCAGGCTTTTTATAAGAATTTTCCTAAAGTGACATATCAAAGGATTTGAAATCGGGTAGTAAGTAGCAGTCCAAATCAACCCTGTCCACCTCCTTGTATTATGGAAGAAAGTCTACAAATAGGAGTCTATAAGACGGACATGTTATGTTTTTTTAGACAAGTCTAAATATTCCATTTTAATTTAAACACTAAATGGGTGTTGTTGTGTTAATCTGTTAAGTACGTAACTTATCACGGACGACCTAGTATGAAGATCATCCTGACCTTCCCTTATTATTTTTTCAAATTTCATCCCTATTAAGACTGTGTCGACCGTCCAGTGGCGCCCTCATTGGGGGGATTTTATTTCCTAACAAACGAATCAATGCTGTTGGGTTGATTATTTTTTCAATGTTTTCAGTGTTTGTATTTGATTGAATAACAAACGAATCAATTTATGTGTAATTCCTCAGTGTCAAGTTGCAGTCCTACTGATTACGCAACTTTTGATCTTTGTCACAAAGTTTCATTTTGGGTATTTTTTGCTTCATTACCTAAACGGCAAATGGTGGCCACTTTTTTCCGTTTAGGTGATCAAGCCAAAAGTAAGTAATATAAAACTGTATCACATAGATCATACGTTGCGGAATCAGTAGGATGACAGCTTAACATGATGGATTATACAGAAATGTATTAGTTTATTAAGAAATACAATCCCCCAATGAGGGCGCCACTGGACGGTCAACGCAGTCTTAATAAATTCATATATTAATGTATATATTTTTAAAAACTTCATAAATATACGTTAATGGCAGTATTTTTTGTTAAGTAGATTTTTGTAGTTTTTTTAGTTTTAAAATTAATTAGGTGAATGTAAAAAACATGTTATAGGTTTTTAGTTAGTTCTGTTCGATTTGTATTTTTTTGGTTTAAAATGGATTATTTTCGTGCCAAAATATATTCGTTGTTCTTATTTTATCCGAAAATGATATAGTTACATGACCTAGTAAATAGTCTAACGGGGCCCCTTGGTCTTGTTCTACTCAAGGCCATCTGGAGACCAAATGTGTCAAGTGTCAACGCATAGTCTCAAACTGCAAGGTGTTCAGGCTTAGCACAGCCGCTATAAGTAGCAGAATATTTTTATGTATGGGCCATCGTTTACGAGCTATTTACGAAAAACTAAAAAACCCCCCTCTTCGTCCGCTTCGCCCACACCCACCAGTACTTTTAGTCGAACGAGCGGAGCGTAAGCGAAGTGAAGTTCTTACAGACAACTTCGGACATAACGGAACTGTCAACTGGCTACCTAGACGTCTGTGAATTTAGATGGCTTTTAGATTTTGAATAGTTGTCGCGCGATAACTTTAATAACATTTTTCTGATCTATATGACATTTGTTGGGGTTGTAGTAGAGCTCAACACAATTTGAGAGTTCGTTCATGAGCATGATCGATCAAGGGGTTATGGAGCCAGAATAGAAGGCTCGAAAAATCATCATTAGAGTCTTGTTTTGTTGGTCAACTCGTTTGCAAGAAAATCGCGAGTTCTCAGTTCGAGGCGGACTACTAGTATGTTAAGAGACACCTTTACCTACAACTATACCAAAATTCGGCTATACACGGGTTATTCCCCCTATTTGGCAGTTAGTGGTTTTCGTTCGGTGAGCTAATATTTATTTAGCCCGGTTTGCAAAAATACGATCTTAATCTTGATAGATAATATACATAAATATTATATAAGGGGTGGCGATATTAATAATGCATGCTAGCTTAGTAGTATTAGTGTGAAAATATTATTTAAAACATTTGTTTATTAGGTACTTTTTTAATTCCAATTAATCCATATTACATAAAATTTAAGATAACTTATTTATCAAGAAGGATGGCGTCGGTAAGACTGCGACTTTCAATCCAAAGGTCTCGGGTTTAAACCCAGGCTCGTACCACTGAGTTTTTCGGAACTTATCTACGAAAAGTCATTTGATATTTACTAGTCGCTTTTACGTGAAGGAAAATATCGTGAGGAGACCCGACCTAATCTCAATAAGGCCTAGTTTCTCTCTGGATTAGAAGGTCAGATAGCAGTCGCTTTCGTAAAAAATGGTGTCTACGCAAATTCATGGGATTGGGTTGCTAAGCGGAGCCTATGCTCAAATTGCTATGCCGTGGCAAAAGCTGTGACAAACGCTGTGAGTGAGGATGTTTTACTAAGAATAATAGTCAGATAATGGCATCATCATTTCAAAATAGACAAGTACCTATTTGCATTTAATTCGATGCCGTTCTGGCCTCACCAGAACACATCGGCCCTCTTCGGAGCTATTTGCTATCTTCAGCTTTGTTCAGCCAGGTTTAGACGTCATCGGCGCCATTCTGCAGTGTTCGGAGATGTAACAATGCGATCGCAGGCATTTGGCTTATACTACAGTACGCGAACAGTTTTGAGCTTCGATAACTCACAAGTACGATTTTATTTTTTAGGTTGAGAATATGATATGATTACTTATAGTAAAAATATTTTCTAACAGTTTTTGACGTCGCGCTAGGTATTGTATAGATATTTGTTAATAACAACAAGAAAAGATTATACAAGATATATTTCCTTTACCATACTATTGCATTCAACTATTTCATCATCATCTGTCATTTTATAACAGTTTGGTCAATAGATTATGTGAGCATAATCGAAAACAATTTGTCAAAATATAAGTGACCTTGAATTCTAAACAAATTACAAATGGCTAAGACGACATATGCTCTTGACAAAACCGTTATAAAATGTGAAGTTATGTTGCAATAGTAAAAAGCGATAGCGTGGTGGAGAAAAATAAAACATTCATAATCTCTTCTATGTGTAGCAAACAAATACATGTATCATACCTAGCGCAATGCTAACAATTAGAAAATATTTTTTATGATTTATTAGTACTTAGCGTATTCTAACAGGTCACAAAATAAAATCGGACTTGTGATTTATGTCATTTGTATAGGTTAAAAAGGCGTTCCCGTACTCCACCTTAACGTCGCCGTACTGGTGCGAAGAGCTTTCAGAAAATTTTCGTACTTCCGCGAATAGTGGTCGTTCCGTTTTGCCCGAGCCGATCGACGTCTTAAATTTTACCTCCAGTGAACTATGAATCGCCCTCTACAAGACACGGCCCCAAAAAAGCGACATCAAAGATAAAAGGCGCCCAATTGATTATAATCAATATTACTTTTGCCAAAGTAAAGTGTAAACAAACGCGAGCATGATGTGTAAAATTTCCATTAATCAAGAAAATTGATCCTACCGGAACAACGTTAACCTTTATGCGGTGATGACGTCCCTAAGGGCGTTTATCCCCCGACCGTAATATATTTATTGACAATGCAAACCTCACCGTGATAAAATTTTACATCGACCCTAACTTTGTGGAGTGGCCCTTCCTAAGAAACCCGGTATTGTCTTTTGCCCTTGCCATTTTAGTGTTGTGCATTAAACTCAGCAGTAATGATTCCGCAAATCACTTAAACTAAGATTAGTAAAAGTGTTACTGAAATCTGGTGTTTTTAGTATTTTAATGTGTTACCGACTAAACCATCAATAACTCAAGGACACAACAAAACAATTTTTTTAAGAAAATTTTCTGACATACTTACTCTTTTTTCATTTCCACATTTACACTCATGACATGAGTACATGTCACGAGACTCATGAGTTATAGATCAAGAGTATTAGGCCGTATGCAAACCCTACCTCATCGAGTAGCAGAATTCGGCTTAAATATGCACGGGCAATGCACGGTTAAAGTTATGTATTTTAGTACTTAGTAGCTTGAGCTAAACTTTGAGCATTTTTACAGTCAGCAAAAACATCATTATAAAATGGATCTCATCGAGTAGCAAATTGAACCTTATGCCATTCGGAAGTACTCATCAACCTGGTAATAACAAAAAATGGTAGTCGACCTTAAACATGGAGCTTTTGTTGTTCAGCCAAGTTTTATGTTTTAAAGTGAAAAACCACTAATGCACAGTATGACGTGCAAATGAGTTCACGTGATGGTTTAAATGCAGTGTTACGCGGTACATAAGATACTGTTTATGAACGAGTGTTAAAAAAATAAGAGGTTGCATTGCCCAAAACTGGCAAGTTCATGATTCTACCTTATTAATACTAATTCAAATAATTAACTTATTACAAGATAAAACTTCCAAAACCATTCATAAAAACTCATCAACTGTTAATAAAAACCGAAAAAAAACCGACTTCAATGGGGGAAGCCGGTGAAGGATTATTGTAGATATTGCACTCTTAGACTCCATACAATGAAATAACTTGCTTAGCAAACACAGCGAAGAGGACAAACCGTCAAACGTGAACCATGCGTCGTTGAAGAGTTCCGTTTTGATCATCATCAGCAGTTCCACTTTATCAAATGTCACACTTTTGAATAAAAATGCTTGTATTGTGGATAAAAATACAAAAATCACTTTATGTATGCCTTTAAGATTTGAGGAGTTCCCTCGATTCCTCATGGAACTCATCTCAGAACTTGAGCTTGACGAAAATTTGTCCTGAGAATCTAACTTACTTAACAAACACAGCGAAGAGGATAAATCGCCACACGTGACCTATGCGTCGTAGAAGAGTTCCGTTATGATCATCATCAGCAGTTCCACTTCATCAAATGTCACTCTTTTGAATGCAAATGATTGATTTCTTGATAAAAATACAAAAATGATATATGTAGCCGCCGTAACCAGGTTCTCGACGACTCAAATAAAACTTTGATGTACAAGTAGATGTATAATGTCCAAAGTACTGGTTTACAAAAGCAGTGCCAAAAACGGTGAAATTAAGAGTGGAAGTGGTTGTTATTATGGAAGCTCAAGATGGAGTGATTTGCATAATTTTGACTAATTTGTACAACTTTTTTTAAACTTAAGCCTGATTGGCCGCGCCTAAGCTTATGTGGTGCGCTGCCAGTGGTGCTTAAAAGAAGCCCCCAAATACTAGCCGAGCCCGAGCGTTTAGTAACTGCAAGAATTTATACAAAACAAGGTTGCGTTCGCAAATAGTATTTTATACAATCGTGACATAATTAAGAGCTTTTCAGTCGAGTACCGCGTTTAGGCCACGAAGCTTGCTGAGTGGCCTAAGTAAGGTACGAGATTGAAAAGCTTGATTATGTCACTATTGTATAGAATAGTTTTTCTACGAGTGCTCAATATAGACAAGCCGGTAAGAATAGAGTTCGACGAAAGACCTGCTGCCTCTATACAATAGAGTAAGTTCAATCTCCCGGCAGATCGTGCCGGCGCCCTTCCCGGTGACGCGCGACGGCGACGGCGTGGCCGCGCGGGCTCGTGCAACAGTGTTACAATATTGTATGAAAATCCTTAGTGCCATCGTTGGCGATGTCACAATATGCGACCATAAAAGCTCTATCGGAAAGTATGCGCTAGTAGTTCGGTCTACACAATCACAATTCAAGCTTTACAGTCGTCGAGTAGAAAAAATATATTATGAAAAATATTAATTTTTAGAAATCCTTTAAGAAATGAGCCGCTGTTAATGCTCTTAGGAATATGAAAACTATAGTTTTGATAAAGCCATAGTATTATAATGTCATAAACTACCTACACCAAAGGCTGGCTAGGCGGGTTTCCAAATAATGACCGTAAAGTTTTCATCACCAGAAGAAGACAGTAAAGCCATAAGTGGTATTAGAATTCTAAAACCAATAAAATGGACACTGAAATATTAAAAGCAATATCACATTAAACGTTATAAATGACATCGTAAATGGCGGCTGGTACGGTACAATAAAGAAAGTTATGTATTTAGACATTATCGATAAACGCTAAGCCATTAAATTAATGGTTTCGAGGGGACTTTAATACGTCTTGAAAGAATAGATTAAGTAGGTGGCAACACAACTATTGTTTTTTTTTTCCGTCAAGGAAATTTCGTATTTACTTAAATTGAGTACGAGTAATGATTGTCATACTTCTCATTCTTATTAACCTGTATTTAATAAAAGGTATGCAGATTTAGGAATTATTTTAATAAATACACTTACTAGACAGGAGCAACAAAGCATTCGAATATTCATAAAGTAACATTAATTTTACAAATACAATAGGGTAATCCACAGCTATAACACTAGAAATAAAAACAAGCTTGCTTTCAGAAGTAGTCGTATCCGCAAAGCATATAAGTCATTTTTTGGTCAAGGTATTCACATTTATAATAAGTTACCCGTCGATGCTTTAAATTTATCATTTCCCGCTCTTAAGAAATATTTGAAAAAAAGTTTAATGTCAAAGGGTTATTACAGGGTCGAGGACTATATGACGGACAAAGATGCATGGCCCAAACCAGAAAATACTACAAAATCATCTAACATTTAGAGGACACAGTTCAGATAGGAAAGCATATCAAACGTTTTGTGAAGCAATCAGATTTGGATTTTATTATTATTATTTTATTTTAATTAAACAATACGTACATTGTATGTCTCTTAAGCTGTTTTGATATGCCTTCTTATGGAACTACGCATTATTGTGTATCTTTAAGATGTAATATTACTGTATTACTGTTTTGAAAAAATAAGTCCCGCCGAGTTTCTTGCCGGTCATAAATAATTCTTCTCGGGTCAGAGGTGTAGGGTTAGAACCGGAGGTAGTTTTTTTTTTCTCTGACATTCATAAGTGCATTGTAATGTGCCTAAATTGAAGAATAAATATCCTTTATCTTTTATCTTTTTTTTTATCTAATTGTGCTAGTTTCCCGTCCAGGTCTAGTTTACCGTCCACTTGATTAAACTGCTGCAAATAAACGGGAAAAACTTTTTGTGGTCAACATAGTTTATATTTATAGTTTATTCTTTAGTAGATTTTTTAATTTTAAGCATGTATTTTGGGGAAAACTTGAAGATAAACGTATGAATAAGTATGGACGGAAAACTGACAAGAGTGGACGAAAACTAGCACAATCACCCTACCAAGATTAGGTACCATTAAAACAATATTATTGTAAGAAATATCTTTCTTATCTTCGTATGTATACGAAAAAAAAGGTGTTAAAAAATCTCGAAACATATTATTTTCACTTAAACACGATAAAACTACAATACAAGGTGCTATTAAGCTCAAACAAACTATAACAAATATTTATTAAAATAATTTGATTTGTTCTTCAGTTGTGCTGCTAAGCTTATTCTCACTACATTATAATCTGTTAATAAAAAATAACTTAGGCTTCGTAATTAATGTAACTGTTACGTAATAAGGGTCCTTCACACGAGTTTTTTAAGGCCTAATTACGTACAGTTGCATACACTGCTTTATCTACACACATATTATAAATCCTAAATGAAGTGTTCGGAAACC
Source organism: Pammene aurita (assembly GCA_947086415.1). Classification (NCBI taxonomy): domain Eukaryota; kingdom Metazoa; phylum Arthropoda; class Insecta; order Lepidoptera; family Tortricidae; genus Pammene; species Pammene aurita. The sequence continues at coordinate 36,748,224 of OX352292.1, read as the reverse complement.
ATTAGAATGTCCGCCATTGCACCGCCATGACCAACTCGATTGTACCGGCGGTCGGGCGGGCGGGTGCCGGCGGTCGGAGAGGAGGGCAGATTTTCATTACGTTACAGTAAGTAATGAATGTTCATACGTTTTTACCACACTGTCAGATAATACACTGATATTACGTTACTGGTTGCAATAATGGTGGTAATTACATTCGGTTTCCGAACGCGGAATTGAGTTCATGATATTGGTGTAGATAAAATAGTTTTATAAACTTAAATAAATTTGAATTTTGGTTGTAATAATACGTTCAATAGGAATACGGTAATACTAAAATGTTATAGAAAATATTTATTGACTGAAATAGAAATAGAAAACATTTATTCGCGACAACAACAACATGCAAACAAACATATTTAATCTAAGGATAATAACTAATTATATGGTTGCCACGAAATGGCCCCGACTCAGCATGGTGCTAGCCTGGGAGGCTAGCGCTGGTCTTCCGCCGGGGCCACACGTGAGTGATCTCACGGAGCATGACACAACAATGACAAATCACAATTAAATACATGATAATTACAATAAAAATAATTAAATATGTAAACAGGAAGAGCATAAAAAAATAAATAACGATAGAAAAATAGCCACATAATTGCGCAATAATTTGGGTACAATTTTTTTTTATTTTTTTTTTTATCATGAACGCTACCGTGATTGTTGGCAACATCTATCTTTGGTCACGTCACAGCGAGCTAAACATCTCTCATACTAGCCAAAATAAAACAAAATAGTAGTTAAATTCTTGCTTTTAGGAGCAAAAACAACATGATCTTGTGCAGAAACTAATTACAAGAAGTTAATCGATAATTTAACAACAATAAAAGAGAATGAGAAACTTTTGACGTGGATACAAATCATTATTAAATTAAATTAATTAAATTTAAATTACATTACACTAACATAATACAAAACAAGAAAATAAGACAGTCTGGGTATGCATGGCAATGCAGATAGGACATTACATGACAGTAAGTAAATGTACAAAATGTAAAACAAAATATTACTTATACTACCTAAATGCAGCTTGTTTCAAGTCTGAGGTTTTCCTCGTTCCCTTGATGTTCGAGCATAAACTTTCTTAACCTAATTCTGAAACTATGCATGGTTTTCAGGTCTTTAATGGGGGGAGGTAAATTGTTCCAACATTTGGTGGCTGCATAACGGAAACTACCTCGGAAGGCTGCAGATGCGTGTCGATTGGTTACAAGGAAAGTTACACACCGGCGACCCTCACGCGACCTGGTTATAGAGAGCTTTTCATACAGATATATTGGGGCTTTATAGTTAATTATACCAAAAAGCAAAGAAGCAAGATGAAGCTTACGGCGGTGGTGCCTTTTGGAGAATTTGGTGCTTATTAAGAAATGGAGTGACATGGGCTCTCAAGGGAATATCAAAGCAGAAACGTGCACAGGCGTTTTGTACACGTTGTATGAGTCGTTTGGTTTTAGAAAGAAGACGTGGACTAAACACCGAATCTGCGTAGTTAAGCTTGGACAATACTAATGACTCTACCAGCCTAACACGCAGTGTTTCACTAATAAAAGGCCTAACTTTGTATAGAACTCTAAGCTTATAGAAGCAATTTCTGACAGCTTCACCAATATGCTTTTCATAATGTAGCCCACAATCCATCTGGAGACCCAAGTTCCTAGCCTCATAAACTCACTCAATGGGTTCATCCATCAGAGTGACTAATTTTGTAGGAGTTATACCGGTCAGCTGATGCTTGCTGCCGAAGACTAAATATTTGGTTTTGTTCGGGTTTAGTAGCAGGCAGTTTTCAGTAGCCCACGATGCTATGCTATTTAGATCTGAATTTAGTTTAACTATGGCATCATCAATTTCAGACGGCTTGCAGGAAATATGCACTTGGATGTCATCTGCATATATGTCATACTTGCAGTGTGTGATGCGTGACCCAATGTCGGCAGAGTAAAGAATAAATAAAAAGGAAATGACTTTTTTAACTTTTTTTGCCTTTTTTTAGACTTTGACTTTTTTGACGTTTCACGTCCCCACGTTTGCCCAAGGCGGGTTGGGAACTTCACGTACATTCTTCGCGTATTTATGCAGGTTTTCTCACGATACTGTAACCTATTGACGCCTGCAACTCCAAAGGAGTCACATGCGCGTTGCCGACCCTTTAAAAAAACGAGGATTCACTGTGTTGATGGCTAAAGGAACAAGAAGGGCCCTCATCGTCAACACACTGCGTCCTCTTTGAGCTCTTTGGCAACCTTATATACCTACAGGTTTGTACGGAACTCTCGGTGCGCGAGTCCGACTCGCACTTGGCCGGTTTTTTTTGTGATATGTCTCAAATTATTGATGGTTGGTTACTTTGAAAACATCGTATCTTACTTAATTTGACAATTATGTTTTTCTTAATCAAAGTGTTGCCATTATTGTTAAACAGGTTTTATGTTTATCGATTTGTTTGACCATGATTACTGAGAATAAAACTTCTACGTAATAAAGAGGTAAACATAATAAGAAAGGCATTATTGTTTCACTTAAATATGATGGCGGCCGATTCATTATCGTTAAGTAAGTGTGTAGGGTTGTTCCTGCTCACGTCTCTTAAATCACCCTGTATAGAATTTTAAATCAAAACCAATCTTGGTACCACACTTACGTTATATGAAGCGGTTGGTCATTGTACTCATTGTATGCGGAGTCACAATAAACGGATTTTACCTTAGTTAGTAACGAGATTACAAATGTTTGTCTGATTTTTTTTACTTTTACTATATTTATATCAAGTTTTAATTAAGTTTAGCCTTTTGTTGTTGAATAAATTTCACACAGGTTATGCTTGTTCTAATGCTTAAGGTTATGCTTAATCAAAATACTAGAAGTGATTATCTTAATACAATCAAAATAAGACAGAAAAATAATCCACTTCGTAAAATAACCTAGAAACGACCCACATTGAAGTAAACAGTTCAGAACAAATCATTAGATTAACATAATTGCGGCAAACCGTAGGAATCATGGACGTAACTAGGTCTGATCAATCGGCAGAAACGATTTGGATTGATAGACGACTTGGGCAGTGAATGGCTGTGAGATAAATAGGCGGGCAGGCCGAGTATTGAATACGTAACAAATGGTTGTAACGCCTCGGCGAAAGCACAGTACATTATTGGCAGTATGGTTATTTTGGTACTGTTGGTTCTTGTGTGACACATTTTTTTTTACACGTGGCAACCTGGGCAAATGATTTGATAGCCGACTTTAAAAGGTACAGTACTTTTAAAGAAATACTCGTAATATCCTAGATAGAGGCATTGATGCTTAAATTTGCTAGACGCCGATAATTTGTGCACAGATTGTTGTTTATAATATTGTATCGCGATTCAAAAATGAAGAATAAGGCGTTATAAGGAGTTTCGCCGCACGAAGGCTTAAAAACTTTTCTGATGAAATCATTTCAAAATGTAAAAACACAACGAAAAATCTCACTACTGCGATTAGGTTCATGCTGATAGGTCCTTTATTTCTTTCGCTTACCTATCTTATCCGCTTACCTATCTGTCCGCTGGATGCGGGTGGCGCAGGACCGGTCATTGTGGCACTCTTTGGGGGAGGCCTATGTCCAGCAGTGGACGTCTTTCGGCTGATATGATGATGATGACGACCTACCTTATTCTTGGAGATCTTAGCTACTGGCGCTCAGAGGACTGTGCCCCCTGTGACGCGGGACAAACGTTTTGCGCGTCAACCTGCATCAACGGCACAATGCCGGCCATCGAGCTTTCTTCTCCCATATTTATGAGCGGAATATTTCTTCGTGCCGGATTAAAACTTATATATGATTTATCACGTGAATTTGCATTTTTTTAGCTCCACTCAATTTATGGTGTTACGTTGCGTTTCTTTTATAAATATGTTCGCATTTGATGGGGAACGTTTTGCCTTAGTATTTTTTGTGTTGTGGTTACTAAGCTATCTGAGAAGCTGTTCCAAATGACTGGTAAGGATAGTGTGGTAGTCTAGTAAATAAATTGAACGATTGATAACACATGACTTTAGTTTTATTAATATATAATAGGTATGACCCATGCCTTTCACGAAGTTTATTTTTAAAAGTCGACATCTTTTCCCTGGGTAAATATTGTAGTGATGAAGGTTTAAGACACGTTGAGTTTTACCCACCATATTGTTCACAGTTTTCTACAAAACTATCATTCCATTCATTCAAAGAAGAAAACGTGTTTATGATGTTCATGACTTTATTGTGTGACCCTTGTATGTTTCGTAAAGACTAGTCCTATTTTTAGGACAACAAAATTGTGTCCTATCGACCCACTAAGTCAACTTTTTTGGATGTGACCTTTGTTTATAAAATTGGGGTGTTATTTACTTGCCTTAAACATAAAATTGGGCCTTACGAAGCCTCGTAAGGCAACAAATAATTCTAGTTTACTCTTTGATTTAGCCAGATCAAAGAGTAAACTAGAATTATTTGTTCTAAAGAAGTATAACAACTGGATTTAAGGTGTCAGGCTAGGAAAAAGGTCTCACTTTGTCGACAAGGAGTTAATTAAGTACGTCCTAAAACGACGTAATATCCGCTATCTATTAGTGATAGAATGAAAGTTCCTTGGAAATGTACGAAGTGAGCCCTTTCAATAAAAGGTAGGTTTAGTATTTGACTGTATTTACTGTGATATGGAATAAGAAAATACTGATGATGAAAAATCCACCACTTTTCGCAAAAGTCCGTCTTTCCATTTTACGCTGTATATTGTTTTCTTGGGATTACAATGGCCACTAACAAATACCTATCGTGTTTACTTAAATCAACGGCAAAATCCGATCGATTGTGAGTTATCATTGTTATATATTGATATTAGTTCATGTAGATCCTGGAATAAAAACGTTGTATGCTAAAGTTAGTTATTGGTTATTGAATAAATATTTTAAAATTATAATTATGTTGTTACATACTTTTTATTCCTGTCTCCTCATCGTGCAGGAAAAATTGGATATTTTGGAGGCAAAATATGTGCATCAATGAAAGGAGAATGGGTACTTTTGTATGGGGTAAAAGTGCATACAGTTGAGACATATCTCGTTTTAAAGCGTCCCCACCCATATCTGTTTGTTATGTAAATACATATTTATTATATCATTCTCCGGTACCAGTGGTACCCAAGCCATGGTTTGTGTTTTTTTCCTATGTTACTTATTATTATTATCTATGACAAATGTTTTTAAGTCTTTTATTAAACATTTATTACTGCATAGAAAATAATTAAATTGTAGCTACATCGAAACGAAGTTAGATGGTCGATTACATAAATGTAACGCTTTGGACAGTCCTTTTCTATACATATAATAAACGCGTAAGGAGAAAAAAAATTACTTTGAAGATATTCTAGAAAAACTTATTCGGGGGGTCTTAGAAACGCTGACTGGATACATTACAGTGATTTTTGGAATTCTTGTCTGTCTGTCTGTGAATTTGTCCGCGTACTACGTTATAACTACTGCACAGAATTTTACGAAATTTTGTATAGTAACAGTTTATACCCCAGAGCAACATATAGGGTAGTTTTTATTCTTCTTATTTAAAACATAATTTTCATTAAAAAAAAATTCTCAAAAGTGGACACAGATGGTGCTGTATAGGTACTCTGTATAATACAAACATTATATAAGGACGTCTTTAGAATAAATTAAGCGATTCGGTCTGTTGCGTTCAGCCGAAGTTTAAACCATGGATTTTAAAATGCTTTCCCAATTTAAGGATTGCGGTTTAAATATTTTTAAAACGTGTTACTTCGTTTTGGAAATTGTAAGTTGTATATTATTTATTTATTTATTTATTTAAACTTTATTGCACAATAATACAAAGTACAAAGGGCGGACTTAATGCCAGAGGGCATTCTCTACCAGTCAACCATCAGGCCAAAGTGATAAAAACAATAGTGCGGGGAACGGGTAGCAAACAGAAAACTAAAATCCGAAATTACGTTACGTATAACTACATATAAATTTATTCTACATAAATACAATTATATTATATTGTGACCCATTAATACCTGGAAGTACGTTAAAGTTATTCAAGCTACAGAAGGTACTGAAACCTACTTACAATATAACAGTCGAAACAAATAAAACAGGTAGATAAGATTTATCCATTTCGATTTACTCGACAGCAAAAATTGTGCCGTTTGTGAGATCAATATGTTTTATCTCGCTTTAACAGCTGATTGCAAAATAGTAGTCATGAATCTAGCAATTACTAGCTGCTAGCTGTCTCGCTGCTGCTGAAGAAATTCTCGCTCCAATGCTCCGGGCCTGGGCCTACGCGGTACTCGGCCTATGGCTTTCGCAGACATTGCCGCTCACCATCGGTCCTCCGGCCCTCAGATTTGCTCAGACTCTTCGCCATTGAGTTTTGTCTGGATTCTGTCATGCTACCTGCTGCTACTGAATAAATTCTCGCTACGACGCTCCGGGCCTGGGCCTACTCGGTACTCGGCCTATGGCTTTCGCAGACGTTGCCGCTCACCCTCAGGCCTTTATGACACTTTACCATTGAGATATGTCTGGTCCCTGTCATGCTGCTGCTGCTGCTAAAGCAATTCTCGCTGCGAATCTCCGGGCCTGGGCCTAAGCGGTACTCGGCCTATGGCTTTCGCAGACATTGCCGCTCACCATCGGGCCTCCGGCCCTCAGATTAACTAAGATTCTTCGCCATTGAGTTTTGTCCGGATTATACAATGTTGCTGCTGCTGGAGAAATTTTCGCTGCGACGCTCCGGGCTTGGGCCTACGCGGTACTCGGCCTATGGCTTTCACAGATATTGCCACCCATCATCGGCCTTAAGATGTAAAACTTGGGACTGTGATGACTGAGGGTGCGACGAGAGTTTAAATAATAGGAAATGGTTGGTAAATTAATTTACCACAAACCTCAGAAATTTGGTCTAGAACCCCCAATTATCCCCTACTACAAAAAATATGACAAAGTGCTCACGGCTAAAAATGAAACTTTAACAAGGTCGCGGGTAGGCCTCCCTTGGAACAAGGCGTCTAGGTCCAGTATTTTAAATTAGGATGCCCTAGATCCTAGACCCTCGACAAACGTATGACATGTTCAAATAAAACAAACCATTACACAACTTATTTTTATTTATTATGCTCTTACAGTGATTAATACTATCCTTAGGGAACTATAAATTTAACATTCACATCTCTCCTGAATCATAAAGACAGTTCAAATACCTGGGGTTTAACCAGAAATGATCATCGGCTATAACCGTGTCAAAAATTCTAAATGTTTAACAAAATTACTTAATATACAACCTAACAAAAGGTAGCGCTCCTCTCCTTTCTTCATACCCCTTATTACATATTAAATATATGTTGTATGGAGGCAGGCGCTGCATCAACTACCTGCTAACCCATCTTCATATTATGTAGGTATATCTATTACATGGTGCGTTCACGAAGGAAACACAACGCTCAAACAAGGACGGTTCGTTATAAGTTATAAGGAACTGAAAATTGACTTACAGTCTTCCGCAATAAAGCTATGGATATTTCCCCTACATATCTTTTAACTGGTAGTGTTCCTGGAACCAAGGATGTCCCCGGAAGGCTGGGGCGCGTCCTACCATTCCGGTGTGATCCGCTCTGGGCCGATTCCGGAACCGAAATAAAAAACCCTGGAATTAAAATATTCCCGTTAAAAATCAAATCCTTTAAATATTAATTAATTTCTAATTTATTCCACAATAAAGCCCAAGATAAACAAGATGCCTTATAATCCACTTACCAGAATTAACTGGGTTTTCTTTTATTTGCGCCTGTGACGCGCCATGTGGCGGGACCCGTAGAGGTTAGGCCGACAAAGACATGCCCAGGTTTCTGTTTAGAACAAAATAGATATTTTAGGTTACGAAACATGAATAAAGCCACTCCCTACACAATCCTTTACTTATAAACCACTAAAATAACTTACCGAACCTGGGTTATGTCCACTCGTGGTCCGACATTTGTTCGGCGAGCAAAAATGCTACCACGCCTAACGAGGCTAAAAACAACGAAACAAAATAGGATTATTCATGGATCCGACTTTGGAAATACAACGTTTCATAACCCAAAATCCTCACCATTATATTAAATTATCACCTTCCACACAATTAGCTGGATGACATTATCTCAACGACGATGGAGCAATCAATGGCGTCCCGGCGAATGAGATATCCAAGCGAATGTAAGATTTTGAATGAAACCTTTGAATGAAACACACACTTGAACTATGTGCTCATATATTCTCTTATTAAAAAATACGAATAATTAAATTAAGTTCAACCTTTTAAAAGGAAAAAATATAAATTCAACAATTTACGAAAAGATATCACTCATTGAATGACGTCGCTTCGACGCAGCGAAACTACTGGCTCGAACAGCGCTTAAGCTGTCACCTATGACAGATACGTCAAAACACAGCCGATGGGCCAGAGCCAAATATTAACAAATTGTTTTGATTCCCATTGAAAATGGTCTTGAACATCAAGTGAAAGTATATCAAGAGTGTGTGTATCATACGACAAACACGATGTGCACCTCGCCTCCGTGATTATAGGAGCGAGTACATGCCAAATAATGGAATTTCAAATACAGCAAACGACCAGACTACAATGTAAGTATTTTCGATCTTTCACGTCTTTAGGCCTTCGATACACAACATTTCAATGTAGATGGTCAATACCTATCTATAAACAAACAACTTACCACTACAAATACCAACTGTCCGCTGGAAATCTCTTAGTTCCTAACATATACAAACACCATCTAACTTACATTTATAAACCTACAAATTGACACCCTCAAAGTGTTACAGTTCATCTTTAGTTGGGTTAAAAAAAATTAAAATATAATTTATAAATTATAAATTATTAAAATATAAATTAATTTTGATTTTTTTTGTGGAGTCAGAACTCCGTATCTTAGGAATACTACTACTAACGACCATAAAGAACCGTGACAAAACGTGCGACACGCCAATCGATTCTAACAAAATTCCTATCAACTAGTTATGATAAAATATACGACTCAACTCCTAAAAGACAAAACCTAACTACTAACCTGGTGGATCGGCTGCGTCCATCCAAGAATCTTAAATCCTAGACTTGGATAAACCAAAACAACCTTATTATTACGCTTATGTGACTATAGGGATCCCGTTACAACTAAGAAAAATCGACGACCTAAAGAAGACAAAACGGCTTTGACTTTATTAAAGATATGCCTGGCTATTTACAACCGAGGTAGTGTTGGAAAAGCTATTCTCATTAGCGAAATCACAACTACTAGATCTCGAGGGATTACTTGTCAAAGACAAGACGGGCTGGAAAGAAGCTTCTACGATATACTTCTTTCAGCAAGAACATCCATTCGTAGAGAAGACTCAACCGACAGGGAAAAGTTTGCTCCTGGAAGAAACAACGACAAAAATATATTGTGACAAGTATTTGAATATTTAGTGTTATATCTTTATTAGGATACACTCAAAGTTCAAATTGGGTTAAGTTTATACCCGTATTAAAAATTAAGTATCCCTCTATATATATCTTTATTAGGACATAATAGGGATTAAAGGTTGGTCCGTATGCATCTGGTACCAAAAGTAAGGTAAATATAATCTTTAAAATTTATATTCCTTAAAGGAGAATAAAAGATGTCACGAGGGCGTAAGGCGGTTCCATTGATGATGGCTCGATTTCGCCAGGTCGGACAATATATTTTACATGAAAGTTACCTAGAAGTTTTCCTTCTAAGGATTTTACAGCATAGACCAGAGGTCCTAACTTTTTGTGAATGACACATTTGTCATAACGGGGAGCTAGCTTTGCAGAAAAGTGCTTAGCCGCATTGGACAATGGAAAACATCTTTTATACACGATTTGCCCCTCTTCTAGTTCTACGTGACGCTTCCTCATGTTATAATAACGAGCATTACGTTCATGGGTGGCAATCAACGAGTTACGTACTTTCTGGAATACAGATTTGAGCTCTTTAAGATTTTCAGAAAAAGCACCACTGGTATCCAGTTGTACAGCGCTTTGATCTATGGGACCTTCGTCATTATAAAGAGAACCTTCTAGAATCATTTGACGACCATGTGTTAAGAAGTACGGTGTGTTTTTAGTGACCTCGTGTCTGGCGGTATTGAGAGCGCATTGGATCTCCGCTTTGTTCTTATCCCAGTTACGGTGATCAGAACGTACGTATGATGCAATGGTTCTTACCAGTTCGCGGTTCACGCGTTCCGTTTGGTTAGTCTGAGGATGATATCTAGGGTTATAGAAGACATGTGGGACACTATATTTAACCATTAGGTCTCGAAAGTCTTTTGAAGTAAATTGCGCACCATTGTCGCAGAAAATATATTTGGGTACCCCGTGTACCAGAAATATTCCTTTTTCCATACACTTAATTATTGCCTTCGCAGTTATAGTACGCAGAGGAAATAAAGTAACATATTTACTAAAATAATCAGTACACACAAAGAGGTACTGATTTCTCAAATAAGAAGGAGGGAATGGTCCGAGAATGTCACAAGAAATTGCTTCGCCTGGTGACGATACACGCCTGGGAGAACCCATAAGACCAGGTCGAGCTAAATTTACAGGCTTATAAGTCCTGCATATTTCACAAGAATCTACATATTCTTTTACATCTTGGAAAAGAGTGGGCCAATAATAAATATCAGCTATTTTAGAATGAGTCTTAGCCACCCCAAAGTGTCCAGCGGTAGGATCATCATGGTACTTATTCAGAACCTCTTTCCGCTCCTCATAAGGTAATACCAACTTCCAGTCAAATTGAGCTGTCAGGCGATACTTATTCTTAGAGTAACGGTAGAGTTTGTCGTTCTCTATTTTAAAGTTCGGAAACAGAGAGGGCTTCTCTGAGACCTTCTTATATAGATCAACATACCACGGATCTTGGGAGGTTGAAACATCAACAGCTCCGAGATGAATACGGGAAAGACAGTCAGGTATGACATGTTCTTTACCCTTTCTATGAATAATTTCAAAATTGAATTGACTTAGTCTGCAAGCCCACCGGTTTAAATTAAACGACCAGTTGGATTTTTCAAATTAGAGAACCATTTCAAAGAAGCATGGTCTGTTACAATATAGCACTTCCTACCCTCTACGTAAGCTCGATATTGTTCTAACCCGTATATAACAGCCAAAAGTTCACGTTCAGTCGCCGAGTAATTAGTTTCAGGCTTGTTCAGTGTACGACTGCAAAAAGCGATGGGATGATCTACACCGTCAAATTTTTGAGTTAAAACTGCTCCGATCGCATACGAAGATGCGTCAGTATGAATGTAAAAAGCTTCGTTAAAGTTAGGGCATTTCAAAATGGGTGCTGATACTAGAGCAGACTTAAGCAAATTAAAAGAATCATTAGCTTCGTTAGTCCAGACGAATTTAACGTTTTTGCTAGTTAACCTAGATAATGGCCTAGCTATTTTAGAAAAATTATTTATGAAACGGCGGTACCAACCGGACATACCAAGAAAACGTTTTATCGCTTTAGCATCTTCCGGAATAGGAAAATCCAAAATTACTTCAATTTTAGACGGATCGGTTCTAAGACCATGTCTGTCTACTAGATATCCGAGATATCTAAGTTCGCTTCTGCAAAATAATGATTTTTTCATGTTTATAGTTAAGTTTGCAGACTTAAGTTTATCAAAGATAGATTTTAATAAGCGAACATGCTCGTCAAAGTCTGAAGTACAAATAATTATATCGTCGATGTAACAGAACACTTTGTTATCAAATTCCGCGGTAAAGAGAGTATCCATCAAACGTTGCATAGTAGCAGAAGCTCCTACCAAACCAAAACACATTCTATTATAGTGGTATAAACCTTTACCGGGTACAGTGAAACTTGTTTTCTCTTTAGACTCTTCACTTAGTGGAATCTGATGATATGCAGCGCTTAGGTCGAGAGACGTAAGGAATTTTGCGTCACGCAAATTATCAAGAATGTAGTGTACGTATGGGACTGGGTATGCGTCAGATTTCGAAACCGAATTCACTTTTCTACTATCTAAACATAGTCTCATGTCACCGTTGGATTTCTCCACCATGACTACAGGAGAATTCCAAGGAGAGTGAGATGGTTCTACTATTCCCGCTTTTAACATACGGTCTACCTCTTTTTCCAAAGCAGCCTGCTTAATAGGACTAAGACGATAATATTTTTGTTTGATAGGAGGAGAACCTCCAGTATCTATTATATGTTCTATCAAATGTGTTTTCCCTAAACCAACTTTATCTGTGTCGATTTGGTCTTAACGAGTTTTAGCAGCTTCCAATTGAGATTTCTGCTCTTGAGATAAAGACTCATAAGTAATTAAACCCGTATCGGAAAGCGATAAATCGAGGCTATCCAAGTGGTGTTCATCACCCTTAGGTAAATTAGTAATAAGTCCTGGGGCTAAATTATATGCCCTCCAAAAGTTCAAACCTAGTACCATAGGTTGGGCGATTTGTGGATGAATATCAAAGTGTATTAATTTTACTTCGCCTTTATAATTTATAGGCAGAATCATATATTCCGTACATAACAGACGGTTATTATTAGCTACACGAATTAGAATAGGTTTTTGGTGCTTTTGAATAGCAATGCCACCCGTAGCAAATACAAGATGGCTACCTTTCCCTAGAAAACTCGTGCTGGCACCTGAATCCAACAAAGCCCTAAAATTTAGACTTAGTATATTCAAAAGAGCATAAACTCTGTCATCTCTCTCTGGATGATTAAAGAAAATTGTCTTTTCTGCGTGAAAGGGAGCAGAAGGTTTATAGTTGTTTTTGTTAGAAAAGACAAACTTATTTAGTTTTTTGAATCGGGGTTACATTTTGTACACTCAGGAGTACGAACTCCTTTTTCCCCACATCTATAACAAACGATCTCATGAGAGACCCTACAAGTTTTAGTGGAATGGTTGACCCTACCACAACGAAAACATTTCAAATTGGAAGAGCTTTGAGCTGCAGCAGCCACAAAAGCCTTAGAAGAGTTAGGTGAGCGGGAGGGGAACGACCCCCGTCGATATTCTACCTTATTTTGAGGAATACTCGAAGAAGAACCTCCTGACTTGTTATGTAAAACCGGTTCACGAAATTGCTGAGCCTTAATTTGGGCCAGCTCAATGCGCTTGCAGAGTGTTTTCAAATGCTGAATAGACTGAACATCATGCAGCGCCAAATCCTTTGAATACTCGGGACGGATGTTCCTCATCATTGTGTCCAGTTTCTCCTGCTCAGGAGCCTCCTTGGTAAGTCGCTCGTACATACCGAGAACCGTAGATACAAAATACACTATGGTCTCCGACTTAGCTTGTGTCCTAGCCCTGATCTCCTGCAACAACTGATGATCCAAATCCGGAATATCGAACTCCTCCCTCAAAGCTTCGGTAACTTCCTGGTACGACAAAAGCTTAGAACGTTGTGATCTAAACCATGACAACGCCGGACCTTCAAGAATCTCGGGAAAACCACGATATATCCTTGTCTCTGAAATCCTTCTGGCATCTCTCAACTCCTCAAGCCGCGACAAAAATGTACGCACGCAGGTGTCACCTTTAAATTTTAAATTTAACGAATTTATATTGAATGTCTTCTCCGGTTTATAAACTATCTCCCTAATTACTCTCATATCATTAGGAACGCGGTCCTCATCATCCGAACCTGACGATGATGAAGGACTCTCCCCGTCCATGTTTACTATTTAAGTGTAGTGTCAGAATAAGATAAAAGTGAAATTAAGATTTTATTAGATCCTAAATTTTAACTTGTTTATCCGGAAAATATTTCCTTTAAAAAACTATTAGCAAAAGTTTTATGTTTAGGCTAAATTTATAAGTTTAACCGTCATTGTTTAAGTTTTACATACACGAAGTTTAAACATCAATATGCATCTCTTTAAAAGTAAACTTAAATTTAAAAATATTATTTTAATTGTTATTTGAAAATGTCATACTCCAAAAGGCCAAACGTTGGGTACGCTACTGTAAAACTTGGGACTGTGATGACTGAGGGTGCGACGAGAGTTTAAATAATAGGAAATGGTTGGTAAATTAATTTACCACAAACCTCAGAAATTGGTCTAGAACCCCCAATTATCCCCTACTACAAAAAATATGACAAAGTGCTCACGGCTAAAAATGAAACTTTAACAAGGTCGCGGGTAGGCCTCCCTTGGAGCAAGGCGTCTAGGTCCAGTATTTTAAATTAGGACGCCCTAGATCCTAGACCCTCGACAAACGTATGACATGTTCAAATAAAACAAACCATTACACAACTTATTTTTATTTATTATGCTCTTACAGTGATTAATACTATCCTTAGGGAACTATAAATTTAACATTCACATCTCTCCTGAATCATAAAGACAGTTCAAATACCTGGGGTTTAACCAGAAATGATCATCGGCTATAACCGTGTCAAAAATTCTAAATGTTTAACAAAATTACTTAATATACAACCTAACAAAAGGTAGCGCTCCTCTCCTTTCTTCATACCCCTTATTACATATTAAATATATGTTGTATGGAGGCAGGCGCTGCATCAACTACCTGCTAACCCATCTTCATAATATGTAGGTATATCTTTTACATGGTGCGTTCACGAAGGAAACACAACGCTCAAACAAGGACGGTTCGTTATAAGTTATAAGGAACTGAAAATTGACTTACAGTCTTCCGCAATAAAGCTATGGATATTTCCCCTACATATCTTTTAACTGGTAGTGTTCCTGGAACCAAGGATGTCCCCGGAAGGCTGGGGCGCGTCCTACCATTCCGGTGTGATCCGCTCTGGGCCGATTCCGGAACCGAAATTTAAAACCCTGGAATTAATATATTCCCGTTAAAAATCAAATCCTTTAAATATTAATTAATTTCTAATTTCTTCCACAATAAAGCCCAAGATAAACAAGATGCCTTGTAATCCACTTACCAGAATTAACTGGGTTTTCTTTTATTTGCGCCTGTGACGCGCCATGTGGCGGGACCCGTAGAGGTTAGGCCGACAAAGACATGCCCAGGTTTCTGTTTAGGACAAAATAGATATTTTATGTTACGAAACATGAATAAAGCCACTACCTACACAATCCTTTACTTATAAACCACGAAAATAACTTACCGAACCTGGGTTATGTCCACTCGTGGTCCGACATTTGTTCGGCGAGCAAAAATGCTACCACGCCTAACGAGGCTAAAAACAACGAAACAAAATAGGATTATTCATGGATCCGACTTTGGAAATACAACGTTTCATAACCCAAAATCCTCACCATTATATTAAATTATCACCTTCCACACAATTAGCTGGATGACATTATCTCAACGACGATGGAGCAATCAATGGCGTCCCGGCGAATGAGATATCCAAGCGAATGTAAGATTTTGAATGAAACCTTTGAATGAAACACACACTTGAACTATGTGCTCATATATTCTCTTATTAAAAAATACGAATAATTAAATTAAGTTCAACCTTTTAAAAGGAAAAAATATAAATTCAACAATTTACGAAAAGATATCACTCATTGAATGACGTCGCTTCGACGCAGCGAAACTACTGGCTCGAACAGCGCTTAAGCTGTCACCTATGACAGATACGTCAAAACACAGCCGATGGGCCAGAGCCAAATATTAACAAATTGTTTTGATTCCCATTGAAAATGGTCTTGAACATCAAGTGAAAGTATATCAAGAGTGTGTGTATCATACGACAAACACGATGTGCACCTCGCCTCCGTGATTATAGGAGCGAGTACATGCCAAACAATGGAATTTCAAATACAGCAAACGACCAGACTACAATGTAAGTATTTTCGATCTTTCACGTCTTTAGGCCTTCGATACACAACATTTCAATGTAGATGGTCAATACCTATCTATAAACAAACAACTTACCACTACAAATACCAACTGTCCGCTGGAAATCTCTTAGTTCCTAACATATACAAACACCATCTAACTTACATTTATAAACCTACAAATTGACACCCTCAAAGTGTTACAAAGACACTTCACCATTGAGATATGTCCGGTCCCTGTCATGGTAGTGCTGCTGACCTGGGCCCTACACGGTACATGGCCTTTGGCTTTCTCAGACGTTGCCGCTCACCCTCGAGCTACGGCCCTCGGGTTCACCATGTCACGGCTTCGGCATTCGGGTTCACCAAAAAACTTGACCATTGAGGTTCATGCTCCTGCTGAAACAATTCTTGCTGCCGGATTTGGCCTTATTAGATTTTGGCCTTCTGCTGCAAAATCAATTTTCGCTGGGACGTTGCGCTACCCCGCGCCAGTACCTTCAGCGTTTGATCCTCTGTTCGAAGCATATTCTCCTGCAGGAACTCGACCATCGCCTTTTAGTCAGTTCAGCATCTTTATCACGGATGAACTAATAAATTTAGATAGATATTTATAAATGTAGAACGCGTAAATTCTACACTAATGGCAGGCCTATGAATCATGCCCGCGCGAGCGAGTTATATACCTACGTTTTGCGCCTCCCTCGAGGGAGCTAAAGTCAGTGGGCTACCAACGCGCTCACTGAACGCACGTCGTACCGCGCGCGACGCTACTCGGAACTCGGAACAATGTCATCACGAAAAAAAAAATTTATTGCGATGTGGTTGGATGTGAAAATAGCAAAGCTAACATAACTTATCGTTTTTCACTCTGCCGGCGGATGGGGAAAGGTGCAAACTTTTTTTATGCCACGTTGGTGGCAAACAAGCCACAGAGGGATGAAAGTTCATAGGAGAGGGATGGCATTTGGGCATATCGTTTTCCACATCATACAAAACTCATAGAACAAATGCCAACCGATTTCAATGATTGTAAGTGCGTTTTTCCTAAGTTCTCCTCCACCGATCGAAAAATTCACCTTGCGTCCGGCTTCCAACTCTGATGGTTCGATAACTGCCCGGCCTAGGCGGATGGCAATTTGTTTCCAGTGCCTGTATGTGATGAAGAATAAGCATGCTAATTTTCATGTGGTTGCCTGACTATTTTTTTTTTATTTTTTTCTTTGCTCTCGTACAGGGAACCAGTCCAACCAGGAGGGTGGCATTAAAAATTTGTTATATATCCAGCGTGTATTCAGGCAACCGCTGTTTTTATAGGTTGCCTTGCGATAAAAATTTTTTTTTGCACCCCCCCTCTATTTCCGCTCCAGTCCAAGTTGGGTCAGTTCGGGTTGCACAGGGCGGTTCCTCATCACTTCAGAAGCTTTAATACCGCGAGCCATCCGGTTGCCTTGCGGTCACTGAAACTACGCGTCATTGCTTTAACTATTGCACTTTTTCCCTGACCATAGGTTCATCTGATGAAGTCGTTTATAGGTGACTGGAAAAAACAGTCCTATCGAGGGCATAATATGAGGGGCGGTGTTTCACTCGAACTCGGTACAAAACTGACACACACTGACATTTTGACTTGTTGTCATGCTGACATTATTGTATAATGACGTCGAAACGGGACGCGGCTCCCTATATTACTCTCTCTTTCGGCCTCGCTTTTTGGCCCAAGAGTGTGCTTCGGTTTGAAATTATAACTTCATGGATACTAGAAGTACTTAGCGCACTAACCTTATCTTTTTGTAATAACACTAATAACTGAATAAGTGCTATGATTGTTTAGTTAATAGTAGCAATGATGGTTTGACAGACATTATCCTTGTTTACAAGCAATCAGCGGCAGGATCAAAATATGACTTTTTATTATTTTACTATGATTTCCGATTCATTATCATGTCAGATTTTGTAGAAACTTTTGAAAAATCCGGTATTTATTTTGTGCTGTACTTTAAACCATTAAACATGTACGCTTTAAAATATTGTCCTTATCACATTCATGTTTTTTCATCCCCGATTTCTCAATTTTCCCAATACATTTCATGATTATTTTATGACCACCCTGATCTAGAAATTAAGGCGAATGTTTTGATATCTATTTCATAATTATACGCACCTTTATGATCGTGGGCAACTCGCGTAACAAAAATTGACGATCTCCTTTAAACTGGTCACTTAAGCCTACACACATTATATACGTAGCGGGTAAAGTATTTAAAAAATGCAAGAATTAGTAGTGACGGCGCTAACGTGTTTATATTATTTAGGTCTGGTGCTTAATTGGGTTTTCTGGTATATCGAATAACAACTGCTGTCGGTTAATTGAATTTACAACAATATTCTACTACTTTAAGCGACGCTCTCTAGTTTTATCTTTTAGCGCTGATTTAGAGCTGGCGTCGCAGAACACGTGTAATTGTACCTGATCTCCCTTGGCGTAGTCGTCAGTCATCAGCCACCTCGGGATCCGCATATTCTTGGCTTGCTCTAGCCCCTTCAGCCAGATCTTCCAGCGATCTTAGTGGTAATATCCAATCTCGTCGTCCCAACCAATGGCGTCTGGAGGACATGTGGAGACATGTCCTGGAGTGTCAGTCTTCCTTTAATGGTGTTCGGAAAGAGAAAACTTAGGGGATCAAAGCTGCTCCTGATGAGGCGGAGCACCTCTCGCTTACTTGGGCGCTTGGTTCTATACTGTAAGTCTTGGCTGACTCTGTGGAACTTCATGAGCGGCTCTGACAGTTGAACTACGGATAGTTCTACTTACCCGTGGTACAACCAGTTGGACATAGCGACGGTTCATATACTAGTTGGACAAATGCCCCTCAGTTGTACCATAGGTCATAAAAATATATCACTGAAAAAAAAAAAATGTTCTGACAGTTGAACCATGGATAATTTTACTTACCCGTGGCACAACCAGTTAAACATAGCGGTTTGAGCACAGGTCGGGAGCGGAAGCGATCAGGCGCCGCCGCCTTTACGCTTGCTTCCACGACGACGCGCCATAATCATAGTCATAGTAGTTGGCAACTTATTAATGGTAAGTTCGAAGCCATTGTGTATTTTCAATTTTTCGCGAGCGCCACGTGACAAGACTATCGTGCGAGCTGAGCGGCAGCCCTCAGTGATACGCCTGCCCGGGAGGCGCGCCGCGGCCAAATGTACCTAAACTGCGTAGTGACACCCCCTTTGCTTATTTGTTGGTACTTATCTTGTTTGTGATTTTTATCTTTGTGTTGCGAGTGACCGATGCAACGTAATCACAAAAACCTAAAACTTCAGTCGGTTTGTTGAGTTTCTTGTACGGTACTTACTTCATGTGAAGTTACATATAGTTATTTCATGTGAAGTTATAGGTAGTCATTAGAAGGTTTATATATATACTCATCTCTCAGGTCAAATTAAGTTAAGCGACATTTATTCCAGAAGTTTTCAAGGGTTTTTTAATATATTTGTTATTGTTAAATAACTATAATAATTTCACGTAATACGTGCATAGATCTCAAGTCGCTAAAATGTCCAGAAAAAAGTTACGAATTTTTATCCAAAAAATTACTCTTTAAAACGCTCTCCTAAACAGTTTCTAAAATTTCGCTTAAGGCCCTTCTCCTTTCTACCGTCGATAATATTATTATTTAGGTATAAACATGCTACGCTTTTTCAAAAACTGTGTTAAATGATCCCTGCTGCGCCTTAAGCAATACTTTATGTAGGTAACTATATAATTATGTTCCTTCAATCATCTACCTACCTTCAATTGAATTAGTTTAATGACATGTTTGCAATGCTGATAGAAAAAATAAATAAAAAGCAATATGTAAAATTTTAACATTTTTAATCACATATATTTAAAAAATGTTCTCAGATCATCATATTTCGCTACAATGGCGAACCCGGAGTCAACAAAAGTTTTCATTCGCAGATACCTCGAATGTTATTGTTACTATATTTATGAGCAATTTCTTCAATATTTTTCAACAACCAGTCCGTGCAATAATCATTAAAGTGAACACTTAATTACCGATTAAATTTTCTACTTCAGTAAAGAATTCAATTTCCTTTTCCATTTTACAAATTCAATATCCACTTACGATAACAGGTAGTATTTTTTTAACAAAACATAATTGATCATGTCAGTACCTAATTCAATATTTACCATAAAATACGGCCATTCATTTAGTAAGGAGTGCAGTCAAAATAATAATGAACTGTGGCGTTTTTCATAAATGATTTAGATACTATTACATACTAAATTTACTTATAACACTAAAAGTTAATATATATTAGCTTAGAGCCTTCCCACACTTGTTCCCTCTTAGTAAACAAGTGTCCTTACGAAGAAATACTTTAATTTTTCCTACAATTTTATTCTCCTTTAAAATATATTTACACATTGAGTTCATATCAGTCATTGCCTTGAAACATTACTACTATTTAATTATGAATAGAACACAAATGTGACGTTTTCAAGTCAAAGGTACACCATTGTCGATTGTTAATAGAATTCATTTCTGAATTATTTTTATGGCAGTAACGACTTATTGACACCGACAATGATGTACTTTTGTACAAACGTAACGTAACGTGTAACGTCACAAATATTATAAGGTACCATAAGATTTCTCTAACTACACAGTTTTGATTTTTTTTTGCGCTTTTAATTAAATAATCTATTGCATTACACATTTATTAAACATTAAACACTGAATTCATTTGCTTACAAACAATTATATAGTTTTAACAAATTATATGGCTATAAGAACAATTGGAAATAAACTACAAGTGAATCGACATTCCATGACAGAGTTACAACAGTTATTTTAACATTACGAGGTAGGAGTAAGTTAAATTAATTATATTGTTATATTGACACGTATTATTCTGTAACATCTTGCCTTTATATTAAAAACAATGAGCAAATAATGGCGGGCTGGTACTCCGAGGACGAGAGTTCGAATCTCGCAAGAGGCCGTGAACTTTTCTTTTTTGCATTATTTGAAACATAATGAAAAACATGGATCATGCAAGCATGTTAAGATACTAAGGTACTTATAAAAGAAAAGTAATTTCCACTGTTCTTGCTTATTTTATATTATTATTCTGTCACTTATTTTGAGTAAGTATATCGTAGTCCAGCGTGAAGTAATAGTACTTTTGTCGGCTATCCTCCATCACTTTATGGTAAGTATTTAAGATTCAAACTACCGTTCGTCTTATTCACAAGGTCGTCTTATTTTAAATAATAAAAGCTCGTGCCAAATATATCATGTTTTTTGGGGGTGGTTTATCAGAAAAAATGAACTATTAAAAAAAGTTTTCCCAGTTTTCAGTCATGTATACAAATTGCGCCACGAAGACTGAAAAAAAAATTAGGGACACATTTAAATCGATAGTCCTCTTGTTTCTGAGCAGAAAAAAACTTTTTGTTAAGTTTTTTTCCAAAACAGTAATGGCACATTTATTTCTGAAAGTGCCCTTTAATCATAAATAAGTCTGAATAAACAATGCTCATAAAAAGTTAAATCTCAATTCATTTCTCACGTCTAAATAAATTTAGCTTGGTTTAAACGAATAACAATAATTTTATTAACTAGACCAATAACATTTTGTAACATAATTACTAGAGTTGGGATGTTTGGTGGCATTGGGGTGAACACAAAGATCAGTGGAGTCATTCTTGTGACTATTTTTTTGATTGAATGAATGAATTTTTTTTTTTTTTATACTACGACGGTGGCAAACAAGCATACGGCCCGCCTGATGGTAAGCAGCTACCGTAACCTATGGACGCCTGCAACTCCAAAGGAGTAACATGCGCGTTGCCGACCCTTTACAAAAAGGAGGATTCACTGTGTTGACGACTAAAGGAACAAGAAGGTCCCTCATCGTCAACACACTGGGTCCTCTTTGAGCTCTTTTGAATGAATGATTGATTCATAAAAATTAAATAAAAATTATATTTCTAAAATGTTTAATGTGCTCTAGAGCTTGAACAACTTGCTATTGGAATCAACGATTGCAAATTTTCTTCATCTGAAGTTAAAAGATTGTCAAGGTTTATGAAAAGCATATACTCATGTTCCATATTAGCTGAGGTGAAGTTATACAGTTTCTCAATTTGTGAAAAGTCCACTTATGTGTCGAGAATAATATCTCTACATCAATCGATGTTAATGTAGCATGCTTCAGAATTTGAACATTAGTTCCAAAATCAACCATGTCTCTCACTTCGTCAAAGTCTGAATTTCTATTAAAATCAAATTCAAATTTATTTCGCATAGTTCCGGTTCCATGTGAGTTCAGTGTACTTCTTACAATGTCAGTTTTTAAGAATTACCCATATTGGATTGAAGTATGTGAACACTCTTATTGTGTTATTTACTCTGGTATAATTTGATTGAAATTTAACTTATTTTCAAATATACATTGCCAAATCAAGCTTGATAGCGACAGCATCTCTACTATTTAACCGCATTACAACGTTTTTTATATATTCATAGTGGGTGGCATACTAAAAACTCGCTTGTAACCAGGTGCCCCATCTAGTGATAACTGATTCTCTAACTGGTGGCAACGGTATGTCAGGCATATTGCCTAAAAAGTCGGCTGCAGTGGGGCATTTCAAAAATATTTTTTTGCCATTTGATACCAAAGTATTTACCAAACAGTTTTCTGATCGAATTTGCTCCGCAACTGTATGTAGGCCATAAGCTATACAAGTAACATGTTTTACATTCATATGTCTTCTTTAAAATTTTACCGGCGGCGGCAGTGATATATGCGCCACTCTCCGTGCAGAATATTAAGAATTTGTTTATATTGCCTGTGTAGTTCACTTCCCATAAAAATCTTAAACTTTCGTCAACTATAGAAGCAATTGTATTATTGGCATTAACAAGGGTTACGACTTTACAGGCTAATAAATAGGGTTATATTAAAGTGTCTTCCGAGGATTTCACGATTACATTTACGACAGGATTGCCAACAGCGTGAAGTATTTCGTCTATAGTGAGCCGTAAATTACAATTGAAGAATGTGTATCTTATTAATCATTGCCATGTTTATTTTGACAAGTACTCATACTTTTTTCAAAATACATTTGCAGCAAATGTACTTATCGTAAATGTCCTAAACTCGGGGTGATTTACTCTTTTCCACGGAATATTGCACGCAATCAGAAATATGTACAAGTCATAAATAAAATCATGTTAGATGCCGCAGTTACTGTTTATATGTTTCAGATCATTATATTTTTTTATTTGCGTGAGACGCACATTACTTATACATACCGAACAATATATGGAATTGCTCTTTTCGCCATATGTGTACGAGCGCCTGATGACGCGCGGGATGAGAGGTGCGGGACGCAACGACGTCGAGGATCGCGGTCACTCGGGCCGGCAGTCGGCGAGTCAAATCAGCAGCGCGCACGCGCCGCTCAGAGCTATTTTTTGTAAATTTATTTCGTACTTAAACTTAGTAATAAACCTGTTGAAATTACTGGACTTTCTTATTGTCCGCCTGGACAATAGTGGCGACCGTTGGAAGAAATCTGCAGGAACGTTCGAATTTAAACTACAATTGTACCGTTAAATGTAACGGTATTTTAACGACTCACCGACTCGAAGAACAAAGGATTTTGCTGTTGCGTTGCTGGAGCCTGCAAGGACTATCTACGGTGTCTACGTGTTGTGTGCGGATCTATTCCGGGGGAAGTACGCCTATTTTATTCCTATCCTTTGTTCCGATTCTATTTAAAAAAAAAATTGTTTCAATTTGTGTGACGGCTTTCTTGAATCTTAAGCGTTAGGTCTTATTCCTAATCTAGCTTGCCTAAAAGACAAGACTATTAGCTGCACGCAACTGTGCTTCTTTCTATTTTTATTTTTCTTAAATATCGAAACTTGTTGTTTTTAACCATCAGTACATCATACCATTGTCGGTTTTTCTTATCAATCATTGCACATCTGGCTGGTACCTATTATTGCATTGCACGTAATTATAATTGTGCATATACCTGTTAATTTTCATAGTTTCATAGTTGAATAAGCAAAAAATCCGTTATGTTTTGAATTTGAAGTTCGGTGTAACGGTTCCTTTGTTTGCAATACGTCTGCATTTCTTATTTTATTCTTATGCATTTGGCTTACTAAGGCTCATTTTTCACAATATATAAATAAGCAAGTGTTAAGATCGAGTTCATTCCCTTTCTTAAGGAAAATAAGTTACGTTCATAGTGTTTCATAGTGAATTGCCGACTATTTCAGCGATCACTCGGGCTCAGCGCGGGTGCCGCTCCCTGTGCTCGGCGCGCGGTATTGTCAGCGCCGTGCTTGCTGGCTTGCTGTGTGATCGGGCGGGGCAACCTTTTACGTCGGGTGGTCAATTCTGAGACAGGACTTACTGGTAAGAGATTTACTTTTGCTTATTTCATTGTTTGGTGCTCTTTAAATTTGACTGTTTGCAATCATGCCACCAACGGACGGGGTCGTAATACCTGAAGTCGAATTGGCTAAATTAGTTAAACAGCGCGGCGGTATTAAGAGCCGGCTGACTAAGTTTAACGATTATTTAAATAATTTACAGAGATCTAAACATGCCATTCCGACTTCCGCAAAGTATAAAGAGTTAGAATTAAAGCTAAATAAGTTGCAATCAGTGTTAAGTGAATTTGATGACATTCATGGTCAAATTGAGTTACTGCATAGTGATTCTTCAGAACAAGTGCAGGAGCGCGATGATATTGAAAACCAGTTTATGTCATGTTTCGCTATCGGGCAGGATATACTAGATAATTCGTCTTTTAGTAGCAAAGCGCAATCGGTTCGTGACGACCAGTCCATGGCCAGCTGTCAGTCAAATTCATTCGGTGGCATTAAGTTACCTACTATTAAATTACCGGAATTACTTGCATTGGCTGGAGTTCAAGGATAGTTTTGAGTCGATGATACATAGTAACAACAATATTCAATTGATAAATAAGTTTCATTATTTACGCTCATCCCTGGAAGGGAGCGCGAGTACAGTTATAAAGTCAATCGAGTTCAGTGCAAATAAGTACAACCTTGCGTGGGATCTTTTATGCGAACGGTACAACAATAAAAATATTTTGATCAATAACCACTTAAAGGCACTATTTAGTCTCGAATGTATGTCGAAGGAGTCTTACAAGGCTCTGAGGTTTGTTGTCGACCATTTCTCTAAACATTTGCGGGCTCTCGAGACACTATGGCAGCCTACAGATAAGTGGGACGCACTCATTATATTTATGGTTTCTGCTAAATTGGATGTAACTACAAGTAAAAAATGGGAGGAACTTAAATGTAATCTTAAGGATTTGCCTACTCTCAATGAATTTTATTCGTTTTTGCGAAGCCGTGCTGACGTTTTGGAAACGTCTTATAGTAATCACTCGGACAAGGGTGAAAATAAATTTGGGGCTCAGGAACAAAAATCTAAAGGGCAAACCATTCAATATAAAAGTTTTGCGGCTACAATTGATAAGAAACCAACCTTCACGTGTGATATGTGTAGTCAATAACATCGTCTGTATGACTGTCCAAAATTAAAAGAAATGAGTATCGAAGACAGATTTGACGAAATTTCTAAGCTCCGTGTGTGCAGAAATTGTTTTCGTAAAGGTCACAATTCGCTTCAATGTAATTTACGAGGTTGCTGTCGCGTTTGTAAAAAGAAGCATAACACTTTGTTATATAAACAAACCGTGGAAGTTGAGAATGGTCCTTCGAACCGGATTGAGAAAACCGGGTCTAGTACAGCGTCTACGCCAGCGGTCCTATCGGTGGTATCTGAGGAATTTGAAGGTCACGCTATGTTATGTACCGCTCTAGTCAAGGTCGTTTATAATGGTGAAACATATACGGCGCGCGCATTTTTGGATCCAGGTAGTCAATCTTCGTTTATTACGAGTGCATTTAAAAAGAGGCTACGCATAGGCACAGACTCGAAATCCATAAATATTACTGGAATAAATAAAAAAACCACTCATATTTCAGAGGAATGTCGGCTTCAAATAAGCTCTCGGGTTCTACCGTATGATATAAATGTCAGATTTTTGGTAATCCCAGATATTACTAATGTACTGCCTGAATTTCCGATAGATACAACTGGGTTTGAGATACCTACCTCGTGTGTTCATAAGTTTTGAGACGCATTTCAAACCTTTAATTTAAACAAAAACGTACTGGTAGCTTGCCGTGGCTGTTTCAGAATTTGAAATTGGAACGTTTTAATTAAGAAAAAAATTTTTTTTCTTTTTGTTGTCATTGTTTGTCAAAATGGCGGCGAAGAAACAATTGCGCTGTACTGTAATTTCATTGTAAAAGGCGTGGAAAAAACCAATGGAAATTTTTAACGAATTAAAGAGTATTGGAGCTAGTCGCAATTTTGTATTATACTATAAAGAGGTACAAGGAGACACAAAAGATTGACGACCGTCCAAGAACTGGCCGTCCGCGATCTGTAAGGACTCCTGCTAACATAAAGATGATCAAAGAACGAATTCGTCGAAATCCGTGCCGCACGCAGAAGAAGATGGCTATTCAGACTGGCATTTCGCGTATATCGGTAAATAGAGTACTTAAATATGATCTTAAATTAAAGGCGTATAGTAAGAGAAAAGTGCACTATCTAAATGATCGTCTACGGAAATTGCGGCTCCAACGATGTCGGATGCTGCTTAAGAAGCACGATCCTAGAAAAATTTTGTTCACGGATGAGAAGATATTTACCGTCGAGGAAAAATTTTACAGGCAGAATGATAAAATCTATGCCAAAAGCTCAAAGGACATTCCGTCTAACGTACGAAATATCCAGCGCACACATAATCCGGCTAGCGTTATGGTATGGTGGGGGGTTTCATATGAAGGCGTTACGCCACTCCACTTTTGTCAACAAGGTGTCAAAGTCAAAGCTCAAAATTATCAGAGTGACATTCTAAAGAACGTTGTAAAACCCCTATCTACCACTCTATTCGCTGGCAAGGATTGGATTTTCCAACAAGATTCTGCACCATCACATAAAGCGAAATCTACACAAAAGTGGCTAAAAGAAAATTTGCCCAGATTTATTAGTACTGAGGAATGGCCTTCTTCAAGCCCAGACTTAAATCCTTTGGATTACTCTTTGTGGACGGAATTGGAGCTAAGGGCATGTCGAAAGTCCCATTCAAACCTTCAGGCCCTGAAACGGGCATTAGTGAGAGAAGCGAAGCGTATCCCTATTGAAAAAGTACGTGAAGCAATTGAAGAGTGGAAACCACGCTTAAGAGCCTGTATTTGAAAAAAAAAGGTTTACATTTCGAGTGAATCCTATTTTTATTTTACTAAGACAATGTTCTTTTATTAACCCTATGACAGTATCATAAAAATAAATTCTTTTCATTTATATAATTCGAGCATTCATTTCGTCTCAAAACTTATGAACACACGAGGTAGTGACATCGAGCTTGCGGACCCGAGATTTTATTCTCCTTCTGATAAAAACTCTGCAGACATTGCGTCTAGAAGTACTGATCCTAAATCCTTACTTTCTTGTTCACTTTGGTGGAACGGGCCACCATTTCTCAGGCCAGAGTCTTTTGACTGGCCTACGCAAAACCATACACGTATACCTACTGTTGACTTGCCAGAGATAAAAACTTCTAAAAAAAATAGTGCCGTAAAGTGGCACGTAGGAGCCACTACTGACAGTATTTTACAGTTTGACAGTATTTCTCAGATTTTAATAGATTAAAGCGAACTTACGCATATGTTTATAAATAATCGTATGCATGGTAATCCCAAATTGAGTGGACAACTGGATGTTACTGAGTTAGAACATTCGTTGCAATGTTTGGTAAAGGTGTGTCCGTCTGAATGTTTTGATAATGACATTAAAGATATAGCTTAGGGTAATTCAATTAACCGTAGGTCAAAATTGCTATCGTTAAATTCATTCGTTGACTCAAATGGGGTCCTTCGGGTTGGGAGTCGTCTTCAAAACTCGCAACTTGAATACGACAAAAAACATACTATCATATTAGATGCTAAGCATCAGTTGACCAGATTAATGAGACACGAGCACTTGCGCTTATTTCATGCCGGTCCTCAACTTCTGTTAGCTACAGTTAGGGAATTATTTTGGCCCATAGGAGGTAGAAACTTGGCTCGCAGCATAGTTCAAAAATGCGTAATTTGTATCCGTTTTAGAGGAAAAACCGTGCAACCAATCATGGGTAACGTGGCCAATGAGCGAGTAAACTCCCCGTACGCTTTCTATACATGTGGGGTCGATATGGCAGGTCCGTTCATGATAGCTAGTAAGAAAGAGGGAGCCGCACTTCCAAATGTTATTTATGTTTATTTGTATGCCTAGCAACTAAAGCGGTGCACCTTGAGCTGGTAAGCGACCTTAGTACTGAAGCATTTATTCTGGCCCTGCGACGATTTGTGTCGCGCAAGGGCAAGCCATCAGTAATATTTTGTGACAATGGGTCAAATTTTAAGGGAGCAAACAATGAACTGAATAAATTGGTTAAGTCCAGTCGTCAGTCGGTAACTAGTTTTGCAAACGAGGAAGGAATTAAGTTCATGTTCAGTCTAGCCTACTCTCCCAACTTCGGTGGTATTTGGGAAGCTGGAGTTAAATCAGCTAAATATCATCTACGACGTATTGTCGGTAGGGCTTCCCTGACGTTTGGAGATCTAGGATCTTTGTTTTCCCAAATTGCAGCAATTTTGAACTCTATACGTTTATCCCCACTCTCCTCTGATCCTGCTGACCCATCTCCTCTCACTCCTGGGCATTTTCTGATCGGCCGGCCTCTCACTTCAGTGCCATCTCGAACCATCACTACTAAGTACCCTAACAGATACGAGCGGCATAGAGCAGTTGAGACAACACTTCTGGGACCGATGGCGGCGAAAGTACGTAGCAGAACTCAGCAACGTACAAAATGGAAGACGAGACAGCAAGAACTTCGAGTCGGGGACCTCGTCATATGAAAATATGATCAGCTACCTCCTCTTCAATGGCGACTTGCACGCATAAGTCGTCTGTATCCTGGGGTTGATGGAGTCAACCGTGTTGCTGATATAATCACAAACAGAGGAGCAATAAGAAGAGCCATTAGCAAGATGTCACTATAGACGTTGTCGAAGGGAAGAATGGTTTACCTACCCATTAAAGGGCAACAAACTCTGAATTCTGTAGAAGAGACATAGTCACACTACCTCGAAAAGACCAAAAGAAGATATGTCTTGGTCCTTCGAGCCAGATAATAAGAAACTTTTATTGTACTGTAATGTTTACGTATCGTCAAGCGGAAATCGACTAAACATGGTGCATCAAGCCAATTTACAGGCATTGCAGGTTGTCGAAGGGTTGACTAGATCACTATTCTAGACCTGCGAAAGGCAACATAAAGAATTTCTGCAATTCCGTGCATCAGCCAATTTACACGCATTGCAGGTTGTAGAAGGGTTGACTAGATTGCCATTCTAGACCCGTGAAAGGCAACATAAAGAATTTCTGCAATTTCATGGATCAATTTACAGGCATTGCAGGTTGTCGAAGGGTTGACTAGATCGTCATTCTAGACCCGTGAAAGGCAACTCAAAGAACTTTTGCAATTGCATAGTTGAAAACCAGGCTTTCAACGCCGGGAGGATGTACGAGCGCCTGATGACGCGCGGGATGAGAGGTGCGGGACGCAACGATGTCGAGGATCGCGGTCACTCGGGCCGGCAGTCGGCGAGTCAAATCTGCAGCGCGCACGCGCCGCTCAGAGCTATTTTTTGTAATTTTATTTTGTACTTAAACTTAGTAATAAAACTGTTGAAATTACTGGATTTTCTTATTGTCCGCCTGGACATATGCAAGTTCTTGATATGGTTCAATACACTGAAAAATCGTTGAAATTTGTGGAGTATTCATTTCATTTCATCTTGGAAGCTACATCGAACACAAACAGAAAATGTAAAAAAAAGCTATGATTTGTGAGAGGTGTCTGAATTCACATACCAAAAACGTCAATGAGAGAAGAGTTAGTTGCAAAGACTTTTTGGTCAACCAAAAAAGTCAAACATTTAATAACATGTTATATTATAAAATGTACCTAATATTTATTTACCATTCAGTCATTTGTTCAGTTGTAAAAAGTATATAATGGCGGCTTCACTGCGTTTCTTGTGCGTTGCCACCAGAATCCAAACCCTTACAAAACGATAAAATATTAACATATTTATATCAAAATGATATAGCGGTAGTTGACTGTCGTTTTCATATAATTATTAATATAACAATCGTATTTTTTTTCTGGTCTGCTTAGGACAAAGAATCCTAAAATTAAACGTAACTCTCTTGATGGACCGCCAGTAAGGGTGTTCTTGTCGTGACTATCTCTCGATGTGACTTCGGCGCGCTGTTCATAACGCTCCGACCGATTTCAATCTGAAACTAACCAACAATGTAAGGAACTACGAGTAGACAAAGTATGAAAATGAAAGACAATTAGTGTAAAAATGCTCGATTCACTTATAATTATAACAGCGACATTCATCGCGTTAACTTAACACATTTAGCACCAGGAACCAACTAAGCGGGATAGCGAGGATCGGCTAATAAGCGTACCGCGTAGCGAACTATGGTGCAAAAAGTGTCAAAAAATACCATTGCTGGGGCCGTATTCTAACTATTCTAACATACAGCTAGCGCCTAAACGTCGGAATCAGAAATAATATTAGAATTTGCTTTAAGCTTTGATTATTCGTTGTGTGTTCGAGTTATGTTTGAGATAAATTGTGTTGTGTTATATATTTTTAAATTAGAATACGGCACCCTGGTGTTTTACCGAAAACCGCAATGAAATCCGAAAAACTGTTTTGGACATAAATGTACATGTGTATGCATGTTTTATTATCTTGGCAATCATTTTAATCTAATCTCTTTTCTATAGGTTAAACTCATCTATTATTAGTAGGGATTGCTTATCTACCTGTGAGTCAGCGTAAGCGGCGTGCTGTGATAAAGGCGTCAGTGATGCGCGTACGATGCTTTGGGCGCTGCCTGAGTGTTTCGGTTCGCTCGATGCTACAACAGCGGAGTACTGCGGTGGCTCAGGGTTCACACCTACACAGACGTTAGTAAGCAGTGCAGTAAGATAGTAAGCCTTAGCGCGCAAACTATTTGGATGGTCGAACAGGGCGAGCAGCGAAGGAAACGTATGCGAGTGCACTGAGCACACTGTTCAAAATACGTGGACGTTTGACGCAAAGCTGTTCGCCCCGTTGAAGGCACGACAAGACCCATCCTGCTGAGACACACTTAAGCTTAAGCATTTTAGAACAATTGTCACTGTTATGTCATGTAACGAGCGACGGTGTCACGCATCTATCTTGTAGTATACCTACTGCCAGAAGAAGTAGGTTAGGTTGTTTACCCGACAGTGTAAGCTACAATATAGGGTCATACAGGTTGGTAAAAACAAAAAAAAAACGTGTTTCATGTGGACAATAGTTAACAGCTTATAACAGTAACTTATGTTGTTATTGTAGACATTAATAAGTGAATGAGACGCCTATTAGCTGACACTGAGACCAATCAAAAATAAGGTTTTAATAACTCATATTTTTTTAAAGGTCCACAAGAAAGTCGCGATCATAAATCTCTGTATTGCCATAATCTTATTAAACGTTTTACATTGTAAAAAGACAGCATGTTTTTACTCATTAATCATCACCTAATGACTTTACTTACGAAAATAAACTGTTCTGTTTATGGTGACAGATATAGAATGTTATGTAATGCAACAATCCGAATTCGTCTTTTATGTTTACAGTCAGCAACGAAAGTTGCCGAACGAAATAAGGTTACCAAAGTAATTAAACACACAAATATTACATAAGTTACCGAACAACCTTTTCAAACTTAAGATAAAGTTATAGGTAGGTACTTAAATATAAGGAAACCTATTTTTATCACCAGCTCCATATAATAAAGCTTCATAAGTCCGGCAGGCTGCATATATCCGTCTCACTGGTAGAACGACATATTATGCAACCCACCGGAAATGACCATGTAAACGCGACACGAGAGTAGACAATATAAAAGTAAAAAGTAAAACACATCGGCAGAAGAAATTACATCCGGATTTGAACGTGTCAATCTCGGGAGAAAACGAGATTTTTCACCATTTATTGCCATCGCTCATGCCTGTATGGAAATTGCTCTGCTTGCATCATAGACATCATATCGTTTCGGTCGGATCCTTTTCATTATTTTCCAAAACATTTTACGAAATATCTATGCTCGCAGTTCTGTTATAATATGTGAACTTGGTTTGAAACTGATTGAAGTTATAGTCATACATACATACATGTTACTTACATACATTTTAAGAAGCTTTAATACATGCAACAAAAAAAATATATAAATTATTATTAAGGTAATTGTATATTGTATTAATTAAAAACCTTACGAAGAAGCTTCTTTCACGGAATTCTTATAAGTTATAGCAAAGCAACAAAAGATAGGTCAGCGAACCAAGAATGATCTATTTATGTAGATCGTTGTTGGTTCGTCGAATTTATAACTTAAATTCCGCTCAGGAAGTAGCGTACATTTTAACATCATAGTTACAAAATAAAATAGAAACGAAACAAACTGCGAACCGAGGGTTGAATAAGAAAGTTCATAGATTGAGGATTCTGGAGAACTAATTCATTTAAATCAACAGAGGTCCTTGTTACTGCTGCTGGTAATTTGATTATTCACTGCCTAGCGGCGAGCGAACCATCGACCCGTACAAAACATAAATAGAAGAAAATAAACTAGCTTGCAGTTAATCTGCGGAAAAAGCGAATCGGCAAAAGGATAGTTTGCTAATAAGTAAAGTTTTAAAGTCGGGATGTCGAAGCCTTGAGCAAAAGTCTAACTAAACACTACTTTTAAGTTCTAGTATTCAGCAGTTTGTTGCTAGCATCTGGCTTTTATACACTACAAGTTTGTTGCATAGATTAGTGTTTCAAAGAATTGTGTGTGTAACGGTAAAAAAATTATATCTTTACGGAACATTTGCGTAGTTTGATCTTTTTGTTATAAGCAAGGATCGGACAAACGCCCGTCATTTCGAAAATATAACCCTGTTCCGTACAGCAGAGACTTCCTTATGTTAATTAAAAAAATAGTATTTTATGGATTTATTGGATCATAATTTATATCCAGTGACAAATTGATTAATGATTGACATTCCGAAAACTACTTTCGCCAATAAAATAGAATGACCAAAATTTTTTCTAAATTTTCACTGTATTTATGGATACAATTTTTTTTAAATTAACATAAGGAAGTCTCTGCTGTACGGAACAGGGTTATATTTTCAAAACGACGGGCGTTTGTCCGATCCTTGGTTATAAGCCAAAGAGAGTTAAGGGTTTTGGCAATAAAAACTAAACACACGGGTTCCATCCATTTGGCATAACTTTCGGCTTAGAAACGCATCTGGCCTAACATATTTGGCATTAAATGTTTTTCGAAGAATACTCGTATTAACATTTCAGAAATCATCGGTTCGCATTTTACATATAAAATTGGCAAAAAAAATGCGTATTCGAATTTGAAATGGGTTACTATTATCATGACCGCTTTTTGTTACGAATAATTTTATTTTGTATATAATTCAAGTGTCCGATACTGATAATTAGCATAATCTGTTTATCATAATAGGCTTTAGCAGAATGTTTGCATTGCAGAAAACGAATTATGCATTCATTAGCAGAATTATTTTCAGCTCGAACAATATTATTAAAATACTATTTAGTACTTACACACTAAACTTGTATGATTACTTAGTATTTATATGTATTGTGTATAGCGCTATTTCGTTAACCGAGGCATGATACAGCTATAGTGTGACAGTCGCCGCATGCGGAAACCGCAGCAGTTGCCAAAAACGAACGAACGGCTGGTAAAAAGTGGGTTAGGTTAGGTTAGAACTGTGACCCTTGTTTTTTGACGCAGGGAAATGCATTTACGCATAAAGGACCATATTTGGGGCTATGTGGGACTCGCCCCTCTATAGGGGAAGGGAATGCCCACTAAAAGCAGTGCGGCGTTTCCGTCCATGTCGTTAATGGGGACGAAATGGGATCGTGAGGACGTCTACCACGACACCACTCCGACAGTCCCGGCTATTGTGCCGGATACCGTCACCATTTATTGTGGGGAGAGAAGAGAACTGTGACCCTCGATCAACCCAAACAGCTGCGAAAAGTGGTTTAGGTTAAATAAGAACTGTGACCTCAACCAACCCAAACGGTTGCCAAAAAAGTAGGCTGTATGTTTATATTGATTATGAATACGATGCCGATATTTTATTTGTATCACACCACCTTGTATAACACCTATAATTGGTTGCCATTACTTCTTATATAATGTCTATGTATACATTATTTGGCCCTAAAATATATTATGCGTATTGCAAGTACTTATGCGAAATTTCAGTATGCCATAAAATTTTATGCCACTAGTCTTTTATACTTAAAATAAAGAGACTTATGAAATGTTGAATTAACACAAACAAAATTATGCAAAATAAAAAACATATCTTGTGTCATTTCGGACATTAACTTTATGCCAAACGTTACTTCGTTCGATGATAATTATGCGTAAAGTAGGGCTTGAATTACAGGTATTTTCCGGAACCAGTATCGTGGCTTTGAACCACAAACCGGTATAAGCTAGACTTGGTACCGGTATTCAGAGCTTAAATTACAGGTATATTTAGGAACCGGTATCTTGGCTTTGTACCATAAACCAATGTAATAGACGGAGAGCTAGCCACGTCATATATGCCACTATAATGAGAGCAACGAAACCCCTCTAGTTTGCCACACTATGCTTATTTCTAGATCTGGACATCTGGCAACTGTAAAGTGGTGGAGGTCAAAGAATGCAAACCACTTCAAGAAAACAAATCCTAGAGTTCTGGGTTTGATGCAATATAATTTTTGATGCAATAGAAATTACATTATATCATCGCCAAAAGTTTATGTTGGGGGAAAGTAGTGTCAAACGACGTATAATATAATTCATAGTTTGTCGCCTACTGTTTTTGTTTCCGTAATAATACACAATGTTTTTTGTTCTAATGTTAAAATATAGGCTCCGTCCTTTATAACTGAGACAACTTCTGCAGTTTTTACCTATTTTGGTATTACAATTTGCACCGGAATTTAGTACACTGGCGGCGCTTAGCGCAATAATTGGAGCAAATGCCTTACAAAAGGTGGAGTAGAAAATGTTTTAATAGTTATTGGTAGGTGGACGACCGACATGTTACGTACCGCGAGATAGAGGCGACTCTGGGTATTTCTATGACCAGCATGAATAGCATATTACATAATTATTTGGCTGTAAAAAAATTTTGTTCGCGTTGGATACCCCACAACTTAACAAAAGAGCAAAAAGATGCTCGCGTCGAATAGTGCAATAAAATGTTAAAAAAATATAACCGTGGTGACTCAAAAGCCGTTTATAACATCTATACAGGTGACGAATCCTGGATCTATGCATACGATCCCGAAACGAAGCAACAATCAACGGTATGGGTGTTTCAAAATGAGCCGAACCCTACGAAAGTTACTCGTGCAAAAAGTACATTGAAACAAATGGTGGCCTACTTTTTCGGTATTAATGGCCATGTAGCTACAGTGCCACTAGAAAACCGTAGAACGGTTAATTCAGAGTGGTACACGACCATTTGCTTACCGGAAGTATTTGAACAAATTCGTAAAACTAACCAGCGACGAAGAATCATTCTTCATCATGACAATGCCAGCTGTCATACGTCACGCGAAACAACTCTATTTTTGGAGGGTCAAAATGTGGAATTAACGGGTCATCCGCCGTACAGCCCTGACTTGGCACCCAACGATTTTTATTTATTTCCAAATATAAAGAATAAATTACGCGGTCAACGATTTTCGACCGCTGAAGATGCTGTCGACGCATTCAAACAACACGTTATGGAGGTACCTCAGGCGGAGTGGCAGAAGTGCTTTAAAAATTGGTTCACGCGAATGCAAAAGTGCATAGATCATCAAGGGGAATACTTTGAAAAACAATAAAACCATTTTCAGCCGTGTACGTTTGTTTGTTTTTTTGTTTCCGGATATATAAGTAGCAACCTCGTAACACTAGAAATTAAGATAAGATTTCTGAGCCCGGCCCGGTGGCCTGGAAAAGGTTCGTACGTCTTTCGCTGGTTTTTTCGCCGTACACGTTTCTATAACAAAGTCCCCGCTAATGTAGTAAAGGAGATCGTCAATTCTGGGCCACCTTCTGATATAAAACGTATACAGTTTGTACTTCAATTTAAAATAAATACTCATTTTATTACTAAAGTAGACAAAATATTACAAAAAAATCGGGAATCAGAAATACCAAATAAATAAACATTATGTTGATCTTTCCGCCATTAAAATACAGCAAAACAAGTCGTTAACGTCCTTATGGCATTGACATAAAGTTTAACTTCACCTGGACTAAAACGGGTTTGTTTTTTGGTCTGACACTGTCAATGTATACCGTTACATAATCTTCGTCTTGATACTGTTCGGTAAGTTAGAACATATTAAAATAATATCTAAGCCTACGAATACGGAAGTTTAAATTAGAAATCGACCGTATTAAAACGCCTAAAGATTGAAAATATTAAAAGTGGGTTCCATAATGGAATAATATCATGCTCCTTCGATAACGAAACGCATCTTTTTTTTTAATTTTGCAATGTCAGATGCTAGTGGTATCGCACTAACGGTGGTAATTAGGAATATTCAGTTAATAGTATCAACGATGGTTTGACAGCCGTCTTTGTTTACCGAAATACAGGAACTATAAATACGATCAAAATATGACTTTTTATTATTTCATCATGATTCCCGTTTTGTTTTGAAGTCCGCTTTTGTACATTTCCTTTAAAAAACCGGTACTTTTTTACATTAGTATATAAATCATAGGCTTGCACGCTTTCAAATATTGTCCTTGTCAGATTCAAGTTTTAAATGCGCGATTTTTTGAATTTTCCCATTAGATTACGCATTTTTTTACCACTGTCCTGATCTAGAAATTATGTCGATTTTTTAAAGGTAAAAATCATGCCTAAACGGTCCTAAATAATCTGGGCCAGACAAAAGTTGACGATCTCCTTTGCCACTAAAACAATTCAAGTCTTATGCTATTTGTCTGTAAGAAAGGTTGAGGGAGGCGATGGCTGACATATGCGCCATACTCGTGAACAGGTGCTGTTTGTGGAGACCGGTCTGTTTAAGCTTACTGGGGCTACACAATTACGTAACTTTTTATTTATCATATTTAATTTTAGTTTAATTGGCTTTGGACACAACATTCGGTGCTTAAATTTTTATTTATTTTTATAATATAGAATATCAAGACACTTGGAGACCTTATACATCTCTAAGGATAATTTGGATATAGTATGTTTTTTTTGTATACTAGAATCACTTAATGTTTTTTATTAGCATTATTTAAATTAAAAATGTGTTTCTAACTGTTCATGATGGATTATTGTAATTTGAGAATTTAAGTAGACACAGTTCAGGTAAGAAAGTATATCAAACTTGTGTGTACTTCGTTTTCAAATGGTCACCTTGGTAACCTAACCTTGGTTTGATGTGTTTTTTTGGGGCTACACAATTACGTAACTTTTTATTAATCATATTTAATTTTAGTTTAATTGGCTTTAGACACAACATTCGGTGCTTGATTATCCATTTTTTATTATTATATAGAATATATAGATCAAGACACTTGGAGACCTTATATATCTCTAAGGATAATTTGGAAATAGTATGTTTATTGTATACTAGAATCACTCACTTTTTTAATTATTTTAATTCAAAATTTGTTTCTAACTGTTGATGACGGATTATTATAATTTGGAAATTTATGTAGAAGACACAGTTCAGGTAAGAAAGTATATCAAACTTGTATGTAATTCATTTTCAAATTGTCAGATTTGGACTCATCTTTTTTCTTTGGTATTTTTCTTAAATTATAACCTATTGTTGGTTAATCTAACCTTGGTTTGATATGTTTTCTTATAGAACAACGCACTTATATGTATTTTTTAGTTTTGATGTATTGTTGATTTGAAATAATAAGTCCCGCCGAGTTTTATGCCGGTCATAATTCTTTTCGGGTCAGAAGTGTAGGCTTAGAACCGGTGTATTTTGCTTTTTTCTCTTTTACTTTGAACTATCTGACGTGTAAAAGTGCCCTTGTGGCCTACTTACTGAATAAATGTTCGAGTTTGAGTTTGACTTTAACATAATTAAAATATTCCATACCCAAATGACAGTTAAAGCAAGCGGAATTGTGTTACTTGAGGGCGCGCGACGATTCGAATTGACAGTAATTGGTATTTACCTTTACTTAGCGGTATTAAATCCGGGTTGTGCTCGTCAGCGAGGGGCGAGCCCTGCATGAGCGTCGACTTGTGGGTCTTCGATGAAGGCATGGTTACTGTGAAATAATGACATGAATTAGACATGAGCACACATTGATGAGAGCTTTTGCGGTATCGGTTTATTCTATAAATGCTTAAACAACATCGTCATTAGCAATCCGAACCGAGTTTAGTTTATATAGTTACTCTAAAACCAGGACAAGAAGCCTTGAAAGCATTACTTAACAGAAGCAAAAGTGTTCTTATTCCTGGGAGTTCGGTTCTGGTCGTGGTTCACAACGGTCGTATCCCTGGACCCGGGGGTTCTCTTTAATTGCTTTTACTATGGACTGGACCGAACCATTGTCGAAACATTCTGTCGCCAGATGTTTTTTTCGTGAGCGCGCGCGTCTAAACCGACGCATAAGTTTGCGTTTTTCAACAATAATAGTGCAGTTTAGTTTATGTCGGTCTAAGTTTATAAAATTAGTGCGCGTAATACGCTGCGACAGCTAAGGTGCGAAGACACCCTAACGGAGTCAACCATGCCTGCGAGTTCCCTGTGAGAAGTTTCCAATTTAGCCCTAAATATTTGCATGCCTGTCACGGTTTATGATAGGAATATTTAGTATTTGTTTTATTGTACTGTGTAGGTACTATCGAGTTC
Source organism: Pammene aurita (assembly GCA_947086415.1). Taxonomy (NCBI): domain Eukaryota; kingdom Metazoa; phylum Arthropoda; class Insecta; order Lepidoptera; family Tortricidae; genus Pammene; species Pammene aurita. Next base: position 36,709,121 of record OX352292.1, on the reverse strand, counting down.
ATAATTGCATACCCAATTTATGAATGAATTCATTGATAAACTGGGTATGCAATTATGAACCCGATGGTACATAAGTAAAGTAAACGTTGCTCCTTATATAACACTCCTAAATAACTACTTAAAGTAATACATAACAAAGGCAGGAAACTCGTACAAAAGAAAATAATATCTATATACACTTAGGAACACTTAGGTTGCGTTGGTTGCTTGCCGCCGGGCGGACAGTGTGCTTGTTCGCCGCCGTTGTGGTACTCGTGTTGTAATGAATCCAAGGCATCCATATAATGCCTATTTCAATGGACGGTAAAGTTGTTCGATATTATGACATTGCTATTAACTTTATGTAGGAGTTAATTTCATTTTCAGTTTCGGGAAAAATTATGACTTTACGATTAAGCTTTCATGAAAATTATACTGTAATATTAAAGTTCGAATTATAACTCGCCTGGAAAATATGGAGTATAATAAAATCAATTAGTAGTTATGTCTTAATTTTCATAGCTTTGGTGCGGTTCAGGAAGGAGAATTTAGTGTTGAAATAAATACTGAAAAGTAACTTTATTTCAAGTGGCTTTTCTAAATAATATGCCTTTTCTTTTAAACATTGAGATAGTAATTCATTTGGAATACAGATAATGGTATTTTCCAATAAATTTTGGTTCCTAAAAATCTAACCTCGAATTTATAGATGTTAGTGTATGTAGCAGAAAACAAATGATAAAGTAAAATCTAATTCCTTGATCGAAATAAGCATTAAAAGTAACAATGTTTTATTATAAGATCGAATAAAAATAATAGTTATTTAGGAAGATTTGGTTAAGAACAGTATATATTTACTTCTGAGTATAAATAAATATTTTCATTCGATAAACAATATGGTCCTCTTAGCATTCCTATTGATATTTATTAGAAATATTTGAGTTTTAATAATTATTGGTAAAAAATGACCATGCGGTTACATTGAATTTGCTTTCGTTTCCTATAGGAACACTATTGTATGTATATTTCATTATCATATATATATTCCCTATATTTTTAGCATATTTATCCAAATGTAGTTTCTCAGTTTCAATCAGCAATTTGCCAGAAAATCCTGAATTTGTAATTATAAATTAATAATTTTACATAAATGCGGATAGGAATAATCTTGCAGCGCGCGAGGTTAATCTTAACACACCCGCATATTTGCTTAGATTTTCGCAGGCGATCGAGAAGCGGTGTGCAGACGACGAGTGAGGAGTTCACACGAATTTGAACCTTGTCTGTTAGACATTTATTTGGTTTTAGTATCTACAGGTTGGATCATCACCCTTATTATTTAGATAATTAGGTTCAATAGCGGAATCGGATGAGTAATCGGTAAGATTTTTAAAGAGCTGGTTTGATTGAAGCTACAAAGGGGAATGTAGGTGATTGTGGGAGACAGGGTACGGAAATTATAAAAGCGGGTGGTAAGGTTCGAACTTAACTTAGTCAGAACGAGATTTCAAGACATCAGCATCTCTCAGCCAAGATCGAGGTCTACAACTTTATGTAAGTCCTTTTAAATATTTCACTTTTATTTGGATTGTTTGTCGTGTACTAGCATTTTATAATATCTCTACAAGTGAAGCGTACGAATAAAGGTTGAACACGCCAAAACTTAGGCATGCAAAATTTGTTTTCAAACCAGTTTGAAAATAAATAACTACATTATGAATACCACATTAAATGTCAAATTTAATGAACTCTAAAATCACATTTTTAATTCTAATTAATGTTTACACAGTAAGCCGTAGATCGAATTTTCTACGCACACGGCTCATAAGACTTTGCACCCTCTCTTTAGGAAAGATTTTTGTTGCCCAGGTCCGTATTTTTTGTAGCTGAGGGATCGATTTTACTTCTCCGCCTTTCTTTTTTAGAATTCCTTTCATAATACTCCAGTACTCTTCAACAGGCCGCAGTTCTGGACTATTTGGCGGATTGCATATTTTGAGTACCACCATGATCCTGTTAGCGTTGTACCATTCAATAACTGATTTTGCGTATTAGCAACTGGCTAGATCTGACCAAAACGGCGGTGGAGAGGCATGCTGTCTTATAAAAGGCAGCGAAAACTTCTGTAAACAATATTTCCGATAAATATCGCCGTTTATTGTCCCGGTGGTGATAAACGTGCGACTTATTTTACCACAGCTGCATATTGCCTGCCAAATAAGGTATTTTTTTGGAAATTTCCCTCGTTTTTTTAATTCACAATCTTCAGGAGCATCTGTTCGTGATTTGCTAGTATAAAACTCTTGACCAGGTATTTGTTTAAAATCCGCTTTTATATACGTCTCGTCGTCCATCACCGCGCATTCAAATTTTGTAAGAAAATATTCATAGAGTTTTCGCGACTGTCTCTTTGCGCATAAGTTCTAATTTGAGTCTAGATCTGGTGCGGCCTGGGCTTTATAACTCCTCAGTCCTGCCCTCTGTTTCACTTTTTGGACAAAAGACTGAGAAATGTTCACTTTTTTAGCAACATCACGAGATGAAATCGTATGATTTGAGGCAAAAATCTTTAAAATACTCTGTTCCTTTTTCTTATTCTTGACTCCTTGCAACCCACCACTTCCTGGCTTTCTATCTATTGTCAAGCGTTCACGGAAAGTTTTTAATACGTGACCAACCGTAGATTGTGGATATTTCAGCCTTTTCGCGACATCTTTGTAGCTTAACATGGGATTTTTTACATGTTCGTGCAGAATGCGTTTACGTTTTTGATGTTGTATGCTCGACATTTTGCCAATGAATAAATAAAAGAAAATAAAACTTTCATCATTTTATAGCCCAGTTCCTTGTGAGAAAATTGTTGTTTAAAAAGTTTGAATATCTCCATTTTTCGAATAACTATAGCTATTTTTACATGCCCAAATTTTGGCGTGTTCAACCTTTATTATAATAACGGTCAATACCTTTCTTTTATTAACTGAGTTATTTGGGGACTAATATTGCAGGCGTTACGCTTATTTATCTGCAGTGAGTGTTAGAATAATGAGGGATATATTATTAATCCACATTTGTAAATATTTTAGCTGTGTTTGGGTTTACAATGAAGTAGGGATCTGCATTTAAGTATATTAGGTACTATTTCAACTATTACTGAGTGAGCGAAGCGAAGCACTATTCCGCTGTGCCTAGAGCCGTCCGTATGTCTAATCTAAATAAGTACTTAAATGTTTTGGTTATTTATTGAGTGTGGAATTGAAATACAATCTTCGTCTTCTGTCATAAACGATTCTTAAATCGTATGGACGTTTTAACATAGGTTTAAACTCCGAGCAATGATTTAGTATTTGAGTTATTGCTCGATGTAGGGTATTATTTGACTTGGTTTTCAAACACATATTAACACAGCAAATAAATAATAGTATTTTGCATTTCTGTGGAACTCGTTTTCGTGAGGAAACCATTTAACTATTTGATGATATTCTATTTATTTCTATTCTACTATATAGGCTGATAGCTTATATTTGAACCAGGTTCTTCAATGGCCTGTGTTTGTGGTTTATTTTAACATTGAACCTTTTACATTTTAGTATATATGACTGTGTGTATTTATGCGTGCGTATTTTATTTTTACAATACCTAACTATTCAGGATACGTAATATTTATTCTCCGTAGTAGTATATATATTTACTGTTGACGTGTCGAATAGGTTCTAGTTTGAGAGTATCAAGCCATATTTTATCTAAGTAGATTTTAATACAGTTTTTCGGGTAACTACGTTCTATCTGTTAACTATTTATTTCTACTACCTTATAAATATATAGTTTTAATGCAACGTTTAAGATAGGTTCGATCTTTTAAATGTTAATTGTCGATGTCGGTTAACTATTGGCCTCGGCTATCGGTATTAAACGATATCGCGTAATATGTATGTACTTCCATGTAACACTTTAGTAATTATATAAGGGATAAGATGCTGGATTTCTAGCTTAGAGATTTATTCCATGTAGAATGCTTATCTGGTGTTTTCTTGGTGGCAACGGGGAACACTATGTGAAGCCCAACGCGCACTGTATCACCCATGGTTCACTTGAACATATGACGCGCATTACAGCATGTACTTACAGAGGTTTATTGCCATGTAGGTACGCCATTAGCGTACTAGGTGTTCTTAGTAATATCCGGTCTCGTGCAGTGATGACGGTACGGTGAGGGTCTTACACGTCAAGATAACTCAGATTTGCTTATTAACGATGGTAGGTACTTGCTGTTTACTTATTAAATTCTATATACCATATATAGATGTACCGTCGCAATGTAGTCGTTATTTGCATATGTGGTGTGGAGGAATTGGCGGTTATCTGTCAACTATACATTGATGTATGAAGCGAGACTGTAGGCTACTGGCCCGGTCGCACACTTGGATCATTACAAATGCTCAGAACGCACAATCAACAGGTCTGTAGGCCACTGGCCGTGGACAACATATATTACCAGATCCATTAAGCTTCGAATCGTAGACTACTGGTCGTGGTTCCACCGTTGGAAGACGGAACCGTCAAAACTGAAATGCCACATATTTTGTACAGGCGTACTTCGCCAACCGCCAACAATCACTACGTTGGGAGTCCAGCAAACCTCCTTACTTATATTTTGTTGTAAATATAACAATATAACAAACAACGAAATATTTAATCAATCATAATAATTCTAGTGTAATTTTAATATTCAATATTACTATTTATTAGAGTCTGTTAATTAGGGTATATTTATATGATGCTTCTTTTTTTTTTTAACGTCAACAGTTTATATGCTAACCTATCATTGTCTATTGTATTTATATTCCGTTAGATTTAAGTTAGGAATTATATATATTTTAAATATTGCGAGTATTTCTCACCTTATCGAAAAGGACTTGCGGTTACTACACACACAACGTTGGGTCTCCACTAGCTTTCGCAATCATCTCGGCCAAACTGCGTATCAGAGCAAACTACTGTATAGATAGTTTATTAATTAATATATTTGATATTATAATTACGTTACTTATTTTACTGTAATACGGCGCGAAGGTTTTTTGCTTCGTTAGTTTCGTTTTTACCTTCGCAAAGCCTAGGAATCGGAAACTAACACCTAATGACGTCTGAAAAGACAGCATTAGGGGTAATTAGTCAGTGTTTCGCTTTTCAATAACAAAAATCCAAAATTAAAACTTAAATAAATAATTTTCTTTTCAACCTTCAATCTTTTGTTTGATTTGCTTTCCCTGTAGTAAGCCCCTTTAGGTAGGTATTTATATTTACAGAAATTTCAGCCTGAAGCTTGAGGTAAGTAAGCTTGGTAGGCTCTCGTAAGCTTGAGAAGCCTTCGAGTATTAAGCTTTAGGGTAGGCATCACAGTGTCTCAAAAAACACGATCATAACCTCGACAAATGAACCCCAAAAAATACTGGAAAATAGGTCAGATACTTGATAATAAATGCCTGCATAGCGCTTATATTATTTTTGGCCTACATTATCTCTAAACAAAGACAAGCTCAAGTGTTGAGAAAGTTCCATAGCCAGCAAACACACATTAACTCTACGCTCCTAAATTGTATACGAGTCTATTGGTAACGAGCGTAATGTTGATACCTAGACAAGAAGGAACTTAATACAGATCAGATCACTAATCTCCCCAGAAATACAACCAAAAAAGCCTACTAAAAACTTACTAGTAACTTTTTTCTTTCAAGTCTTATTATTTTTATTTCGAGCAATGTTTTGGTTCCAATAATTTATCAGTGAATTAGTGATACATACATAGACTCGTAACATGACCTGTGCCTAAGTGAATAATGACCTGTACTAATTAGCGGATTTGTGTGAGTGTAGATATTACTTTTATCGCACTTGGAAATAGATAAAGCACGACATGTTAACAACGATTTTAGTCTCAAAATTCGAAGTTCTGTAATGGTACCTACGTACCCTTACATACCTACTTGATAACGTGATATTTGATTGAAATAAAGCAGAGAAGCAGAGTAAAAATACATAAAATACGTAGACCCAGCGTGATACACTGGTGACAGACAATGGTGACTTTTTTTGTACAGTTTAGTTTATTACTACTCGGCCAGATGGTCGAAAACCCAGTACCTACTCAAGAAGGATTCAAAGGATATATTGTATTATCGCAATTTTCTAATTACATTTTACACTAGGATCAATAAAATATTTCCCCTTAATATGTTAATTTTATTTTCATTCGTAGATACACAAAATGCTCATATTCAAAATAGTTTTAATAAATGTAGCAATTTCTTCAACAAAATAGGCAATATTTCACACACGGCGGGAAGAAGTTAATATTTCGAGATATAAGATTGAAGAAATTTGAACCTTATGTAATTCTATTTTAAGTGCAAATTTCTTTAAGTCTTCGTCTCGACTTGTTAACTTCCCGCCATGTACGGATTAAATCCCAGTTGCACCCGCTCCATAATAATACCGACCCATATAATCGAGCTCAAAACATAGATACAATACAACACTGTTATTTCTCCCCTCAACTTATTTTAAGGGATAAAGTGGGTCCAATTGGGAATAATCAACTTTGGGATTTTACAAATCTTCATAAACTCGACAAAAACAAAAGCCGAGAAAATATTTGAAGAGTCAGTTGTCGGAAATTTGCTAATGCCTGCAAAAACAAGCTCGATGATCTTCTGCTACTTTAAAGTGACCAGGATAGACGAACCACCTTAAGAAATGGACCCTTTGTGGAGACTTGCTTCATCTGAAAAACATAAATCTGCCTGTCGGTAAGCTATACACTGTGCTCGCGAGGAAACCGCATAATTTTAACAGCGTTATCCCGACCTTATTTAGAGCTAAAATGTCAAATAAATTCTGAAATTCATCTTGTTTCGGAGTTATAACCAATTAAAAAAATAAAATATTTTGATTATAACTCAGGACTGAACGCTTTCTTAACGGCAATTTTACCACTATGGAACTCATTATAGGCATCCCTGTTGACAGACATCAAAGTGACAGGAAACACTTTGCTTTAACTTTGATTTTAAGAAAAAAAAAGTAGTTTTATTTGTTTTTAGGCATAGTTTTGTCATTAACATTTATTTTTAATTTAAGAATACGTTTAGAAAACAAGAAAAAAAAACAAAAAAAAATTTTTTTTTTGGCGGAATTGTCCAAAAGTCATATGATATTATTTACTTATTTTGGCCTCAGGAGTACGCTGTTAAAATTATGCGGTTTCCTCGCGTGCACCTTGTATATGTAAGTGACCTAAGTGACAGTATCTTAGTTTGTAATTACAGTGTATTAATTCTCATTAAATGAGCCGATAAAAATATTACGCGACCGGTGTCTAGTGAATAGTGGTAGAACTGCAGTTTTTATTTTATTTTATTGAAGGTAATTAATTACTTTCATCGCACAAAGTAATTATCAAATGTTGAAGTTGAGACAATCTATACATATAATAAACGCGTAAGGAGAAAAAAAATGTACATTGAAGAAATTCTAGAAAAACTTATTCGGGGGGTCTTAGAAACGTTGACTGAATACATTTCAGTGCTTTTTGGAATTCTTGTCTGTCTGTCTGTGAATTTGTCCGCGTACTATGTTATAACTACTGCACAGAATTTTACGAAATTTTGTATAGTCAGTTTATACCCCAGACCAACATGGATTTTAAAATGCTGTCCCAATTTAAGGATTGCGGTTTAAATATTTTTAAAACGTGTTACTTCGTTTTGGAAATTGTAAGTATCCGAACATATATTATATATTTATTTATTTATTTAATCTTTATTGCACAATAATACAAAGTACAAAGGGCGGACTTAATACCAGAGGGCATTCTCTACCAGTCAACCATCAGGCCAAACAGATAAAAACAACATTGCGGGGAACGGGTAGCAAACAGAAAACTAAAATCCGAAATTACATTACGTATAACTAAATATAAATTTATTCTATATAAATACAATTATATTATATTGTGACCCATTAATACCTGGAGGTACGTTAAAGTTATTGAAGCTACAGAAGGTACTGAAACCTACTTACAATATAACAGTCAAAACAAATAAAACAGGTAGTTAAGATTTATCCATTTCGATTTACTCGACAGCAAAAATTGTACCGTTTGTGAGATCAATATGTTTTATCTCGCTTTAACAGCTGATTGCATTAAAAATAGTAGTCATGAATCTAGCAAATACTAGCTACTAGATGTCTCGCTGCTGCTGAAGAAATTCTCGCTCCGATGCTCCGGGCCTGGGCCTACGCGGTACTCGGCCTATGGGTTTCGCAGACATTGCCGCTCACCCTCGAGCGACGGCCCTCGGGTTCACCATGTCACGGCTTCGGCGTTCGGGTTCACCAAAAAACTCGACCATTGAGTTTCATGCTCCTGCTGAAACAATTCTTGCTGCCGGATCTAGCCTTATTAGATTTTGGCCTTCTGCTGCAAAATCAGTTTTGGCTGGGACGTTGCGCTACCTCGCGCCAGTACCTTCAGCGTTTGATCCTCTGTTCGAAGCATATTCTCCTGCAGGAACTCGACCATCGCCTTTTAGTCAAATCAGCATTTTTATCACGGATGAACTAATAAATTTAGATAGATATTTATAAATGTAGAACGCGTAAATTCTACACTAATGGCCTGGATAGTAAATGAAAATGACAAAACCTCCCACACACGCAGGCGAAGCCGCGGGTACAGCTAGTAATTGTAATAAGAGAAAGGACAGGCCGTAAACTAAACGTCCAATATAATCAAAGTTGCTCAACATCCATGAGGTATCGATTGGCGAAATAAGTAAAATTTTAAGAGCAGTCGACTGTATTACAAGAAAACTGCAGCCAAGAGCATTGGTCAAACTGGAAACAAATGAAACGCGTCTTCATCTAGAAGCTCTACTTTTACCCATCGACAGGAATTAACGAACTAAGTATAAGAAAAGTCAATAAGACTTTTTATTTATTGATCAATCACAGATTCAACACAGAAAAACGAGCAGAAGCGAGAGTTTGACATTTCCTAAAGTAGCGAAGACTAAGAACAGCAACTGGCAGTATTTCATCAACGCTCATTCCTCTTCATCTTAACCCATTTCTCCTCATATCCTCTATTGGCTTAAGGCTGCATAGCCGGTCGATTGTGAGTTGCTGCTGCGTGTGGTAACTCGTCCTTCCTCATCCCAGAGCGTGTCTCCTCATAAATTTGTGCCCTCCGGTATGACGGCTTGTTCATGTTCATGTTCATGTTGAAGCAAAAGTGTTCTTATTCCTATTTCGTTGTGCTAAAAATGGATGGGTTTCATTTTTAGGGTTCCGTACCTCGAAAGGAAAAAACGGAACCCTTATAGGATCACTTTATTGTCCGTCCGTCCGTCCGTCAAGACCCTTTTTCTCAGGAACGCGTGGAGGTATCAAGCTGAAATTTATACCAAATACTCGGGTATGTTAGTTAGTAAATTTTTAGTTACATCATATAATCAAGATATTTTTAATAATTTTAAAGTTACTACCCCTTTCCTCATGAACGTGTATTTAATTGAAATTCATATCAAATACTCAGGTCTATAATACCGTTAAGCTGTAACAAAATCGAACTTCTATATCAACGCAATGGGTGAACTTTTACTTATATACCTACAGATTTGTACGGAACCCTAGGTGCGCGATTCCGACTCGCATTTGGCCGGTTTTTTATTTATTAAAATTCAAAGAGGTTCAATTCGCTTTTGATCCTGTGAAGGATTTTTTTGTCTTATTAAGGTTGACAAAACCTGCTTAATTCAGTTAAATTTTCAATCATTCCAAAGAAAGGTTTCTTTAACAACCCCTTTTCTTATCTTTTCGCCGTATCGCCTGACGTGCGCTAAGGGTCGATCCCTTCGATATCATCTTTAATTAAATCGATTAATGGATACTCCGTAAGTTAATTCATTTTAAGCTCATGTACCTAGTCAGGGGGTAGATAGGGAGGTAATTATAGAAATAACCTTATATATAATACGCAAATTAAAATACTCTGCAGTAAACATAACTAGCCTGCCAAGTAAGATAATTTTAGACGCGTCAAATCATGTCAAACCCGTAAAATTATTTTATCAGAATTAATTTCTTTTGGTATACATTTTATTTAGTTAACTGGAATCAGACTCGTTACAGCAAAAGTGGCTTTAATTAATTTTTTTTTTTATGAAATAGGAGGCAAACGAGCAGATGAATCGCCTGATGGTAAGCAATTAACGCCGCCCATCGACGCCCGCAACACCAGAGGGGTCACAAGCACGTTGCCGGCCTTTAAGATGGGAATACGCTCTTTTCTTGAAGGTTTGAAGGTCGTATCGGTCCGGAAATACCGCAGACGACAGTTCATTCCACAGTTTTGTTGTGCGAGGCAGGAAGTTTCTCGAGAAACGCACAGTTGAGGACTGCCAACCATCTAAGTGGTGATGATGGTAATGCTGTCGCGTAGGACGATGGCGGAAAGAAGCGGCAGGGATTAATCCGAACAATTCCTCGGAGCACTCTCCATGATAGAGGCGGTAGAAGATGCAGAGCGAGGCTACATCTCTACGCAGCGCCAAGGATTCAAGCCGATCCGTAAAATCCTGGCAGCCGACAGTTCGAGTCGCTCTCCGTTGGATGCGGTCCAGAGGGAGAAGTTGGTACTGGGGCGCTCCCGCCCACAGATGAGAACAGTATTCCATATGTGGGCGTACCTGTGCCTTGTAAAGCTGGAGGCGGTGGGCCGGAGTGAAATACTGTCTCGATCTGTTGAGCACACCGAGCTTTTTTGAGGCCAACTTGGCCATACCCTCTAAATGGCCGCGGAACTGGACTTCACTCGAAATGTCGACGCCAAGGATCTGGACACTGGCAGTGGCAGTTAAGGAAGTGCTCTCAAAACGAGGTAAAGCGACAAACGCAAGCTTTTTTGCGGTAAACGCGCAAACCTGTGTCTTGGTAGGGTTAAAATGGACTAAATTTAGTTGACCCCATTCTGAAACTTCTTTAAGGGAAGTCTCAACTTCAGACACAAGTTTGTCCCGGCTCTCAATGACATTCTCCCGAGAAATGTTGGTTCGGCCGGTGTAGTAGGCATCACCCGTACTATCGTCTGCATACCAATGTATGCCGCTAATCTGCAGCATGTCATTGATATGCAGAAGGAACAGCGTGGGTGATAGCACGCAGCCTTGGGGGACACCAGCATTCACAGACATGGAGTCAGAGCATTCACCGTCAACTACGACCTTGATGCGTCTGTCTGCAAGAAAGCTACTGACCCATTCACACAATTTCTCGGGAAGCCCATAAGAAGGAAGTTTCGATAGAAGTGCTTTGTGCCATACCCGATCAAAGGCCTTCGCAATATCCAAACTAACTGCCAATGCTTCACCCTTTGTCTCGATCGCCTGCGCCCAACGATGTGTCAGGTAAACTAGAAGATCACCAGCCGAGCGGCCCCCACGGAAACCGTATTGGCGGTCGCTGAGCAACTGGTGGTCCTCTTGGTACCGAAGGAGCTGGCAGTTGATAGTGGATTCCATTATCGTCGAGAACAGCGAGGTAATAGCTATTGGCCTGTAGTTGGATGGATTTGCGCGGTTACCTTTTTTTGGGACCGGGTGCACCAAAGCTGACTTCCACGAGATCGGGACTATGCCAGAAGAGTAAGAGAGCCGAAAAAGGCGCGTTAAAACCGGGGCCAACTCAGGAGCACACATCTTCAGCACAATCGCAGGGATTCCATCGGGCCCACTCGACTTATGAATGTCGAGGGAAAGAAGTGCTTTACGCAGTGAGCTTTGGCGGAACTGTATATCCGGCATACTGCTCTCACACTGCGGTATGGTCGGCGGTGCGTATCCCCCGTCGTCCAAAGTCGAGTTGGACTCAAAGAGTTTGCCTAGAAGATTGGCTTTGTCTTTTGCGTCGTGAGCCAACGAGTCATTTCCCATTTTCAAAGGCGGAAAAGATTGCTTACAGAAATTCCCTTGGATAGCTTTGGCAAGAGACCAGAACGCACGAGTTCCCGAGGGGAGGCGCTCTAGTTTCTCGCCAATTCTACCAATGTGCAACGACTTTGCCTTAGCAATTACTCTTTTGAGGGACCGGGAGGCAAAGTTGAACTCCTTTTTAAATGCGCTGGTCTTTTCATCCCTAGTCGCCGCTGCATTTACCCAGGCTTGGTAACATTCTTGCTTACGGCGAAATGCCTTTTTGCAGGATCGACCAAACCAAGGTTGAGATTTGCCACCAATAGGGACCGCAGAGGATGGAATGAAGAGCTCCATTCCCTGCAGCACAACGTCAGCAACAGAATCAGCGACGACATCAGGATCATCCGGCGTGAAGCAAACCTGCCGCCAAGGGTACGAAGCAAAGAAGGACCGCATCCCGTCCCAATCTGCTGACTTGTAGTGGCAAACACGGCGGCTACAGGCAACTCGCCGACGCGGCGGGCACATGAGTGGCACCGTACTCCGGATCAGGCAGTGATCCGAGGAGCCGAGTGGGGCTACGACGGATATTTGGTATTCGGCCGGATGAGAAGTCAGCAGAAGGTCCAACAGGGATGGTTCCTGGGTCTCCACATCTGGGATTCGCGTAGGCGCTGTAATCAGTTGTGTCAAGCCATTTGCCAGAGCAAAGTCGTGAACAGATCTCCCCGCATGATCGGTTTTGCTGGAGCCAAGCCATTCGGCGTGGTGGGCGTTAAAGTCACCAAGTATCACAATCTCGGCGGAGGGAATCTGCTGCTGCACAGAGTCTGTAGCCATTTGGATCTGCTCAATGAGTCGGTCAGTTTCGGCATTACCGCTATGGGACCTATACAGACACGAGTAAACGCGAGGATGGTCATCGCAGTCTACACGCAGCCATAAAATGGAGAGGTCCATACCTTCAAAATTGCTGAGGCGGCGAGAACTGATATCATCTCTAACGTACACGCATACCCCGGCCCTGGGTATAAAGGAGTGTTCTAGTCCGTATCCCGGGTAAGAGAGGTAAGATGTGTCCGCTGGAGACGATATCTGCGTCTCGGTCAAAAAGAGCAAGGCCGGCTTTGCTGTCTCGAGGTGTTGGTGGACAGCATTTAAGTTTGAATGTAAACCCCTGATGTTGCAGAAGTCCACGGCCAGCGTAGCAGGGGGTGCCGTAGTTACTTTACTCTTGCCTCGGTCAGATTTGCAATGATAGAGCGCCGTTTTGCCCCCCCCCCCAGAGTACGAGGGGCAGTCTGGGCGTCCACGCTCAGGTACAATGTATCCTGAGCATGGAAGCCCAGAGAGGGATTCTCCAGTGCTAGCGCAGCTGGTACCCTCCTGGGGTAGCATATTTTTTAACTGCGCCATCATCATGGGGGGGGGGTTTGGAGCTCTGGGAACCTTACTCACCACCAGGAACACAACACTACATACCTAAAAAAAAAAGTAGCAGTGTTATTATGGCTGTGGTCTTCTGTAAGGGGGAGGTACTTCACCAGTCGGGCCGCTCCAGATTCAAGCGTGATGACAAATCGCTGTGCCCTACCTCTCATTGGACGTAGTTTAAGGACATACCCAGGTCCAGACGTAGTTTAAGGACATACCCGTGTCCGGACGTAGTTTAAGGACATACCCGGGTCCAAAATGTAAAAATGGTCTTATTTCATTCCGGTTTTGATAAAAAAAAATGACTACAGCATATCGTCGTTGCGCTTTCCAAAACATACATGTGTTTCGACATTACTTTTCAGTAGACAAAAAAAAATGTTTTACGTTCAAACCACCAGTCGAAAGTCTATAAAAATAAGACATTAAATTTAAGAAAAATCAGTATTTACCTATGAGTTAGAACTATCCCCTGAAATATTACTAGTTTAGTCGTTATTAACATTTTTTCAGTTTTATTGCACATATCAGGTTTGGTTTGAGTCAATAAAATTATGTATGTGTAAACTATGCACATATCAGATCTAGTTTCTATATTGTTTTACAAATTTTGGTTACGTATGTGTTTAAAACTATTTGTAACTAAGTGATTATCTAATTTTCTATGTATGTGGAAGCGAAATGAAACAATAGATTAATTAGAAAAAGGGTTTATTACAAAAAAAGTATTGGCACTTTTTTAAACTTAAAGTATAACCTATGTTATTGTCACGTTAGGACAGCTGTCAAAAACTTTGTTTTAGTTTAATCGGTTTAATATTAGTACTGCATGTATCTATCTACATATGTCTGATAATATTTATATTTACGACGGCCTCCTAGCCTAGTTGGTAGTGACCCTGCCTATGAAGCAGGAGGTCCCGGGTTAGAATCCAGGTCAGGGCATTTACTTGTGAGTTTATCACAGATATTTGTTCCTGAGTTATGGATGTTTTCTATGTATTTAAGTATTTATCTATATCTATCTATTATATATATCGTCGTGTAGTACCCACAACACAAGCCTTATTGAGCTTACTGTGGGCCTAGGTTGATTTGTGTTAAATTGTCCCATAATATTTATTTATTTAAGCCGGTAGTCATAATACTGATCTAAAATTATTCATGAAGCAAGTTATCATAGAAATAATGATAGTCTCGGTGCATATATTTCTTCAATGACTGTAAGCTGTTATATTTCGTTTTTTCTAGCTTCCTAGGCATGTCATACATGGCAGACAGTTGAACACTAGACGCACGGACTCTTTGAGGCAACAGTTGCCAATCGTCTGGATGTCGTAATTTATAAAATACTTCGCCATTTTTATAAAGCAGCCCCCTGATATCGGTTACAACAGGATCTCCGACCTTTTTTCCGGGTCTGATAGAATCAAACTCACACACCAATTCGTAATTTTTGAAAAATGTGTAGTCTAAGTGGTGTATGATGTAAGGATTAGTCGGTCGCGCTTGTGACATTAGATTGATGTAATCGCTAGGAGCGAATATTGGAGGCTTGAACAGATTTTCTAATGTAGAGTGAACACTATCGACTTGCATCATTGTATGGCCTTTTTCAAGAATTCGCTGTTCAATCTCGATGTGTTTATCATTTGTAAAATTAAGAAGAGCAGAAGCCAAAACCTTATTCCTGTTTTGGTAACAACAACCGTCTGAAATAAGAATAATTTTTTTGATACTTTGATCGACTTTGGAATTCATGAAGTCTATCAGACAACTCGTAAACTGACTAGCTGTTACACCACCATCGCCTTCATGCCAGACGTATAAGTGAACTTCCCTATTGTTGTTAACATATATTGTAAAATTATGTATTTGTAGTTTTTGTTTGTAGTATATTTCAGAAACCAGCAATTTAGGTGCCAATATTATACTTTGGACATCCATTGTCAAAACCAGCACTTCCGAGGAACATAAAGATAGGGCTTCTTCCTTGGCACGGTAGGCTTCCTCTTTCATTTCTTGGTGCTTTTCATAGACGTTTTGCTCAATGTTTCCTTGCCTAAACCCGGTGCATGTGTCACATTGGTCTTTTCGCGGTTTATAAATTGATATTTTTTCTGCTTTCATCACGGAACAAAACAACTTTCGATGTGCGAACTTTTTGCCATTAGTACGGCACCATTTCTTGTACTCTCTAAACATATGTGACTTGCTTCTAAAAGTGTTTTCGACGTATAATCTTTTGGAACTAGCCCTGCAGTAGTGACTAGGCACTTTTGGCAACAGTTCCAACCATTCCTTTGTTGAATCGATTCTTCCTGAGGTAGGAGCAACATCCCCTGAAGATAAGGAGTTTTGGACACTTTTCTTCTTTGAAGTGTGAGGCTTCTGTTCAGGGTTATGTACCGTGCCATCATTTATTGACTTTATCCATTCAATTAAAGTCTGGTTGTTCATATCTAGCGTGCTCAGCAAAAAACCTTTACACACCCTTACACACTCTTTGTTTCCGTTTGGTAGCATACAATCAAAACCGCATTGTTTTTTGGAATTCACGTCAGATATTACTCGTCTTCTGAGTACTGGCCTAATGTATACCAAGTTTTTTAAATATGCCTTTTTCTCTTGCCAAGTTTCTAGACCCCAAAAGTAGTCGAAAACCAAAAGTCTCTGCTCCTCACTGACAGTTCCACAAAGGAAAGTTCTCGGGGTTTTGGCTACTGGCAAATTATGACTACAAGGTTTAGGTTTCAATTTCTTTTTATCTTTTGTAACAAAATGTTGTATCAATCTGTCATCATTTTGTTTTTTTTCTATTTTTCTTCCCAAATATTGCTTACCCATCACTCGCTGGTTTTTATTAAACATCCGATCATTTCGATTATTGTAAATATCAGCTTGGGGTTCCTCAGTTGTCTCTTTTAAGAAAATTATTTCTCAAGTCTGATCGTCCAATGTAAAATTGTCGTTTTGGGTCATCAAATCATTATGACCAACTTTAAAAAGCCCAGTTGCTTCATCTAACTCCATGAAAGAGAAGTTATTATTTAACTCACTTTCTTGTTCATTAGGTTCAAAAGTTGCAGCAGAGATATTTGTCCCGTTCATTTCAAATGATTTTGTTATCTGGCTTTGGGTTACAGAATGATCACTGGTAGACTGTCTGGTGAAATATTCGGGGACAGTTGACTGATGTGCATTTAAGCTAACGTCAAGAAAACACGAGTCCAGCTGTATATCATCAGTATCCATTAAAGTTATAGAAGGAAAAGTTGAATTTTGAGTCAAAGAGTTATTTCCCAGCGATAGGGTTAGATTTTGAGGAACCGTATCGTGGGATCTAGTGGGATCATAAACATTGGAGGGAAAAAAATCCAAAGAAAAATTTGGCTCGTCATTGATTGCATTTATATTCCCGGTACTCATATCTACAAGAAGTTTTCCTCGCCGGCCTTTATATCTCGCACTCATTTTTTACTTTTTCCGCTGAGTTTTCCACTTAAAATTACCTATAAACAATACACAAGCCAAATTAAACCTATTAAAAAGTAAAATCATACGCAAACAAAAGATGACATCAGACGATATGTAGGTATTTAATTAAGGACAGTGAAGCTTAATTCAAAATTTTGATAGTTTTATTACTTTACAACAAAACCTTTAAAAAGCCCAGGTTTCTAAATAAATTGGAAAACAGTAGCCTGTTTTGTACATCTTTCCAAGTTACGTTGACCCATGAAATTAGAAATTAAAAGATATCAAGTCCGTAGTAACGTTTTTATTTGTATTTGTGACAGCGATATAACTTATTTAGGTATATGATACAACTAATTAATGTAAACAGTTATGATCCATTAAGAAATCTTATAATAAAATAAGTATATTCCTACCTACAAATAAGACAAACATCGAACCAGTTGTAACTTTAATCAGATATTGAATTATACCTGCGTAATTTTTATGAACCACAGTTACTACGGGTTTATTATCATAATTTATTATGAAAGTATAAAAACTTACCTGTAAATTCACACTTTTTCGAAATTTTCCACAAATTTTACACTAATAGTGTAAAATGTTACATAGTATGTAACCTTCCGTCAACTCAACGTACCCTCAGAATGTATAAAGGAGGAAAAAGTGACATGTGCAAACCAAACCTGATAAGTGCTACTCGCCTAATTTCATAAAACAGTTAAGTGTCGCGCAGACACATATATACTTTTTTTATTGGTTATTTCACATTTAATAATTGTTATTTCCGTTTCTATTAGCATTTTAGACATATCTGTTTTTGCAAAAGATGCGGCTTTAAAAATTACCAACGAATATCAAATAAATAAAAAATCTCAAAAATGCACATAACGGTTGATAACAAAAAAATGAGACTCATTTTCTTTAGACATAAAAATTTAACTATTTACGTAAACAAAATAGTTTGTTTATAAAGTTGTGGCTATGTCTTAGAGGTTCTTTAATTTTGTTTATTTTAGTTTTTCACGCACTTGTATTTGTAAAAAATGGTGTCGAAACAAGAAGCTATGCGAAAATCCCTTGTACTTTTTTATATTTCAAACTTAAACATGGACAAAAACCACTGTGTATGTCATTTTAGTAAAGGAAAATGTACCCGTATCTACTATTTGTAGAATTCTTACATCCCTGACTGTAGTTTACAGAAATGGTAGCGGGAGATTAGCAAACATAATGACCAAGGGAAGACTGAACAAACAAAATTGCATCTTTAATAATGATGATTCCACCAGCCAACGAGTTGCCACGAAAAATTTCAAGTTTTCCAACGGTACCTACATTTGTTGATGTTTAAAAAGATAGGTCTTGAATGCCGCTAGCAGATAAGATTACTAGAATACATAGATCAGTAAAAATAAATTTTACATCACAGTGTCGCTGGACGATTCGAAATCACACATGAAAATCATTAATTTTAGACGTCGAGTGAAAATCCGATACCTCAAATTTTTTTCACAATGTGGCGGGATGCAAAATATTTTTTAGTCATGTCGTAATTTAGTATTTAAACAATCGGAGAGGTGAAAATTTTACCCAGTTGATAAAAGGGATCAAGGTCATATGTGCATAAAAGGGAAAAACATGCCGTCCAACGATCTTGTTCGGACATTGTGTCTGAACTTTGACGAACAGCTGACCACGGGCCCTATTCTTATGTCCATTGATGGTTTTGTAAATAACTATTATGTGTGAATTGCCTAAGAACATCCAAAACTCAAAAAAAGGTACAGAAGATTTATTTTTTCGCCTCTGAAAGAATTCTAATTTTTTTGTTATCACCCGTTATATGTTTTGGAAAGCGCAACGACGATATTTGATTTTGCACAATATGACGAACAAAAAGCATGATACAAAAAATGCAGCAACTTCTATAAGTGGAACAAGGCAATAGCAGCAGTTTTAAACGAAGCTGACGTGACTGTTCAAACAACGCTCCGCGGTCGTACTGGAATGGAATAAAAACCAATGTTTACACTGCCACAGTTATATCCCGATGGGGAAATAGTTTGTTGGAGTGTAAATCTATGTTATATTTAACTATAGGTATTACGTAAAAACGATTTTGCTAAGAGTGGTATGTAATAGTTATTAAGCATTCTAATAAATAAAGAAAGATAAGAAAGGAAATGAATTTATCTTAACGCCGCAAAATTAAACATTCATAAAGCTAGAAACAAAATAGCGAATAATAATAATGAATTAACGCAATGACGCAATGAATTACATTTGATAAATATAGTTTGAAGTCTCAATTCTTGCAGAGCTAGTTTAGTGAGGACATTGATTCGTGCAACTTATCGCTTGATTTTTTATTATTGTTTGTAAGGCCTTCCAATGTGTTTTATTTTATATGATTAAAGAATAAAGCCAAATTTATTTCTGCTTTTTAATTTTTATGAAATAATTTAATATATTTCCAAAAATACCTCCTTAACATCGGTAATTTTTCTTAAAATCGATCTGGGTCAACACAAAAAAAAAACTGTTCCACTTATTCCTTAAACGGATAATTTTCCAACGTATTTACATATGTATATATTTTGCATAGTAGTTTAGTATCACTTTAATCCATAAAAATCTTACTCTTTTCACCTCTCCAAGCGAATATCGCGAAACAGCTGTTAGATTAAGGTGGATTCTTTATAAATGAAACATAAAATCAGGGCTTTACTTATGTAGTTTAAAATGAAACTATCTGTCAAACTATGTATACAGTCTTATCAGTTATGGTAAAATTGTATCGAAAAGTTGAACGAAATCGAAAAAAAACTTTATCGAACTCTTAAAGCATTATTATTGGCGATTACATAACCATTAACATACGTAACTCCCATTTATTTTGTTGGATAAGTGTAATTGAAATTGGTTATTTTCTATCTCAACAATGCTGTAAGTAACTACCTATATATCAGTCAGCCTGTTTCTCCCGTTTGTCCCGTTTTTATTTGCCACGGCTTAATTGAGCTTGTTGTCCGCTCGGAAACCTAATCTGTTGTGCATAAGTATTAGATTCTGCGAAACCGACTGCTGTCTGACCTTCGAACCCAGTAGAGAAAATATGCATTGTTCTAATCAGAACCGGTTTCCTCGAGATGTTTTCCTACACTGCAAATCGACTGATAAATACCAAACAATATATTGTGTAACGCTGCAACTATTTATACAATCCAATATTTTTAATTGCATTCGCAAACAAACGTTCAACAACGTATAATCTCGTTTTATCTATCCATACCTTCATAATCCCTTGCCCTCTGACGTAACCTCGTGACAACGAGGGCAAGGCACAACACTATAGCCACGGTAATGGCGGCCCCGAGCACTCCTCCCAGCGCCCAGTTCACCTCCCACGCCTCTTGTGCTTCTGTTCGAAACAATAAAATACAATTTATCAAACTTGACCTGTTCAAAATTTATTGGCGTTTGATTTGAGCACGGTAACGGTTAATAGAGGATAAATTGTTCAGCTGACGGAATAAACACCAAATAGCGGTGGTTCAACGGGCGACGAAAACAATTTTTTTTATATTTAATGCTAGAATGTTATGTTAAACAAAATTTATGAGTTCTTCATTTTTAACTCATACATTAATAGTAAATTAGGAACAGGTTTTTAATAATTTAGATTACTGAATAGAAATCATATTTTTTACTTTTAAAGTCATCCCGTTTTACGTCACAATATATTTATTACGAATTTAAAAGCAATATATTTTCTACACATTGATAACTACATTTAATTACAAGTATGTGATGTAGGCACTAATATTAATACAGTTTTTTAAGCAATCAACTTCCAACTTACCCGTTTTGGGTGCGAGCCTGGCCGCCGTTTCTACAGTTAGAGTAACATGTTCCGATCTGCCTCTCGCATTTACAGCATAAACAATTAAACGGAGCTGTCTCTTAGCTCCTAATCGCCTTAGGCTCCACACGGTAATACCATTAGTTGTATTGACTACCAGTCTTTCGTTGGCCCATACTTCTACTACATATACACAGTGGAGGCCACCTTTATAACCTGATAAGGAAACATTAAATCATATTATTGGACATAAATTTCAAATTTTAAGTCTGCTTTTAACGCCATTGTCATTGCCTGGCCATGTCTAGACATGGCCAATGCAGACTGCGCGTAAGATCTCATTTGTTTCTAAAATTATAACACCAGCCCGGTTAGCACAACTGTGTAGCGACTGCATCTCGTGGGCAAGATAGACATCTGTCACTTTCGTTTTCTAATAGAATTAGACAGATGTCTATTTCGCCCGCGAGATACTGTCGCTGTAAGCTTGTGCTAACCGTGCTGCTCTCAGTCAATAAGCATATTTGCGATAAGAAAGCAATGGAAAAGAACTTTTGTTTAAATATAAAAAAGACTGCCGCATTATCAATCGAGCCTTAGAGACTCACAGACAATACACAACCCAAATAAAGCTTTGAAGGTTCAATTTCGGGAGATAATCGATTTCGTTAGGCGAATCGGCCCAGATCTATCACAAGCGTATACTTTTTTTTTTAAGCGAAAACTTCTTTAGCGGCGCTGTGCACTTTTTGTGATGGGGAAAAAATGTTAAACTCGCATCAGGTCACGTGACCGTCAGATTCGTCAGATTGAAAATTCGTAAGACGGACACGTGACCTGATCGAATAAATCTATAATTATTAATAATTCCGTCGAGGGGTACAGTAGACCCGAATAAAATTATGCTCAAATGAAAAAGCGTAAAAAAATAAAAGTTTTGAATCGAAGACATATATATATATAGATATGGGCAAAATTCGGATTGTCGCGTATTTTGCATTTAAAAATGTTAATTTAACGACAAATGGTCGGCCATATTGCATATTTTAGTGGTTGGACAACTTGACAGTGAGGGGTGCGTTCGGAAATTGTGAACTATGTTCACGCCCGGCATATTTGAAAGGTTAGTTGGTCAAAAGTTGGACGAAAGTAAAAAAAATATTCTTAATTTTAAGTTTTCACTTCTGCCGGTACTCCCGGAGTGCAACCCGTTTTTTTTATTAAACTCTTGTAGGGTTACAGTTGCCCTAAACGCCAACAAGATATTTCCCACACATGATAATATTTAACTTAATTACAAATATGTACAATTGGTTACAATAAATAAATAAGAATATTTATACATAAAAACGGAACATAATTAACTATGAACTATGTATAAAAACGACATAATTTTTAAATTTGAATAGTGATAAAATACTCATAAAAATATAACGAGAAAATTGAAAATAACGTAAACAATACTAGATTTTAAATAAACTCTAAAAAATATTACATTAACTACATACTGTGTGCCTTAACTATTAACTAGGAAAAAACACATATTTACATATTAATAATATATTTTAAGTCGTTTTTAGACTACTTCTTCGTAAGATTATATAATATAAAATTATTATAATATTCTGATTTTCCAAATTTAATCGTTACGCAAGTATGTATTGTAACAGCAGACATTGACTATGTCAAACCCAAACATAAACCTATAATTCCCTATATGTCTATAAACAAGTCAGGCAAAGAGAACACTTTCCTCCTTTGTGACAAAAATCGTTCCGTCGCGATCCAATAATAGTTATACTTTATGTGAATGCTATAAGAAAGTTACAGATTTGTTTTTGCTTTTTTGAATCGCGTTATGATTACCAGAATTACTTTTTGTTTTATTTTAATGCAATATGTTTTGGTCTTCGTTCGTTAAAAATGGTATTTTTTTAAATATAATAATAACAATAAAAATCCTATCTTAGCCTCCTGGGTTTTGCTCCGTTGCCGGCTGCACTCTAGGTTATGTTTTTCAAATGTTTTCGATGTATGTTTGTATTTTACTTTCACAAAAATATTGTGTAAATAAACCAGCCTGTGAACAAAAATAAATAGAGGAAACAATAATAAAATAATAGACTGAACCTGGTAAGCGATCACATTCTAAGCGAGCCCTGAATCGATGGTTTCTGTCGGAATATAATAATTAAAGTCTTCATCTATACTTCGTTTTCTTTGAGATTAGAAAAACGTTGACAGAACGATGTACAGGGTTCTTTATTAAGCACGATAAGTGTCACAACTGTCAAAGTGCCTACGCCGTCATTAAACATACTTAAATATATTTGTATTTATAGTAAAGCCATGCCTACGTATTTGTAAATGTTATATTGAGTATTTAACAATATTTTGGTAGTTGTTATATGCACTAAATATTTTATTTTTTATCATTGTTAATGTTCTTGTGAATGTTGCACAATAAAATACCTAGAGAAGAAGAGGTTCGCAACGGATGGTTCGTTTTTTAAATATTTTCTCTCATCATCTGTCATTAGTATCTCTCAGCCATACCTGGATAGTTTTTAATGTTTAAAGCTTATTGTGATTCTTATTTAAGTAAAGATATTTGCTTGCTCTATTATTGTGCGTTTGGTTGGAGGGTTATGGAGCAATCAGAGGCAGGCCCGAGTGGCATACAACTAGAAAAGCCACCTCGTAGTCCACCAAATATTTTACCATCACCACAGTTTATTATTTAGTATTATATAATAAAACTATTAAATAACGTTTGGACGCATTTTTATTTACGAAAATTGATTAATAAGTGCATATTATGATTGTCAATTAAATAATTTTCGTGAATACTGATAAAAAAAACAAGATCTTAAGTTTTCGTTTTAGAACGTACGTGCGTCACTGTCAGGTCAGTTTTTCATTTTTCACGTGTCTCTAACGTTGGCATACAAAATCTAAAACGAAATTGTGTATTTATTGTTGTGTTGGATTATTTAATCTGCAAATTGTTATTATTTATTCACAAATGTGAACTCTTAATCATCTTAACTAATCCTCTGTTGGTGCGCTTGCAGTGTGTTTAAATTGAACATTTAAAACAGGTTGGCAACTACTGTTTCTATGTTTACTCAATTTCTAATCTCAAAAAAAACGAAGTATAGAAGGGGGAAATTTTAACTACTACTATTTATGCGAACGACGGTCACGTAATTGCGTTTTTGTCAGCCCCATAGACTAAAGAGGTTTTAGCTTGTCTCTGCTCCTTATAGACTAGAAATAAATGTCATTTTATATGAAAACCACCCATGTTACTATATTTTACAATTAATTGGAAAGCTGTCAGATATCTGTTTCACTAGCGTCGGGATGCAGGTCGATACCTTATATACATTTGCATGAACTAGTTTTTACGAGAAAAAATGTAGCTATTTATTTTATACATTACTTGTTTCCAATGATATTTACTATTTTGTAGAAATTCCAAAAAAGTGCAAAAAAAAGAAAAAAAATATTTTATTGGCGTTTTACAACTAAAGTCAAGTCACATAATATTTTTTCCTTTTTTTGACCTCAGAAATGCGAGGTTAAAATCTCTGGCAATGCTCACGGGCACCGTGTAGATATAGATTATGATGAGAGAATCTGATTAATTAAATAATCAATTAGCAGTAATGTTTCTATAATAATGAGTCTATTTGGAATTAATTTATTGTCATGATATACCACCTATCATTCATTTATATAACATAATTCTGTTATTAAGATACTGATAGACAAGCCTAAGCTGAGACCGAAAATAGGACCTAGCCTAGACACATGACACGAGCTTTATATTATAGAATTCGCCTATGAATCGTACATCTCATATCGACCTGCCGCCAATCAATGTGTCACATCACTATTGCCCTCTTTGCACTGCATTTTTGAGAAATTCATAATCTTATTTCCAAAAAAATATTCTGGTTAGTTATTTTGGTATAATACGCTCGTAGTGGTTACTATTCCGTAGTTTTCTATACATATAATAAAGCTGAAGAGCGTCCAAAGTCTGTACATGGAAAATAATCGAAAAAAAGTTGGCTGGGGATACTTAGAATCGATAACAGAACACGTTCCAACAATTTTTAGAATTTTTGTCTGTTTATCTGTTTGTCTGTTTATCTGTTTGTCTGTTTATCTGTTTGTCTGTTTATTTGACCGCGCATCACGTGAAAACGACTGAACGGATTTTAATGAAATTTTGTATAGAGATAGTTTGAGTCCCGGGAAAGGATAATGGATAGTTTTTATCCCGAAAATCAACTCTGGAGGGGGTGAAAAGGGGGTTGAAAGTTTGTATGGAGAATTTATAATAGAAAGTAGTATGGAGATAATTTGAGTCCCGAGAAACGACAAAATAGTTTTCATAGTTTTCATTCCGAAAATGTTTATTTTCCGAAGGGTTTCCTTGTAGGGGTGAAAAGGGGGTTGGAAGTTGGTATGAGGATTTTTTACCGTTGAACTGATGAAGATGAAATTTGGTATAGAGATACTATAGGTCTCAAGAAAGGACAAAGGATAGTTTTCACCCCGAAAATCAACTCTAAAGGGGTGAAAAGGGAGTTGGAAATTTGTATAGGGAATTATTAACCGCAGAAGCGATTTAGATAAAATTTGGTATGGAGATAATTTGAGCTTTGGAAAAGGAAATAAAATAGTTTTATCTCAGAAATTATCCCTTAAGCGGATGCAAAAGGGGTGGAAGTTTACCCATGTAAACTTACACCCCTTTTGCTTCCCCATGGAAGACACAACGAATAATGTATTTAGATGAAATTTGGTATTGAAATAGTTTGTAATTTTTTGGTCAAGGTGTTCATATTTATAACAAGTTACCCGTCGATGCTTTAAATGTACCTTTACCCGCTCTTAAGAAATATTTGAAAATGTCATTAATGTCAAAGGGTTATTGCAGGTTCGAGGACTATATATGACGGACAAAGATGCTGGGCCCAAACCAGAAACTACTACAAAATCATCTAACATTTATAGGACACCGTTTAGGTAGGAAAACATATCAAACTTAATGAATTTATTTTTCTTAATAATTAAACATTATGTGTCCCTCAAGCTGTTTTGAAGAACCACGCATTATTTTGTTTCTTTAAGATCTAATAAATGTATTATGTAATCACTGTTTTGAAAAAAATAAGTACCGTCGAGTTTCTTTTCGGTCATAATACTTCTCGGGCCAGAGGTGAAGGGTTAGTTTTGGAACGAAGTTCCTTATCGGACGGTTCGCGGATGGGGGGCTAGGCGAAAAAAAGTCACGTGACCGTCACGAAAAAGCATCACGTCACGAAAACGCGACACCCATACGATCGAGAAACATGTAAAATGGAATGAAATAATAAAAATATCAAATAGAATAAAGTGAAGTGTAGTGAAGTGTAGTGAAAAGTGGAAGTGAGAAGTGACAAAGTGACAAAATGAAAAAAGTGAAAAAATTCGAGAAAGTCCTAAAAGTAAAAAATTACAATGTCGAAAATTTCAAAAAGTAAAAAAATTCAAAAATTTCAAAAATTTCAAAAATTTCAGAAATTTCAAAAATTTCAAAAATTTCAAAAATTTCAAAAATTTAAAAAATTTCAAAAATTTCAAAAATTTCAAAAATTTCAAAAATTTCCAAAAATTTCAAAAATTTCAAAATTTCCAAAATACCCAAAATTTCCAAAATTTCAAAAAATCCAAAAATTTCAAGAAAATAAAATAAAAATAAAAAAAAACAACGAAAAAGTCAAAAATGAAATAACATAACTTCGTTGCAACTGAGTGTTCCACGACACTCACGTATTTTTTTTTCTCTGTCGTTCATTAGTGCATTGTAATGTGCTTACATTGAAGAATAAATATCGTGGTCAACGCCAATATCATACGAGTAAATCCTCTATTCCGCGTTCGGAAACCGTATGTAATTACCATGATTATCGCAACCAGTAACGTAACATCAGTGTATTATCTGTGACAATGTGGTAAAAACGTGTGAAAATTCATTACCTACGGTAACGTAATGAAAATCCGCCCTCCTCTCGGAGTCAAAAACGCATAGTGAAAGGAAGTGCCGGATAGTAAAATGACGCAAGCGCCGCTAAATATCCCTTAATAAACGACCTTTTCAACGGATGTTTTGTAACAGGGCGGCAACTACGAAACTCTACACTGAGCATCGCCCGACATGCTCTTAGCCGGTTTTTTCTGCATTGTTATCCCAGAAATCACACCTTAAGGATTACTAATTCCAATTCAAGAAAATCCCCAGTCAGGTTATACGTAGCCTATAAAAATTTAACGTCGAAAAGGGGGGGTAGCCACTACACTCGATTGAGTTAGAAAGTTAGAAAAAATCATTACTAACCCCTTCAAAAAATAATTTCTACTTTTGTGACCCTCCCCCCCAAATTTCAACCGCGCCTGTTCTTACATTTCATGCTTAGACTGATTTGACGGGAGGATCGATTTGGATGATATATACCGTGGACATGAACGTATAAACACAAAAGTGGTACTGTATCGTCCGATATACACCTACTACTCTATGTCGTTTAAATCATGTCAAAAAAAATTATAAGGACAAAAAAGTATTGATTTTTGAGTGTAGTTTCATTTAGTTGTAATTATAAAATATTTTATCAGGCCTACTGTCCTCTAGCGTATCCATCTGTCAACTTTACTTCAAGTTCCGCCTCCAGGGTAGCGGGAGAGAAATTAGGGGTGAATTAGCCGCTTACTGATACAGACCGAATTCCACGCGGGCGGAGCCGCGGGCACAGCTAGTAATAAATAATTGCACCAATTTATGACACAAAATGGTGAATCGAATCCATTTTAAGATAAGGTTAACTCCGTAAATCTCTAATTTACACTGGTGATAACGAGGCGCACAGCGCAAGAGTGACAAGCTAAACAAGCTTCTTAGGTTAAACATCATGTACGTACATATATAGTCCTACCGCTCATACATCCGCATTGCTGGCCAGTGGCGGAGGCTAATTAATAATAAGTATAAGTGTATGATTTACGAATACGAATACGAATGGTCGACATAAATTGAAACTGACTTGGTAAACATTAATCCAATCTCTGTTGAGTCGTTATCGTCATCTTTCTCGTTCAATAAATTTTGTAATTTAAGTCCAAATATTTAACAATCAATTAGCGTTCTTGTATCCGCAAAGTTATTTTTAACTTAATCGCTTTTTTTTGCATGAGTTGAAACATCTTATGAATATAAGTGTTTTAGAACGTTATAAGAAACTAGCCTATTTTCCGCGGCTTCGCCCGCGTACTATTAGTACTCAAAAAGGATACGATACCCATGTTGATTTTCAGACTTTGTGACCACATTTGCCCCTTTTAGGGGTTGAATTTTCAAAAAACCTGAAACACGTGTTTACTCATGTATCATAAGTAATACTCCTGGGAAGTTTCGAATAAAATAGTCTAACAAATCTTGATTCGCCATACAAACTTTGGACCCCCATTTTACACCCTTAGGGGGTGAATTTTGAAAAGTCCTTTTTTAGTGCATCCCTAGACCTTATAAGGAATCTACGTGTCAAATTTGAAATCTCTAGAACCAGCGGTTTGGGCTGTGCGTTGATATGTCAGTCAGTCGGTCAGTCAGTCAGTCAATCAGTCAGTCAGTCAGTCAGTCAGTTTCTTCTTTTATATATTTATAGATAAACCAGAGGTAAGGTATTTTCTTTTCTCCCTTCAACGTGTAACAGACCGAAAAGACTTAAAAAAAATAGGTATTGGCTTTAATAAATTAAATGCTTTTAATATTTATTTTCTGTGCACATATTTTTATTTCTGTAACTATTATAATTATTGAGTTCTAAGTCATGTCTTTACAACCACGTTTTAAAGGTGGAGTAAGTAGTTGGACTTACGTCGGTAAACGAGCAAACGTAATCTAAAACGTAATTGTCATTTGGTATTTAAATAGGTACTAAATTGGAATGGAAATCATATTAAATCGATTTCAAATTTAGTCATTACATTACCTTAACAAATTATGCTCCAATGAGTTAAACCGGGTCGTTATTCTTAATCTCAGATATTAAATAATATGTTATTTGCCTTTAGCTTCAATAAATCATATTCAAATGAACAGGTCATAATTTTACAAAGGTAAATTCAATTCTAAATCTTAATATACATTTTAATAATCACCCCAAAACTCTAAAAAAATGTGTCCCCCACACTGTAACTTTTGAACCGGAGATTTGAGAAAATATGTCTCAGGATATTCTTTCAACAAATTGTTTTGAACTAATGTTGCTTATGTTCATGGGCGACGTTTACCGCTTTCCATCAGGCGGCTCGTCTGCTCGTTTGCTCATAGTCATTACTTAAGCTAGTTTGTCTAATAACAACATAACTTACCCGGAACACAGACTAAATCCAACGAGTCATCAGTAAGATTGTAAACAGTGCAGTTGTAAGGCGCCTCCGGCCTCGTGGCAGGCAGTATGTTGTACACACACGGCGACACTTGCTGCCCTGCTAGATTCGACGCGCGGCAGAGCAACGTTCCATAGTCTACTCTGGATACGGGGGTAAATGTCAATATGGATTTGCCTTCCTTTGATAGAACTGTGAATCGTTCCTGAAAAAGAAAAGTGGTTTATATAGTATACAAGGCCGTGGTTACCAATGTCACTAGAAAAGTACTGAATCAAGTTTGACAAGTTTGACTTATACACGGAGAGCTAGCCACGTCAGACATGAAACAATAATGACAGTAATGAAACCCCTCTAGTCAGTTTGCTATACTATGCTTATTTATAGATCTGCGCATCTGGCAGCTGTAAAGTGGTGGAGGTCAAAGAATGCAAACTTTTTCAAGAAAACAATAACTATTATGAGAAATTATATAGTTAATAAGATTATATCATTGCCAAAAGTTTCTGTTGGGGGAGAGTAGTGCCATACGACTTATAATGTAATTCATTGTTAGTTTATCGCCTACTGTTTTTGTTTCCGTAATAACCCGCAATGTTTTTTGTTCTAATGTTAAAATGTAAGCTCTGTCCTTTATAAGTGAGACAAATTCAGCAGCTTTTACCTATTTCGGTATTACTATTTCCCGAATTAAAAATTTTGCTAGTCTGGCACTCTGACTTCTACCCATTAAAAGCTGCCATATGCCCGGATCTAGCAATAACAATGATAGTGTAGCAAAACCAGACGGGTTTTGTTGCTCTCATTATTGTGTCATATCTAACGTAGCCAGTTCGTAGTACATTATTTCAGTGGAAAAATAGGCCAATCTAGTATAACGGCCTAGCACCGTAGTCAATAACACATTCAGAAAAATAAATATTTTTCTAATTAATTAAATCATACTCGTATATATGTTATTATGGCACTTGTTTTCTGTTGTGTTAATTTTCAAACGCTTTGCATGTGGCAGGCAGAATCCCATTTTCACTCAAAAGCCAATTGTCCTCCATGTCCCCAAGGTATATTTTTAAAATATAAAGTAGCCTGTGTCATATACAAACGGACTGGAAGGTAAATCACCTTTGTTTTTACAATTCGTATAAGTAGATCATCATAGTTCATACTACAAAAATTTTACTGCCTAAACAAACCATGTATTCACAAAAATTATCCGTACGACCAAGAAAGTAGTACAAACCCTTGCAGCGTCTTACAGATTTGTATGCCTCCAGCGACATTTTAAACCATTATTTTTTCCCCTGGTGACCATCCCACCAAACTGTCTGCCTGTTTTACCGCTTCAACCGCATAAACCCCAAGTCAGGATTAAAAAAAACATTAACCCAAAATAAATATCGGTTGCTCAAGGAAAACATAAAGCGCGCCTATTTCTGCTTCCACCGACATTCCCAGACTTACCGCTATTTGACGATTTTTTTCTGTTTAGACAACGTCCCTACAAATAAGAGCGTGTCACATATTTTTGCGGCCTTCGTGTAGGAAGATACTGTTGAAGGTGACTGTACCTATTCCATTGTAGTACCAAAAATGGACACAAAGAAAGAGTTCTCAGAAAGTGCTTTCGTACTAATTATTAGTTTATTTTGCTTCAAAATCTATTTTAAGTAAAATTTAATAACTTGTTAAAATACGGGATCAGTGAACGATTTATGATTAAAGTTATTAAAATGTATGGTTAAAATACGTACTTTAACCTTGATTAGTATCTAAAATACTAATGAAATGAAATGAAATGAAAGAAATGAAATGAAATGAAATGAAATGAAAGAAATGAAATGAAATGAAATGAAAGAAATGAAATGAAATGAAATGAAATGAAAGAAATGAAATGAAAATTTATTAATAACATAAGGTTACACGTCATAAATGGAAATATCAATATAGAATATTATATTACAATTATGGGTATATGTTCAAGACAAGTCTGAACATAGCTTTATAATAATATTTTGTAATTAAAAATGTTAGTTTTAAATAATATTTGTTGCTTGCAACACTTTAGAACGAGTTGGTCTATGGTCTTCCGCCAGATCGCTCTCTGCTTTCTGCGCTATAACGGATTGTACGTGCATTTGTAATATAGCTTCAATAAAGTTAATTTTGATAATTTACTAATCGCAGTTTGATTCATACATGCGATTGTTGGTCCTTCGAGTTTTAAAAGTTTAGAATCAGTGATTCAGTGGATTTACTACGTAATTAGTAGCTGGCTGGGCGAAGGTGACTTGCTATATCTTGTTGCCGCCCGCCGCGACCTCACCCAGCCCATAGTTTGGGTGATTTTACCAACGTGATTTCGGTTGGAATCATCCCGAAATTGTTCTACTCCGTGCTACAATAATCATCAGAAAAGTTCCAGTTCATCGGCACAAAGGAATTTTTGTGCAAGTACCGGCAGATTTTTTTGAGCGGTACATCCGAAACTTTTTGACAAGCTGTCAATCGGGTGGGACTAGATTGTAAGGTTAGTAGTACTGTTCGGTGTATGAAGCTGCTTTTACGGAGTTGGCGGTAAAAGTGACATTTAGATGTCAAAAGTGTCACCTGTCAGCGACTGCTTCACGTTCATTCACCACGATTTTGTTTTAGTAAACATTCGACTTTCAACTGCAAATTCGATCAAAATCACGTTATTAAAGTGCATACAAAGTGTTTCTCGTGATATTAAGCGTTTTTTAGTTTCGTGAAATACGACAATGGCGGATCTGAAGAGGTTAAAAATTATGCGCAGCCAGGTTAAGGCAACAATGACTCGTTTTGAGCAGTTTGTAAACAATCCAAATAACTTAGCGTCCGCTTCGCTGGACACTTTGGAGGCACGGAAGGAGAAGCTGACTTCGTCCCTCAAACACTACGAGGCAATTCAGTTGGACATTTTAAGCCTCGACGATGTGGATACTGAGGATGCAGGTGTCTTTGAGGACCGCTACTTTAGCACGATAGCCAAGATTAATGAGTCCCTCAGGTCTCTTAGAGGGTCAGAAGCCACACAATCTACTAATGTTTCTTCTTCAAAGTTACCCCATGTAGATATACCAGTGTACAACGGTAAGGACTTTACCCTGTTTAAACCCTTTCATGAAATGTTCATAGCAGTGATTGACAATAACCAAACCTTATCAAATGTGCAGAAGTTGTTCTATTTAAGAAAGTTTTTGTCAGATGAAGCGCTATCTGTCATTGTAAATTTGCCCTTGGTAAACGCCTCATACCCAGAGGCATTAGAGTTATTAAAAAAGCGTTATGATAATAAGGCTAGGCTAATAATAAGCCATATTTATGTTATCTTAGACATCCCATGTATGACTAAGGGAACAGCGGCCTCTATAAGGTAATTTGTATCACAAGTGCAGCAGCAGATACATGCTTTAAAAAATTTAAAGGAACCTGTTGATAAATGGGATATGTTACTAATTTCGATTTTATCCAGAAAGCTAGATCAATATACTAGCAGGGCTTTCCATTTAGAGAGAGACCCACAAACGCTGCCAACGATGTCAGAGTTTATTGCATTTTTAGAAAAGCGTGCTATGGCGCTAGAGGATAGCTTACCTCAAAAAAGTACCCCAAATGAGAATGTGGGTGCTTCTAAATTCAAATCTTACCCTAAGGTGGCTAATGTTGCTGCAGCCTTGCCTGCTTGTAAATTTTGTGCCAAACCTGGTCATGCAATCTATAATTGTGTAAATTTTCAGGAAGCCTCTGTCGAGGCCCGCCTCGCCTTTGTGCAGGAGAAGAAGCTGTGTGTTGTTTGTATCAACTCTCATGCTGATAAACCTTGTAAGTACAAGTTTAAATGTAAACTATGTAAAGGGCTCCATAATACCCTTTTGCATACTGAGGATGCCGTTGATGCCAAGCAATCTGAGGCGGTATCCATTGTTTTGACATGTGTCAAGAAAACATCATATAAAAAAGTATTACCTACAGTTAAGGTAAAAATTGTTGATAAATTTGGCCGTAATGTTTACTGCCGCGCATTGCTTGACACCGGCTCAAGTGAATCTTTTGCCACAACTTCTCTTGTAGAAAGGCTAGGTTTTGTCACTGAGGCACAATGTGAAAATATAATTGGTAAATATAATGGATAGGTCAGTGATTATACCTGTTGAGTCTTGTCAATATCAAGATATAAAATTTAATGTTGACTGCCATGTTGTAGATGATGTAACAGCACATTTGCCGCAGCAATATATTGATTGTTCAAAGCTGGAATTTCCAAGCCATGTCAAACTGTCTGATGACAACTTTAATACACCGTCAAAAATTTCATTGCTACTGTCAACTGATATATATTTTGAGTCATTACTGAATGATTGTATCAAATTGCCTGAAGGCCTGGTTTTGCAAAGCACCGTATTTGGCTATATTGTAGGAGGCAAAATAAGGCAACCGGGTAAAATCTCAAACACTGCTCTGGTATCTAATTTTGCTATTAGTGATAGTATTAAATTAGAAAATGTTATGTGTCAATTTTGGCTAGCTGAAAAAGTGCCAGAACCCCAACAGAAGGTTTCAGATGAATTTGAAAAGGCTGAAAAGATATTTCAAGAGTCTGTCTGTTGTTGAATAGTACCTATGTGGATGACGTGATTTCTGGCACAGACAATATCAATGATCTTTACCAACTTAAAAATGAGTTGATCGATTTATTTAAATTAGGAAACTTCAAATTACATAAATGGTGCTCTAGCTACCCAGCTGTTCTGGACGATTTGCCAGAAAATTTAAAATATTTTGAGCAAATAAATCTCGATTCGAGTAATGTTATAAAAACTTTAGGTCTAAAGTACGATATTACTTCAGATGCTTTTACCTTTGAGAGTCCTCTCTATAATGAGGACAGCAATCATACTAAGAGAAAGGTACTTTCTTTTATTGGGAAATGTTATGACCCTTTAGGTCTCATAGCTCCTATTATAGTTGTAGCAAAAATATTTATGCAGGTTCTGTGGTCTCTGCCCTTGGGCTGGGATACAGCTTTACCGGATGCTCAACTTGAAGCATGGAACAAATTTCTTGCCAATTTAAAATTAATGGGTAAAGTTACATTACCTAGGTTAGTGAATAGCCGTGAATGTCAGTTGGTAGAGTTAGTAGGTTACGCTGATGCGTCTTTCAAAGCTTTCGGTTGTTGCATTTATGTAAGAGCTTTCAAATCAGACGGAGGTGTAGAGTCGAGGTTGCTTTGTGCCAAATCAAAGGTGGCACCATTGGCTAAAAGCCTTACAATCCCACAACTGGAGCTTAATAGCGCTCTACTATTGGCTCAGCTAACATCTAGAGTTAGCGAAAAGCTCAAAGATAGATTTCCGCATAACACATATCTCTACAGTGATTCACAAATAGTGCTGTGCTGGCTTAAGTCTCAAAAAACAAAAGTTAATACTTACGTTAATAATAGAGTCAAGAAAATACTTGAGCTCACAAACCAAGACCAGTGGTCTTATGTAAAGTCTTGTGATAACCCTGCCGATTTAATTTCACGTGGCGTAGAGCCCCAAATCTTGCAAGCAAAACAAAGATGGTGGTACGGGCCTGAATATTTGTCACACAGGGATTATATACATCCTGTATTTGATAACAAGGCTCTTAGTCATGTCTTACATGATAAAGATTTTAATGTTGATGTTGACGAGGGTGTACCTTGCAACGTCAGTCAGCGGGACGATTCCTTTGTACATCTTTTTGAAAAATATTCAAGTCTCCATAAACTTCAAAATGTTGTAGCATACATTTATCGCTTTTATAAAAGCGCTTCGAAATCAGATGATAGAGCTGACTCTACTTTACTGACCCCTAAGGAGCTACAGCATGCCATGCTCGTCATAGTTAAAAATGTGCAAAAGAGGCATTTCTCTAACGAAATAGAATCATTGCTTTCAGGAAAGTCACTGAAATCAGGCATAGCTGATTTACATCCTTTCGTAGGCCATTTTGGTGTGCTTCGCGTAGGCGGCAGGCTGCAAAATGCTGACATTTCGCAGGCTAGAAAGCATCCTCCTATTCTCCCAAAAGGGTCATTTTTCACTTCGTTGCTGATTAAAAGAGAGCATTTGCGTCTTTTGCATTTAGGTGCCAGATCTGTTCTAAGTTCCTTAGCTCAAAAATATTGGATAATTAATGGGATTAGGGAAGTAAAAAAGGTAGTGAATAAATGTGTCACGTGCTCGCGTCTGAAGGCTGAAGCTGCAAAGCAGCTGATGGGCTCGCTACCTGCAGAGAGAAATACAGCTAGTAGAGCTTTTCACTATGTAGGGGTTGATTTTTGTGGTCCATTCAGCACGAAGATCGCTAGAATACGTAAGCCTCTTGTAACTAAAAGCTATATTGCTCTTTTTGTATGTTTCGCCACGAAAGCGATACATGTAGAGTTAGTTTCGAACCTTACCACTGAAGCCTTCCTAGCATGTCTTGATCGCTTCATATCTAGACGTGGCATGCCCACTGTCATTTATTGTGACAATGCTAAAACTTTTAAAGGTGCTGCAAACCAGCTAAAAGAATTGTATGACTTACAAAGTTCAAATGAACATAGAGATTCTGTACACCAATATTGTAATAAAAATATATTTCATTTAAGTTTATACCAAGCTACGCGCCTCATTTCGGAGGTCTCTGGGAAGCTGGGGTTAAGAGTGTCAAATTCCATTTAAAACGAGTGGTTGGCAACCATTGCTTGACCTTTGAAGAATTATATTCCGCGGCAGTTCAATTTGAAGGGATTTTGAATTCGAGACCCTTGCTGACCCTGGACCCGAATGAGGGCAAATATTTGTCACCAGGTCATTTTCTTATTGGCACGGCAATAACAAGTTACCCTGATGTTGATTTAACGGACATACCCGTTAATCGCTTAAGAAAGTTTTGGGACATTGTGACCAGACTAAAACAGGATTTCTGGAAAACGTGGTCTAGAGACTACCTTACTCAGTTACAAAGTCGTCCCAAGTGGAAACATGACGTACCAAACTTAAAAATTGGTGACTTCGTTCTTGTAAAAAATTTAAACACTGCTCCACTGCGTTGGCCTATGGCCCGTATAGTTAAGATATTTCCTGGAAAAGATGATAGAGTAAGAGTGGCCGAGGTGAAAATAGGGGATAAATTGTATGTCAGACCTATTACCAAACTGTGTCCTTTACCTCTTGACTAAATTAATTAATTATTTTGTTAAATCAAGTATTAACTCATGATCTCTACCTAATGTAAATTTAGCTCATCTCGCCCGGCCCAATTATGTTCAAGACAAGTCTGAACATAGCTTTATAATAATATTTTGTAATTAAAAATGTTAGTTTTAAATAATATTTGTTGCTTGCAACACTTTAGAACGAGTTGGTCTATGGTCTTCCGCCAGATCGCTCTCTGCTTTCTGTGCTATAACGGATTGTACGTGCATTTGTAATTTAGCTTCAATAAAGTTAATTTTGATAATTTACTAATCGCAGTTTGATTCATACAGTATATGTACTTGTTTTTTTAATTGTTAATAGGTACGAGTATTATTATTTGTAACATTGTTGGTAAAATATTCGTCTAAGTCATAAAATTGTGATTTTAATAACCATTTTTTTAATTTAATTTTAAAATTATGGACGGTAGGTGCATCCTTGATAATCTTTGGTAGGTGGTTATATATGCTCGGGCCGAGTACATGAACTGATCGTTTGCCTTTTGCTAAACTATGGAACACAGATGCAAGAGAGCCTACATTCTTATTACTACGCAAGTGGTGATTTGGGTTTGCCTGTTTCACTGTAAATCTATTGAGGTTAGTGTGGGTAAAGAGCGCTACTTGTTGGATGAATATACACGGCAGGGTTAAAATGTCATATTGGTGGAAGTACTGCCGAGCGTCGACGTCATCAGGAACGCACGCTATTGCGCGGACGGCCCGTCTTTGTAACGCGAACACGCGATGCCATTCCGCGGCTCTGCCCCAGATCTCGGTGCCATATGTGATAGGCGCTTGCACAGTGGCGAAGTAGCAGGTCCTGACGACATCTGTGGTTGCAGTGCTGGCGAGGCGCTTCAACGCATAGCACGCGCTGCCCAGTCTCGCGCATAGCTGGTCAATGTGCACGTCTAACCGCAGCCCGCTATCTATGGTGAAACCCAAAAGTATTGTTTCCGTCACCTGCTGAACTACGTCGTCACCGGCGCACACTGTCAGTGACTGGGACGCGTGGCCATTCAGCTTGAAATTCATCCAGCAAGTTTTACTTTTGTTTAGGGATAAACCGTTAGCATTAAACAACTGGCTCAGTTGGTAAATGGTACTATTGATGTTCGGTTCCAATTGCTGATGCGATGTTCCGGTGACGACAGTCGTTACGTCGTCAGCATACATATATATACTGCAACCTTTTATGGCTTGAGGGAGGTCGTTGAGAAGAATACTAAATAGTGTATTAGATAGGCATGAACCTTGCGGTACACCAAGAAGGCACTTCATTTCCTCGGACCTAACACGACCACTGTCACCTACCACTATTTGGCATCTGTCTGACATAAAAGACATCAGCAATGAAAGTGCCGGCCCACGAACTCCATAGTGTTCTAGTTTGCGCGCGATAAGGCGGTGGTTAGCAGTATCGAACGCGCGCGTGAGGTCGCAGCACACCACTTACTAATATAGTAAGTTTAAACTATACTGTGTAAATAACTCAAGAATAAATATGACCCTATCTATTATAATTAGCCATTAGTTGGGCATTTTCGAAAACCATTGTTTTATTCGTATGATGAGACATTTCTGATTATTCCTACTCAGAATCGTGAGTACCTACTGGTGTTTCTACTGGGACACAAAATTTGATCAAATATTCTCGAATCCACTAATTACCATGATGATGCTCTTACCATGAACTCTGATAATTATGGCAGTAGCTTAATACAAAATCAAAAATATTAGGTATACATTGTTACACTTCTAGTGTCATAGTAGAAGAACATTTTTACTAACGATTCTTAACATGAAACCAGTATCTACCGTGTGTGGCCTATAACACGAGAAAACAATTTCAATTCAAACAGTTTCCGCGTCGCCGCTCAATCCGTCCGCACAAATTCCCTGAAAACGCCGCGCTGAAGTCGTGGCATCTCCCCATCATCGCGCGATACGTTTGTTTCGGTCGCGAGTGTCGCGACCCGCGCTGTGCGCAGCCACCGCCGGTTGCTCGTAAAATTCGAGCACTTGCAGCTCCAACCCAACTCAACCCAACTCAACTCATGCTATAACGACATTGACATTTGCTATTCGAACAGATTTTCATGCAACATTGGTCTCATGTTGGCGTTGAGATGAGTTGGGTTGAGCTGGGTTGGAGCTGTGACTGTCCAGTGTGTGTGTTTATTTTTCGAATCGCGGCCTTGGTCGCGCAACCGCGAATGTCGTAGCATTCTATGCGCGCCGCGGGCTTTTATTTTTTCACATTTTCTCCGCCACCTGTCGCGTTAAGTGGTGGGGCCTTAAGTGTTTTGTAAAAATTGTAAACCAAGTTTCGTACGAAACACTAGAAAATGTCACCGCAGATAGATAAAACATTGCCCTCGTTTCATTAAACCCCACTCGTGTTTTAAGGCCCCTCATTCTGTATCAGTTGCATAAACTACAATAAGCTCATTCGGCCATGAGAACTAGTTAAATAAAAACTTCAACTTTTTTACTTACGGGATCGATCTTACTAAAGCCTGCAGAGTTGTTCAATGTCCACTCGAAAGTAGCGGGGGCAGGGTATGCGTCAACCTCACATACGACGCTCGATGACTCTTGAAGGGCCGCTCCGATCATCTTTATTTTTCTCTTGCGACACAAAGGTCTGTCTGAGGAGCAAATTAATAAAAAATGTACAGAAAGTTTTGTGGATCTTTAAATTCCAATCGCCAGATTCCAGTTGACAGATCGCTTTTATTAAAGCAGAATTTGAACTATATTTTATTAGATTCGATACTTTAGACTCTTTAGAGTAACTATGAATGTTTTCGTTTATAATACATACCTAGGTATACATATGATTTGTTATAAATACTTGTAAACTTGATATGACATGAAGCTGCTGTAGGTACTGTATAATGTTTTAAACCATTAAAGGTTGCAATGGCATTGAGTTGTGAATTATGCTGATTATAGAGATTATTTCATTCAAACGTGATTCTTTATTTCCAACCATAATATGGGAATTCACAAAAGTCATTCGTGTTGCTTTTTAACGTATTTATGTACTGAAAGCTACGATTAAAAAGATATGAATGGAGTTCTCAGGACAAACATGGCTCTCAAAGACAGCCCCGATATTTCCCGATCTCTACTCCCTTCCCCGGCTTTGAATACTGAATACACACTTCTCCAATCACAGTTTTCATTCGCTAAAATCTTGATTTTTACTGGCATGGCGTTTGCCGTATACATCTTGATGTATACGGCAAACGCCATGCCAGTTAAATTATCGTTAAATTAAAATAAATGACTTGCTGTCCATAGCATTTAAGCCCCAGTGCCGATGCCATATGAGCACCCACAAAAATGTGGTATCATATTTCAGATCTAGACGTTTTCCGTGCTTATTACCCTTCACAGGCTGTAAGTTACATGAGCTTGATTTTGGACTCAAAATATTTAACCGTGATAAAACTTCCATCTAAAATCTCACATAATTTTACTGATTCTACCAAATCCATTTACTATTAGAGATTTGCTCGTAGCTCAGAAAATCCTTCATTAAATTTAATTTCAAAATCAGACTATTAAATCGCTACCTCCTACGTATACTGAGCCAACTGACATTTTTTCGATTTTCGTTTTTTTGCATATTTAGAATCAAAATACTTATATCTATATGCAATAAAAATTTCGTAGCGAAATTACTGCTAGTTTTCAAAATAAAGTGACGTATACTGACCCAACTAACACTGTTTTTTAAATTAGAACATCGTATACTGAGCTAAGTCACTTGTACCGCTATACGTGGGACACCTATCGAGGAAGGGTGGCGCGGGCGCAGCGCAAGTGGCAGTTGGCTCAGTATGCTCGCTCGTCGTCGTTGCGGGTGGACGCTGTCCCACTATACGCGAGAAATAGTCGATACGGCATACGTCTTTTCTACCTACTACGTACGTATAAAATTAGGCTCTGTTGGTTATGATTTAGTTATCGCACGGTAATATAAGCGTGTTTTATTACAAAAGAAAACTTAATTTGCACAATTTCACAGCATTTGATTTGGGAACACTAGAGGGCTACTGTTCTGTTGGCATGATCATTTGATTTGATTAGCTATTTAGCTAAAAAAAGGTCTAATGAAGTTGCTAGCGATGTATTACACTTAATTAAATTAAAGCTTCAACACGATGTAAAAGAGTTCAGGTTTTGGTCTGATAACTGTGAGGGACAAAATAGGAACCGGATCGTATTTCTCATGTACGCTTGCTGGAAATATAACATAATAATTACACATCGTTTTCTGCATGTTTTCTGGTTGTCAATGGAAAGAAAGACAAAAAATATAAACATTTATACACCTGAACAATGGTACATGGCTATGCGTATGGCAAAAACTGATAAACCCTATGAAGTGCAAGAAATTTGCCAGAATCGGTGTTTGATTTTAAAGCATGCCTACCTCTTTTTAATAATTGGAAAACTGGCACTAACGGACAAGCTGTCATGTGGAGTAAATGGTGTGAAGTACATGTTTCACCTGAGGAGCTTTTCACAATAAAATACACTTTTGAAGTACATATCACTATCAGTCAATTGAATGTTCTGCAAATAAAAATACTAGGAGCCGACAAAATGAGTTAACGGAAGGCTTGAATAGCATTCAATTGGCCTATAACAGCCCAATACCTATCGACAAAGATAAAGGTTAAGATCTTAATTATTTATGTCAAAGTAGTATAATTCCAGCTCAATACCACGACTTTTTCAAAACTTTAATTACCATATAATAACATCCTGTTGGCTGATTTTCATGTGCCATCAGTAAGTAATTATTAATACTTGCCTAATTAAAATAAGTAATATTATTTCTTAGAAGTTAACTATTTTGTTAGCACATTTGTTTTTGGGGTTCTAGGATGTTTGTCCGAATTAAGTTTTTTATGTTAAAACTAAATTGATTTGTGTTGTGTTCTTTATGCCAATGACTAGAAGCTATTATAGTCAATGAAGGCGATTAATGATTGATCTCGTGCAAGTGCCATCGTTTTAAAAAAATATATATTTTAACCTAAAATAAGTAGGTGTTTAAGAAGAACCTGATGTTTCAGAAGTTATATTTAAATGTTTGTGTCAGAGAGAGTTAATACATTATTTTAATTTTGTATTAGTAAAAACTGATCTGCGTTGTTATATTTATAACGTGCTTAACTTAGACTTAATCATTTTGATTTTTATTGTTAAAGTTAAAAGAAAGTGCTTTTTGTGATTTCGTAGAATCCCAGTCTTCATTCCCATTACTTCGTTCTCGAAGTAATGTGAATGAAGACTGTGAGATAATTAATCCATAATTAATATTAAAACAGTATTATGTTGATAATAACACTTTGTGGCAACGACAAAAACATCATTCCCTAAATGCGGGCTGTGATTAATTAATTGTTATAATAAACACAATTTTAGTGTAAATTTGTTTTTTTTTTATTACAAACATAACTTGCTTAAATATCCTAAATATAATAAACTTCTAAACTTCCTATAATGGACATAACAAACAAAATAATCTTAACAGTATACTGGTACATAATGCATTCATTCAGGCGTATACTGGTACAAGTGATAAATCAGACGAAAAATAACCGATATAATCTATCTGAGCACGAGCTTTGAGTTTGTTTAGTTATCTAATGGTACATGACACATAATAGACATCTAGTTTAATAAAATTATGTCCATATTCATCTAATCATAATTTACTACGTATACTGGATCAAGTAGTAGTTGGCTCAGTTTATCAAAGACCTAGTACTCGTAAATTTCACGTATACTGGACTAACTACCGTTTTTTCAAAAACTATTATTTATTTCGAAAAAGTAAATATGTAGATTTAAGCAAAGTATATTTATTATACATATTTGAAATTTTCATGAAATTATTTCAACGTATGAGTTAGTTATGGAACTTTGTACCTTTGAACAGCCCTCCTGTAAAATCGTGGTTTTGCACTTGGCTCAGTATACGAGGTATCGAAATGTTGGCTAAAGAGCTATTAATAAAGCCAAAGCTTTTTTTTTATTTATTTAGAAAACAAACAGCCATATACAAAAACAGTCATTACGAAAATAGACACAAATTAGGCCTAAAGTTTCCTATATTACTACGTAAACATTTAGAAAATTGTACGACTAATGTTACATATTTAATTGTGTAAGTACCACACGCCAATAAAATATCAAAACATAAAAACATAAAAAAAAGAACTGCTACTAACAATATAACATAATCGCTTACTTCTTATTGTCAAAACAAAATTTCCCGAACCTTATTCTATTGCTACCGACGCTATTATGAGCGAAAATATCTATTTGATTAAATGAAACATTATACATACTACAAGTGCGCCTAAAGAAATAATTTTTTGCATACTTTGATCCCCAAGATGAGATAGAAAAGGTAGGCTTAGAACGTGAGTGGAAACGAGAAATTTTGAACGAAATATTTTCTAATAAAACGTTAGAATCTATATGATTTCTAATAATTTTAAATAAAAACAAAACATCCAGATAGACTCTTCGATTTTCTAATGGAGGAAGACTAAGTTTAGCTGCCGACGCGAGATAATCCTGGTTATGGACACCGGTTCTGTATCCAAGGACTTACAAAGTATTTCCTGAATCCTTTCAAGTCCAGACTTATGAATACCATAGTGTGGGCTCCAAACAACAATGCCGAACTCCAATATGCTCCGGACGAAAGAGTAATACAACTCTTTTAATGTTAATATATTTTTGAAAGGTTTGCTTAAGCGCAG
This sequence comes from Pammene aurita, assembly GCA_947086415.1. Lineage (NCBI taxonomy): Eukaryota > Metazoa > Arthropoda > Insecta > Lepidoptera > Tortricidae > Pammene > Pammene aurita. The sequence continues at coordinate 36,665,915 of OX352292.1, read as the reverse complement.
AACCATACCTATTTTTTTATATGCTCTTGCCACAATATTATCTACATGTTCATTAAAGGAAAGCTTACTGTCCAGAGTAATACCTAAATCTCTTTTTGTTTAAGTAAAAGTTGTTGTTTTTATAATAATATTATTTATGAAATATTTTTGTATAGCCCTTCTAACAAAGGAAAATTTAGAGGGTATAATCCATGTATAGCCGTATTTTGATATAGTCGTAGGTAAAGGTGTCTTCAACAACATACTAGATAAAAGTACTGGTGGGTGGTAGTCAAGCAGACGGAGGGGGTGGGGCGGGGCGTGTAAAGGTTCGTTTTTTTTCAGTTTTTGGTAAATAACTCACAAACAGAACATACAAGAAAATGTTCGTCTATTTAAATCATCCAATATAACTACACAGTTAAAATAAGACTACATATGACAGTTTGGCGGAAAATTATGTACATCATGTACATAATTTATTCACCGGTATAACCGGTTACCGGTGAGTGTAACCGTTATATTTTATAGTGATAATATGTCTCACAAAAGTTTAAATTATGTACATCTATAAAACTCAGAGAAATGGGATGACAAAGAATGCTTGTCAACGATCAAAAGTGTGGCAAAAAAATAAAATCCATGTATGTGTCTAAATTGTCTATGTGAGCGTAAAATAGTGATGCCAAATACAACAGGTTAATTATATATCGGTATTTGACTTTCTTATCGATACGTTCTAAAGGCCTCTACAGACGTAAGCGACTAGTCAAAGTAGTCAACTGTGACGTCAATTGACATCCCCACTACCAACTTGACGTTTCATTTCACGCACATTTTCGACTAATATTATTACATTACCTAATAGATAATAACTAATATGTTTGTTCTAAGCAAATTATATTCTTTAGTATAAAAAAATGTAAATATTAAAATTATTTATTATTAAATTAAAAATATTAAATAAATAAAATTATTTCCTAAAATAATTTCAAATATTTCATAAAACGGAAAACGGAATTTCAAGTCGCCAGTCGAATGCGCATTCGATTGATCGCACGACCATTTTTACAGCTGACCTCTCATTCCTACTATATTTCTATCTCGTTCTAATCGTTTGACTAGTCGCTTGTAGGCGCGGCACACACTTGAGCGGAATCCAGCCCAGCTATCATTAAAAAAAATCAACCGTAGCATAAAAGTCGGAAATTTCTTTACGGGAGCTGAATTTTTGTATGGAGCCCATGTACAATATTCAGCCCGATTTCCGTTTTCGGCTGCTGTTTGACTATGGTAGCGAATTCCACTAAATGTGTTTAGCGCCATATTTGAATGAAATAATACAAGTACTGCAAGGTAAAAAAATCTTTAATAATAAAAAAAACCCGTTTAAACCTGGATATAATAAGAACCTAATTTAATCTACTTACGTAATGACGTAATGTGAATATAAGATTAATTTATTCATAGGATTTTTTTGAAGCAATAATTATAATTTTCATATTGAACAGTTATCGATATAAGTCCCTAAAACGTTTTATCAATCCCTAGCGTCAAATAAATGTTTCGGTTTTTACACAAAATAATCATGAATATTAACTATTATGATAAAATATTGGCACACAGTATAAGAAACACTAATAATTAATTGTATCTAGTAAATACTTACACGATTTATTTTGCTTTATTGATAAAATATGGTTTCAAAGACATCGATCGGAATATCATGTAAACCTGTAAAATGAGTAATTACTTGGGTCTTTCCTATGAGTAATAGTCCAATCTGGAACACAACACGACACCATGTTTCTCCTTTTTCATCCCAAGTTATTTTATTCACGATTGTTTTATATTTTCCACGCTAAAATATGAGCTGTCACGACGTGGGTACGTAAGCTAACTACCCAAATTCAAAAGCTGTCACTCCTTCAAAATGATCGTGTGTCTCTTTTGCACTCGTGGAATGTTCATATACGTGTTGGTTTCTCTTTTGTACACTTCGTTTATCTTTTAGCGGCAAGCGCCATTTTATATCTATGATAAAACTCAGAGAAATGCAAGCGCCATTTTATATCTATGATAAAACTTTGTACAAAAACTATTGGTAAAAAAACGAAGTATACGAAGAATACCCGATCCCATTAGTCCAGGAAAAATCTTAACAACGCGAAGTAGACAACGAACTGTACATTCGTAGAGTGCCATCTTATAGCAAATTGTGGCATACATTTTTGCTAGCTAACCTTAGTACGAAAGTTGGTATTTCAAGGATAATTATATAACACGTAAAACGACTTTCAATATATATTTTTTATTTGAAAAAAAAGACGTTTAGAATTTGTAGGCCGTTTTGTTTTGTTTTTATTTATTTATCAATTACCCCCAAATGCCTCCTGCCTGTTTAAAATTTATAGATTGGCGTTACATGCCTGCCTTTGGGTCGCTGACTTACATATGTGAACAAAATTTCAGCTTAATTGGTCCAGTAGTTTCTGAGAAAATTGGCTTTATGACAGACAGACAGGCAGAGTCGCTCCATAAGGGTTCCTTTTTATATCATTTTGATACGGATCCCTAAAAAATCAACCGTGCCTACTTTGATGTAAGGCAACACCCCTTAACAACTACCATTTCCATGAGCTACTAGCCCCCGTCCGCCAACCGTCCGATAAGGAACGTCGTTCCGATTATATTTTAATTATACCGTAATAGGTAGGTACACATTACAAGATTTTTTTAATCACCTTTTTCAACAGCTGTGACGTTTAAACTAGTATGTAAGTAAGAATCCAATGCGATTTAATGGCAAATTTGATAGGCTCGTTTAAAAAAGAGAAAGTTTATTTTTCACGATAAATTATTTCCCGCCCAAAATCACCCTTATCCGGTCTAACCAGAGCATGGCATACGTTACTTCACATAATATATGTACCCTACTTTGCTTTGACATATGTATATTAGGTTACGGTTTGTGATTCAGGGATCGCTTTATTTGTGCCAATCGATATGCCAATTAATGTTTATTTTCGTATTCTTCATAACCTTCAACAATTGTGTAAAGCTGTAAAAATACAGCATATCGATTGGCATAAATAAGGCAATTTCCCTTATAAGGCAGAGTGATAACTTACAAATGACTTGCATTTGGAGTACCGGCGACTTATTGTCGCCTTCCACGTTGGATGCGGTGCAGGTGTACTTGCCGGCCTGGTGTCGGGACACGTTACGAAACGCTAGATTCGAGTTGTGCACTATGACTCCGCTAGCTGCGTTGTGTTTTATTACCGTTCCCTGTAAATAAAATTTGATTAGAAGCTTCAAGAACCATGTAAAGATATGTGATATCATGTTTATATTAAATGGGAACGCAGCAAAAAAAAAATCAATAGGTAATTAGCATAAGTGTGGTGGGCAGTTCAATTTTATAATGTAAACCCCAAACTTTTTCATATGCATTAATAATTGGCCTGACTGTAGCTGACCCGATCTCTGTGCACGACAATGACCAGTGAAACTTGTGTCGAAACATCAGAATTCAAGTGAAATAACTTTTGTTTACGACAGGACAGACTCCTCTACTTTACTTTAATTAATAACGAAACATTGCGATTTTATTATGAACTATTTTATTTTATAGAACTCATTAGAAAAAAACCGGCCAAGTGCGAGTCGGACTGGCGCACCTAGGGTTCCGTAAAAACCCGTGGGTATATAGGGGTAGTAACTTTAAAATTATTAAAAAGATTTTTTTTATATGATGTTACAAAAAAATTACGGTTTTCGCAATTTTTCCTTTATCTGTGCTATAAGACGTTGCTTCGTGCCAAATTTCAAGTTTCTGAGTTCACGGGAAGTACCCCGTAGGTTTTACGAGTGCCGAAAAACTCTAAAATTTGTAGCATAAACGACTGTATCTTTTGATTGCGTTGGCTTTTAAGTTTGATTATTTCACAGCTCCAAGGGACAATAGACCTGAGTATTAGAAATAAATTTCAGCTTGATATCTCCACGCGTTCCTGAGAAAAATGGTCTTGACAGACAGGCAGACAGACAGACAGACAGACAGACGGACAACAAAGTGATCCTATAAGGGTTCAATGTTTTCCTTTCGAGGTACGGAACCCTAAAAATGAAAAAAAATGATTTGATTGATTTGTTTTTACGATGACACAAACATCGCGCACTAAAAAAGTGGGAGCAGTTTACTCAGTGAATTAAAAAAAATTGGTACTCAGGGTAATGTTTTGTAGTATATGTTAGCCATATTATACAGGCTGGAAAGATAAGTCGGGCCCTGGAGGAAAACTACCTTAAAACGTTGAGATAGCTCAATTCACTGAAAGGAAACATTCTTTAATTTCTTTAAAGGGACATAACTGCATTTACAAATTTTTGGAAAAGAGTACTGTTTTCAAAAAAAGTATTTATTTTGTAATTTTTGCCATAAATAATTTTTATGACAATTGATGCCAATCGATCCTGTTTCCAACGAGGATAAAAACTTCTAAATACCAACCAAGTTTAGGGCACAAGAGAACCCATAAATAATAATAATAATACTTTTCATACAATTAGTATGGAAAAAAGTGAAAATTAAGAAAAAAACTGTGAATGCAGTTTTAGTTTTTAGGAAAAATAAAAGAATGTTTCCTTTGAGCGAATTGAGCTATCTCAAGGTTTTAAGGTAGTTTCCCTCCAGGGCCCGACTTATCTTTCCACCCTTTATAAATAGGTAGTTTCCTACTACCCTAAGGTTGTCTGGTTGACATCGCTTTTTAGCGATAAGACCGCCTGTTGTTACCTAGTTTTTATCACTGCATCGCTGTGTATTTTCCTATTTTCTCATGTGGTGCACAGTAAATACTATTTATTATTATTATAAATACAAAATAAATGTATGTTGTATCTTAGGATACATGCTTAACTCAACGTCAAGCATGCGGACGGACGTTAATAGGCATACGTACGTAAGAGTACCTAACCTTCAAAGCCGTAATTACCCTTATAAGCACTTTGCCGTAGGTAATGTCACGCTATTAAAATCCTCCTACCGTATGTCACAGCTTTTGATACGGTTCAATTGAGCCTGGGGTTTACTTGGCAACCTAAACGCATGAATTTGGCCTAGATACAAGTTATGACGAAAGCAACTGTCGTATGAGCTTCAAACCCAGATTGGAAACTAGGCGTTATTGGGATTAGGTCCGGTTTCCTTAAGATGTTTTTCTTTACCCAAAAGCGACTGGTAAATTTAAACTGACATTTCGTACATAAGGTCCAAAAAACTCAGTGGTACGAGTCGGGGTTTGAATCCTCCGAATTTCCTCCTCCTCCTGATTCGAAATTCCGTATTTGAAACCACCGTATTTGAAAGTTGGACGTCCGACCGCCAGGCTACTAGCGCCTAATAACCTTATTAACATTGTTTGTTCAGTAAAAAAGCTAACATAATTTTACTTTCTCTTATTTCACATTTTTCTAACCCTGGGCCGTATTCTAACTTTAAAAAACGTATAAACACGATCCAACTTCAATACAACGCCAATGCATTAACAACGCAATACAGCTACGGCATAAAAAAAAAAAATCTGTTTATTTCATTAACAGTTAGATACATTCATACAAAACTTAACTACTAATCTTAAATAAACAAACATCTGAATCAGAAATATCAGAATTTGCTTGAGAAATATTCCAACGAAACTCCAATAGAACCTCAATATTGGTTGATTGTTTGTTGTGTGTTGGAGACGTTGGAGTTATGTTTGAGATAGGTTGTGTTGTTATTGTATTGTTAATGTATTTTAAAATTAGAATCCGGCACCCTGTGATACTGCGATACTGATACCCCAGTTGCGATACTGAAGTCGAGCTTATATAACATTTTTTTGCTCCACTAATCAAAGCAGAAAAGTTCACGTCAGACAAGTTATATACATGCTGCTTTACAAATACAATGTACCGAATAGTTAAAAAAGGCCACTTCAAAATGTCACATGCAAGCAAACCGCCCTCGGCAAACACTACATTGTAGCTAACAAGTCACGTGCTTGTTTTATGCAGCCAAAATAACAGCCAAGAAAATGCACTCACGTTGTGTTCCCACACCACTTTATAAGCCGGCGGATTTGCGTCGACCTCGCACCCGAAGTAGACATCGTCCCCCTCCTCGATGTCGTTTGGGTTCATCGTGGCACCGAGACGTATAGCCGCCACAGGCACATCTGCAGATACAGCGATTGTGAACTCAGTTGCTTCGAGAATATTACTTAATTTCAAGTGTTGCTTATTGTCGCGAGCGTTTTAGTAACACTGTTTGAGATATGAAGTACTGGTGGGAATTGCGAGCATAATGTATTAAATTGAACACAATAACTATGAAATTAAGGTTAAGATCTACTTTACTATATAACTAATATAGAAAGTTTAAAGTAAAAGTTGATTTGACACAGTTTGTTACTGAAACTTAAATTTTCAATAAGGTACATTAATAAGTTACAAAAGCAATATTATAGACATAATAGATGTCATATACAAAAAAAGCCACCAGGCTGGTGCCCAGGGCAGCGCTGCTGCTAGAATTTTTTTTTTCAATTATACATATAAAATGTATCTACTACTTACCAAAATGTAAAAGTAATACTTACAGTAAATATTCAGTGGCAGCTGGCTTTCAATAGCAGAGTAGTTAAACATTGGATGTTCTGCGCGGCATGTTAGAACTTGCCCGTTATGTTCTTTCAAAGGCATCCAACGAAGCAACGACTGTGTTTCGGTGACATCTTCGGTTTCCTGGAAATAATGAATAATTTGGTTCATAGTTTTAAAGGGTTATTTTAATCAATTATTAGGCAATTAGTCAAAACAATGATTCTCCTGGTTTAAACAATAGGTAATTGAAAACATAAAATATGTTCAAGGTGCCACGAGTTTACCGAAAAATAACGTATAGCACTCAATTAGCCGGTTGGACCATGACTGCTGGTATTCTTGTTATAAAATATTCTTTTTAAATTATTTTAACATTAAAAAAGTATTTGGTGAATTCCACCGATAGCAGATGTATGTACAAAGATAGTTATTAATTTTAATTAGTGCATTTAAACGTTACTTCACGACTTTTTTTATATCTAGCGAAAATACTTAACTCATGTTCTCAATCACATTGGTTCCTAATACATATTTTTTACAAACCATATTACTATTTATTAAAACGAAAAAAATGCCTTTTGTGATCGATCTACAAATAACTAATGGGTTTGTATCGCTCCTTTACTGGTGCTTTAATACTATCTGCCAAATTTCATGCTTTTGGTCAATGTTGCGTACGTTTACGTTTTTTATTTGAGTAGGTATTTGTATGTAAAATGCGACATTTAATACGTATCTCTTGAATGCGTTTTAATGTTTATTTTATCACAGCTTAAGTAAAGAGCAGAGTTTGTTATTAAGTTTACCTCGAAATCTTCAGGCGTTATAAAAAAATAGGCTCGTCAAACGAGCAGACGTAAAATGGTGATCCGCTAATCCTTTTTATTAATAATTTCGCTTACATTAATTCTCGTTTCTTTCGAAAGTTCAAAGATATGTCATAATCTAAATTTTGTGTGTCATAGACCTTGTGTATTGCGCATGTAAAATGCAGGTTGATTCAGTTAAAAATTAGGAGCAATTGTTTCGTACCAGTATTAAATAAATAAATAAATATTATGGGAAAATCTTACACAAATCAAACTTATCCCACAATAAGCTCAATAAGGCTTGTGTTGTGGGTACTAGGCGACGATATATATAAAACATATATATCTAAATGATATACAAATGTACTTAGAAACTTAAATACATAGAAAAAATCCATTACTCAGGAACAATCTATACATATAATAAAGCTGAAGAGCGGCGAAAGTCTGTACATGGAAGATAATCGAAAAAAAGTTGGCTGGGGATACTTAGAATCGATAACAGAACACGTTCCAACAATTTTTAGAATTTTTGTCTGTTTATCTGTTTGTCTGTATGTCTGTTTATCTGTTTGCCTGTTTATCTGTTTGTCTGTTTATTTGACCGCGCATCACGTGAAAACGGCTGAACGGATTTTAATGAAATTTTGTACAGAGATAGTTTGAGTCCCGGGAAAGGATAATGGATAGTTTTCATCCCGAAAATCAACTCTGGAGGGGGTGAAAAGGGGGTTGAAAGTTTGTATGGAGAATTTATAATAGAAATTAGTATCTATACATATAATAAAGCTGAAGAGGGTCGAAAGTCTGTACATGTAAGATATCGAAAAAAAGTTGGCTGGGGATACTTAGAATCGATAACAGAACACGTTCCAACAATTTTTAGAATTTTTGTCTGTTTATCTGTTTGTCTGTTTATCTGTTTGTCTGTTTATCTGTTTGTCTATTTATCTGTTTGTCTGTTTATTTGACCGCGCATCACGTGAAAACGGCTGAACGGATTTTAATTAAATTTTGTATAGAGATAGTTTGAGTCCCGGGAAAGGATAATGGATAGTTTTCATCCCGAAAATCAACTCTGGAGGGGGTGAAAAGGGGGTTGTAAGTTTGTATGGAGAATTTATAATAGAAAGTAGTATGGAGATAATTTGAGTCCCGAGAAACGACAAAATAGTTTTCATCCCGAAAATGTTTATTTTCCGAAGGGTTTCCTTGTGGGGGTGAAAAGGGGGTTGGAAGTTGGTAGGAGGATTTTTTACCGCTGAACTGATGAAGATGAAATTTGGTATAGAGATACTATAGGTCTCAAGAAAGGACAAAGGATAGTTTTTACCCCGAAAATCAACTCTAAAGGGGTGAAAAGGGAGTTTGAAATTTGTATAGGGAATTATTAACCGCAGAAGCGATTTAGATAAAATTTGGTATGGAGATAATTTGAGCTTTGGAAAAGGAAATAAAATATTTTTATCTCAGAAATTATCCCTTAAGCGGATGCAAAAGGGTTGGAAGTTTACCCATGTAAATTTCCACCCCTTTTGCTTCCCCATGGAAGACACAACCAATAACCACTGTACGTATTTAAATGAAATTTGGTATTGAAATAGTTTGTAAGTTTTTGGTCAAGGTGTTCATATTTATAACAAGTTACCCGTCGATGCTTTAAATTTACCTTTACCCGCTCTTGAGAAATATTTGAAAATTTCATTAATGTGAAAGGGTTATTGCAGGTTCGAGGACTATATATGACGGACAAAGATGCTGGGCCCAAACCAGAAACTACTACAAAATCATCTAACATTTATAGGACACCGTTTAGGTAGGAAAACATATCAAACGTTTTGTGAAGCAGTCAGATTAGGATTTATTTTTCTTTATAATTAAACATTATGTGTCTCTCAAGCTGTTTTGATATGTTTTTTTGAAGAACCACGCATTATTTTGTTTCTTTAAGATCTAATAATGTATTATGTAATTACTGTTTTGAAAAAAATAAGTACCGTCGAGTTTCTTTTCGGTCATAATACTTCTCGGGCCAGAGGTGTAGGGTTAGTTTTGGAACGAAGTTCCTTATCGGACGGTTCGCGGAAGGGGGGCTAGGCGAAAAAAAGTCACGTGACCGTCACGAAAAAGCGTCACGTCACGAAAACGCGACACCCATACGATCGAGAAACATGTAAAATGGAATGAAATAATAAAAATATAAAATAGAATAAAGTGAAGTGTAGTGAAGTGTAGTGAAAAGTGGAAGTGAGAAGTGACAAAGTGACAAAATGAAAAAAGTGAAAAAATTCGAGAAAGTCCTAAAAGTAAAAAATTACAATGTCGAAAATTTCAAAAAGTAAAAAAATTCAAAAATTTCAAATATTTCATATTTCAAAAATTTCAAAAATTTCAAAAACTGCAAAATTTTACAAATTTCAATAATTTTAATAATTTCAAAAATTTCAAAGATTTCAAAATTTCAAAAATCCAAAAATCTCAAAAAAATTAAATAAAAATAAAAAAAAACAACGAAAAAGTCAAAAATGAAATAACATAACTTCGTTGCAACTGAGTGTTCCACGACACTCACGTATTTTTTTTCTCTGTCGTTCATTAGTGCATTGTAATGTGCTTACATTGAAGAATAAATATCGTGGTCAACACCAATATCATACGAGTAAATCCTCTATTCCGCGTTCGGAAACCGTATGTAATTACCACGATTATCGCAACCAGTAACGGAACATCAGTGTATTATCTGTGACAATGTGGTAAAAACGTGTGAAAATTCATTACCGTAATGAAAATCCGCCCTCCTCCCCGACCGTCGGAGTCAAAAACGCATAGTGAAAGGAAGTGCCGGATAGGAAAATGACGTAAGCGCCGCTAAATATCACTTAATATACGACCTTTTGAACGGATGTTTTGTAACAGGGCGGCAACTACGAAACTTTACACTGAGCATCGCCCGACATGCTCTTAGCCGGTTTTTTCTGCATTGTTATCCCAGAAATCACACCTTAAGGATTACTAATTCCAATTCAAGAAAATCCCCAGTCAGCTACGTATAAACGTAGCCTATAAAAATTCAACGTCGAAAAGGGGGGGTAGCCACTACACTCGATTGAGTTAGAAAGTTAGAAAAAATCATTACTAACCCCTTCAAAAAATAATTTCTGCATTTGTGACCCCCCCCCCCCACCAAATTTCAACCGCGCCTGTTCTTACATTTCAGGCTAAGACTGATTTGACGGGAGGATCGATTTGGATGATATATATATTGGACATGAACGTATAAATACAAAAGTGGTACTGTATCGTCCGATATACACCAACTACTCTATGTCGTTTAAATAATGTCAAAAAAAATTATAAGGACAAAAAAAGTATTGATTTTTGAGTGTAGTTTCATTTAGTTGTAATTATAAAATATTTTATCAGGCCTACTGTCCTCTAGCGTATCCATCTGTCAACTTTACTTCAAGTTCCGCCTCCAGGGTAGCGGGAGAGAAATTAGGGGTGAATTAGCTGCTTACTGACACAAACCGAATTCCACGCAAGCGGAGCCGCGGGCACAGCTAGTTCATGATAAACACAGAAATAAATGCCCAGACCAGGATTTTAAGTATTCGAACCCTACCGACTATCACTACCGACTAGTTAGGCTAGGAGGCTGTTATGTATTAGTAAAAACAACGTTATTTTTAGTTTCTTAATCTGTGATCAATGTTTTTGCATTGGAAACCTGAGCTCTCCTTTAATATACCAATGTTCTTTGGTCATTTTCAAAGTTTTAAAATTTTTATTTATTTTTATCGGGTGGACATTAGTCATAACGAATTAAATTTAAAAATTGGCATCATGTTAAAAAAGGTGTTAGTGTTTCGCCTAACTTAATACGGTGATTATCGATCAATTAATATTAACTATGTGCGGTGTGCGTCTCCAGAATCACCTTATATGCTTGAAATTTGTTTTCTAACTTCCTCGTTAATAGAACACATGCCACACGGATCGATGTATTCCGCCAATCAGTGTCGGACCTCCAGGGAGACATGTTTGTACACTGTCCTCGGCATTTCACAAGATCAATTATACTAAGCTATAAGAACATAGTCCACGCATGTGTAAGCAAATTTCCTCCAGGTAGATCAAAGCAATGACAAGAGATTATGAATCGGGACGGTATGTACGTTGATTTGTTAGTCTGTAGTAATTTCGAAGAGACATCGTCTTAGAAATCAAACGTCTTTAAGATTTCAAAGGGGATGAAAACCTGTTATCTTTAATAAAGTTTTATTCAAATTAATCGAAAATGTAGCTTTGTTATTTATAAGGGATTATTCAGGAGACGTGAGCAGGAACAGCCCTACACACTTAGTTAACGACAATGAATCGGCTGCCAACATGTTTAACTGAAACAATAAATACCTTTCTCTTTTTTTTAATCTTTTTGTTACGTAGTAATTTTATTCTCTGTAATCAAAATCATAGTCACCCTAAAAAAACAAATCAATAAAGATAAACCCTTTTTATCAATTATGACATCACGTTGATTATGAAAAAGATAATTGTCAAATTAATGTTTCCAAAGTAACCAGATATCAATTTGACACATATTACACAGAAAAACAAGACAGTAGTATTTACACGACGGAGTATTCTAATTGTAGAGTGACCATGCGTCTCGTAAATAATTTAATACTTTTAATTTGTTTGCTTAATCTTTTTTTGGGCTTATCACACTAATACTGGTATCACACATACACATAGCTTATCCATGCATCGTTTTGTAACTGTCGCTCCACAGGCTATGTACATATAGATTTAGAATATCCATATAGTGGATACAGTTAAAAAAACTGCCATCTTATTGGCTTATCTACTGCTTTAACAAACGACGCCAACGTCTGCACAGTCAAACTTATTTTAACTGAATCCGTAGTGTAAATCCTGTCCACGCTTCGGAATAAACCTGTACGTATGCCTACTTAGGTACCTGATCTATAGTTTATTGTAAGGCTGTTGAATTTAAATCACGTGTAACTTCAAGTAGCATTAAGGTAAATACGTCTTCACATAAAAGGTAAATGGAGTCCAAAATAAATGTTTGTCTATATTTTTTAGGAAATATTCAATATTTAGGTATTCGTTGCCTAGGCTTGAACCACATATGAGATTACACCCTTGTAACTCAGCCCTAATCGAGTGGATTCCTCGATTAGTAGCGCCATCTGTCGCGCCACTCAGGTACTAATGTCGCCCGGTGCCAGCGCCAGGCTGATTTCTTCTCAGTACGCTTTTGTAACTCAGCCGAGCAACACGTGCTCAATCAAGTTTAAAAAATATCGAAAAGTAAATTGCAAACGCAAATTGTGTAATGATTGCACAGTTTCTTTGGAATTTATTTTGTGCAAATTGCATAAAAATGTAAAAGCAAATTCTATAATGATTGTTGCTACTTCAGACATTGTGAAATTCCGCTCGGAGCCCGTGGCCCAGCGATGAGACGCAGTGACCTCCAATAGGCACCGTAAAACACAATGCGTTGTCCTATAAGACGACATTGTTGCTACTTCAGATATTGTAATATTCCGCTCGGTGCCCGTGGCCCAGCGAAGAGACGCAGTGATCTCCAATAGGCACCGTCAAAATACAATACTTGTCCCATGAGAGGACATGCGTCGTCCCGTGAGACGACAGGCGTCGTCCCGTGAGACGACATGTAATGTCCATGCATCGTTTTGTAACTGTCGCTCCACAGGCTATGTACATATAGATTTAGAATATCCATATAGTGGATACAGTTCAAAAACTGCCATCTTATTGGCTTATCTACTGCTTTAACAAACGACACCAACGTCTGCACAGTCAAACTTATTTTGACATCGTCATGGTCACGATATTGAACGATATTATATTATATGCGATATTATATTATTGATATTATATTATTGATAATATCGATTTATTAAACGTACGTACCTCGTACGTTGGATACGAAAAATAGAATAAGCAAATTCTTTCAATCGCTAAAGCATGGTTTATGGGTAAAATAACTGTCTGGTACATCTGTTAGGAATAATGGAACACACGTGGTCTCTTGTAGACTTGCTTGTATAAAAGTTGTCCATAGTCACCAATAATTAATTTGTGGGTCGGCATTTCGATTTATCCCAGGAAGTAGGTACTCGTAAGCCTAAAATGATTTAAAAATCTTGCCAAATACTGTTTACACTACAAATCAGTGCGACTAAACGCAAAATAAGCTGTTTAGATCAAGCTCTGTGTAGAATTCAAAACCGACAAGGTTTTGTAAGCACCCAACCAGATCCTTTACTTTAAAAGAAAGGGGGAGGCAAGGAAAAACAACCTTAGACGTAGGAAGTCTAGAACTCTCTCCTCCGCTAACCGCATTAGGTATTATTTAGAAAAAGAATAGCATAACCGTTTTGGCTCTGTCGTATAACATCAAAAATAATAAATTTGTGTTAAGGTCGTGGAATTGTTAGCTGAGCTGAATAAACGGCATTACCTCATATCAATCTAAACAGCAAACGCCTGCTCATTGGAGGCACTTAAGAGTCAAATTCAGATTGTGTCCTCAGGCATACTGAAACACTTCACAAACATTGATTCTTAGTTACCAAATAACTGCTTGACACAAAGAAGGATTGTTGTTTGTCAAGCAACAAATTATTTAAGTTAACACCGAAATAAATAAAAATATTCAAGACATCTAAGAACATACAATTGTTATTAAATAAAACTAAGACGTCCTCATTAATAAGTATGTAGCTGTGTAAAAAAAATGCTTTACATAATGTCAGTAACTAAAAAAAAGCCGTGATGACAAAAACATTCCATTCATATCATTTCATTCGCATCACAAAACGTAAAAACGTGTGAGTTTTCAGTGCGACTACTAAGAAGAACCAGCTCTAGTTTGAAAGATTACCAATGTACGATAGGCACATGCCACAAAACTATAATAGACTTGTAATTAGTAAAACAACAGAGGCATTAGAAATATAGTTGATCAGGCTAGGTATAAAGATAAGATTACAAGATTCCATTTCGATAGAATTAACTCCTACTATAGGCATGACAACAAACTTAAAATATTTAGTATAGATAAATTAACGAGAGCATGGAATTGCATATGTAGTAGTATTGTATGTTTACAGGCATTCTATATTTGAATTTTCAATTTTCTCGTACTAGCATAAAAAGAGGTTTGTTATATATTGAAGAAGTAAATACCAAAATAATGTCAGTGTCAAATTGTGAATATTATTTACGTTGTGCATATATTTTTAAGTCTGATTTTATTGTATTCTCACAATTATCAGAATAATTTTGTGTCAGCCCGTACGACTAAGTGTAAGTTACATTTATTAATTTTCAAAAAATATGGCAGTGAGTAATTTTGGTCCGATTGAGAGTCAGAGTAAGGAAATTATTTTTAACTGTTATAAATATTTTGAGCTTGAACTGAAGAAAAATTTAAATTCCCCTTACACCGCTGCCCAGTTAGTTGAAAAAGCTACAGGTGTTTGTCTCTCTACTGTACGTACTTGTCCGTCATCAGCAGTAGACGATTTTGATCAGGAAGTCATCCGGAGGACTATATACAATTTTCATCTGTCCCATAAGCAATTTCCAACCTTAAAGGCACTCCAGTCTGTGTTAAAATCCGATATAGATTACAAATTTGGCATTTCCACCTTACGAAAACAAATACAAAAATTAGGATTTAAATGGAAAAAGACCGAGGACAACCGAAGAATATTAATGGAAAGACACAACATACGACTGCTAAGAATAAAATTACCTTACCAAAATTGCGGGATATCGGTCTGAAGATAGACCACTAGTTTATACTGTTTAAACCTACATCCACACTTCACATGTGTCCGGAGAGGCTTGGACCGATGGAACAGAATTTGGTGTAAAAAAACAAATCAGTACAGGCCAGCGGTTAATAATAGTGCACGCAGGAGGAAAAGATGGTTTTATTCCCAACGCTTTGTTAATGTTTAAGGCAAACCAAAAAACGGGAGATTACCATGACCAGATGAACTTTGTCAACTACGAAAAATGGTTAAAAGAAAAATTAATACATCCTATCACAACAAACTTTTGAATCGTGCTCCTACGTCAAATTCTCATAAACAAGAAATGATGGATTGGTTGACAGAACACCACATTTCGTATAGCCCGTTGATGTACAAAACCAGTTTGTATGATTTAACTAAACAAAATAAAGAGCGGTTTCGTGAGTACAACATAGATGCAATTTTAAAAGAACATGGCCACTCCGTTTTACGATTGCCACCGTATCACCCGACATTCAATCCGATCGAAAATATTTGGTCCATGGTAAAAGGATATGTAGCGATAAAAAACGTTTCATTAAAAATGCAAGGCATTATGAGTTTAGCAACTGAACGAATGAATACTATTACTGCTGAGGACTGGGAAAATATTTGTCGCCATGTCGAAAGTGAAGAAAATAAATATCGATGTCAGGAAGGGGAAATGGATCGAATTTCAAACAATCTTATTATCAATACTTGTGACAGCTCAGATGAAGAACATGATAGCGACTAAAAGCAAAAAACAGAGGACTACTACTTATTCCATTTTTTGAGGGTATGTAATTTTATTAAATTAAGAGAAAATTATTCTCCTTTTGTTGCAAACGGTACAACCGCTACAAATGCAATTCCATGATCTCGATAATTCATCTATAACAGTGGAAACTTACCAAACTTTTCCCTAAATATATTATATATATCATCTCATCGATTTCAATGCCGGCGAGCTTAAAAGCTAACCTAATGACTGGCTAGGCTTAACTCGGTTTTAAATACTCCTCCATACCTATACCAGCAGAGCTTGCTAGTCGCATTGTAGGTTTACATGTAGGGGGCTTAGGTCTCTCTATAGAGGTTCTGAAGTCTCCTTTGAGGCGTAAGAGTAAACAAAGAAGAAAGTGATAAAGGTCATGTAAGTTCCTGTTGCGTATGGGCAGAGCAACTGGCCCTGTGATACGGCCCCTGATCCAGTAGACAATGAGTAACAAAACAACGAATGGAAAATAGGATCTCTACGGATTTTAACCATACTCCAGATCCAAGTTAAATGTAACGATCGCGCTTCAAAATCCTCAAAGAAATTTGGACTGCGGGGCAAATCAGGCGAATAGCGACGACGTAAACCTAGGTGGCCGTTTTATAAACAAGAATAGCAAATACCTGTTTGTGAAAAAAGATAGGTTGTCTATTCGAGTGCTTGTCAGATGAGAGGCGCCCCTTTCTGTAAGTAACGGGAAAATTCACAACTTATTAGCATGGTGATTTAGGCAAAATTTTATGAAATTGTTAATATACTTCAAGGGGCTACCCGTTTGGGGACCCATTTAAAGATTCTTCAACACTAACATGCCGTCAGATAGTCAAGTAGGTAGCGGTGGCGAAGCGCCCATAAAACTCGATTCCCGACGGCTTGCCTAATTTCATTTTGCGACTTTTCTGTGGGCTATGAAGAAAAGGATAGGCAAATTTTCCGCGGCGTGCCTACGAATATTTTGGACATGTCGTCACTAGTTGGTAATCTCAAACGAAACCTAACGCACTATTAGGGTAATAATACTCGTACGTTAACCCTTTCGAGGTTTTAAATATGTATGATATGATATAATTCTCTTATTAATTCTGTCATATTTAATGGACCCTGCACCTACTTAACCTTTCTGTTTAGCCCATTGGTTGACTGATAGAGTATGCCTTATGGCCATTTGTACCATATTGTTTTGTTCAATTAAGATCAAATAAATAAATAAAAGCACATCAAGGCTCATCAAAAATCAGTGTCTTTGATACCAAGTTCAGCAACCTTTCATAGTGACATAAGACTACAATATGGTCGCCAGTTTTATACAACCGAAAACAGACATTCGCTAGTGAGACCACTATGACACATTCTAGTACATATGTCAAACGAGCACATAATGATCTCTCATGGATATCTACGTGTCACAGTTTGGCTTATCGAATAAGGGTCCAGAATGAATCCAACATGTTCTTAAAATCGACGACAGTTATGTGTCGCCAGTGTAAAGCTTATTGGCCAAACTGAATTTCAGAAATGCGAGTAAGGTGCAGCAGGCTTAGTTTAGCATACTAAGGTATGCTGTAAACAATATTGGCAGCGTAAACAATAAAGAGCTGAAAGCATCCCAAAAATTATTGTATAGTGTATCGTGTCGTGGTTATAATACATATGGACGATTGAAATGTAGCTGCTTTTAAAGTTAAGCAAGAAGGCTTTAGAAAAGACAATCATATTCTCAGTTCAAGTAATATATTTGTAGACTTAAGAATGCAAAGTTATAAGATAATACACTTGTATAACACTCAGTAGGTATGAGCCGTCAATACGTGACTTTTGGCTGCAATAAAACTAAATGCGAACATTTCGCCTCATTGGCTCATTAGAGTCTAGAATTATTAAGGGTTTTACAATCTCTGGGAGTAAACAAAGGTATTTTTAATGTTAACCTTAACATTATAATACTAGCCACTGCCAGTGGTTTTACCCGCAAAATTTCAAAATTATTGAATCTCTTTTTCACGCCGTTAGATATCTCTTAATAGACCTCCAAAACATCTAAAGATTATAAGTTTTAAACTTCAAGGTCCTACCCTAAACGGTTTAGACTTCTCGTTGTGTATCATTATATTCATTATCTATACAATGCAACTTAGATAATATTTTACCGACGTAACTCAAAGCATATTGGATAATAAAACATAAAAAAACATACACAAGCAAAGCATAAAAGCTCTTCCTTTGATTCTGCGAATCAGATCACCGCCACAGAGAGTGTACAAGCTCAAATTATAGACCCGGACAATCCTTGTGAACCCAATGATCTTCATCCCGGCTACAGAAAATAACTATATAATCAAGAGAGATTGGGATGTATTTACTTGGTAAACGTACGGTCAACGAGTAAATAAATGGTATAGGTATTTTTACGCGAAATACATACCAACAACATTATAGTCATAGTAGTCATTACAGCCCTTGAAGACGATAGCATCATTTTTAATTAATATTCTTATCGCTATGGTTGTTTCACCTTCTTCCTTCTCTCAAACCTATAAACGTTATATTGAAAATCATATAAACTAACTCGGAGCTTGCTTACCTAGTAGGCCCGGTCGGTTTCCGGTGGAGTATTGTCAATTTAGCAGTACCATTTTAGTTCTAAAATTCATATTTGCTGTCGTCAACATTTAGCATTCTTATAATACTCACTCTAAACTCCAAATGAAATCTATAAGGTCTGGATGTAATTAAAGACATTGTCTTTCCTAAGGATCTCGTAAAGTTACCTAAATTTCCCATTCGGTTTCACTAACATATGATCGGTATTTAATAGGTCTGATCAATGCCGCAATGCCAGTCGTAGCATGCGGTCTTTGAAGACTTCACAGTGTTTATAATATGTGTGTAGATAAAGCAGCGTATGTAACAGTACATAATTAATGCTTTAAAATGACCTTGAAGGCCCGAATTATACTAAAAATTTCAGATGTGAAACGGGTGTTCTTAATCAGGAACGACTTTTAAAACAGATTTTTGGGAGAACTTTCAATCTGGCCATGTTACGATAAATAATAATAGTACATCATACAAATCAGTGATCAAATAGCAAAGACTCTTTACATCATTCATAACTTACAGTAAGTGTTACAAGGAAATCATTAGGCGGGGAATGACCCGTTTGACGGAAATCTTACCTGAGGTTGTCAACGAAATATCTCCAGATAGGAATATCGAAGCTCGCTTAACTAGAATCACAAAAATACGAAAAAAGGATCGATTGTTTTGGGGTTTGCCACATAAATAGTCACTTTCGATCACAGTTTATCGTACTATAAATATTTCTAATCTAATTTTTTTTTCCACAAATGTTTACTTACCTAATTTTGTTATCAAGCGGACCCCTCTGCTAGACAAACGCTTGGAGGAGGAAATTTTAACCTTACTCTATCATTAAAATAAATAGCTAAACTGCCAATTACGGCAGATAAGTATATTTTCACAATAGTTATTTAAAAAATAAGATAATGCTAGTTAAGTTATTGCGCAAAATAATAACGTATACGGTATAGCAACAAGTATCTCTTGCGTACACATTTTGTTCTGATATTTTTGTTGGTTAATGTCTAATCATCAGATCATCACAGTACGCCCGGGCCAGCGCCGGCAGAGGTTTAAACACGTCTCATATGTGGTTGAAGCCTAGGCAACGAATACCTAAATAGAAGCGTTATTCCCCCGAAGGGTTAAAAACGGATATTTAGGTTTCTGCCGTAGCTTGAACCACACCTAAGGGCCTTGCCGGCTTACTTAACGTACTGAGAAGAAATCAGCCTGCGCTGGCACCGGGTGACATTAGTACCTGAGTGGCGCGACAGATGGCGCTACTAGTCGAAGAATCCACTCGATTAGGGCTGAGTTACAAGGATGTAATCTCATATGTGGTTCAAGCTACGGCAGAAACCTAAATATCCGTTTTTTACCCTTCGGGGGAAAAACGGTTCTATTTTTAGCTAACGGATAAGAAGAAAAAATAATGAATTATATTTTTGTACTCATGAAAAAGATCAGATAAATTAACCCAAGACCAGACCAAGATCTGGCAGACTATAAAGTACAATTAAAAAATATACAGAAATGTTAACCGTAGTAGTACCTACCCTACTCATATACTATAAGCTCATTATTTTTATATATGTTAAAAAATAACACACAGCCTACATAATTCAAAAACACCGTAAACATGTTTTTACTAATATGAAATGATATTATTAGTAAATGTTTTAATCCATACTAATATTATAAATGGGAAAGTGTATGTGTGTGTTTGTTTGTTTGTTTGTCCGTCTTTCAGGGCAAAACGGGGCGACTAATTGACGTGTTTTTTTAAGTGGAGATAGTTGAAGGGATGGAGAGTGACATAGGCTACTTTTTGTCTCTATCTAACCCCCCACTTCCCTAGAATGGGGGGTGGAAGTTTGTATGGTTTGTTACCCCGAATTTAACGTGAGCGAAGCCGCGGGCAAAAGCTAGTATAATTATAAAATTACTTACTTCATGAATACGTACATAATGTAACGGGTAACTTTGAATATAAATTTCGGTTCCCGTTCTAAACACATTAATGATCCTTTAGAGTATAAAATGTATAGAGTACAACTGGCTATATTGGTAGATCGAGAGGCCGTCTTTTCCTACTTATTTTACTTGTATTATTTTATACGTTCATAATTTTTGTATTGCTGGAGTTCGTATTCGAAATTTTCAAACAAATGACCGTTTTGGCCTTGATTATGATTTTACGTAAGAAAATCTTACCATTTGTTTTGTTATTGAGTTCAACTGGCGACCTGCAAGCCACCACGTGACTTTGGCTGGTGGTCTGGCTCCTCTGGACTTGCAGGTTAGCTCTGCCATTCTGCCGACTGACAGTGGCTGCTCTCCGGACAAAATCTCCACCGTAAGCGGTCTCACTGCGAAAGAATTTTCTTTTACACTTTTTGAGTCGTACGTAAACAACCTAGGTATTGTAATTCAGATTAAATTCTTACTTATATAAAATAAAAACTTGTAACCATCTGCTGCACAGTTCTACTAAAATTCATCAGTTACAGAAAATCTAACAAAAAAATAGGCCAATAATTATCATTAAGGTTCAGTCGACGTCAAAGATATATTTAAACTTTTGCACCTTACTCGGTTGTAAACGATAAGATGAAAAACTGTAAATATATATTTTATTGCTCTCATACAATATTGAATCTGTAGGTATAACAACGTGCGACGTAAGCAGTGGCCTCCAAATGGTACCCTTACCAAAATAATGGCACAAATAAAACAAATAATATCTTCATGACAATCTTACACAGATTTATCGACCTTAAAAAACCAAACTCTGTAGTTAGTATGGGCACCAAGTTACCCATTAGGCGACGGTATACAAATAAATACCCAAAATATCCATAGCCCTTTAACAAATTAATTACGTTCGTTCCAAATATTACATGGGTAGGGTCACGGGTCACTACTCACTAAATATAGACGGAGAGCTAGCCACGTCAGGTAGGACACAATAATTAGAGCAACGAAACACATCTAGCAGGGTGGATCGAAAACTTTTTTTCTGGATGTCTAAACGGGTCGCGGTATGACAGAAAGATGCTTTAGTGGAACACAATCAAAACTTAGTAAGGACACTTTGCAGAGTTTGGAGCAGCAATACTGCCGCAAGCACATTGAAAATTGAATCATTTTGCAAAAATGTTAATAATTGGCTTCATTATTTGTCAAATAAAGTACTTACAATTGTTTAAGTAGTGTATTGATGTTATAATTCGGGTTAAAACCGAAATATTTTTTTTTGTAATCTTATAAATAACAGCGTTTACGTGACAAATAACTCTGAAATAAAGATAAAATTATATTAAATTATATATTTAACTATATACCTATTACTTTTATATTATGCACATATATAATTGTATATTGTAAATAAAACTGTGATAAAAGTTTAAAATAAGTTAGTTAAAACTATGTGATGATGATTTTCATAAAAGCAATTTTAGAACAAATACAATTTTTATTATTGGTTGCGGCAGTACTTGCATGCGTTCAGTTATTATTATATTTAGCATACATAATTCTATTATATCAAAAACATATTTCCAATGCCCGCCATTTTGATATCAGATTTTATTTCACGCTTAAGAGATCCACCCTAGTATGCAGTTAAAAAGCTTTTCTTAGGCAAAGTCCTTTGTTATGCATATCAACAGCATTGTAATTTTAGTGTATTTGAAAAACCGATGGATTTCAATTTCGAAGCGATTCGAGACAAAACATTGACTTATTTTCGCGAAAATAAATAAAAACTACTTCGCGCCATACAAATTTAGCTTCTCTAAGGACCGATGTTGGAGATGTCACTTTCACAGTTGCCTTCCCCATTAACTAATGATCGGGGCGCTATGATAGCCATTAAAATTGCTCAAATCTTATACTTAAATAGACGTGTACATTTATTTGTTTGCATTTTTTAGCGTACCATTCTGAGCAAAAAAATATAGGGCAAAGAAAATGTAGAAAGCAAACATAATTAAACTGAATATATTTAAGTAGTCTTCACTTATAAAACTTAAGACAAAAATGAGAAAGCAAATGAAGCCAAAAAAATACGTACTTATTTGTACCTATCATACTCTTTACTCTTCGAGCTAACTTTCGAGTGCTGCTATTGCTTAACTTTGTAGTCTTTGTACTACGAGGAAGGCAAATGGAAACTCGATTCGACCCAGCCCTGGGCACCGGAGGCCTAGGTCACTGTTTCCTTGGTATATGACATCTATATAAGTTTACAAATGTAAACTCAGAGAAAGGTAGGTATTTATCGATTCAGATAACACTTTTAAAAAAAGGTGTTTTAAAAATACAATACCGTACAAATACTCTTTATTGAACTCCTCAAAAAGAAAAGTAGTGCAGAAAATAAATTAAATTAAATTAGAGGCAGCATTAAATTGTCTTATCGCTAAAAAGCGATTTCTTTAGGTGGTGACAACTTTTAATGGGTATAGTAATTACAAAAAAATTGAATAGTATCTCAATATAGTAATACAAGGTGGGCCAAAAGAAGTCATCCGATGTTGTTTGGCTCTCTTTTTTTTTCTAAATGAAAAACTTCGATTCTGTTTTTTGATTATGTTTATTTGAACCTTTAGATTTTTATTGGTCAAGTCGAGCCGAGCCGATTATATCGGCCAAATGGACGCCCTCACAATTGGTTGCCATACGGGCTCGTTTTATGGCATTTTTCATCACTTCGGCGAGAACTTCGGGCGACAGATTCTCGCACTCGTGTCGAATGTTGTCCTTCAGGGCTTCCTGAGTCTCGGCCTTGTTAACGTAAACACGGGACTTCAAAAAACTCCACAAAAAAGTCTAGAATGCTTAAATCGGGCGATCTTGCGGGCTAGTGCAAATCGCCAAAACGAGAGATGAGGCGACCCGGGAACGCTGCCTTCAGAATATCGGTTGTGGCTCGCGCAGTGTATGCCGTTGCTCCGTCCTGTTGGAACCACATGTCCCTCAGTCCTAATTCGTCCAATTGCGGCAGAAAAAACTCGGTCAATATGGCCCTATAGCGCGCACCGTCCACTATTGTCATTTGGCCAGCGGCATTCTCGAAAAAAAAATGGCCCTATGACTCCTCCAGCGTGAACACCATGCAGTCACTTTTAGTGGGTGTAATGGCTCCTCGTGCATCACTCGTGGATTTTCGGTGCCCCAGAAGCTATAGTTTTGCTTCTTAACTGCGCCAACAGCACAGACGAATTGTTACGCAAAAAAATAGACACGATTATTCCGCGTTCTTGGGGAGTGTATCGCTCCATGGCTTCTTCACTTGTATTCTGCATTTGTCTAGTCCACAAATGTCAAAACAGATTTGACATTGGCGGCCATTCGCAAAAATGAGAGCCAAACAACATCGGATGACTTCATTTGGCCGTAGTTAAGTAGTAGAATAGTAGTAGTAATTGAAAAGTTTCTCTTATGTCAATAAATTATTTCTTAAATAAAAAATAAAAAAATGGAATATTGTCCTCTAGGATCACTGTGTTTAATAACGACAGGCTTGATGATGTTCTTCTACCAAAAATCTCAATGAAAAAATATAAATGGCTCTGATAGGTCAGAACTATTTGATCGACAGGGCTTTTAGTTAAATCGCCGTTTTTTTCGGTACGACAGCGAGTACACACATTTTTGTACGAAATTAGACTTTTCAAAACAGCTGATGCTATACAAAAAAATCTAAAACTAAAATCTTTCGAACTATTTACTCAAGGCCTGCTTTAGAAATTTTACAGTAGCTGAGCACCCATAGCAAAAAAAGAATCAAAACAAGCAACTAGTTGCAATTACCCGCTTAATTAATTGCAATGAAGTATTGCCGCCTGAGTCAGGAATTTATGAAATAGGTTTTTATTCCTTAAAGCTTTCCTTTGTTTATGTTGGTTATATAAATGTAAATTGAATTGACTAACTAATAAATCTTTCCAAAAATACGTTGAGCTTTTATATAAAGAATTAATAAGCGGTGAAGTAAAAACTTCAATATTTTTAGTTGCAACAATAATACCTCCACTTTAGTGGAATTTCATTAAATAAACTAAGTAGGTGTTGCAAACAGTGAATAAACTCAAAAACACAAAACAGTATCCTAATAAATAAATAAATAACCATAATTAAAATACAATACACTTAAACAAAATAATTATATAAATACATATTTTATTATGTCTAAAGGTTGTCTGGGAGAAATCGCTTTTTAGCGATAAGACCGCCTGTTGTTTACTTTCTGCATTTTCTGTACTGGTTTTCTTTTTGAGGTGTTCAATAAAGAGTATTTGTATTGTATTGTATGTATATGTAAATGTACAGTTAAAATAAATTAAAATAGTTGCTGCGAACCGGAAGGCGCAGCGTGGGTAGACCCCCCGCAAGGTGGGCTGATGACCTGGTGAAGGTCGCGGGAGTCCGCTGGATGCGGGTGGCGCAGGACCGGTCATTGTGGCTCTCTTTGGAGGAGGCCTATGTCCAGCAGTGGACGTCTTTCGGCTGATATGATGATGATGATGATGATGAAAATAGTTGCGAGATTAGCAGCGCTGGTCTCGGGTTCAAAGCCCGGCTCGTACCACTGAGTATTTCGGAACTTATGTATGAAATATCACTGGATATTTACCAGTCGCTTTTCGGTGAAGGAAAACATCGTGAGGAAACCGGACCTAATCCCGATAAGGCCTAGTTTCTCCTCTCGGTTGGAAAGTCAGGTGACAGTCGCTTTCGCAATTCATGGGATTAGTTTGCCAAATGGACCTCAGGCTCAATGAGCCGTGGAAAAAGCCGTGACAAACGCTAGGAGAAAGTTGCAAGGTTAGAATAATTATCTACGATACGGTTTTTGCGTGGTACCAGGCGTGTTAAGATCGTAAAAAGTGATTTCTACAATCCCTGAAAGAATTTATGCAAAGGGCAGGTACAGTCGCCATCAAATATATCGTAGGGGCCAAGGTGCTCAAAAATATCTGAATGCACTTTATCCCGTAGACAATAGAGGCGTTGTTCAGATATTTGTGACCACTTTGGCCGCTCCGATATATCTGATGGCGACTGTACGAAATGTATTCGTACAGTACATATGCTTAAAGATTTTGAAATATGTTTGAATCCATTATATTTTTGTCGCTCCAAACCTTGGTTCGATAAAAACATAATGGTTTCCTTACATAACTTCTAGAGCTCATTTCTTAGTCCTCTAGTTGTGATTTTCATTTGTCCCTACAACTTCCAAGCGCATCTTTAGTTCACTTGACTAAACAAAGGCACATAAATTGTGCCTTTTATCTACAATAATAAATCCTATCGTCGACCCTGGTAGTTGGTACCCATCTTACAATCCACATCCCTGAAGTGAAGATGTCCCTGCTCGCTCACAATAAACACCTACAATACTAACAGAATAACAGAATATATAGTTAAACTGTTAATTAAAGGTACTTACGATAAACGTCAAGTTTCACCGAGGTTGTCTGCGGTTTTGACAATAGAGTGTTGTTGGCAGTACATGTGTATACTTTCGACAAATGAGCACGGGTGACGTTTTGAATCACCAGGCTCAACGTCCTCCCCTGGCCTGCTTGAAAAGTTCCGGGATTCAATGTTTCTAGAACTGTGTCACCTTGAAGCCATTTAATTTTAGGTGTAGGATTACCTGTTATGAAAATAACATACATTAAAAAAAAACCCTAAAATTGTTGAATTCAAACTTTCATGAGACATACCAGCACTATTTTAATTTTACGGCTTGAGATAGAATTGTAATGAGTCACTACGTGCACGTCATCTTCAAGTACTAAGAGTGCCAGGCAAACCGATCCCGAGTGAGTATTTAAAACCGTAAAATTTAAACAGTCCTAGAATAGTTTTATAACAAATTATATATTCTACTCCACCAAGCATAGGAGCATTATGTAGGTACATTAGAAAACCAATTTTCTGAATCTAAATGAGTATTCCAATGACTTATGTTATGACTTATACGAGGTATACTTAAGGACGAAAAATTTAATATTGCTAATGGTTAGCATAATATTATCAGGCAAGGCGCAAACAATAGTACATTGTTGTAGAGGCATGAAAGTGATTCATAGATGGGCGAGTTATGTCTAGGGCTGACCGGTCTGGTCCGAGTCCAACTATAGCGGTTTCGATTGAGATAGTACACAGTGCTTTACACGACTACTGCTTGGAATAAAATAAATAATTTAGAGTTATAATAATTGTAGAGAGTAGTAACATATTCGACTCATCACATCCGATTCTACATATAGCTCTACATTCTGACTTTGTACGTTTACATAATTCTACATATCGCTGGCCCAATATTATCTATTCTATGTTTCACTTTTATTGAATTGAAATTTGAACATTGTCATGGTGACACTAAGTCTAAATTCAACTACTCTGAAAATGCAAAATGGTACCCTGTAATATTGAGCCAGCAATAAGGCTCTAAAAACATATGACTGTGCGTTATAACTCTGCATATTGGCTCTACATTTTTATTTTATTACTTTTATTATTCGTATCGAATAATTAGGCTTATATGTAATAGTAGTTTATGTAACTGTTACGTAATAAGGGTCCTTAAAACATGAGTGTGGTTTTATGAAATGAGCCGCAGGCGAATTTCATAATAAGATCACACGAGTGTTTTAAGGCCTAATTACGTACAGTTGCATACACTGCTTTATCTATACTCATATTATATATATTAAATTAATTGTTCGGAAACCATAGAATGACCGCCATTGTACCATCATGGCCTACTCGATTGTGCCGGCGCTCGCGCGGGACCAATCGAGTTGGCCATGGCGGTAACATTATGTTATCAAATTCGATGTTCCAAATTTGAAACTCATTGCTTAACAATATTTGAGCATGCATAGTTAAAATTACGTTACTGCCGCAGATAAGAAACTTATCATAGTTAAATCGTTTGTTGTAATGCTTGTCATTGTCTACGGTTTTTGAACGCATTTTAGAGTACTTACAGTATGAGTGTAGATAAAGTAAATTTACGGTCGAATATGTCGCCGTAAAAAAAAACGTAATCCCGTAATCCGTAACGACTTGCCTAGATTTTAAATACTCATAGAAAAATTAATGTATACATACAATATGACATAATTAAGCATTTTTTATCTTATATCTTACTTGACAAAAACATTGTTGGACTGCTGCTAATAATTAGTCTCTACTATCCAGCTTGATTTAGACCTACTATTGCCACATTTCCGAGCAGTCAAGTGGCGTGAAATAGTACATTGTTAGAGAGGCTTGAAAGTAAGCTATAGGTGGATCGAGTTAGTTCGAAGATACGAGTCCACCTATAGCGCTTTCGGCCGAGATATTACATAGTGCTTTTCACGACTAACTGTGAGGAAATAAAAAAAAACATTTGTACTCATAATAATATAAATGCTTTAATAGAATATCCAATTCAGTATTCCATCCCCGCCTTTTTACTTTTTTTTTCACTTTCAAGAAGCGTTTTTCTGTTGTTTGCTTCAAACCGACTCATTACTTAGAGGCGTTTTTGATAGAAAACCACAAACGGCTAAAAAAGTAAAAACGCCTTATGGGTGAATAAATGGTTTTGACGTTTCTTTTTTTTTAAACAGGTAGTTGGCCCGATAAATAACCTTATTTTATTTTTGAAACATAAAGTTGTGCCAAAAAAAGACCTTTTAATGTTTTTAATGAATGCAATGACATAACTGGACAATTTACTTTCCAACTAATGACATTTCATCGCTACAATAACATTGCTGTAGTGGTGGTTCAGGTGCTACAGCAAATGCTTACTTTCCAGCTTGTATTTTGACCATCTTTTGTCACATTTCCGAACAGTAGCGTGAAAAACATTATTCTTGTAGCAGTATTCAATTTATTAAGCAAAAATAGAATTGCTTCTCAAAAACAGGAACAAAATAAAGTAACATAAGACGTCAAGAAATTCATGCTCGAAAGAACATGAATACAGATCCACCATTGTAAAACACATATCAACATGAGAGAAATTGCTTTAATAAAAATAAACCGCAAAAGTGCCTTCGTTCTGCTTGCCGTTTTAAATTTATATGCCATCTTTTACCTTTTACCTCAGTTCCTCGTACGAGAACACACGCGAGCTATCAGGTTTTAGCATAAAATCTCACGACGATGCAGGGAACATGGAATACTTTTTTACTGTGTACCCAACTAAAGGCTTTATTTGCTAAGCAAAAATAATACACTTTCACCACATACATCCTTATGGTTTATTATGTTGAAAATGAAAAGGAGGTAGTGGGGAAAATTGTAGTGTGCTCATTCATAAATATCTTTTGGGACCTGACATTTTTCATATTTTTTTTATTGTACCTTTCTATTTTCAAAGCAAACCTATAGAACACATCAAAAAATATAAAATGTCACATAATGTATAGTTAATTATAACTTATAATAGTTACACATATATCCAAGTTCAAATAAATCATAAGCGGAAGCAATTTCAGGACTGCCAAATTTTTTTAACTAATGTGGTATCATTACGAGACCATTAATTTATGACTTTACTAGCTTTTGCCCGCGGCTTCGGTCGCGTTAAATTCGGGGTAACACGGTTCCCCTTTGCCCCCCGGAATGCTCCATACAAACTTCCACCCCCCATTTTAGGGAAGTGGGGTGTTAGAAAGAGACAAAAAGTAGCCTATGTCGCTCTCCATCCCTTCAACTATATGCACTTAAAAAATCACGTCAATTCGTCGCCCCGTTTTGCCGTGAAAGACGGACAAACAAACAAACACACACACTTTCCCATTTATAATATTAGTATGGATGATAAGGAATAGACAAAACTAAACATGTTTCGTCTTCTCAACTAAACATGCTGTATAGTCTTACTACCGATTTCGAAACAAAAAATGAAGCTAAGAGGTATCCAATACTACTATTTAATACGGTTAGGCTAGGTTTCTGAGGTTGGTTAGGTTTCTTCCATAAGGCGCGTAGTGCCAAGATAACGCGAATTAGGAGCTCCGCAATAGTGGAGCTCCGTCAATTCTGCCTCTGTGGAAAATAAGTCTACCGAAGGGAGATTTTTTGTCTCGAAATCAGTATGGTCACTCCTCTTTGGTAAAAAATTGCCAGTCTATTTTTACCGATTTATTTCAAAATATATATTTCAGAAAAAGTGGTCCATACAAAACACGTTTTTTTTGGCAATTCTTCATGATAAGATAAAAAAGCAACATATTATTTAAAAATCCGTCAGTCTTGAAAACGCTTCAACTTATGATTTTCTTAACTACGATATCTCTGTAATTAAAGAATTTAATGAAAAGTAAAGTTGAAAATTTTTACTAAGTTTTACTTGTTCTTTAAGAAATCATCGAAAAAATTGACAAAACTGCAAAAAAAATCGATCGAAATTTTTTGAGTCCCAAAAATCCCTTTTGTACACTCTGACCTTAATAAATGCTTGCCTTACATTTTTCGTATAGTAAAATGGTTACGTTATGAGAAAAACTAATTGTGATAAAAGCTAGCATAATCGTACTTACCCCTGTCTACTGTGCAATTAAGCCTTAAATCTCCTCCTTCATTAAAGGGGCCCGCGATCCCGGATATCTCCTTGCCAAATTCGTCAAAGATGACAGGCTTATTGGGTAGCTCTGAAAACGAGACAAGGATTAGAAATCGAGAGTTTTATTATATGATTTTGATTTGGAATGAAAGAGCTTCGCAATGAACGTCTCCGTTGGCTTGTCAGAAGATTGACGGGTGAGATGGAAAGGCGAGAATTGGTTGCGTATTATTGGCAGGCGGTTGGACTCTTGTGTGACTCTAAACGAAGCGTCTACTAGAATTTCAAAAGAATGCGAGCATCGAATTCGGTATTCTGTCATTGATTATTGTGTTTATTCTTAAATAGTTTTATATTTTTCTAGATAAGTAATTATAAACTAGGTAGAAAGTAGAGCGTAAATATGAAAAATAATAACGTCTTTCCCCCTTTTCCCAAATTTTGCAAGTTAAGTAATATTATCATACAAAAAAATAAAAAAAATGTAATGCAGAACACATCAATTATTTGCCAAGCCCGAAAAAAAATCTGAATTGTATTTTCATTTTATAATTTACTTGAAATACAAACAGTGGGTATTCAAACATCACCCTGATCAGCGTAAAAATATTCAGATTCCAAATCAGAACTCTTAGAATTGCAAAAGGCGTCGAACGCGCCACAAATATCCTCAAATTGAGGATAAACAACAGGGCTTCAATGCGCTCGAGGAAATGAAAATATTTTCGTTGACTCAAAACAAAAGGTTTCACGATATGAGTATTCAGAGGAGGATCTGTGCAATCATGCGAAGCTTTCATATCCATTCCCGCCACGTTGCTATCGCTTACTGAAATGAACAGCTGCCACCCGTTCATTGTTTCGTTCGCTCGCATAAGTGGGGCCGGCCTAAAATGAGTATTTACACCACCGTTGAAAAAATGCTAACAGATTTTGAGATGGCATGCCAGTTGTTTTATTGTATAGGGAAAAATATTCAGAGAGCGCGAAACATTTGTAATAAAAAACTAAACAATAAATAATTTCTCAGTCGTTGGTAAAGATTAAAACCTGTTTGTGAAATATTATTACCTACCTAACCTAACCTCTATACTTAACAATAGAATAACTGAAATCATAATACTTCATGCGCGCCCTGGTTTAACAGCGCAGAATCAAATTTTATTTGTGCCACTGCAATGTGAAAAATTGTATATTTCCATTATCGTGAGATATTTAGTTTAAATCAAGACTGATGTTAATTGCGTACACCAACTTTTATTTTATCATGGTCACAGGCAGATTGATAAGGAACTTTAATCACTTATTAAGCTATGGTCTAGTTGTACACGGGCAAACATTCATTATCATTACACACATAAGAGATAATTATAAGAAGTATACAAACAAGACTGATTAAATTCTTAGTTAGAAAAAGGTTAAGAAAGATTGTAAACACGATTATGATAAACTATTTCCCTTATGTAAAATTTTACCCGTAGATAAAAAAGTCACATACTTATTTAGAGCATTATATAGAGTTAGAGAGTTAGAGAGTAGAGCAAAGAAATAGAGTTTAATACTAGTTCATAATGTTATTCTGTTCGTATAAATACGTATTTGGATTTTGCATAGAACTTGGCACTCATTTAGATCTCCATTCTTTTTGCGGCGAAGCCCACAGCCAGGCATAATTTTTGTATTGAACTTGGCTCTCCTTTTTAGGGTTCCGTAGTCAACTAGGAACCCTTATAGTTTCGCCATGTCTGCCCGTCCGTCCGTCCGTCCGCGGATAATCTCAGTGACCGTTAGCACTAGAAAGCTGAAATTTGGTACTTATATGTATATCAATCACGCCGACAAAGTGGTAAAATAAAAAGTGGAATTTTTTTTTTTATTAGGGTACCTCCCCTATACCTACGTAAAGTGAGGACCGATTTTTTTTTCATTTCAACCCTAACGTGTGATATATTGTTAAATAGGTATTTAAAAATGAATAGGGGTTCACTTTAATAATTTTTTGATAATGTAAATATTTTCGGAAATAATCGCTCCAGAAGTAAAAAAAATGTGTCCCCCCCTAACTTTTGACCATAAGTTTTAAAAATATGAAAAAAATCTCAAAAGTAGAAGATTATAAAAACTTTTTAGATAAATTATTTAGAACTTGATAGGTTGAATAGTTTTTGAAAGAAAATTACAAAATAATTTCTGAACTAAGTTTGTAATTTAACCGTATAAGCAGGTGTTTATTGTACCTGTAATTTCTATAAAATCACAATGAAATGACGTGCTTTCAAATAAAGTAAAAACCGGCCAAGAGCGTGTTGGGCCACGCTCAGTGTAGGGTTCCGTAGTTTTCTGTCCGTCACAGTAAGTGTCCCCACTTAAGAGTCTTTGAAAGCACGTCATTTCATTGTGATTTTGTAGAAATTACAGGTACAATAAACACCTGCTTATACGGTTGAAACAAACTTAGTTCAGAAATTATTTTGTAATGTTTTTTCAGAAATTATTCAACCTATCAAGTTCAAAATATTTTCCTAGAAAGTTTTTATAAAGTTCTACTTTTGAGATTTTATCCATATTTTTAAAACTTATGGTTCAAAAGTTAGAGGGTAAAAATATTTACATTATCAAAAAATGATTTTAGTAAACACCTATTCATTTTTAAATACCTATCCAACAATATATCACACGTTAGGATTGAAATGAAAAAAAAAATCACTCCCCACTTTACGTATAGGGGAGGTACCCTAATAATAGTACATTACATCAGAGGCCGGGAATCCGTTTTCACGCCGAGGCATGTATAGTGCTTTTCTCAAACATGCAATGAAATAAAATAAAAAAGCCAAAAGGACAACGTTTTATTCAATCTAAAATTATCTACGCTGGGTTTACACCAAATTGACAGTAACAATGTATGGAAGCGTTATACTCGGCGTGCAATATGCTAAACTGAAAAAAGTCATTCTAAAATTACAAAGCATGTTTCTGAACGAAACGTTGGGAATAAAATCAAACGTCAATTGTGACAGCGACAGCTTCCGAATTTTTTCAAACCTAACCTTACTTATGTTTAAATTTGTACATTATTATATTACAACAAATACAATAGAACAAGTATAATATTGTCCTACCAAAAAAACTACATACTGCATATTACACTTATTCTACGACTGTTAAAATAGAAGAAACGAAGTTTACAGGCATAAATAAGTACATCTCATTAAAATTATTCAAACTCGATGGATGGACTCAAACATTTAACGTAAGTATCGCTTCTGAAACGAAGAAATATTTCATGTATGATTTAGTTGATATTAAAAGTTAAGTTTGACATGTTAGGGCAATTGCTTATGGATATTGTTATGGTTTTTCCAGGTAGGTACGCTAATATTAGTTTGCTGAATTTCGGAAGACGAAACTGGCTGTGATGGTGCAATATGACTGGTGGACTGTTCATTTGCCTTCTCTTCTTGCTGAGGAGGCAATGGTAGCTGAGGATTTGATGCACCAGACTGTGTCAAATCTTGATTCTGGTTGCGGGTTACTGGCAGAGACGACGGTAAATTTGTGGCCGGCATTGAGTCAATGTTGAATTTGGGAAGACTATGGCGCTGGATGAATACTGGAGGGTCACGAGAACAACCTGGCTGTGGAGATAGATGCAAATGGATGTCTTCATGAGACGTGGTTGTATTATTAGTGCTTGCTAATTTTATATTCTTTGTTAAATTTTTTGTAGTTTCTTTTTTGATCCCAACCGACGCATCAATGTAGTCTTCTGCCACTCTGTCAGACTTCCACCCACCATGTCTTTTATCAGCCAAAATATTGGCTCCAGAGTCAGCGTGGAGGGTGGCTGATGTTCGCAAAGATCAAAGCAACCTGCAAATGATAAGTTGATAAGTGAGCACTTGTATAAAATTATGTATAGCATGTAATAAAAGTTTTAGAAAACATCAATAAATATACTTAATCTTGCTGTGAACCACTTATTTTAATGAAATGTATCTAAAGAGGCTTAGCACTGAATAAATAGTCATATTTTAAGATATTTTGTTATCCAAACTAAATTCATCACATTTTTGTCTGATTCATATGTAAATATAGGAATATAATTTTGATGATTACAATAAGTAGGTATAACTACTACGAGTAGGTAAAGTTACCTTTATGGCCAGATATTGTTCATCGGGTGATTGGTTTAAAAATGTTGAACATTTCTTTGCAGAGTATCCATCCGATCGCCGTTTTATTGTTTTTATTGTAGTTTTTTTATGTCTATATTGTGTTTAAGACTTATTGTTGCTTTAATCATAGAGTACAGTGACCACAATGTTGAACATTTCTTTGTTTTTCCCAGTTCTTGAAAATTGCTAAGAATATATTTTCAGATAAATTGTGTGCGTTTTTATTTATTTTCCAGCTTATGAAGTTGTCATATGCAGTCATGTACCTCTCTTTTGATTTCGGCGGGAGCAAGTTGTTCATGGCTAATTTCGCCTCCGCTCTTAATTCAGGCGGTGTACGGTCAACAAACATTTCGTCATCACTATGTTCTTCCATTGAACTCATATTTAGAATCTTCGATCCAACTTACAAAATCACAACTAACAATGACATCGAAATACTCGTAAGAAATTAATTTTCCAATTTCCCACCAAAAAAAGTAAAGATTGTTAAGCCCGTGCTACACGGTTAGTAATTTACTGACAATTTGGACCGGGGCTGCGTTGCATAAATTTATAATTAAGTTTTATGCATCAATTTCTAACAAATTTGGTTAAAAAGAGAGCAAACTTGTATTTTTATACAAAGTGACCAAGGCTAACCATGATTGGTGGTAGGTACCTTACGGGTGAATAGCGAAATAAATTGGTAACGTCTGTAACGGACTTTATTGTTAAAAAACGACCATGAAGAAAAAAATTAAAAAGTTAAAATCAGCTGTTCGTAAAACCTGCCGCCATCTTTGACGCTGTCTGAATGAGGTTGGACGTTGAAACAAAAAAAAAAGTTACTTTGCAGGCCTAGGCCTAAAAAGTTGTATGAAATCCCATTTTAGGCCGCCTCGAGATGCTGCGCCCGAAAAAGGATACTTCCGAGTCTATTATAAGGAACGTAAAGAGAATATTTCATTGCATGTTTGAGAAAAACATTTTTTTCCACTTTTTATTTTACCACTTTGTCGGCGTGATTGATATACATATTAGTACCAAATTTCAGCTTTCTAGTGCTAATGGTCACTGAGATTATCCGCGGACGGACGGACGGACGGGCAGACATGGCGAAACTATAAGGGTTCCTAGTTGACTACGGAACCCTAAAAACGGTGAAAATCGGTTCACGCAATAAATAATTATCCCATAAAAATCATCTTCCATACTTTAAGCTTGCGCTCAATAGTTTACTTAATTTGCCGATAGATGTCGCTGTACGTGGAACGCTCATATCATATCCTACATGGCGCTGTTATTTTAACTCTTAAATTACTTTAACTCGTAAGGGACACTTACTGTGACGGATGAAAAACTACGGAACCCTACACTGAGCGTGGCCCGATACGCTCTTGGCC
Organism: Pammene aurita; assembly: GCA_947086415.1. Lineage (NCBI taxonomy): Eukaryota > Metazoa > Arthropoda > Insecta > Lepidoptera > Tortricidae > Pammene > Pammene aurita. The sequence goes on along the minus strand of OX352292.1, from coordinate 36,630,124 downwards.
AGTTTTTTACATTTATGTTTTTGGTGGGATATCATTACTTTTTGTAAAGAAAACTAGGCAGGTATTGAGATTTCATGTTTTTTCTTGCGTTTCCGCTGCATGGTTTTCTTTTTTATGCTATTGTCTACATTATCTTTACTTCTGTTCTGTGTATTATTATGTGGTGCCGCGCGCCGCCGACGACACACCGTTGGCCGGTCGTTTAGCGCGTATCATAAGTTTTTTGTATGGGGACACCACTTATTTATTGACTTAACTTTATTTTTATATTTCTGTTATATATAGCAAATATAATAATACATATATTGGGATAGTTTCAAATATCTGCTTGTAACGGTTCCAACTATACAATTTTAAAAAAATGTATGGGGATTTAGTATTTTTAGGGATAAGGTATTTTTTCATTTTTAGATTTTTTCCTACGCTTACACACAATTACCGAGCTGGATTCCAAATTTCATCCTTCTAGGTCATCTGGATGTAGGTTAGATTTAGGTACTATATGTCAGTCAGTCAGTCAGTGCTAAAATTTACGACTTTTTGACCTTCATATCTTTATAACCGTTTGAGCTAGCTTTCTGTAATTTGGGCTTCTAGATGTCCTTATGGATATAATTAAACACACGTAGTTTTATGTGTTTACGTTAAAGAGGTTTTGAGTTCTAGAAGGGTCAAAAGTGGCACCAAGTGGTTCGTGTAATATACACTCGGCGCTGGCTAGCCAGTTCTTTTGGTTGAACTTGGCTTGACACGCTGCCGCGTGTCTAGATTCATCTCTGCAACTAAGAGATTTTGAATAATTTTGTAATTTTTTTCTAAAAGAGTGGGATATTTCCAGAAATGGCTGCACCTTAGGACGTAGGTGAATTTGGGTACGAATAGGCAGTATCTAATAATGGTGTATTCTACATGAGCATTTATTTTGGACATTCGGTCTGAAATTTCGTTGAGGTTTTTAATTTTTTTGTCTAAATTACTTGAATATATAAATATATCTAAAAAAAATAGCTAGGAACACACGCAAACATCTGCACGCTGGATATATCTGGCGGATATGCCCGCCTGGCAGATCCGTGAATGTATGGCGCTATTCAGATGTATGTACTATCTGCAGACACATCCGTGCCCAATTCCCACCATACATTGACGGATTTACCCGCTGGACACAACCGCCGGCGGGCAGAACTGCATGTATTAGGCTACAGGCTAATTTTTGATAGTATAGCTGGTCAAAAAGTATAGTAACAGTGGAAGTAATAAGCTCCTCTTATCCCTTTTTTTGTAGCGAGGGTGCTCGAAAGAGACAGTATGATTCTCTCTATCTATGATTGAACTAAAACAGTCCCTGGATAAACTCTATAACCCAACAAGATCAACATCTTCAAGCTGCACGGGGTTTTTAGGCTGCGTTTCCACCAGAGATGAGCGAGGAAGCGAAGCGAGGAATGTGATCACTTCATTTGTTTATCCTCGTACAGCGTAGCTCTAGGATTGGTTCTTTACAAGCACATTTCTCGCAACGCACTTAGTCTTGATTATGCACTTTAACTGTAGGCTTGTCATTGAGCCTCCACACAACAATCACCATATCAGATGTTATTCTCGCTTTATTTATATACCGCAATATTTACACCAAATTTAAATACGCAATCTCCAGTCTCTCATTCTGGTGGTTCCGTGTTTGTAGAGTCGAGTAATTAATTAATTAGTAAATTAATAGTTTCATTTGTTTTTGTTATGTTTTCACATACGGAAATACTAAAAAAAGTTACAAATTATTCCCATAAAAAGTCCGGTTTTATTTATTAATTTATCATATAAGAAATCATTTGTAAAAAAGTACAGCAATTGCCTGTTATAAAATAAGCTTAAAAATATTCCTAACACCGCTATAAGCATGTTTATGTTGCGTTCATAAGCAACGACAATAAAGTAATCTTTTGCAGCTGCGGCACCCTTCTGCCGAGCAACATTATAACTTAATATCAAGTACATACGGTTTCATTTTCATAATAAGCTTTCATCTTTACGAAGGAATACCTCCTTTCTGCATATACGTGAACGTTTTCAAATTTGATCAAGCGTGAACGGGTAGAAATAATTGACACTATACATCACTTAAAGGTAGGTACACAACCAAGTAGCTGTAAGTTTGTTATTAATATTTACAGTTTCTTCAGCTTTTCATAAAAATCCTAATATAGACGGAGATATTCGATTAGAGACGTGGCTAGCCACGTCAGATATGACACAATTATGAAAGCGTCGAAACCCCTCTCGTTAGTTTGCTATACTATGCTCATTTCTAGATCCGGATATCTGGCAGCTTTAAAGTGGTGGAGGTCAAAGAATGCTAACTATTTTCAGTATACAAATCCTAGGGTTCTGATTTTGATGCAGTATTATGAGAAATGATATGAATAATTAGATTGTAAATCATTGTCAAAACTTTCTGATGGGGGAAACTAGTCCGAAACGACATAAAATGTAATTCATAGTTTGTCGCCTACTGTGTCTGTTTTCGAAATAATTAGCTATGATTTTTGCTCTGATGTTAAAATATAGTCCCCTTCCTCTATAAATAAGACAATTCCGGCAGTTTTTACGTATTTTGGTATTACTTTTTTCCAACTGAAAATTTTTGCTAGTCTGTCACTCTGACCTCCACCCATTAAAAGCTGCCAGACTTCCGGATCTAACAATAAGGATAGTATTTCAATGTAACCAGACGTGTTTCGTTGCTCTCGTTGTGTCATATCAACATTCAATAAAAATATTTCAAATAGTAAATACTCTATTTAACTCGCGTATGTTTCTCAACAGCCTTTTCGTTAGCCATTTGCCGGTGACAATTACCTGTACGATAAATCCTTTTTTTTTGTATTATTATTCTTTTAAAGTACGTGGAAGTAGGTACAGAGTTTACTGCTGTATTCCATTAATAGAGTATTTCGAAAGCAAGCGTTTTGAATAGTTAGCTGATCAGTGAGGGGAAATAATAACAAATATAAATATTATCATATCAAAAAAACATCAGAATAATTTAGACAAAAATATACAGCGATACTGAGCAAGGTTCTTTTCTCCCTGTCAATAAAATAAGTTTCTTTTTCACCAAAGTTTCATCCGCGCGTTATTTGTGAAAGTTTCGTGTTGATTTTGGAGCGGATAAAAGACTAGAGTTTGCGGCTGGGCCGCGGCTTATCAAGATCGTTCGGCCATGTTTGAATAAAACTGTACCGTCGATGTTTAAATTGTTACTTTATAGAGGAGATTTGGAGCTGAATTAGCTCTCGTAAATCCTTTGATAAAATAAAATGACTTAGGTACTATTTTATTTGTGGTTTACTTGGCACTAAACTTTCACTAACGTAACCAATCTTCAGCGTATTCGTGACTGTTTTACTAAATGACTTACCTAACGAAATTTTTGGATTTGGTTTTTTTGGATTGGTTTAGTGTTTTCAACTGCACGGGGAATAGCACAATCAAAATACGACAAAACTCGAAATCCGTCGGACAGTTTTGAAATTTGGTGTGTATGTTGATTAGAGGTCCCGTTGTATTGTCCACACCATTTGACATTTGAGGACCTCGAGGAACCGCCAGCACCTTGGAAAATGTCCCCAATCCCGAAGAAATTCGCTTTTCCCTCCGAATCTGCGCACTCTATGAAAATATGATCTAGGACAATATTAAAGCTCATTAAATTGTACATAGAAACATGCGTACTCTTTTGCTGAAAAATGCACCTCCTTAGATATATCACTTGAGAAAGTGAACTGTATCGTCAATGCCTTTCCAGGGGATATTCTCATGATATGAAACTTGTGAGAATACAAAATTAACGTTTATTTATAGTTTTGTATGTCAGCTACACCAATATCAACATTTTAACCGACTGCGACAAAAACAGTAAGTAAGGTAATGGTTTCAAATTTGAAAACTGAATACACCCTGTAGCCTAGGATGCTAAGCGGATTTCTACAAGTGACATATCCCTTAATTCCACTTGATCTGAACAATGAATCCACACTTATATATCTAAAAAAAAAAAACAATATGGCGGCCGCAAGAGGTCACCAAATATGAAATCATATTTTTTCCTTGGTGCCTAAACTATTGCGCGGATTTCAATGAAAGATACACCAGAAAGTCTGTAATAAACACACCAGTGCCATGCAATGCAAATTTTCTAAAATGCATGAAGGATGAATCACTTAGACTAAATAATTAGATGATAAAATCCTATTTTTGCTCTTAATTAGAGGTCAATCAATAGTGGCAGCAATGAAACTCGAAACCTATTTTCTCTGGGATCCTAAGTATGCATGTCTGAAAACAAGAGCTTCGAGGACCACCAGAGTCGGTTGCCACCATGCAAAGTATATCAATTTTAATAATGTAGTAATTTATTTATTTACTTTTTTTCCTTTATTCGTACTTACAATAAACTCTTAAATATCAGCAATTTTTAATTAGAATCTCGATCAGGCTCAGATTTGCTCAGTGATAGTTGGTACACTGAAATTTGTATGTGTTTTAATCACGCCGACAAAATGGTAAAACAAAATCAGAAAAATAAAATGAAGTGGAGGTGATTTTTTTTTCGCTCCAACCCACACGATTGATACGATACACGATAGTGTGTGGACTGTGTGGTATTATTGGACAGGTCTTTCAAAAAGAATACGTCTTAAACAACTTTTGGATAAAACGCATATTTTCGTAAATAATAACTCCGAAAATTACTTATTAGTCCATTGTATTGTAGCAATAGCAGGTTTCCGCAACTCAACGATTAACGCCTATTTTGCGTGACTCATCAGAATAAGTACTAATACATAATAATTGTAGTGTACTTACAAGACTAAATTTGTTTTCAGGGCATTATAAGATGCATGAGTTCTGTTTTTACTCCATTTTAATTTAATTTCTTTATTTAATTTGTAATATAGGTCATCTAAATAAAATACACTTTTTATAAGAACGTAAATACATGAACACACATACGGGTATATTATCCTAAAAGATAAAACGTCTATGCGCTATTAATTCCGACAAGACACGTTATGCCCGCACCGCATGAACCCTCTGCAGTTATTTAGTCTTTAGGCACAGTAAGTATTTGTAGTACAAGGGAAACACGGAGCGACGAGCGACACAGCCTCCTCGTCTCAAAGCTAGCTCACGACTGCCAGCAACGCCATTTTCGAGCTAGCAACGCACGAAATGTGGAATTATGATCAAGTTGTTTAAGAAAATTTAATCAATTTAAATATCCTACGTTGAGTTTGTAGTGTTCTGTAGTACACATTTTTTAGTTCAACAATATTTTAAATCGAATGAGCCGTTCAGTAGATATAAGCAAAATTAACCGTAAAACGACATTTGGTTACATTTAAATAACGGAGAAACTATACGTTACACGAGTTATTAAAACGTTGACAACGTTGTACATGAAATGTTAATTAACATATATTTTTTTCAAAATTTTTAAATGACCCGTTATTGAGATATATCCTTTGGAAAGTAACAGTTTTTGGCCACAATTAGCGCCTAGCGCCTTAAGAGCAAAAAGAGGGTTTTATCATCTAATTATTGGGTAAGTAATAGAACGTATACGAATTTATGCTATATTGATAGTAACATAAATTCAATTTATATGATTTCAATTTGTATAACATGCATGAAGTATAATTTACAAATTGAATAATAACAAAATATATAATTGACTAATGTATAATGAACTTCACAAATAATATCGTTTACGATAATGATAATGTAGCATGTACGTTGAAATAATCTAATGTTCAAAACAGATATCATACATAAACTATAAACCTACCACTTTTAATTAGCAATGACTCTTGTAACTGATATTTATTGCGAAATAATTTTATGCATAATGTGTTTGGGTAAGGTGACAAATTTAATGAGCATTTCTAACCTAACCTAACCTAACCTACTTTCTGGGTAGTATTTTTTTTGTGGGGGGGTCACAGTTCCAACCTAACCTAACCCACTTTCCTGGTAGCAGTTTTCTTTTTGTGGGGGTCGCATTTCTAACCTAACCTAACCTACTTTCCTGGTAGCAGTTTTCTTTTTGTGGTGGTCGCAGTTCTAACCTAACCTAACCTACTTTCCTGGTAGCAGTTTTCTTTTTGGGGGGGTCACAGTTCTAACCTAACCTAACCCACTTTCCTGGTAGCAGTTTTCTTTTTGTGGGGGTCGCATTTCTAACCTAACCTAACCTACTTTCCTGGTAGCAGTTTTCTTTTTGTGGGGGTCGCAGTTCTAACCTAACCTAACCTACTTTCCTGGTAGCAGTTTTCTTTTTGGGGGGGTCACAGTTCTAACCTAACCTAACCCACTTTCCTGGTAGCAGTTTTCTTTTTGTGGGGGGAGGGGGTTACAGTTCTAACCTAACCTAACCTACTTTCCTGGTAGCAGTTTTCTTTTTGTGAGGGTCGCAGTTCTAACCTAACCTAACCTACTGTCCTGGTAGCAGTTTTCTTTTTGTGGGGGTCACAGTTCTAACCTAACCTAACCCACTTTTCTGGTAGCAGTTTTCTTTTTGTGGGGGTCGCAGTTCTAACCTAACCTAACCTAGATTGTTATTTCAGATGTTAGTCGATATTTTAACTATTATACGTAACTATTATTATGCAAAACGGAATTCGTCTATATGTACGTTAGACTAAACAACGGTTTGTATAATGTACGTTATATTATTTTTGAATTATACTAATTGAAAATAGACATTTAATACATTATACCTAACGTTAGTATACTTTTTGAACGTTTGTAAACTGAAATAATACCAAAAGTGCGTATTCATTATGTTACGCACCCCTAATTATTTAGTCTTACTGATTTATCCTTCGTACATTTTAGAAAATTTGCATTGCATGGCACTGGTGTGTTGATTACAGACCTCTTGGTGTATCTTTCATTGAAATCCGCGCAATAGTTTAGGCACCAAGGAAAAAATATGATTTCATATTTGGTGACCTCTTGCGGCCGCCATATTGTTTTTTTTTAGATATATAAGTGTGGATTCATTGTTCAGATCAAATGGAATTAAGGGATATGTCACTTGTAGAAATCCGCTTAGCATCCTAGGCTACAGGGTGTATTCAGTTTTCAGTTTTGAAACCATTACCTTACTTACTGTTTTTGTCGCAGTCGGTTAAAATGTTGATATTGGTGTAGGTGACTTAGAAAACTATAAATAAACGTTAACTTTGTATTCTCACAAGTTTCATATCATGAGAATATCCCCTGGAAAGGCATTGACGATACACTTCACTTCCTCAAGTGATATATCTAAGGAGGTGCACTTTTCAGCAAAAAAGTACGCATGTTTCTATGTAGAGTTTAATGAGCTTTAATATTGTCATAGATCATATTTTCATAGAGTGCGTAGACTCGGAGAGAAAAGCGAATTTCTACAGGGTGGAGGACATTTTCCAAGGTGCTGGCGGTTCCTCGAGGTCCTCAAATGTCAAATGGTGTGGACAATAAAACGGGACCTCTAATCAACGTACACACCAAATTTCAAAACTGTCCGGCAGATTTCGAGTTTTGTCGTATTTTGATTGTGTTAGTAGTGCTACTATTATTAATAAGTAAATATTTTTGTCCGATTAACCTATTCTTTAATTATTTATTCAATATTTATAAAAGAGTTGCCGTTACATACAACAGACTGACAGACGACGCATAGGCTAATACTTTGAAGATAAATCTGGTAGTACTCGTAGGTACAATATATACGTAAAAAAACTTATATACGTACGCTGTAAAGCAACCGTGTAACAAAATTTGCCTATCAACACACGCACGTTTAAAACGGTGTACCTACACGCTGTTTTCACGATTACGTTTCCATACATAATAATATTAAATTGTCTGTAATATTACGGCTTAAAAGGAGGCATATAAAGCAATTTAATAATTATGATTAAGTATATAACAACGAAAATATCTAGTCTTAATATTTATTATACTACATAAGAATTATTAGACACATTTAATTTGCCAACCCAAGGGCGTACGAGCGTAATAAACAATATTTATTTTAACAGTAACTAGTAATAATCTTCAATTTTCAATTTTATAATTGAAAGAAAAATGGAAACATTGAAATTTTTGCTTGTAGACGTTTCTGCTATTTACAAAATTAATTTAGTAATAATCTTGTTTTAAATGTCGTCATGATTGTGATTCTTTGTATAGTTTGTAGTGTAAGGTAGCAAAACCCACACCAATCAACGCGGAATTGGCATAGAGTGTTTTACACCACACTATTTGCATTACGCCAATTAGCGGTCACTGCGGCTGTAAACTTACGATCAGCAGTAGTAGCATACGTCATGCGGTCGTCGCTAAGACGCCCGTCTGCATCCGGTTTTCTATGTCAATCCACAAGGTCGGTACGTCGACCGCAACTCCTGTTTATCTACGTACAGAGTCAAGTAATTTAAATGGATATCGCCAACAGTAACTCATTAGTATGAAATACACGTGTTCATTATTAACTTCTACTACTCCATACTAACTACATACAATTTACGATTCATGCTATTAAGAGTCCGGTAACGATTTGAAAACGAAAATCGCTAATAATGAAACGCATTTGATAAGATAGTTTGAAGTCTTGTTACTGCAAAAAAGTTCTTTGGGTCTATATATATTAATATTGAATACCCTAAAACTGAATTTTTACAGAGCTTGTTTAGTGAGGACGTTGATTCGTGCAATCTTGTCGGCTGATTATTAGTTATTATTTCTTATTGCCTCTAATATGTTTTATATTATCTGATTAAAGCATGAGGAGTAGTTTATTTCTGTATTATTATTTTTGTGAAATGCTCTAATACCTTTCCAAAAATATCATCTAAACTTCGGCAATTATTCATAAAATTGATCTAGCTAAACGTACTCTCCCTTATAAAATATAATTATATGAAAATGAGAAAAACTGCTCGACTTATTCCTCAGACGACTAATTTTCCAACGTATTTATGTATTTTACGTACTAGTACAACTTAATTTAAATCAATAAAAATCTTACTCTTTTCACCTCTCCAAGCAAAAATCGCGAAATAGGTGTTAGATTAGGGTGAATCTATCTATTATCTATTATATATACTCGTATAATATATATAAAAGAAGAAACTAACTGACTGACTGACTGACATATCAACGCACAGCCCAAACCGCTGGGTCTAGAGATTTCAAATTTGGCATATAGGTTCCTTGTAAGGTGTGGGGGTGCAATAAGAAATGATTTTTTAAATTTCACCCCCTAAGGGGATGAAATGGGGGTCCAAAATTTGTATGGCAAAACAAGATTAGTTAGACTATCTTATTCGAAACTTCACAGGAGTATTTCTAACAATAAATGAGTAAATACGTGTTTCAGGTTTCTTGAAAATTCAACTCCTAAAAGGGGAAAATGTGGTCAAGAATTCTGAAAATCAACATGGGTATTGTTTCTATGGTTCATCGGGTCGTTGATTACGAAAACAACAACGGTTTTAAAATCCAACGTGGCGGACGTGAAATACCATCTCCCCTGTTGTGGTACAATGCAATGGGGTCTAAATATTAATATGGGTGTCGTTTTTGTGTTTTTTTGGTCGTTAATTACGAAAATAGCATCGATTTTGAAATTTAATATTGTAAAAATTCTTGAAAGTATTATGTGCCAAATTGCAATCTTGTTCTAAATATATAAAATAAGAAACTGACTGACATATCAACGCACATCCCAAACCGCTGGTTCTAGAGATTCCAAATGTGGCAGGTTGGCTTATAAGGCCTAGGGATACACTAAGAAAGGAATTTTCAAAAATTCACCCCCTAAGAGGGGGAAATGGGGTCCAAAGTTTGTATGGGAAACAAGATTAGTTCGACTATTTTATTCGAAACTTTACTGGAGTATTCCTAACGATAAATGAGTAAACAAGTGTTTTAGATTTTTTGAGAATTCAACCCATAGAAGGGGGCAATGTGGTGACAAAATTTAAATATCAACATGGGTATTGTTTATATGGTTAACGGGTCGCTGATTACGAAATCAACACTAAAGGGGGATGAAATGGGGGTTGATAGTTTGTATAGGGAATTTTTAAATGTTGAACAAATTTAGATGAAACTTGGTATAGAGATAGTTTGTATCCCGGGAAGGGACAAAATAGTTTCAAAATAGTTGAAAGTTTTATGGAGAATTATTAACAGCTGAACTGATTTAGATGAAACTTGGTATGGAGATAGTTTGAGTCCTGGGAAACGACGTAGGACAGTTTTTATCTCGTAAATCAATCCTTAAGGTAGTGAAATGGGGGTTGGAGGTTTGTAATGGAGATTTTTTTACCGTAAACCGATGTAGATCAACTTTGTTGTGAAGAATTAGGCAGGTGAATTATTAGAGATCTATGCATGTAATTGTGTATATACCCTACTTTGATTTTTCAGTTGAGTAGGCAGATAAAAATTATTACATATTTAAATAGCGGATAAACGATGAAAGTCATTATTTGTGCCTCATTGTCTGAAAATATATATACATTTAATGTGTTAAAAATTGTAACCACAACTCTACCCAGGCGTCGTCTTTGATTCACGGTTTTGTCACATTAAATGTATCCATATTTTCAAACGCGACTGGACAAGGTTGTTTCTACTCAAAAATAGAAATAAAAATGTCCTCGCAAGGTGTTTTCTGATACTATAAATTGCTAGGTTGATAGATGTATTTTCTTTAGATACTTTTGTTTTTTTTTGTTCGAAAATGTTTACTACATTTTAGATAACTAATTCGCCCAAGTCGTCTCGCCATTTTTTTTGGTTTGCATCTACGAGTATACTAATAATCACCATACGACACATTGTTTGTAACAATTTTGGTACACCTTATGGAAATGCACAATTGCATCGCGGCACGGTCTTAAGTGGCGGTCTTAGCACCAATACTTACAATAACTGTGGTCAGTTTCTGATTCTATTATTCCTGACAACATCCATTATTTGCGTTCGCGGGCAAATCTTAAATCTGGATAATGTATTGTAACAATAAACAATAAAGTCGGTTCAAATTTTAAATAAAGCCACAAATTTTCCTAATTCCTGTAAGTTACAACCTATTTTATTAAATATGCATTTAACCGTTTGTAAAAGTGTTTAAAATTTCCTTATATGAAAAATATTTAAAAAATTCTATTCTGACAAATTGTAAGTCCGTGAGCAATGTACCAACGGGAGTTTTTTGATATGACCTCGTTTTATAATCCACACAAGATGTTTAATATGTTATAGCATAACTTATGTTATCCTCAGTATAAAAGCTAACTTAACTATGGGTGGAACTCTAGACGAAATCCTCAAAACGTATCAACAAGGAGCCAAATTGAGGCTTAATTTCTGGTAAAGAGTATAGAGTCAGTACGGAAATTACTCTATAACTTACTTCTACGGTTGCAATTATATTATAGAAACATCTTTGGTGAGACATATCGATTTAAGACAATCAATTAATCACGGACATCACATCAGTATCAGCAATAGCAATACAGCTTGTACATAGTTTATTGAATCAATATTGAAACAGCGTCCAAATACCTAATCATATTGCAATGAATAACACTTCCGCTTTAGCAATGACTGAATCGATGTTATTTGCACGGCAAACTTGATGATGAGAACTGGGCCTTATAGGCCAAGCAAATAAAATCTAGAAAAAGTGTTTTGAGGAATTAATTCCCAGCAGGCTGGAAATCGTTTTAATACCATCATGTGGTCCTAAATGCATGTAATCAGAGTTTGCCCAATCCCAAGAGGTGTGCATAACTCTTTAGCGAAATGTTTGCTCTTTGTCAGGTTTTTGCTTGTAGCTCGAAAACAGTACGTCCCACGGAAAATATCACGTATATCAATATTAAAGAGAGTTAAATTTTGCGTCGAAAGAGTATCTTAACTTCTAATTCGGTTCAGCGTTACAGCTGAAATCAAAAGTTATAAACCGGGAAAATGACTCATTTAATTGAAAAACTCATATTTTGACTTCCATACCACATATCTTTGAAACACATGATTCCTGGTGAAAAACCTGTTGAATAAAAGTTGAAGACAATATAATTTCACGTCATTTTGAAAGACTAAATTTGGCATGAATTCAAAAGCGGTTTTTTACTAATTCCTTCTAAGTTGCATATTTTCCATAAATATGAGGTGTGAGGCGTACATTTAATGCATTGTTACAACTAAGAACATTTAGGTGTAAATTTCTAATACGTACCCAATCGGAAAACTATTTATACACCGTGTTTTTTTTTATTCCCGGTAATTACAAGGGTATATTCCTGAGCTTAACTTAGGTTTATTTCTCAAAGACGCCAGTGTCCTAATTAGCTCCAGTTCTGAGGTAATCGATAGTTCTTTTTCGTCTTTCTGATTGTGTAAATTTTTCATTTAGTCTGCGAACCCGCTATAAAGTCATGTAACTGTATGTTAAGACAATACAATATTAATTTTGTACTAAGCAGAAACGTCTGCAACCAAAATTTCCATTTTATAATTGAAAGAAAAATGGAAAAATTCGGACCGGTGTTCCGAAAGGTCGCAAGTTCGAATCTTGCTCGTTGCGGTGAATTTTTTCATTTTTCTTTCAATTATAAAATTTTCAATACAATATGTTCCCTCTGTATGATTGTTAATATTCGAAATTTCATTGACATGTCATAATGTTCAATTGTTTAGTTTAGTTAATATACCTACAGATTGGGGAATAAATCAATAACTAATGAACCTATTTGACTTAACACACAGGTGAATCATTTTGTAGTGGGTTTTCAGAGTAAAATTAAATTAAATGTAGGTTTACACAACTAGAAGGCATTAATAAAATATCGATTACCTCAGAACTGGAGCTAATTAGGACACTGGCGTCTTTGAGAAATAAACCTAAGTTAAGCTCAGGAATATACCCTTGTAATTACCGGAAATTTAAAAAAAACACGGGGTATAAATAGTTTTCTGATTGGGTACATATTAGAAATTTGCACCTAAATGTTCTTAGTTGTAACAATGTATTAAATGTACTCCTCACACCTCATATTTATGGAAAATATGCAACTTAGAAGGAATTAGTAAAAAACCGCTTTTGAGCGCCGCCCCAGACCGGTATTCTATATATTAGTAAAGATTGTGTTAATGCAAAGTAGACCGATTTCAGAAAACATGGGCCTTAGTTTTTTGAAAATAAAGATTAGTTTACGAATACGATCGGAGAGATAACGGATGTGGCCAGGATAGATGTCGTTCAACGATTATATATACTTTGTTTTTTATTAGATTAGAAAAAAGTTCTTTATCAGGCACGATATATGTCACAAATGTCAAAGTGCCTAGTTATGCTATCATTAAATATACTTAAATATATTTGTATTTATAGTAAAGCCATGCCTACGTATTTGTGAATGTTATATTGAGTATTAACAGTATTTTGATAGTAGTTATATGCACGAAATATTTTGTACTAGTTTTTACGAAAGTGACTGACCAAACTCAAACTCAAACATTTATTCAGTAAGTAGGCCACAAGGGCACTTTTATACGTCAGATACTTTATCAAATTAAAACAGAAAAAAAAAACTACACCGTTTCTAACCCTACACCTCTGACCCGAGAAGAATTATGACCGGCAAGAAACTCGGCGGGACTTAGCTTATTTTTTCAAAACAACAGTACATAAACACTTAACAATACATATAAATGCGTTGTTCTATAGGAAAGCATATGAAAACGATGTGAGATTAACTTAATATTTAGGTTATAGTTTAAGAAAAATACCAAAGATCAAAGATTATGAGTCCAAATCTGACTATTTGAAAATGAATTACACACAAATTTGATATACTTTCTTACCTGAACTGTGTCTTCTACTTAAATTTCCAAATTATAATAATCCATCATCAACAGTTAGCAACATATTTTGAATTAATAATAATAATAATAAAAGAGTAAGTGATTCTAGTATACAAAAAAACATACTATTTCCAAATTATCCTTTGAGACGTATAAGGTCTCCAAGTGTCTTGATCTATATGTATATTCAATATAATAAAAAATATGGGTAAACAAGCACCGAATGTTGTGTCTAAAGCCAATTAAACTAAAATTAAATATGATTAAAAATACCTTCGAACCAAGAGGGGAAACTACGCTTTATTGGTATTTGGTCCGGTTTCCTCACGATGTTTTCCTTCACCGAAAAATGAATGGTAAATATCAAATGGTATTTCGTACATAAGTTCCAAAACTCAGTGGTACGAGCCGAGGTATAAATCCGAATTCTTCGGATTGAAAGTCGGACGTATTAGCCAGGCTACCAGTGCTTTGTATAAATACGCATTACGAGAAAATATAATCTATCTATCTATCTACTCATACTATATACTCATTACTACGGCTCTAAGGATAGTATAGGACAGAGAGACGGATAGAGTAGCGACGGTAACAATGGAGTCAATAATGTGTAATGCAAATGCTTTGGAAACACTTATTGTATGAATTATTTATTTTCGAGGATGTTATACCGTCAGTCCCAGCCCTAAGATTAGCTGCAGAGCTGTGTGTCTGCGGGCCGGGCGTACATGTCTGACATGTCTTTATTACTTATTCATTTGCCTGAACATTAAAGGTGAAGCTGAAGCTAGCAGACTCTCCAGCGGCGGGATAGACGCACTACGTAAAATTTGTGAACGCAATTTCTTGCTTGTATGAAAAACAGTATTTTCCCAGCAATTTCGATATTTCTTACAAATTTTAATTATTATTACGTAAATGAAGTATAAAACAGGTGCCAGACAATATTTTCAAGTAGGTAGGGTAATCGGTAGGGTAAACGGTGTCTTCGAATTTCACTCATCATCATCATCATCATTTTAGCCATTTGTCGGCCACTGCTGAGCATAGGCCTCTCTTCGAGTACGCCATTCGTCCCGGTCCTGAGCTAATCTCATCCAGAAGTGACCCGCGACCTTCCGAATGTCATCCACCCAACGAGCTAACGGACGCCAAGGACTTCTTTCATCCGAAAGTGGCCACCAATCCGTCAACATTTTGGTCCACCTGCCATCACCCAGCCTTGCAACATGTCCTCTCTGTGCTACTCGTATTTTATGTACAGCCTCCTTCGTTAGCGTCCATGTCTCGGCTCCATACGTCATGGTGGGCAGGACACATTGATTAAAAAGGTGAGTCTTCAGGCACTGTGGAACGTCTCCGGATTTGAGGATGTCTCCAAGTCTGCCGAATGCCGCCCAACCCAGCTGGATCCTCCTGGCGATCTCCTTTTGTTGGTGTCTTTTGTCAAAAGATAGAATATGTCCGAGATATACCTAGTGATCAACCATCTCCAGCAATTCGTTTCCAATCTTTATGGTTGGACTCGATTCAACGGGGACGTTCGTCATAACTTTAGTCTTGGACATATTCATCTTAAGACCTACCTTTAAAGAAGCATGGTAGAGGCTGTGGACCATGCTTTGAAGATCGTCCAGGGTCTCGGCAAATAAAACAATGTCGTCATCGAATCTTAAGTGCGACAAAAAGACACCTTGGATTTGAATACCAGTTGTATCCCATGCAAGCCTCTAATGCCGCCGTAAAAAGCTTGGGTGAAATGGTATCTCCTTGTCGCACTCCCCTTTTAACGGAAATTGGGTTACTTGTTTCGTGTAGCCGAACTCGCATTGTTGCCGAGCTGTACAGCTCCCGAAGCAAATCAACATAGCGCGCGTCTAAAGAACAGCGATGAAGGGAGTCAAACACGGCCCAGTGTTCGACACTGTCGAAGGCTTTCTCATAATCGACAAAGGCCATGCACAAGGGCCGGTTGTATTCGTGACATTTCTCCATCAACTGTTTTACCGCATGAAGGTGGTCTATGGTGGAGAATCCACTTCGAAAGCCAGCTTGTTCCGGAGGCTGGCATTCGTCTAGGTTACGAGTGAGGCGGTTGCACAGAACTTTGGCAAAAAGTTTATAGGTGCGAGAAAGAAGGCTTAAGGGGCGATAGTTAGCAAGGTTAGAAATGTCTCCTTTTTTGTGTATTATTGTGACGATGGCAGTTTTCCACGATTCTGGAGTTTGAGTCTCCTGTATGACCTGGTTAAAGAGTCTTGCGAGAGTGTTAAGGACAGGCTCGCCACCAGCGCGCAGTAGATCGGCTGTTATGCCATCTTCACCAGGAGATTTGTCAGCTTTCATGTGGTACAAAGCTTTTCTAACTTCACTAGCCATTATTGGTGGTATGTTTTGATTTTCTTTGTAAGGTACGGGTGGTGCTCTTTTATCGGCGGTTGTGGTTGACGTTGGCTGTGCTGCATGCGAGGAATATAATTTTTCGTAAAAGTTTTCGACAATATTAACAATTTTCTCACGGTCTGTGACCAAATTGCTATCCCTGTCTTTGAATTTCACTATTTCTTTGACACCTGTTTTTAACTTCCTTCTAAAAACTTTTGGACCTCTGTATTTTTCTATTGTATTAACAATAACTTCAGTATTACGTTTCCTAGTGTCTTTCCTAATAGATTTACTTATTGTTTTACTTATACTTTCTATTTCTCTCTGATCTGCTAATGTGTTAAATTTCATTTGCCTTCTTTTTTCTAGTAGAGTCAGAGTCTCAGATGATAGAATATTTTTCTTCTTTTGCCGTTTTCCTAGATGCTTTTTCGCCGTCTCTGTTATGGTCTTAGTGAGTAATTTATCTATGTGGTCAACATCAAGGTTTTGTTCTTCCAATACCTCAAATTGGTTCCGGAGGTCCACGCGGAATGCTTCCTAAAGCAGAGAGGTGTCCTCCTTATAGTATATGGTGTGGGTGGTAATCATCTTTGCCCTCTCTTTCTTCAGGTTGACCCTCAATGTTGCCCTCACTATTCGGTGGTCGCTTCCGGTCTTGTAGTTATTAAGAACGGTTACGTCCGTGACTACATCTTTATGAGAACTTATGATGTAGTCAACTTCGTTCTTTATTTTGCCGTCGGGACTAGCCCAGGTCCACTTTCTTGAAGCGCGCTTTTGGAAGAACGTGTTCATAGCGTAAAGATGATTTAGCTCAAGAAAGTTGACTAGCGTCTGTCCTCGATTGTTACGAGCGCCTAGTCCAAATTTACCAACAGAGTGTTCGTTTAACAGCTGTGGTCCAATTTTGGCATTGAAATCGCCAATTATTGTGTAGTATTGACACGGACATTCAGCAAGGGCTTTTTCAATATCGTCATAGAAGGCTTCCACTTCTTCATCAGTTCGGCTTGAGGTGGGGGCCTATACCTGGATTATTTTAATAGAATAGCGTTTGTTTAGTTTTATCACTACAAAACAGACCCGAGTTGAGATGCTTCTGATATAAGTAACTGCAGAGGAGATACTTTT
Source organism: Pammene aurita (assembly GCA_947086415.1). NCBI lineage: Eukaryota > Metazoa > Arthropoda > Insecta > Lepidoptera > Tortricidae > Pammene > Pammene aurita. The sequence continues at coordinate 36,612,673 of OX352292.1, read as the reverse complement.
GTGCAGCATAAATCCCACTCCCCCATATATTGAGTCCTCGTGGCCTCGATAGTAAAATAAGTCGCCGGAATCAAGCCTAATCAGGTCTTCGCCCTTTCGCCTTACTTCCGACAGACCTACTACGTCCCACTTGATGTTGTCCAGTGCTAGCCGCACTAGGAGAAATCGGTCGTCCGTTCGCATCGTCCTGGCGTTGTAACACGCCAGGGTCAGGGTCGTTGTATTTAAGTTCGAGTGGCAGCCGGATCAATTTCACTCACAAAAACTTTTCAGCCTTCGAAACGACATTTCTCTGAATTTTTCGACTGTTTTCACTATATTATAATAACATGCGAGTAAGGAAAGTAAAATTAGAAAGGTACCCATCACCATATTAAATAATCGGTGTCGTCGTATTCACAAAGACGTTTATCGCGACTATTCCTACAAAAACTTTCTTCCTAGCTTTCGAAACGATATTTCTCCGCAAGTTTCGGCTGTTTTCACTATGTTATAACAACATGCGAGTAAGAAACTTAAAATTGGAAGGGTACCCGTCACCATATTAAAGAATCGATGTCGTCGAATACACATATAAATACGTTTTTCGCGATTACACCTACAAAAACTTTTTTCCTAGCTTTCGAAACGAAATTTCTCCGAATGTTTCGACGGTTTTCACTATATTATAACAACATGCGAGTAAGGAAAGTAAAATTTAAAGGGTACCCATCATCATATCAAAGAAACGGTGTCGTCCAAATCACATATTAAGACGTTTTACGCGATTACTCTTCCAAAAACTTTCTTCCTAGCTTTTGAAACGAAATTTCTCCGGAACTTTCGGCTGTTTTCACTATGCTATAACAACATGCGAGTAAGAAAAGTAAAATTGGAAGAGTGCCCAGCATTAACTTAAATATTCGATAAGGGAAAGTTAATGAGTAAAATCCACTTTTAAGTAACTCAAGAAAACTTATATCCTAGCTTTCGAAACGAAATTTCTCCGAATGTATCGACTGTTTTCACTAAGATATTACAGCACGTGAGTAACAAAAATAGAATTAAAAGGGTATCCATCATCATGTCAAAGAAAACGTGTCGTCGAATTCACATATTAAGACGTTTTTCGCGACTACTCCTACAAAAACTTTATTCCTAGCTTTCGAAACGAAATTTCTTCGTGTTTCGGCTGTTTTTACTATGTTATAACAACATGTTTGTAGGAGTAGTCGCGAAAAACGTCTTAATATGTGAATTCGACGACAACGTTTCTTTGATATGATGATGGGTACCCTTTTAATTCTATTTTTTTTACTCGCAAGCTGTAATATCTTAGTGAAAACAGTCGATACATTCGGAGAAATTTCGTTTCGAAAGCTAGGATTCAAGTTTTATTAAGTTACTTAAAAGTGGATTTTACTCATTAACTTTCCCTTATCGAATATTTAAGATAATGCTGGGTACCCTTTCAATTTTACTTTTTTTACTCGCATGTTAATATAGTATAGTGAAAACAACCGAAACTTACGGAGAAATTTCATTTCGAAAGTTAGGAAGATAGTTTTTGTAGGAGTAGTCGCGTAAAACGTCTTAATATGTGATTTCGACGCAGCATTTCTTTGATACGATGATGGGTACCCTTTCAATTCTACTTTTTTTACTTGCACGCTGTAATATTGTAGTGGAAACCGTCGAAACATTCGGAGAAATTTCGTGTCAAAAGCTAGGAGAAATGGTTTTCAGAGTGAAATAGTAAAAAACATTGTTATATGTGAATTCAAAGACACCGATTGGTACCCTGGTAACGGCGAAGGGTACCCTTCTTATTCTATTTCTCTGACTCGTATCTGTTAATTACTTAGTGAAAACAATCAAAACATTCCGAGAAATTTCGTTTCGAAAGCTAGGAAAAAAGTTTTTGTAAGAGTAGTCGCGAAAAACGTCTTAATATGTGAATTTGACGACACTGTTTCTTTGATATGATGATAGGTACCCTTTCAATTTTACTTTTTTTCCTCGCATGTGTTTATAAATTTTTTGAAAACAGTTGAAATATTCGAAGAAATTCCGTTTGGATAGCAAGGAATCAAGTTTTATTGAGTTACTGAAAAGTCGATTTTACTCATTAACTTTCCGTTATCGAATCTTTAAGATAATGCTGGGTACCCTTCCAATTGTACGTTCCTTACTTGCGTGTTATAACATAGTGAAAACAGCCGAAACTTACCGAGAAATTTCGTTTCGAAATCTAGGAAGAAAGTTTTTGTAGGAGTAGTCGCGAAAAACGTGTTAATATGTGATTTCGACGATACCGTTTCTTTGATATGATGATGGGTACCCATTCAAATTTACTTTCCTTACTCGAATGTTGTTATATTAAAGTGAAAACAGCCGAAACTTACGGAGAAATTTCGTTTCGAAAGTTAGGAAGAAAGTTTTTGTAGGAGTAGTCGCGTAAAACGTCTTAATATGTGATTTCGACGATACCGTTTCTTTGATATGATGATGGGTACCCTTTCAAATTTACTTTCCTTACTCGCATGTTGTTATAATATATTGAAAACAGCCGAAACTTACGGAGAAATTTCGTTTCGAAAGTTAGGAAGAAAGTTTTTGTAGGAGTAGTCGCGTAAAACGTCTTAATATGTGATTTTGATGACACCGTTTCTTTGATATGATGATGGGTACCCTTTCAATTCTATTTTTTTTACTGGCATGCTGTAATATCTTAGTGAAAACCGTCGAAACATTCGGAGAAATTTCGTTTTGAAAGCTAGAAAAAACGTTTTTGTAGGTGTAATCGCGAAAAACGTATTTATATGTGAATTCGACGACATCGATTCTTTAATATGGTGATGGCTGCCCTTCCAATTTTCCATTCCTTACACGCATGATGTTATAATATAGTGAAAACAGCCGAAACTTACGGAGAAATTTCGTTTCGAAAGCTAGGAAGAAAGTTCTTGTAGGAGTAGTCGCGAAAAGCGTCTTAATATGTGAATTCGACGACACCGTTTCTTTGATATGATGATGGGTACCCTTTCAAATTTACTTTCCTCACTCGCATGTTGTTATAATATAGTAAAAACAGCCGAAATCTATGGAGAAATTTCGTTTCGAAAGTTAGGAAAAAAGTTTTTGTAGGAGTAGTCGCGTAAAACGTCTTAATATGTGATTTCGATGACACTGTTTCTTTGATATGATGATGGATACCCTTTAAATTCTATTTTTTTTACTCGCATGCTGTAATATCTTATTGAAAACCGTCGTAACATTCGGAGAAATTTCGGTTCGAAAGCTAGGAGAAACGTTTTTGTAGGTGTAATCGCGAAAAACGTATTTATATGTGAATTCGACGACATCGATTCTTTAATATGGTGACGGGTACCCTTCCAATTTTACGTTCCTTACTCGCATGTTGTTATGACACAGTGAAAACAGCCGAAACTTACGAAGAAATTTCGTTTCGAAAGCTAGGAAAAAAGTTTTTGTAGGAGTAGTCACGAAAAACGTCTTAATATGTGATTTCGACGACACCGTTTCTTTGATATGATGATGGGTACCCTTTCAATTCATTTTTTTTACTCGCATGCTGTAATATCTTAGTGAAAACCGTCGAAATATTCAGTGAAATTTCATTTCAAAAGCTAAGAAAAAAGTTTTTGTAGGTGTAATCGCGAAAAACGTATTTATATGTGAATTCGACGACATCGATTCTTTAGTATGGTGATGGCTACCCTTCCAATTTTCCATTCCTTACACGCATGTTGTTATAACATTGTGAAAATAGCCGAAACTTACGGATAAATTTCGTTTCGAAAGCTAGGAAGAAAGTTCTTGTAGGAGTAGTCGCGAAAAACGTCTTAATATGTGATTTCGACGACACCGTTTATTTGATATGATGATGGGTACCCTTTCAATTCATTTTTTTTACTCGCATGCTGTAAAATCTTAGTGAAAACCGTCGAAACATTCAGTGAAATTTCATTTCAAAAGCTAGGAAAAAAGTTTTTGTAGGTGTAATCGCGAAAAACGTATTTATATGTGAATTCGACGACATCTATTCTTTAGTATGGTGATGGCTACCCTTCCAATTTTCCATTTCTGACACGCATGTTGTTATAACATAGTGAAAATAGCCGAAACTTACGGAGAAATTTCGTTTCGAAAGCTAGGAAGAAAGTTCTTGTAGGAGTAGTCGCGAAAAGCGTCTTAATATGTGAATTCGACGACACCGTTTCTTTGATATGATGATGGGTACCCTTTCAATTTTACTTTTCTTCCTCGCATGTGTTTATAAATTTGTGAAAACAGTCGAAATATTCGAAGAAATTCCGTTTGGAAAGCAAGGAATCAAGTATTATTGAGTTACTGAAAAGTCGATTTTAATCATTAATTTTCCCTTATCGAATCTTTAAGATAATGCTGGGTACCCTTCCAATTGTACGTTCCTTACTCGCGTGTTGTTACAATATAGTGAAACCAGCCGAAACTTACCGAGAAATTTCGTTTCGAAATCTAGGAAGAAAGTTTTTGTAGGAGTAGTCGCGAAAAACGTGTTAATATGTGATTTCGACGACACCGTTTTTTGATATGATGATGGGTACCCTTTCAAATTTACTTTCCTTACTCGAATGTTGTTATATTAAAGTGAAAACAGCCGAAACTTACGGAGAAATTTCGTTTCGAAAGTTAGGAAGAAAGTTTTTGTAGGAGTAGTCGTGTAAAACGTCTTAATATGTGATTTCGACGACACCGTTTCTTTGATATGATGATGGGTACATATCATAATCATCATCAATCATCATATCAAAGAAACGGTGTCGTCGAAATCACATATCGCCGGGTGAGAATACGATTGTGTCATTTCCATTTTTAGGGAAAATGAGTTTTTAGTGTTTTTCGCAATATATTTGTTTTTGGAACAAGTAGCACGAATCGGCTTTTTTTAATTCTTATTTTTTAGTAAATTCATTTCAATATTTTTGTTCCATGTCCACGTCAAGAAATATATAGTGAGTGTAATATTGTGCCATGTCCGGACATGAAACAAAACCATGATTAGATCCCGGTTATCAGTGTGCCAAGCGACTAAGCGATCAACGTTTTTGTGCTATATCCATGACCGATTTATTTGTATTGACACTTTTATTTTCCGACCCTCTTTATTAGACTCATTTATATTTCGTCCAAGTGAATATTTCGTATTGTACGACTAACGATTTCGTATCGAGGCTATGTATACTTTATGAAATGCAACAATAAGGCTCATTTGATTGAACATAAATTTTCTGAACCGGGTCATAGTTCAATTAAGGAAGTTGACGCAGTTCATAGTATGATCGAACGCCACTTTCGAAATATTGAAATTTTATCACCAACTAGCCTTTTCCCGCGGCTTCGCCCGCGTACTATAAGTACTCAAAAAGGATACGAGACCCATGTTGATTTTCAGACTTTGTGACCACATTTGCCCCTTTTAAGGGTGGAATTTTCAAAAAACCTGAAACACCTGTTTACTCATTTATCGTTAGAAATACTCCTGTGAAGTTTCGAATAAAATAGTCTAACAAATCTTGATTCGCCATACAATATTTGGACCCCCATTTTACCCCCTTAGGGGGTGAATATTGAAAAATTCTGTCTTAGTGCATCCCTAGACCTTATAAGGAACCTACGTGCCAAATTTGGAATCTCTAGAACCAGCTGTTTGGGCTGCGCGTTGATATGTCAGTCAGTCAGTCAGTCAGTCAATCAGTCAGTCAGTCAGTCAGTCAGTCAGTCAGTTTCTTCTTTTATATATTTAGATATCATTCTTACGTCACTTTTTAAAATTGAAATCGGACAAGTATGATTTTCAAGTAATGCAGCTCAATAAAGAAGATCTTTTTGATTACAAAGTTATCGCAAACTCATTCAATTTTACTACACAAACTGTAAATAATGTGTTTTATCAAACACATTATTTACAGTTCTGAAAATCCCCTTCATTTAAAATGCAGGTATGGGTTTGACGAAAATATGGTTACAATAATACCAAACCGCCTTCAAACGCCAAGGCCGAAAAGAAATAAAAAATCTAAAGTGACAATTTTGTCCGAAATTGTTTTGGTTTTACCGTCTATTCCAAATGAAAGTAATGTATGTAAAATTGCAACAAAAAAACGATCAGACATTTTAAGCATGATAAAATTCATGCCCAGTGATGACAAAGCTTTTTACGAGGTTTTGTTCAAATAATTATCATAACTTATACCTATTTAGAGTTTTATGAACAATTTTAAAGTACCTACACATTAGCGTTTAATTGGTAATTATTGTAAATAATAATTTGCTCAACACTCTTCTTAGCATTACCACCTATGAAAAACCATTCCTGAATAGCTAAATATTGTTAGTTAATAATTTGATTTTAATGTGTATCATAGATACTAAGGGTGGACCTTATATCTCTGCAATAAGGTTTATAACTTGTTAGCAATATTGACAATTTGACTCAATTTGTGTCATATCCAATTTTTTGTGCCACGTCATACATGGTACATTTAACATTTAGTCATCAGGAATGGATATAACAAACATAAAAATGCATATATCTCACTAGCAATTTTTCATAAATATAATACTTTCCGAGAATTTTTTTTTATTTCGATCTCCAGTAAACCTGGGTAAGTGGTCTATGGCACAAACGTATTCTCATCCGGCGATATTAAGACGTTTTACGCCCTTTAATGTGTGAAGCTGAAACTAGCAGACTCTTGCTAGTTTCAGCTTCACACATTAAAGCCCTGATGTAGACGTCTTACTAATCTTTTATTACGAACATTGTACTGCGTGGGTTGTATGTGTATAGATTTATGTTACTCACTAGGCCATATTTTGCCGATATTAATATTGATCGGAAGTCAAGGATTACTTTAAGGTGACGCGTTGTATTCAGCGAAATATATCGTATGGCATTGGGCCGGATGCACGACCGAATATCCTTGTTTTTGAATTGTTATTTTTGGAACGAAGTTCCGTATCGGACTATTCGCGGATGGGGGCTAGGCGAAAAAAGGTCACGTGACCGTCACGAAAACCTGACACTAGCAAGCCATACGATTGAGAAACATGTAAAATGAAATGTAAAGTAAAGTGAGGTGAGGTGAGGTGAGGTGGGGTGAGGTGAAGTGAAGTGAATTGAAAAGTGACAAAAGTGTCAAAAGTGCCCAAAGTGTCAAAAGTGTCACAAGTGTCAATAGTGCCATAAGTGTCAAAAGACAATGAACATTTGACACTTATGACAAGTGTCCAAAGTGTCCAAAATATCCAAAGTGTCCAAAGTATCTCAAAGTGTCAAAAATCGAAGTCGAAGTAAAATTAAAATTAAAAACAAATGAATAAAATTTAAGAAAAAGAAAAAAAAATCATTAATAATATTATGTTAAATCAAATTCAGTTACATTCAATAAAATAAACTTTAATAATTTTAAATAAAATGAAATAAATTTTAATAATATAACTTAGTTCCAAGCGAGTGTTCCACGACACTCACGCATTTTTTAATCATTTTAGGGTTAATAAAAGTAATCGGCAATCTCACACCTGGGGGTGCCGAAGACAGGGTAAAGTTGAGAATACTAAGTAGTAACGCGGACCCTAGCGCTAGACTGGGAAAACACGAAGCCGAAGAAGGGTTAAACAGTAATCGCTAAATTATCAAAAAAATTAAATTACGCATTATTAGATATAAGTTCCATGTTCATAGCTGATGTACAAAAATAGTTATTAATTTATAAGTTGCGGACCAGACAGTTTTCAGACCTACTGTTTGCCTTTTTTTTCTATCGAGCGCTTTCGCTCATATTTTGAATCGCATTAGTCCCTAAAGTATAATTGTTATTGTGAAAAGTGTTATCCATGTTATTATTTTGTTATTGTTTTGCGAATTAATAAATACTTCATATGAAGGTAAATAATGTAATTTTTCTCGAATGTGCTCGGAAATGTTTACCTTACTGTAGTAAAATTAGTACGTGAAGTTCGTCATTATTTACTAACACAAATTTAAAAAAATAAAAATCATTATTGTCCTGTTTTAGCGGAAGACAAGTTGTACTTGTCGTCCGCATTGTTTTTCACCTTTTAAACATTTCATTCGACTAAGAAATATCATTACATACAGCCAACCGTCTGAACGGCAATCCCTTCAAACTATAGGATAGAGCGAGATATCGAGATCAAAAACCTTGGTTGTCTCGTTCTGTGTCATAGCTTGCATGACCACCACGTCTGATCGTGTGAATACGGATTCATATAATCACAGACAAAACAACTTTTTTTAAGGTTTAAGCTTTTACAGTTGTGTGAAAGGAGCATATTTAATACTGTCGTCTTAAATAGTTTTTGACGAAAATTGATTTTTAAATATTATTTGAATGAAATCTTTGGCTGATGATTGGCAGTATAAGTTAAGTAGTGCTCTATACTCAAAAAAATATTGTAAATGGAAGCTAATTCATAAATTAATTATATTTAATGCTAACCTAAATATGTAATTTATTTCATTTACTTTATTTCCTCGCACATTTGGAGAAAAGCGTTATATATGCCTCGGCGGGAATAGAAATTCGTGGACTCGTTTTATATTTTCGCTCGTCCACGAATTTATCTTTCCCGTCCTCTGCAATAGGTAATTACACTAATTCATTTACTAAGATAATATTTTGGGCGAGTTGAGGGTCTGTAATAATTAATTAAGAACGAAAGTCACTAGCTATTATTTTTTTCTTAAAACTACTCTTTTGTGAATACTACTCAAAGAAAGAAAATCAAGCGAAATAAATATGACAAACATTTTTTTGAAGAATACAGTTTTAGTGCTAAGCCAAAGTCACAAGCGTTTCTCTACATCACCAAAAACCCGTTTTGATTACCTGAACTTTTTGAATGCTGACAAAAATCTCAATGAAGGACTTCCTCAAGCAATAATACTAATCTGAAAGCCACTAAAAAACTCCGACAAAACTCGCTATCGCATTGATCTGGAAAAATCCAAGGTGAAACTTTATATTCTCACCTAATCTTACCCGGTATCTGCTCTCCCCTTTTTGTGTTTTAATAAAATAATTCACTCCGAAACAGTGGGGTAACAAAAGCTATGAAAAGTTGTCGTCGCACAGGGCAATCTCGATAAAACTGGTTGGATCGTAAACTTGACCCTCCGTTATCCGGGCGGAATCAGCACGAAACTTTAAGGAACGTACACGTCGAGAGATGATTTACGTTCGACGTTCGGTCGCGTTTTCTGACACTAAAAATGTGGGTCAAACGAAATTAAAATTTTACTGATACCCGGATCTGATCGGTTAGGTAAAACCGATCATTATTAGCAAATAGTGTCTGTAGATGTATATTATTTACCTATTTTTGATATTAAAAATGCTTTTTTTGCAAAACATATTAATTTAAAACAGAACATTATAATAATTGAACAGAAAAATTTCCGTCACTATCATTAAATAAAAACTAGCTGAAATTAGTGACGAGTTTTAAATACCTGGGACACATTGTCACCTCTGACTTCTCAAGGACGGTGCCGACGTCGAAAGGGAGCGTAGATCTCTGGCTGTTACAGCCAACATGATTGGCCGCAGGTTTGCTCGTAGCTCAACTGCCGTAAAGATATTCAGAGCCTATTGTACCTTTTTGTACGAGAAGTTTGTGGATAGACTACACTCAAAAACAGTTCAGCGCCCTGCGCGTACAGTACAATAATGCATTTAGGGTGCTGATGGGTCTGCTTTGCAACTGCAGTGCGTCAACAACGTTCGCGGAGGCAAGCGTGGACAGTTTCACTGCCATCATACGATTCATACGTAAGAAAGCCGTCTTGCTTCTCGGCAAGGTGAGGGACAGTACCTACATCATTCTAGTATGTTTGCAGGCAGGTTCAACGGGACTTACCTGAAGCACTTGTAATGGATCCAAGGCATCCATATAGAACCTATTTCAATGAGACTGTAAAGTTGTTCGATATTGGGGCTTTGCTATTAACTTTGTGTAGGAGTTAATTTCATTTTCAGTTTCGGGAAAAATTATGAGTTTGCGATTAAGCTTTCATGAAAATTATACTGTAATATTAAAGTTCGAATTATAACTCACCTGGAAAATATGGAGTATCATAAAATCAATTAGTAGTTATATCTTAATTTTCATAGCTTGGTTCAGTTCGTGAAGGAGAATTTAGTGTTGAAATAAATACTGAAAACTAGCTTTATTTCTAGCGGCTTTTCTAAATAATATGCATTGTCGTTTAAATATTAAGATGGCAATTCATTTGGAATACAGATAACAGTATTTTCCAATAAATTTTGGTTCCTAAAATCTAACCTCGAATTTATAGATGTAAGTGTATGTAGCAGAAAACAAATGATAAAGTAAAATCTAATTCCTTGATCGATATAGGCATTAAAAGTAACACGGATTATTATAAGATCGAATAAAAATAACAGTTATTTAGGAAGATTTGGTTAATAACAGTATTGTGTCATAAACACGTGAATATTTACTTCTAAGTACAAATAAATGTTTTCATTCGATAAACAATATAGTCCTCTTAGCATTCCTATTGATATTTATTATAAATATATGAGTTTTAATAATTATTGGTAAAAATTGACCATGCGATTACATTGAATTTGCTTTCGTTTGCTGTAGAAACAATATTGTATGTATATTCCACTATCATATATATATTCCCTATATTTTTAGCATATTTATCCAAATATAGTTTCTAAGTTTTAATTAGCAGTTTGCCAGAAAATCCTGAAATTGTTATTATCAACTAATAATTTCACATAAATGCGGGTAGGAATAATCTTGCAGTGCGCGAGGATAATCTTAACCCACCCGCATATTTGCTTAGATTTTCGCAGGCGATCGAGAAGCGGTGTGCAGACGACGAGTGAGGAGTTCATACGAATTTGAACCTTGTCTGTTAGACATTTATTTGGTTTTAGTACCCACAGGTTGGATCATCACCCTTGTTATTTAGACAATTAGGATCAATAGCGGAATCGGATGAGTAATCGGTAAGACTTTTAAAGAGATGTTTGGATTGAAGCTACAAAGGGGAATGTAGGTGATTGCGGGAGACAGGGTACGGAAATTATAAAAGCGGGTGATAAGGTTCGAACTGAACTTAGTCAGAACGAGAATTTCAAGACATCGGCATCTCTCAGCTAGATCGAGGTCTACAACTTAGTTAGAACGAGATTTCAAGACTTCAGCATCTCTCAGCCAAGATCGAGGTCTACAACTTTAGGTAAGTTCTTTTAAATATTTCACTTTTACCTTAATTGTTTGTCGTGTACTAGCATTTTACAATATCATTACTAGTGAAGCGTACGAATATTATAATAACGGTCAATACATTTATTTTATTAATTGGGTTATTTGGGTATACTAATATTACAGGCGTTACGCTTAATTACCTGCAGTGAGTGTTAGAATAATGAGTGATATATTATTAATCCACATTTGTAAATATTTTAGCTGTGTTTGGGATTAAAATTAAATAAAGTTGGGATCTGCGTTTAAGTATATTAGGTACTATTTCAACTATCTATTACTGAGCGAGCGAAGCGGAGCACTATTCCTCTGTGCATAGAGCCGCCGTCCGTATGTCTAAATAAGTACTTACATGTTTTGATTATTTATTGAGTGTGGAATTTAAATACAATCTTCGTCTTCTTTCATAAACGATTATTAAATCGTATGGACATTTCAACATAGGATTAACTTCAAAGCAATGGTTTAGTATTTGAGTTATTGCCTGATGTAGGGTATTATTTGACTTGGTTTTCAAATACATATTAACACAGCTAATAAAAAATATAATTTTGCATTTCTGTGGAACTCGTTGTCGTGAGGAAACCATTTAACTATTTGATGATATTTTATTTATTTCTATTCTACTATATAGGCAGATAGCCTTTATTCTGACCAGATTCTTCATAATATATCACTTGTGGTTGTTGTTTTATTTTATCATTGAACCTTAATCTTTTTCTATATATGACTGTGTATATTTAATTGTGCGTATATTATATTTACAATACCTAACTATTTAGGATACGTAATATTTATTCTCCATCGTAGTGTATATATTTACTGTTGACGTGTCGAATAGGTTCTATTTGAAAGTACGAAGTCATATTTTATCTAAGTAGATTTTAATCCACTGTTTCGGGTAACTACATTATATCTGTTAACTATTTCTTTCTACTACCTTATAAATATCAATATATAGTTTTAATGTAACGGTTGAAATTGTTTGAACGTACTATAACCAAGATAGGTTTCGATCTTTTAAATATTAATTGTCGAAGTCGGTTAACATTGGCCATGGTTAAACGATATCGCGTAATATGTACTTCCATGGAACACTTTAGTAATTATATAAGAAATAAGATGCTGGATTTCTAGCGTAGAGGATTATTCCATGTAGAATGCGTGTCTGTAGGTAGTGCCTAGGTGGCAACGGACTCCCCTCGGGTTTGAGGCCAAAGCGTTCTGTATCACCCAATGATCTTGAATATATGACATGAAAAATAGCATGTGCTTACAGAGGTTTATTGTCATGTAGGTACGCCATTAGTGTATAAGGTGTTCTTAGCTAATCCCGTTCTCTTGCAGTGATGAATCGCGTGCGGTGAGGTTCTTACACGTCTGGGTTACTGCACAGATATTGCTTATTAACGATGATAGGTACTTGTTATTTACATCCTAAATTTGTATACCATTCGTCATAAACGGCGGTAGGTATGCTTACTTAATTATTAAATGTAACAGTCGTTATTTGCATATGTGGTGTGGAGGAATTGGCGGTTATCTGTCAACTATACATTGATGTATGAAGCGAGACTGTAGGCTACTGGCCCGGTCGCACACTTGGATCGTTACAAATGCTCAGAACGCACAACCGTCAGGTCTGTAGGCCACTGGCCGCGGACAACATATATTACCAGATCCATTAAGCTTCGGATCGTAGACCACTGGTCGTGATTCCACCGTTGGACGACGGAACCGTTAAGACTGACATGCCACGTATTTTGTACAGGCGTACTTCGCCCGCAATCACTACGTTGGGAGTCCAGCAAACCTTTTTACATATATTTAACCTTTTTAAATATTGTGGTTATTTCTCACCTTATCGAAAAGGACTTGCGGTAACTACACACACAACGTTGGGTACCCACTAGCTTTCACAATCATCTCGGCCAAACTGCGTATCAGAGCAAGCTACTGTATAGATAGTTTATTAATTATTGTTTTTGATATTATAATTACGTTACTTATTTTACTGTAATACGGCGCGAAGGTTTTTTGCTTCGTTAGTTTCATTTTTACCTTCGCAAAGCCTAGGAATCGGAAACTAACACCTAATGACGTCTGCAAAGACAGCATTAGGGATAATTAGTCAGTGTTTCGTTTTTCAATAACAAAAATCTAAAATCTAAATAAAAATAAATAATTTTCTTTTCAACTTTCAATATTTTGTTTGATTTTCTTTCCCTGTAGTGAGTTCCTTTATGTAGGTATTTATATTTACAGAAGTTTCGGGCTGAAGCTTGAGGTAAGTAAGCTCTAGAAAGCATTTAGAAGCCTTCGACGAAAAGCTTAATAGGGTAGCCATTACACACTGCAGTGCACTTCATGTACCAGCAGTGTTTTGTGAATTAATTTACTAACCCTCTAAAAGTAATGCAATTACTAACCATGACATGTAGTTATAAGACGTATTTTACATATAGTTCAATTTTAATTTTAATTTATAGTTATGGACGAAGGAGTGATGGATGGTTAAAGTTTATTGATTAGATGAACTAGCTTTTGCCCGCGGCTTCGCCCGCGTACTAAAAGTACTAAAAAAGGAGGTTCTCAGTTAGACTCCTGTGTATGTATATACGTATGTAGGTACGTATGTTTGTCCGCGATTATCTCGCGTTTTTCTGAACTGATTTAGATGCGGTTTTCGGAAAAGTATTTGTTACACTCTTGAGGTTTCGGTATACCACGTTTTGGTGAAGGCGGTTCCCTTATTTGTCTAACCCACCCAACCCAACACCGGCCCAACATCTGTTTGCTCACATGAAGGTACTTAGACTGCGATATGATAGCGAAGCATGTACATATGTAGAAACAAACATTTGAAGTTAGCAAACCCTCCTGTACCCGCTTAGGAAGCGAGGAGAGGCTGTTATCCCCCTTCCGCCGACTGACCAAGTTTTCCAAAACCTTGCTAGTCATGTGTCAAAATATATATAACGCGATACCCGCTGAATTCCTATTATTGGATAGCACCAACATGTTCCAAAACAGAAATGGCTAATTGAAAAACCTTTCTACTCTGTCACTTAATTTCTTGACAGAAACAAACTCAATTTCAGTACCTACTAATTCCAAGCTGACATAACATATTGATCAATAATTCTATTTTTATGTTTAATATTATATCATTGTAATTTAAATGAATGCTAAACGAGTAAAACCTATTGACACGTAATATTCAAAATATTATTAATAAATGAGTATGAGTATGAGTAAATAAATTACAATAATTGTTGAATTATTACGCCAGCAACGACTTAGTTACTACTAAGAGATTATGATTTATGCAGATTTCTACTTTTGAATAGAAGCTTTTCCCCGTGACTTTATCTATGTGATATTAGTAATCCACCCTCCTTTTTACCCGCTTAAGGAATGACTTATCTAAATATAGATTCATTGGTTATAAATTCCCCATACAAACTTTCAATTCCCTTTTTACTCCCTAAAGGGTTGATTTTCGGGATATGAACTATCCTATATTGTTTCCCGGAACTCAACGATTGAGTTGAAACTTTGTCCATGGTTAGTACTATGTACAAATTTCATCTCAATCGTCAGTTCAGCGGGAAATAATACGCCATACAAACTACCAACCCCTAATCTACCCCTCTAGGATAGATTTTTGGGATAAAAACTATATTATTTCACGAGACTCAAACTATATCCACAACAAATTGTATCTAAATCGTTTGGCGATTAAAAATTCTCCATACAAACCTCCAACCCCCATTTCAACCCCTTAAGGATTGATTTGCGGGATATAAACTGTCCTATGTCGTTTCCCGAAACTCAAACTATTTCTATACCAAGTAACATCTAAATCAGATTAGCTGTTTAAATACCATAATACTTTCCACCTCCTTTGCTTTGCACCCCCTTAAAGGTTGCTTTCCGGGATTAAAACTATTTGTTCCCTTCTCGAGACACAAACTATCTTATTCCAAGTTTCATCTAAATCGGTTCAACGTTTAAAAATTCCCCATACAAACTTTCAACCCCCATTTCACCCCCTTAAATGTTGATTTTAGGAATAAAAATTATCATTGTATTTTCATGGGACTTACAAAATATCCGTATACTAAGTTTCATCTAAATCGGTTCAGCTGTAAAAAAACCATTAAGGATTGAATTTTGGGATGAAAACTATTCTATGTCATTTCCCGAGATTTAAACTATCTTTATTCCAAGTTTCATCTAAATCGGTTCAGCGGCTTAGAGGTGAAAAGGTAATAGACAGACAGACAGACACACTTCGCATTTATAATATTAAATCTATGTACGGTTAGCTGCAGAGAAAAAGTCCCATGCTGCATATACAGTTTTTATGCATCAGGGGGTCTTTTTCTATGCAGCTGACTCAAGTTTCATGTCAATCGTCGGTTCAGCGGTTAATAAATCGCCATACAAACTACCAATCCCTTTTCTACCCCTCTAGGATTGTTTTCCGGGATAAAAACTATCCTACATATATTGTTTCCCGGGATTCAAACTAAGAGTATATCAATAACTAATTATATCTAAATCAGTTCGCGGTAAAAAATCTTCATACACAAACCTCCAACCCACTTTTCATCCCCTTAAGTGTTGATTTTCTGGATGAGAACTACCTAATGTCATTTTGGTCTATGCGTTAATATGTCAGTCAGTCAGTCATTTTCTTCTTTTATCTATTTAGATAAGATTGCAATTTGGCACAAACTTTCAAAAATGTTCATGTCCATAATATTAACTTTCAAAATTGATGCCATTTCCATAATTAACGTTCCATAAAAACATATAAACGACACCCATATTGATATTTATACATTTCAACCTAATCGCACCCCAACAAGGGAGATGGTATTTCACGTCCGCCACGTTGGATTAAAAACCGTTGTTGTTTTCGTCGTTTTTTGTTGTTGTTAACGGCCTCCTAGCCTAGTCGCTAGTGACCCTGCCTATGAAGCAGGAGGTCCCGGGTTCGAATCCTGGTCAGGGCATTTACTTGTATAAAATCACAGATATTTATTTGTACCTGATTTATAGGTGTTTTCTATATATTTAAGTATTTATCTATATCTATCTATCTATTATATACGAGTATATCGTCGTTTAGTACCCATAACACAAGCCTTATAGAGCTTACTGTGGGACTAGGTCGATTTTGTAAGATTGACCCATAATATTTATTTATTTTTAATTAATCAGCGATCCGATAAGCCATAGAAAAAATACCCAAGTTTATTTTGAGACTTTGTCATCACATTTCCCCCTTTTACTTGCAGGGGTTGAATTCTCAAAAAACCTGAAACAAGTTTACTCATTTATCGTTAGGAATACTTTTGTCAAGTTTTGAATAAAATAGTCCAACTAATCTTTTTTCCCCATATAAACTTTGGACCCCATTTCATCCCCTTAGGGGGTGAATTTAACAAAAACATTATATCAGTCAGTTTGTTCTTTTGTATATTTAGATATGTTTATATTCATGAACTGCTTTATAAATCCAGTGTTTCGAATTAAATTTTTAATAAAATCTAAATATATAAAAGAAGAAACTGACTGACGGACTGACTGACTGACTGACATATCAACGCACAGGCCAAACCGCTGGTTCTAGAGATTTTAAATTTGGCATGTAGGTTCCTTATAAGGTGCACAAATAAAGGATTTTTCAAAATTCACCCCATATGGGGGTGAAATGGGGGTCCAAAATCTGTTTAACGAAACAAGATTAGTTAGACTATTGTATTCGAAACTTCACAGAAATATTCCTAACGATAAATAAGTAAGCACATCTTTCAGTTTTTTTTAAAATTCAACCCTTAAAAGGGGGAAATGTGGTCACAAAGTCTGAAATTCAACATAGGTAATGTTTCTATGGTATATTGGGTCGCTGATTGCGAAAACAACAACGATTTTAAAATCCAACGTGGCGGACGTGAAATACCGTCCTCCCTTGTTGGAGTCCGATGGGGTTCATATGTCTAAATATCTATATGGGTGTCGTTTTTATGGTTTTTTGGGACGTTAATTACGAAAATGGCACTCTTGAAAGTATTTGTGCCAAATTGCAATCTAAATATATAAAATATGGAAATAACTGACTGAGTGACATATCAACGCCTAGCCCAAAATGACATGAGGTAGTTTTCATCCAGAAAATCGACCCTATAGGGGGTGAAAATCGGGTGGGTAGTTTGTATGGGATTTTTTTAACAGATAGGTTCAGCTGTACCTGTTAAATGAAACTTGGTAAACAAATAGTTTGAGACCCGCGAAGGAACATAAAATAGTTTATATCGCGAAAATGAACTCTTAAGGTGGTGAAATGGGGGTTGGAGTTTTGTATGGAGAATTTTTATTCGCGAACCGATTTAGATAAAATTTGGTATGGATATAGTTTAGAGTTCCGGGAAACAATATATAAGATATGATGGTAACAAGATGTTATGTTACCTAAACGTAGAGCCTGAACTGCAACAAGATGTTACGTTATTAAAATGATGTTATATTTTAAAAGATCAGGCGCTTTGTTTTAGTATACATACAGTTGTACATCTGCAACCTTTTGATGCTGCTGCCACAGATAAGGCCACGCACGGGGGCTTACAGCACCGAATTATCGTGTAGTCCTACCCCTCCCCTGCTTTGAGAAACAAAGGAAATCTAGGAGACTTATCATACTAGAAACCGATTTTTTTATTAAAAAATAATAATAAAAATACGCCGCCACTTTTTTGCATTGCAGCATCGGCATTTCGTATTCCCCATTAAAGACGTGACTAATTATATATATCTCATCTAGGAGACTTATCGAACTAGGTTCAGTGTTGTGGGCTCTTATACTACATGTAATTTTTTTTATCTCTATTTGTGAGTGAAACTTTATTACAATTATCAACTAAGCAGTAAAACAAAAAGACGAGACTTTCACTAAAATTATTTTCTAGTCACACTGTTCATTTTCAATTTCAAGAAAATAATTTTGGCGTAATTCTATTCACAGTTTCTTATTAAAAATATGGTGGAAACTTTTGCGTGGCACAAAACAATTATAAAAAGTGCCGTTTAACCGACGTCAATACATAATTACACGGACTTTATCTAACCTTGCAGAGGACATTGACATACAGTAAAATTAGTCATTTTCTACCTACTTTTGGGTCATCTAACCAAAAATTCAATGGTAACGATGCCTTTAAGTATTATAAATATAAATTTCGTGCGTAAAGTATTACGTCAGTTACAAAATTTTCCATCTGTAAGTACATAATCAAAACCACTGTAATCGTTTGTTCTGTGTAGTATCCCCAGTCAAAAGTTCCTTTTTAGTACTCTTACTAAAAAGGACCTTTTGACTGGGGATACTAACTATGACGGGCCGGCAACTACGGAACCCTATATTGACCATGCCCCGACATGCTCTTGGCCGTTTTTGTACATCAATATTTTATATATATACGATTCCTGATATGAAGTAACTAAACAGAACAAACAATTTCAGTGGTCTTGATTATGTACGTACAGGTGGCAAATATAATCTATTTAATTAAAATCCCACGTGCATCGTTAACCATTTTTTTATTTCAAAATGCAATAAGCCCAAACACGACGGGATAATCTTGACTAGTTCCTATGGCCAGGTCCATCATCAGATTTGCTCCATGCCATCTTAATATTACATTGTCACGCGCTATACACATGCATGTAAATTTTGAGCACAATCGGAAATCTGGATGTGAGTCAAAATTAACTTTTTTTAAATATATATTCAAGTAACAACTTAGATTTTGTACATTTATATCCCATAAAAAACATAAATGTGAAATGAGAGCCAAGTTCAATATATTATTATATGCCTTAGTCTTCGTGAGCAGTTAGCGATTGTACAAAGAAAAATACAGTTAGTAATAAAAACCTGCCTCAAAAATGAAATTTTGAAGTAAACAAAATCTTTAACGATTCACGTGAGATTTTAATTAAATAGATTTGAAAACTTTATATACAATCAGCCCAAAAAAATGGCCCCACAATAGTGCTGAAAGGCCGACTCGTACGGCCGTTTCTCTGACAGTCTTATTATTAGGACTAGAGCCCACGACACTGAAACTAGTTCGATAAGTCTCCTAGATGAGATTATGTTTGTATAATTAGCCACGTTTTTTATGGGGAACGCGAAATGCCGATGCTGTAATCCAAAAAAGTGGCGGCGTATTTTATTTTGTTCTTATAAAAAACAAAAAAATACCAGTTTCTAGTATGATAAGTCTCCTAGATTTCCTTTGTTCCTCGAAGCAAGGGAGGGATAGGGCTATACGATAATGCGGTGCTGCAAACCCCCGTGCGTGGCCTTGTCAGTGGCAGCAGCATTAAAAGATTGTTTGGCATACATCTGCAAACTTCTGATGCTGCTGCCACTGACAAGGCCACGCACGGAGGCTTGCAGCACCGCATTATCGTGTAGCCCTACCCCTCCCCTGTTTCGAGGAACAAAGGAAATCTAGGAGACTTATACTATATGGTACACTGGCCGGATACAAATTTTCACGAACCATATTTTCGGTCAATCTTGTTTGAGACTGTACCTCTAACTGTGTAACTATATCCTAAGAGTTCCAAACAATACGAACTGTATTCGAAGAATTTTAAATAACCACCTGTCTGAACAGGGAATCGAAACCGCTAAATGTGGTAACAAAAGCCCTGCAGTTTTACTGTACTGACCAAAACCCTCAATCGTAAAAAAATATGTCTTCTAAATAATGTAGCATCTTAAATAAAAAAAGTCCAGTGTAGCACAAAGGAATGCAAGTTCATGCCTTATCTATTGTTGGTTACTCTTACTTTGGTTTGATATGTTTTCTTATAGAACAACGCATTTATTATATGTATTTTTAAGTTTTCATGTATTGTTGTTTTGAAAAAATAAGTCCCGTCGAGTTTCATGCCGGTCATAATTCATCTCGGGTCAGAGATGTAGGGTTAGAACCGGTGTAGTTTTTTTATTCTATTTTACTATATCTGACGTGTAAAAGTGCCCTTGTGGCCTACCTACTGAATAAATGTTTTAGTTTGATCAAGTAGTGAAAGTATTTAATTGCAATTTTGACTGACCCGTTTTAACGAGGATAAAAACCATTGAGTGACAGGATATGAAATCCCTAAGAAATTCTTTGCACCAAAAGTTAAAAGAGAAATCAATAAAAATCTAAGCTACTCTTTATTCAGTGACAGGCTATCACTGATAGCTGTTAACCGAAAAACATGGCGCACAAAGTGTGTTCTATATAGTCCATGAAGAAGAATAGAATACGTACACAGTCGACGTCTAAGATATGTTTAGACTTTTGCACTTTACTCCTTTGTAATAAGGTACAAAAGCGCAAAACATATCTTTAACGTCGACTTTACCTAATAAATCAATGACAAAAACCCACATATGATTTGGTGCTTTTTAACCATCATTGTGGAATCATTTCTGATGTTTCTCATAGGTCTAGAGACTGTACTAATAGACTGGTTGGATTTTTCCGAACCATAAACAACGTGATGATTGTTTCTTTGCGATTGCAACGCCATTTTCATCTACGCATATTTTTGCGCTTTTATCCTTATCAAATCACCCCTTTCAATCGCAATGGTAAACAGCTAAACAAAACTCACCGACAACGTCGAGAGACACTATAAAATTCATTGTTGGCGAAATTTCGAAGTCCACCCTGCACCGATAGTCGGCGCGATCTTTAGCTTGCACGTTATGAATGCGCAAGGCGGACGAAAGGCTATTCCAACGCGCTCGGTCTTTGAACGCGTCGTTCATCCAGTGGCCCGTGTCGTTTGATGGTCGTGTGTCGAAGCTGAGGACAAAAAAATATAGTTAGAATAATAGTTCAAATTGCAAAATTAAATTCATATACGTCCCACGACTTGGAAAAGGAGGGGAATTACTTTAAATACTGTACATAGAAATTTTTACTGAAAGAAGACTTCCTTTTTATTTTTAAAACATTACGAAACTGTATTCAGGGAATTTTAAATAATCGCCTGTCTGAACCGGGAATCGAAACCGCTAAATGTGGTAACAAAAACCCTGCAGTTTTATTGTACTGACCAAAACCCCCCGTCGTAAAAAAATATGTCTTCTAAATAACGAAGCATATAAATAAAATAGACCAGTGTAGCACAAAGGAATGCAAGTTCGTGCCGAGTTGACCCCGACGCTTAAAGGAGGTAGCCGAATCCCGCCGGCCCATCGAGTAATGCCGGCGCCTCTCCGTTTTTTTTTGCGCCAAAAATCCGTTGAACCATCGTTTCAAGTGCCCAAGCCACGCTACAGGGATGCGTCGCTTCACCCACGCCATCGGTAGGTATAAAAGGGTCACCGGGTCAAGGAGCAAATCAGTTGACATCACGGTCGGCTCCAAGCTAATATCTTGCTCCAGGTACCACAGTTTCCGGGTTGCACATTGCATAAACCCTATATGATCGCAATTCAGATCCACACTACTGAATATCCAGGCAAAGCTGTAGCCAACACCTGACTTAAATAGTACGGAAAGAGCCCATTCCGATCACACATTGCGTAAACCCTATATGATGGCAATTCCGATCATACACGGTGTATTTCCTGCTTAAGCAAGGCGTAAGCCCAGTGCCGAGTTCGTCTCGTCCCGATCACCCAAGCTATATTTACGGAGGAAAGTCACCTGCCCCATATAAAGTAATTAACAAAGTGAAAGTGCATACGTATAGACAAAGACAATAACGTGTACCAAATGTAAAGACACAAAGACAAAGAAGTGAATCAAGTGTAATTACTACGGACCTCATTGTAACTGTCTAAATTGTTATAAATATATGTGTTTTATTGTCCACACCATTTGACATTTAAGAACCTCGAGGAACCGCCAGCACCTTGGAAAATGTCCTCCATCCTGAAGAAATTCTCTTTTCCCTCTGAATCTATGCACTCTATGAAAATATGATCTAGGACAATATTAAAGCTCATTAAATTCTACATAGAAATATGCGTCCTCTATTGCTGAAAAATGCACCTTGTTAGAGATATCACTTGAGGAAGTGAAGTGTATCGTCATTGCCTTTCCAGGGAATATTTTCATGATATGAAACTTGTGAGAATACAAAGTTAACGTTTATTTATAGTTTTGTATGTCAGCTACACCAATATCATATTTTAACCGCCTGTGACAAAAACAGTAAGTAAGGTAATTTCATCAAAACCGAAAACTGAATACAGCCTGTAGCGTAGGATGCTAAGCGGATTTCCACAAGTGACATATCCCTTAATTCCACTTGATCTGAACAATGAATCCACACTTATATATCTAAAAAAAAACAATATGGCGGCCACATGAGGTCACCAAATATGAAATCATGTTTTTTCCTTGGTGCCTAAACTATTGGGCGGATTTCAATGAAAGATACCCCAGGAGGTCTGTAATCAACACACCAGTGCCATGCAATGCAAATTTTCTAAAATGTATGAAGGATAAATCGCTAAGACTAAATGATTTGATGATAAAACCCTATTTTTGCTCTTAATTAGAGGTTAATCAATAGTGGCAGCAATGTTCAAGTTCAAGTTCAAGTTCATTTATTTGGCCAAGTAACAAAGTACGTTCCATTTAGCAAGTCATAATACATGCAATATCTATTGATACGATTATATAATAACATAAATAGACGTCAATAATTCATATAGTATACAATTATTTCATTAATATGAGAAAATCCTTTTGTTTCATTTTTTCTGTAAATTCATTAATTGAGTAAAATGGGTTACATTGGAACAATCTTTTAAGTTTACTTTTAAATTCTAAATATGTTAAATTTCTGATGTGGGACGGTAGTAGGTTGTACAACGTGATTTTTAGAGAGATGCCTTGCTTAAATGTTTTGACTAGATTTGTATCAGGAACGCATAGCTTATCCTTATTGCGTGTGTTGTAATTATGAATGTCTTTCCTTGCTTTAAAATTATTTTTACTATTATGGATTTCTAATAAACTGTTAAATATATATAACGATACAACCGTCATAATTTGACCTTTAATAAAGTATTCTCTGACTGAAGTGCCTTTACGTCGACTGTATATGGTTCTTATAACATATTTTTGGGATACAAGTATTCTTTTTATGCCAACAGCATTGCCCCAAGTAGTAAGTGCATAATTAAGAAGAGCATATACAAGCGCGTAATAAGCCATAATAAGTGTTTTTCTGTCAATTAAGGGTCTCAATTTTAGGAGCGCGTAGTTACCAGAAGCTATTTTTTTACTAATTTTGTCAGTGTGAAATGAGTGCGTTATTTTATTGTCAATGTGATATCCTAGAAATACTGTGTCAGTTGCCTTAATTAATCCTATGTCACAATTGTTCATAATGTCAATTTTATTTCTATAATAGTATGTTAATAGTGTACGAGGGTTGCTACTTATATATCCGGAAACAAAAAAACAAACAAACGTACACGGCTGAAAATGGTTTTATTGTTTTTCAAAGTATTCCCCTTGATGATCTATGCACTTTTGCATTCGCGTGAACCAATTTTTAAAGCACTTCTGCCACTCCGCCTGAGGTGCCTCCATAACGTGTTGTTTGAATGCGTCGACAGCATCTTCAGCGGTCGAAAATCGTTGACCGCGTAATTTCTTCTTTATATTTGGAAATAAATAAAAATCGTTGGGTGCCAAGTCAGGGCTGTACGGCGGATGACCCGTTAATTCCACATTTTGACCCTCCAAAAATAGAGTTGTTTCGCGTGACGTATGACAGCTGGCATTGTCATGATGAAGAATGATTCTTCGTCGCTGGTTAGTTTTACGAATTTGTTCAAATACTTCCCGTAAGCAAATGGTCGTGTACCACTCTGAATTAACCGTTCTACGGTTTTCTAGTGGCACTGTAGCTACATGGCCATTAATACCGAAGAAGCAGGCCACCATTTGTTTCAATGTACTTTTTGCACGAGTAACTTTCGTAGGGTTCGGCTCATTTTGAAACACCCATACCGTTGATTGTTGCTTCGTTTCGGGATCGTATGCATAGATCCAGGATTCGTCACCTGTATAGATGTTATAAACGGCTTTTGAGTCACCACGGTTATATTTTTTTAACATTTTATTGCACCATTCGACGCGAGCATCTTTTTGCTCTTTTGTTAAGTTGTGGGGTATCCAACGCGAACAAATTTTTTTTACAGCCAAATAATTATGTAATATGCTATTAATGCTGGTCATAGAAATACCCAGAGTCGCCTCTATCTCGCAGTACTTAACATGTCGGTCGTCCATTATAAGTTTTCGCACAGCCTCGATATTTTGTTGTACAACGACCGATTTCGGGCGACCTGCCTTAACTTCGTCCGTAAGCATACTACGTCCACGATTGAACTCACTAAACCAGTGATACACAGTAGTTTTAGATGGGGCTTCATCACCAAAAGTTGAAGTTAGTTGATCTATGCACTGTTGTTGCGTTAAACCACGCCGAAAATCATAATAAATCATAGCACGAATATTTTCACGAGTGAGTTCCATTCTTGCTGCGAGATAACATTTAAAACCCGTCAAAAATAAAACACGAGCGTTAATAAGAAAGAAAAAATATACCGGCCAGTACTTAAAAAAGTTCAAATTTTACCATGGAGGTCAAATATGCTATTTAAGAAGATTGTAATCCCGGTTTCCGGATATATAAATAGCAGCCTATGTACTCTTGTTAGTATTCAACACAATTCCGTTAGCATTAAACCATTGTTCTAGCATCAACATGACACTACTTATTTTTTTCTCCAGTTTAGTTAGATTTGCATCTTTCAAGCCTACATGTGTATCGTCTGCAAATAGTGTAATCATAGCGTATTTTGGTATGCACTGGGGTAGATCATTCACATAAATTAGGAATAAAATAGGGCCCAAAATAGACCCTTGGGGTACGCCAACATTAACGTTAATTTCCTGCGAACCCTTACCATTTACATGTACTATTTGGCTTCTGTTATTGAGGTAGCTTTTAATAATATTGAGTTCTTGATCTTTTAATCCATAATATTGCAATTTAGATAGGAGTACATCATTGGCCCACGTCTCAGTAAGACAAAGGACATCACACTTAGTGTTTTGAGCTAACAATTCTAATTGTAAGTATTTATTTCTAATACATTGAATATTAGTATGTACAATAATTAAGCCAGGTCTTTGGTAGGACTGCTGTTGATAAAATAAGTTTTTCCTTGCAATTCATTGTTATAATCACAATTTATGAAGCGTAATACAGAAGAACCGTTAAATTTAAAGCTATTAATAGTTACTGTATCTACAATTACATTTTGCAGAGAGTTTCGTGTTTGTTTATAACATGAATTGAGGTCCAAAAACTTTACACCTTTATTTGTATTTGCCAATTGTGCTAAATTACGATTTATTTTGTATATTTCTGCATCATTGATTCCGTCATACTGCATGCTATTGACTATTACATTAAATTGTCTATTGGGGCAGTCAAGTAAAGTATTCAACATCTTAATATAGTTATTTGGGGCTTGTCCCACTTGTACATATCGGCTTAAAATTAAAACCATAGTATCGCCTTCAGACAATTTTCTTGAATATGTAGAGATATTTTCCAATATATATTCAGGGCTTGCATTTGGTTTACAGATATTTGTGACAGAAAGTTTGGAGTTCTTATTTATAATTCGCTGAGCCAAACCTACTCCCATGTGATCAGAGAAAATTAAGATGGATCTTTTCTTTTTTCGATTGTCTCTTTCTCCAGTAATGCAGCTTCGCGTCCCTGAGACTTCTTTGAGTATTGTTTCATCTGTTGATGCGGTCGTTTTGACAATATCAGGTTCCTGAATCTTCTGTATTGAAATGTTATCACTATCTTTTATCATTGTCTCTAATTGTTTCTTTTTAATAGTTTGTTTCGTAGTAAACGCACGTACTTTAAGTTTTTTGTTACAATTTTGTAATGATTTTATTATCTTATTTTGTTTTTTTATTCTACTTTGCAACTTTTGTTTCAACTTTGTCTTATTCTTGTATTTAAACTTTTTGCATGTAATTATTTCATCGTCGTTTTTATGTTCTGTACATTGAGTATCTTTATCTGCCATTAAAGTATCTTCACTAAAATCTAATCTTATTTTACATTTATCTAAATTTTCCATTTTCAATGTACTTTCGTTTACGCCATTATTACTCTCACGATTTATTTTTCTAGGTCCACTTATTATATCTTCACACATGTTTTTGAACATTAACATTTTTTTGTGTAATTCGGTAACATTTTTTTAAGCTTATTATTTTCTTCATTTAAATTGATTATTTCTTGATGAGCACTTTCTAGTTCTATTTGAATTTTTTGTATCTTTATATCACACTGTGTCTGTAAATCATAATTTTCCGTGTTATTAATGTCCGGTAAACTTAGATAACTTTGTATACTGTTTGACTCGTCTTTTTCTATTTCCGGACTGCTAACTGTTATCTACGCTCTGCAAAGACTGCTTTACGCTTGAGTCACATTCCTCTAATTGCACTTGTTTTTGTAGTCTTAACTTTCGTCTGATCATCATAGCATATTTTGGCTCTTATTGGAATCCATTGCGATATGTGAATGTGTCTTCTTAAACGCACGACGTTAGTGTTTCTGAACGCATCCGATTCGATTGACTTTGACAAATGTCACACTAAACGTCAATCTCGTGTCATGTCATACGTTGTTAACGTTGTTGTGACAGTCAACACCGGTTGTTTAATTACCTTTATTTTTCTATTAATTTTGGAAATGTATGGCTGTTATTTTAAAATTGCATATGTGTGTGAGTTATACCGGTGCCCAAGAGTGTTTAATTAACTAAGATTTCAAGTGAAATACATCTCACCCAATGTTTCTGCGAACTTTTCCTTGGAGCAGAAGAGGTTATCTCAGTTTCCTTCCAGGTTTGTTCACAATATTACTGCATTTCACCACCTTTTGTAAATTATTTATGCGAGAGCTTTAGCTGATATGTTTATCTTACGACGTCACACACACGAATCCCCGAATGAAACTCGACACCTATTTTCTCTGGGATCCTAGTATGCATGTCTGAAAACAAGAGCTTCGAGGACCACCAGAGTCGGTTGCCATCATGCAAAGTATACCTATTTTTAGTTTTTTTACACGGTTACAAAAAATGTAATGGTGTGTAATGTAAATGTAATCGTTATGCAATTAATGTTTATGGCAAACGAAACTTCATTAAATTCCACACAAAAAAATGTATGACACCACATCACAAAAATGTATTAAAGTTGGTTTTGCGGACTAGGTTCGCGCGGCGAAAAGGTTAAGATTCTTTGAATGCAGTTAATATTCTTTAAGTGTATTTTAATATTGTTATTGTTAAAGTGAAGTCTTTTTTCAGTAAAATTTCCTATGTACAGTATGTAAAGTACTTCCCCTGTATAAAAATCATGAATATTTTTAACTTTTATTGAATTGGTGCGAGCGATATTGTTTTAAGTACTTAATAAGGAATTAAGTTTTAAATTAAACGCTTTGAGAATAAGACTTGAAACATTTAACAACTATAAAACTCTCATCAAATGAGACTTGAACATTTTCAAGCTTTATTTCCACCAGAGATGAGCGAGGATCCAATGCCAGGAATGTGTTTGTTAGTTACCAATCCTTAAGCTGTGCTGTGAGATGATCAGGAAATGAAGTGATTTTTTTGAAAACATTCTTCGCAACTAACTCTCGCTCATCTCTGGCCTAACTAATAATATTTTGAAGCGACCCACTCTGACTTAAACTTCTTTTTGCTTTGAAATGTAATTATCATTGGACGGCATGGTTTATATCGACTTTATTCTGTATACATTGATGTATAAAACATAGTGATCAGATTAAATTTCTAGGTGGGCCACACCTAGGTGGGTGGGTGGTAATTTCACCATTTCAACTATTTTAGCAATTTGATCAAATGCCTAAAACACGTGATATGAGTAAAATTTGCGTTAGGTATGCTATTCAGCAGCCGTATAAGTAACACAGTAAAAGCGACTCGCAACATATTTTTACGAGACCGTCTGAAGTCACGATGTAAATGCAACCTAATTTACCAAGAGACAAGAAATAAATTGGATTCAAGAAATAAATTCAGCACAAGAACTAGTTTGCCATTTCACTAAACTGATCTACTTGTAGCGATTTGATCAAAATGCCTAAACTACGTCACTGAGTTGATGAAAATCAAGTCCAGCTTTTGGAGATATTATGCCATTTCATTAATCCTTCCCAGGAATTTGATAAAATGATTAGGGAAATGATGAAGAAGGGGCCATTTTCGCATCCTGCTTGATTTGATCAATTCCCTTAGGTATTTGATAAAATCCTCATATTTGATCATTTCCCTGTGATCTACATACAACTTCCAACTGCATACTACGGGTTATGGGATTTAACACAATAGATACCTACCTATTCGGTTCTAGATAGATACAGATGATTGCCTAAACTAAGCATCCCACACCAATTTAGAGCACTAGTAATATTTGCAGTATCCTTTCGGGAGTCGGAACTTCAAGTATGCAATAAACGTTAGACTTACAAAACGACATGTTAACATTAATTAAAATTTCACAGCACCGCGCAAAGATCGTACAATCTAACAATCTATTTATTAACGTGAATTTATAGTAGGCAACTTGAGCTTGCTTCAGATACGTAAAATTTCATGCACTGCATTTCATTCCATTGTTGAGTTGGTTTGAGCAAAAAAAGGTTGTAATATGAATTAATGTAACCGCCAAAATGACGAAATTGAGTAAAGTACACAGTTTGACTGCAAATTTCCCGCTCTATCGAATGGTGTATATAAAATTTTGATATCTTGAAAAAAATTTAGAGTACGTTAACAAAAATTTTGCCATTTTATTCAGTTTCAACTTTTTTTTTAATGTATGTCAAGGTTTCAAAAAATAGTTATCTAAACGTAAACACAAATTTGTAATTCGTTTCTAATGTATTCACCTTACTTAAGTAAATATCAATGATGTAAGAGTCATTTGCATTACAATGACTCTTACGCTATTCTATTTCTAAAATATATTTAATTTTTGACTGTTACGCTAACGTCTCGTCTACGAAATGACTTTTATATCAAACACCACAAATCCGGGATTTTGTGATTATAATTTACAGGTATTCAAGCAAATCAGGTTTAAAACAATTTTTCAAACTATGTATAATATACATTCAAACTATGGTCTCAAGTGTCTTTACTGCAAGGGAACGTAACCTTAATGCTCGCCAAATTTGGCGGTAACGCTAACTTTCTCGTACTTGGAGTAAAACTAATGACCTTATAATTTTCTTTCGCATTCCTCATGTTTTGGTGGTTGCGCTAAGCTTGTATTACCAATTTCAGTGAATGTTGTGCTTACGCTAAGTCACAGATTCGAAGCTGGTATAGTCGTATCTCTTTCTTTTAAAACCTTTAGACGGCGAGCGTAAGCGAGACAATGGGATGTTTGTTCGCATAACGTCGGTTGTAATATGAGTTAATGTAACCGCCAAATGATGATTTTTTCAGGAGACGCCAAAAACGAATTGAGCAATCATAAAGTATGTTGTAACTTTTTAGTTACTTTATCCTATTGCAACGATGTTTATGCTATTTGCCTATGTATTTTTGAGGTCTATTTGATAATTAGTAACTCACTGAGACAGTTTAGGAAATGGCAGGCGCTTACACTATTTTCTATACATATAATAAAGCTGAAGAGGGTCGAAAGTCTGTACATGGAAGATAATCGAAAAAAAGTTGGCTGGGGATACTTAGAATCGATAACAGAACACGCTCCAACAATTTTTAGAATTTTTGTCTGTTTATCTGTTTGTCTGTTTATTTGACCGCGCATCACGTGAAAACGGCTGAACGGATTTTGAAAAAATTTTGTATAGAGATAGTTTGAGTCCCGGGAAAGGATAATATATAGTTTTAATCCCAAAAATCAACCCTGGAGGGGATGAAAAGGGGGTTGAAAGTTTGTATGGAATTTTTTTAATAGAAATTAGTATGGAGATAATTTGAGTCCCGAGAAACGACAGAAAAGTTTCATCCCGAAAATAAACCCTTGTGGGGGTGAAAAGCGAGTTGGAAGTTGGTATGAGGATTTTTTTACCGCTGAACTGATAAAGATGAAATTTGGTATAGAGATAGTATGGGTCTCGAGAAAGGACAAAGGACACCCACCCCGAAAATCAATCCTAAAGGGGTGAAAAGGGAGTTGGAAATTTGTATAGGGAATTATTAACCGCAGAATCGATTTAGATAAAATTTGGTATGGAGATAATCTGAGCTCTGGAAAAGGAAATAAAATAGTTTTATCTCGGAAATTATCCCTTAAGCGGATGCAAAAGGGGTGGAAGTTTACACGGGGAAGAAACAACCAATAACCGCTGTACGTATTTAGATGAAATTTGGTATTGAAATCATTTCTAATTTTTTGGTCAAGGTGTTCATATTTATAACATGTTACCCGTCGATGCTTTAAATTTACCTTTACCCGTTCTTAAGAAATATTTGAAAATGTCATGAATGTCAAAGGGTTATGCAGGTTCGAGGACTATATATGACGGACAAATATGCATGGCCCAAACCAAAAAACTACTACAAAATCATCTAACATTTATAGGACACCGTTTAGGTAGGAAAACATATCTTTTTTTTTTTTTTTTTTATACTACGACGGTGGCAAACAAGCACACGGCCTGCCTGATGGTAAGCAGCTACCGTAACCTATGGACGCCTGTAACTCGACAGGAGTCACATGCGCGTTGCCGACCCTTTACAAAAAGGAGGACTCACTGTGTTGACGGCTAAAGGAACCAGAGGGTCCCTCATCGTCAACACACTGGGTCCTCTTTGAGCTCTTTGGCAACCTTACTCACCAGCAGGAACACAACACTATGAGTAGGGTCTAGTGCTATTTGGCTGTGGTTTTCTGTAAGGTGGAGGTACTTCCCCAGTCGGGCTCTGCTCCAGATTTGAGCGAGATGACATTCACTGAACGTGCCCTACCACACTAAGCGAGATTCCATTCGCAGTGCCCATACCTCTCTTTTTGGTATAGTTTAAGGACATACCCAAATCCGGACGTAGTTTAAGGACATACCCCGGGTCCAGGAACAGGAAAATATCAAACGTTTTGTGAACCAGTCAGATTAGGATTAATTTTTCTTTATAATTAAACAATAGGTACATTATCTGTCTCTCAAGCTGTTTTGATATGTCTTCTTGAAGAACTACGCATTATTTTGTATCTTTAAGATCTAATAATGTATTACTGTTTTGAAAAAAATATTTCTTTACGTTCATAATACTTCTTGGGACAGAGATAGGGTTACAACCGGTGGTAGTTTTGGAACGTAGTTCCTTATCGGACGGTTCGCGGATGGGGGGGCTACGCGACAAAAAGTCACGTGACCGTCACGAAAAAGCGTCACGTCACGAAAACGCGACACCCATATGATTGAGAAACATGCAAAATGGAATGAAATAAAAAATATATAAAATAGAATAAAGTGAAGTGAAGTGAAGTGAAGTGTAGTGAAATGTGAAAGTGAGAAGTGACAAAGTGAAAAAAGTCGAGAACCTAAAAGTAAAAAATGACAAAAATGTCGAAAATGTCAAAACTGACAAAATTTCTAAATTTAAAAAAATTCTGTTATTTCAAAAATTCAAAAATTTCCAAAATTTCCAAAGTTTCCAAAATTTCCGAATTTTCCAAAATTTCCAAAATGTAAAAAAAGTACAAAAAAAATTAAACCACAAAATTTACGAAAAAGTCAAAAATGAAATAATATTAAATAACACAACTTCGTTCCAATCGAGTGTTCCACGACACTCACGTATTTTATTTTTCTCAGACGTTCATTAGTGCATTGTAATGTGCTTACATTGAAGAATAAATATCTTGATCTACACCAATATCATAAATCCTCTATTCCACGTTCGGAACCGCCGGCGCAATAAGGTTGGTCATGGCGGTGTAATGGCGGTCATTCTAATGGTTTTAATGGATTTTTAATATGTGTGTAGGTAAAGCAGTGTATGCTTCTGTACATAATTAGGCCCTATTACGTAAGAGTTACATAAACTGCATATAAATGTTAACTTAAGGGTTCTGTAGTCAACTAGGCAACCTTATAGTTTCGCCATGTCCGTCCGTCTGTCCGCGGTCTAGCTCAGTTACCGTTCGCACTAGAATGCTGAAATTTGGTGAGGCCTGATAAGAACTTTCAATAAAAACTATATTGAATAAAATCGGTTCAGCTGTTTTTGAATTATCAGTCAAAAACGCATAGTGAAAGGAAGTGCCAAATAGTAAAATGACGTAAGCGCCGCCAAATATCCCTTAATAAATGACCTTTTGAACGGATGTTTTTTAACAGGGCGGCATCTACGAAACTCTACACTGAGCATCGCCCGACATGCTCTTGGCCGGTTTTCTTGGATTGTTATCCCGGAAATCACCCCTTAAGGATTACTAATTCCAATTCAAGAAAATCCCCAGCCAGGTTATACGTAGCCTATAAAATTCAACGTCTAAAAGGGGGGGGGGTAGCCACTACACTCGATTGAGTTAAATTTGCATGGGTCATAGACCCCCCCCCCCCCCTCCTCCAAGTGCACCTCAAATAGAAAAAAATCATTTATCCACCCCAATTTCAACCGCGCCTGTACTTACCTTTCATGCTTAGACAGATTTGACGGGAGCATCGATTTGGATGATATTTGCCCTGGACATGAACGTATAAATACAAAAGTGGGCCTGTATCGTCCGATATAAACCTACAGCTCTATGTCGTTTAAATCATGCCAAAAACATCAATGTGATAAAAAAAATGTATTCATTTTTGAGTATAGTTTCATTGAGTGGTAATTGCAAAACATTTTATTAGGACTACTGTCCTCAAGCTTATCCATCTGTCAACTTTACTTCAAGTTCCGCCTCCAGGGTAGCGGGAGAGAAATTAGGAATGAATTAGCCGCTTACTGACAGACCGAATTCCACGCGGGCGGAGCCGCGGGCACAGCTAGTTTTAAATATGGAGTTACGATAAGATTGTTTTGAAAAAAATCAAAAGTGGTTCTCGTACTTTAAGGTAACTCACAAAAAAAGCAACAATGCATAACGTAAGTCACAAGGTTTACAGAATATGGACTTACGCTACAAGTAGTCAAATATCGAAAATTCACACTTATTTACTTGTAATAAGGTTGAATTAACAAAAAAAAATGAAACATTTAGCTTGTAAGTATAAGTTTAATAAAAAAACAGTTTTTAATTAAGAAATGTAGTTTAATCAAAACAAAAGCTTACAAGAAATATTTTTTTATTCTTCTGACATTTTACAGCGCAATATATTTTTTTTTTAAGAATGCAACATTTTTCCCTTAAAAAAATAAAAATAAACAAAACAAAATTATCTGCTCAATTCGTAACAATCTCTTAATCCCATTGAGATCAAAGATCATTATCAACAACCGATAGAGCGTATTTTTAATCTCAAAACGTTACACAGTTTTTTTTATCTATCTATACTGGTAACAATATAAATAACAAACAAAATTACGCAGAAAAATCAAAATTATCTGCAAAATTCTTAATCCTCATCAGATCATCTATTCTTACATTTGAGTCATTTGACTACAGTAACACAAGAACGCCTACTTATTAATTATAATTATATCACGTTTATTTACTGCTTACTAAAGGTATCAACCACATTGTCGGTCGGTGATGAGGTGCTAATGCCATAAATATTCATGCGCAAAAAAGATCATTATCAACAACCGATAGT
Source organism: Pammene aurita (assembly GCA_947086415.1). Taxonomy (NCBI): domain Eukaryota; kingdom Metazoa; phylum Arthropoda; class Insecta; order Lepidoptera; family Tortricidae; genus Pammene; species Pammene aurita. The sequence goes on along the minus strand of OX352292.1, from coordinate 36,578,443 downwards.
GCGTATTTTTAGGGATCCTGCCATTTGGTCAATATATTTTTAACCAAATTTCATTTCCCAACCAAACTTTCCCAACCGCACATTTGCCAATCCAATCTTTCCCATATAGTTATTTGACAATTGAAAGTTTCGACAAATGATCACTTCCCAAATTATCACTCAGGTAACTTTCAATAGACCAACTGATGTTTTGCCAAATGTTTCACTTGGACAAAAAATGTTTCACAATTTTAATTTTGTCAAATAAATTATTGGACAAATTTTTTGGACTATCGTTGGATCGGCCTTTTAAAAAAATAAGGGTATTTTAAAACAATTTTTGGATGAAACTAATACTTTCGTAAATATTAGCTCCGAAAGTTTAAAAAAGTGTTTATGGTATTTCCGCGATATCTCATTAAACGTTGATCCCAGCAAAAAAGTGCAAAGAATCTTTTTTATAGAAAATTATATGTGGATGAATTAAGCAATAGAACATTTTTTAGTATGAGCCACCGTTACCGAGTTATTTACGAAAACCCAAAATAAGGGACCTTTACACCCCTCCCTCCCCGCTAGCGGCGCCCCCATCCACCGGTACTATTAGTATGTTGTGCAAGATACCTTTATCTACAACTACACCAAAATTCAGCTATACACGAATTATTTCCCCTATCAGGCAGTTAAGCGTCTTCGTTTTGTGAGCTATACAGTAAAAGAAGAAATGCCTACTTATTAATTATAAATTATCTCACTTTTATTTACTGCTTACTATATAAAAATACTAAGACAATATAAAAAATCTTAATCCTCTGGAGATCAGCTTCCTATCTCTAAATTAAAACGAACAATTTGTATATTTTTATCCTATTTCTTACTTTTCTTTATTATTTTTACTAGTTCTCCCTTTTCGTGCTTCTTCTCACCCTTCTCACCTTTTCCTGTCCTTTTTTTGCTGCAGTCCGAGTGTTTGGTTTTTTCCTGTTTTTTTCCTTCTGCTCTTAGTGTTCTGTTTTAGTGGTCACATTAGCCTTCTTTTTTCTTTGGTTTTTGGTTTTAGCTCCATTAACTTCTCTGCTTTGTTCTTCAATGTCACCATCGTTTGTGTCCTTGCTGTGAATAATGTCGGTTTATTTCCGCTCGCCGCATGAGGGTTTTTCAAGGAATCGATGCTACAGTTTTTGCTATTTTGCTCCAACGAGTTTGAGAGCAAGTAATAATGTGGGCGGGATCCTGCCGATTTACCAAATTTATTTTGGTCAAATTTCATTTCCCAAACAAATATTAGCAACTATTTTGTTTGCCAATGCAAACTTGTGCACAATTTTAATACGAAAATTTTCATTACGTCAAATTTTTATTAAGCAAAATATTATTACGATAAATTACTTTATGGCATTTGGTCTTTCAGCAAATGCTTTTAATACGGCAAAAAAACATTAGACAATTAACATTTAGTCAAGTTAATGTTATAAATAGACAAAAATCACATTTGTTTGGGTTATGAAATTTTACCAAAATAATATTAATAAAACGGCACGGTCCCTTAAATAAAAAATGCACTGTTATTATTTACAACAAAAACATATTTATTTGTTTATAACAAGTGTAATCTTCGGCTACCAGATACATAGTAGGTTAGGTTAGGTTAGAACTGTGACCCCTAACAAAAAAGAACTGCTACCAGATAGTAAGTTAAGTTAGGTTAGAACTGTGACGCCCAACAAAAAAGAACTGCTACCAGATAGTAGGTTAGGTTAGGTTTGAACTATGAACCCTAACAAAAAATAACGGCTACCAGATAGTAGATTAGGTTAGGTTAGAACTGCGACTCCCAACAAAAAACAACTGCTACCAGATAGGTTAAGTTAGGTTAGAACTGTGACCCCCAAGAAAAACGGACTGCTGGCAAAATAGTAGGTTAGGTTAAGTTAGAACTGTGACCCTCGACAAAAACGAAGTGCAACTACAACCAATTTTATATTCTGAACCGAAATACAAGATTTATTACCTGATAACAGTTTAACAATCAAGCGATATTGAGCGTCATTTATACTCCCTACCCACGTAAGTCATAACAAAAAAAGTTGTTATTTTACTGTGTATTTTATACGCCTTTGAAATAAAGATCCTTTGGACCCGGGGTATGTCCTTAAACTACGTCCGGACTTGGGTATGTCCTTAAACTATGCCAAAAAGAGAGGTATGGGCACTGCGAATGGCATCTCGCTTAGTGTGGTAGGGCACGTTCAGTGAATGTCATCTCGCTCAAATCTGGAGCAGAGCCCGACTGGGGAAGTACCTCCACCTTACGGAAAACCACAGCCAAATAGCACTAGACCCTACTCATAGTGTTGTGTTCCTGCTGGTGAGTAAGGTTGCCAAAGAGCTCAAAGAGGACCCAGTGTGTTGACGATGAGGGACCCTATTGTTCCTTTAGCCGTCAACACAGTGAATCCTCCTTTTTGTAAAGGGTCGGCAACGCGCATGTGACTCCTGTGGAGTTACAGGCGTCCATAGGTTACGGTAGCTGCTTACCATCAGGCAGGCCGTATGCTTGTTTGCCACCGTCGTAGTATAAAAAAAAAAATAAAAAAAAAATAAAGATACAAATGATTTGCCATTGAAGAGCTCCTCTGCTGATTAACCGACGGAATATAAATGGTAAATTGAATATTGACGATACAAATAATTTGGCTTATTTTGTTTTGGTTAAAACATATTATGCCAACTAACATATTTGTCTGAATTAAATTTGGTCAAAGTACCAGTTGGTAAACGAGATATTGCTTAAGCATTAACATGTCAAACGTTAGTTTTGCGTAATAATTATTTGTCAAGTGTTAAATGAAATTCTACGAAAAATTTTTGAAAAGTGATAATTTGTCAAACATTTTTTGGTAAAATATAGGTAACCCAATTTGGGCTTATATGTTCCCTTTTTAAGTTGTTTTTTAAGCAAACGCCAACACATTTTAATTCGTTGAGTTTAGGGTATGTCATGAGTATTAATTTGTTTAAGTATATATTTCTCCACAATGGCCCCTAGATCAACTGCTTGACAGACGCGAGATTCGTAAAAAATATAGCCTTTTGTATAGCTACCTGCTTATAATCTACAATATTTCGAATGGAATTAGGTGCATACGTCGCGTCAAAAATGATGAGATTTTTTTTACAATATTTTTGCATGTATTTAGTGACACCCTATTTTAGCACGCATTATTTGATCTATAATATATTATGGAGCGGATCATTTTGCGCATCATTTTTGAGTTTACGATACAACCCCGTTCTTCTCGCCCCCTCTTAAATAAATTGATGTAAAGTGTATATTTTCTCGTACCCCATCATTCTGAACTACTCGTTTTTCACTAGTTCATGTTCAACAAGTTTAATATTCCTTTTAATGATACGAAATTATACTCAAAAACCTAATAAATTCACAGGACTGTCACCAATGACCGCTATAACCGTAGAATTATTTAAAAAAAATTGTTTTAAAATGGTATCTTTACTTCTGGGACAGACGTTAATAAGGAATGGTTATCACAATTTAAACACGACAAAACAATTCGTGCAGATATTTATCGGAATAGGTATATTATTCTAGCCGCCTAGGTCTGCTACCAAATTCCAAAAACAAATTAGCTCAATTACTATTTAATTATCTTCACAAAATAAATAAATAAATAAATACATATTTGGGGACAATCTTACACAAATCAACCTAGTTCCAAACTAAGCAAAGCTTGTACTATGGGTACTAGGCGACGATATACATACTTATATAGATAAATATATACTTAGATACATAGAAAACACCCATAACTCAGGAACAAATATTCGTGATTAACACACAAATAAATGCCCATACCAGGATTTGAACCCGGGACCTCCTGCTTCGTAGGCAGGGTCACTACCGACTGGGCTAGGAGGCCGTTACAATAATAGTTATTGTAATAGTTATTGTATCGTCTACTACTTATAATTAGATTTACTTAAATATGTACTCATCTCAACTAGTCGAGGTAAATCATAAAAAAAAACTGCAATCTTTAGGGGAAAAATATGTACCTATTCATAGTAACTCAAGCGCTTGTCTAACGTAACCTGTTTTTAATGCATATATGGCCTGCTTGATGGTAAGCAGCTACCGTAGTCTAACGATGCCTGCAGCTCAAGAGATATCACATTCTAGTTGCTAACCCTTTACTTTAAGCAAGCTACTAATTGTGAGCGGAGTTTTTTTTGTAATGGATGGAATGGATAATGCAAATAAGCGTAAATATATGTATCTATTTTTCTTATTAGCCTTGGTATTATTTTAGTACCACACTGCTGGTAAAGGCCTTCATCCATGCAGTCCTATTTATAGTTTTTTCCCGCCATTTTAAAGAGAATGCGTCTAGGTCCCTCCACCATATACTTTTCGGTCTGCCCCGTATTGATTCATACGTAGAGATATGTATTATATTATATCATATCATTTATTACACACATTACTATTAACACTTGCATCAGAAACAACTCAACAGTCAATTAAATAGTAACTATTGCGTTGCCAAACTAGTGACCATTTTATTGTTTCTTTATCGTGCAATTTAGATTTGATGTCATCTCCAGCCGCTGCATGATGTTATGGACTAAGCTGGCTACGTAAGATATGACACAAAACTTAAACACGCGTGCATTTCACAATAATTATCGAACTAGTGCCATAATAACTAGTACCAAGTTGTATGTACGCAGACGAATCTTTGTAATTTAGTCGGGTATTAATTATCATCATCATCATATCAGCCGAAAGACGTCCACTGCTGAACATAGGCCTCCCCCAAAGAGTGCCACAATGACCGGTCCTGCGCCACCCGCATCCAGCGGACTCCCGCGACCTTCACCAGGTCATCAGTCCACCTTGCGGGGGGTTTACCCACGCTGCGCCTTCCGGTTCGTGGTCGCCACTCGAGAACCTTTCCGCCCCAACGGCCATCGGTTCTATGAGCAATGTGCCCCGCCCACTGACACTTTAGTTTAGCGATTCGGAGGGCTATATCGGTTACTTTGGTTCTGCTGCGGATGGCCTCATTTCTGATACGATCACGCAGAGAGACTCCAACCATAGCCTTCTCCATTGCCCTTTGGGTGACTTTGAGCCTTCTTATGAGGCCCTTTGTACGCAACCACGTTTCAGTTCCATACGTCATCACTAGCAACACACACTGGTCAAAGACTTTCGTCTTGAGACACTGCGGAATATTGGACAAAAAGATGTGCCGTAGCTTCCCGAACGCTGCCCAACTGAGTCAGATTCGTCGATTGACCTCTTTCTCGAAGTTGGATCTACCTAATTGGACAGTCTGTCCTAAATATATATAATCGTCCACAACTTCGAGTGTAAAGTCTCCGATTGTAACGGGAGTTGGTGCTACATGGGTATTTGACATGATCTTCGTCTTATCCATGTTCAACTTTAGACCAACTCGCGGTCGCAAGTCGGGTATTACCTTAATTTTTTGCATTCAAAAAAGTAAAAAAAAAGTGAACATATTAAAAATATACATATTTATGATAGAATACAAATTATACAATCCTGTTTGTGACAAAGAATCATTTCAACTTACTCGTAATACACAATAAGTAAATTATGTTTTAAACACGAATGTTCTGTTTTAATGTTGGCTGTTTGGCATAATAGTTCCGCGCCTTTGCCTCAAGCTGCACGCACATCCAAAAAAGAAAATTGCGCGACATGTAAAAGTTAACATTGTTTATTTGTTAGATTTTTCTCGTTGTGTTTTATTAATTTAAACAAATTATATTTTAAATGAATAAGAAGACAACTTTAGCGTTAATTTAACCTCTGGATATATTTCAAAATTGTGATAAATACTAGTAAAATGGTATCATAAAAATCTAGTGAGCAATACGAATGAAAAACTAATATAATTTATTGCACAATAAATGTGAAGTCAATAATTTTATGAAATGATTTGAAAAAGGAGTCCTATAGTCAATAACATCACAAAAAAGGTTAGTTAAATTTGAATAGCTTAGGTTCGTAAGTACCTCTATCCTGTAAACATTCCGACAATTAATGTATTTATCAAAAGTTATTAATTACACTGTTCTGTTGTTTCCTCTCAAGTGTGTTGAAAAACGTCGTATTAAACACGTGTGCTTGATCATTACATAGCTCAGCTTCCTTATGCGCACTCACGTGCGTTCGTGAGCACAATATCGCTGCGTATGTAATGATCAACTTAGCACACTTGTATCATAATTTCCTATTATTTAATTTCTCATAATATTGATATTACATCAAACCCAGAACTCTAGGTTTTATTTTCTTGAAGTGGTTTAAATTCTTTGTAGATCTAGAAATAAGCATAGTATAGCAAACAAACTAGAGGGGTTTCGTTGCTCTCATTATTGTATCATATCTGACGTCGTGGCTAGCTCTCCGTCTATTATATACAATGTGTAACATATATTGGAGCGTATAGTATGATACATTTTATCGACAAATCAACCCCTTAACCATTCAAACACATTGTATAGACCTTATTATACCTAACTGATGGATACTTACCATGAGAAACAAGAAACCTTTCTAAGAGGTTTTATGAAATAAAACAATTAAAAACGGATTTTATCGCGTGTATTGAGTTTAAATTACATCCCGACGTTTCAAACACTTTACAGCGTTCGTGGTCAACGGGTCGACATACGGTGTCGACCCGTTGACCACGAACGCTGTAAAGTGTTTGAAACGTCGGGATGTAATTTAAACTCAATACACGGGATAAAATCCGTTTTTAATTGTTTTATTTCATGAATAACTATCGCGGCAACCGAAGACAATATTAAGAGGTTTTAGAACATTTTTTGAGAACAATTTTATAAGAAGCAGAAAACGTAATTAATGTTTTTTTTTTCTTGGCATAGTTGAGTTTTCAAGACGCGAGCTTTGCGATCCTTAGTTGGTTGACTGCTTCAAAAATAAATCTACCTTTTACTTAATTAAACGACCACACTTTAGTTAGACGGTACTGGCTGTGCGCTAATAATTTGAATTAGGTTCAATGAATAAACATTAAGCAACTAAACTGTGTCTAGCCTTTGAGAAAATAACTAACTCGCATTTACATTCCACATTCCTGGTCCACTGACATTGCTCTACCGCGTTGCGGTCTGCTACGTAAGCTACGTTATATGTATGTATAGGTAGTAAGAAATCTAATATGATGTAGGTATATTTATTTAGGGACATACTATGTACGCAATAATACTACAATAACAATAAACCTATACATAAAACTAAAGTAAAAGATGCTCCCCAAGTCGCCTTCGTAAGTTATGGTATCCAAAAGTATAATTTATGCATTGTACGTTTAACTTTAAGTTTTAATCTAGTTTATAAAGTGTTAGTGTTATGTTAAGTGTTAGTGTATTATGTTAGTGAATTTATAGTTCTTATGAAAATACACCGTAAAAGGCTTGCAGCGTTACCTTTTTGGATGGCCAACCTTATCCTTTGGCTGAAATAGCTGCCAGCTGTCTGATTACCTGGGGCATCGATAAGGCGCTTGGAGATCTCCTTGAGAAGTGTTTGCGCTGGGTCTTAATCAGTTGTAAAATTTATGTAAAATTCCCTACGGTAGTTTGATCGGGATTGTAATCCAATTTTTAAAGGCCTTTGACGTTTCTCGAGATTATGCAGCAGGCCACAATGCGGCACGGCAATGTCGTTAGATCTGGATTATACCTTAAAAGCCGCATATGTCTGTATTAAAAATATTACGGTTTTCATAATGGTAAAACAATGGGCAGAGCAGATGCAACATTATCAACAGTAACCAACAAGATCAATAGGGGTTCATGCATTGTAAACTGCAATGTAGATTAGCTTAGGCCTGACCACAATACGGGAACATTCAGTTTGGGTATGATCAATTTCGGCCGGGCCTTTGTGGTTGAACGGTATGTGAATAGATTTGTTTTTGGCCGTGATTAGTTGTTGAGGAACTTAATAGTATGTTCTAAAACAGTTTAAGAATAGTTTAGAATTAAGTGCAATCGTATGGTTGTTGGCAATTTACACTCTGAAAGAACAATGATAGCTGTATGAACGGTTCATTATTAATTAACTACCATTTTTATAATGAATTTTATACTTCGGTAAGAAAAAAATTGCCATTATGTTTCTCCGAGTCTCAACTCAGGACCTCATCGGTTTGACTGCATATGTGCTAATGAAAAACATAGATACAAAGATCGTAACTATTTTTCTGAAGAAAATATTAACGCTCACAAAACTCACTTGGTAAGAAATTTACCGGAGTCATCATTACTCAGAGAAAGCAAGCGTAACTCCCGTCCAATTATGCAAAACAGTCTTTTGCCACCAAGTTCGCATCTTACCAAACTGCAGACACATCTCAAAGTAATCAAATATTTTAATTCAGTTACTTGGAACGAATTTCACGAATGTGTTTTATTCAAGTCAGGGACCAATTCTGTAAGATATTATATGATATGCCTACATAACTATCAGAAAAGTTAATTTTTAATGAAATTACTCGTACGTACTTCATCGTAGCTCGCTTTTTATAAAAATTTTAAACAGTGGCCATACATCGCACTCTTGCGACTTTGGCTTATAATCGTTACACTATATTAATGACGATAATTAGTTAAATATTCCATATAAAATATAAAAATAAATTACGTTTGTTTTGTGAAATCTTATAGTAACAATCTTAATATTTATTATTTGCTGGGGTCTGAAGCGAAAGGCGTTGTAAGGGAATCAGAGCGACGTATTTCCGAGAGGGAGTCCGATGTGCGCGCTTGTTCCTACCTGGCGCAAAGGTCGTCGGCACCTTTGCGCCCGGTACAGCTCGTAGGGTGGATCTTTGACTAGTTTTAGAATACGGTTATAGTAAAAACGTAAACATTAAGGTAAGGAGTAATAGGTCTTTTGAATTCAGGAGGACTACCAGAACCTACAGGTGAACCTACTATATTTGTTGAAATTTTTTGATGTATATTGGTGCCAATCATAATAATTATGGTTAGTCATATTTCAGACATTCAAGTTGCCGAAAGTTTCTAACAACTTGAAAAAGTTCCGAGAAATGTAAGTCCCCAAAACGTGGAAGTTAAGGTCCCCATTGTGGAATACCGGGATTTAAAGTCACTGTATTACTGGATGATTTCTTCTAGTTAGTTCGTTCGATTTTCCATTTATAAAGTAATTGTGATGTAACTTTATCCAAAAAAGCAAGTTACTAATGAAATGACAGACAGCAAAAACTGTGGCATTTTGTTCTGCTACGAAAATTCACAAATCCTACAAATTAAAATATTTGTTGATTTTTTTTTTGCCTTGTTTATCTAAAAAATTACACGTAAATTTATTATATTTGTTTATTCACTTTTATACGGTACACACTGTATTTATGATTGTATTTAAAATCAACATCATGATTGGTTAAATCTTGTCTCAGGAATTATCCATACCTATTACAAAATATCGACGGTCCCAATTAAAATAGTCGGATCTGCTAAATGGCTACTTTACAGGAGAGACGATCAAAGTTTGTTAAAGAAGTTTTTGTGCATAATTTTGTTGATTTTTGAAATATTGTTATGAAATTTGGACTATGTCATTGTTTTTATATACCCTTAAAATGTGTATAAGCAGATATAGAAAAAAAACACTCTAAATAGCGGAAATGACAGTTGATACGTTTTTAAGCGAGATTTTATAAATATTATCTGTCGGAAGTACCACATACGACTTTTTTGCCTGGACAGGTATCACTGTCGTTTGTCGGAAGTGCCACTTGCGACTATTTTATTTGGATCCGGATGGCTGACATTTGTCGGAAGTGCCACATTCTACAGTATTTTCTGGACAAAGATCACTTTAGCTTGTCGTATGTGTTACTAAGAACTTACCATTGAATCAATATTTCGGTAGTTAATGTAATTTATACACGCGTAAAGGTTTAGCACAATTTTGTGATGATGTATTATACTTTTTAGTCAATATTAAAAAAAATAAAAGAAAATATTATTATTTGTTACAAATACTCTTTATTTATTCAAGTCACATAAATCATTATATTAAAGGTAATTATAACACTATCGAACAGTTGTATTACAAAAGTCAAAAAACAAAATCACATTACCACTTTGTATTAAGTTTAACATTAAGCAACTTTACTTCGTAAGTATTGTAGCGTACAAAAATTAAAAAAAACTAAAATGTTTCTCAAGGCTTAACATGAACATAAAACATCTTACTTAAAAAAACTCTCTCTGAGTAAGAAAACTTAAATTAAAATTTAATATTGTGAGACAGACACATTCTATTCAGTCTTGAATGATAGTAAACTTAATGAAGATCAATCCTTAAATAATACTATAATTTCAGTATCAAAACACGAAATATCACTTATGTCGTTATCAAATTTTTTTTAGGGCTATAACAATTTTACAATAACGTTTTAAAAATGAGGAAGCGTATTTTCAACAATAACTAGATAAATTTATAAATCTATAAAAACATTAACTTCTTTCAATACGTAAGATTTACTCACTCTCACTATCTGTATCAGTATCTGAATCGGTATCGTAAGGTACATTCTTTTTCTTCGGCACATTCTTTTTTTTAGACACAGTATTTTTTTTCTTTGGGGGCTTTTCTAGATGCGGGAGATCCTCGTAGAATTTATGGTATTTATCAGGAATAATACCGCTACTGCACATATCTACAAGATCTTTGTGCTTGTCATAGCTGATGGGAAGTGGTCCATTGTAGGAATTCACTAGATGAAACTCTCTGCCAAACCTTTGCGTGTTTGTGCGCCCCGCACATCTAAGAACCACAATCGTTTTTGAAGGTTGACTGAATTCATATTTATATTCAAGTCGGTCATATTGCTCCTTATTAACTTTTACCTCTCTAAGGAGTTTCCATTGCACTCTTTCATTTAATGTATTATTTAACCAGTTTTTGTTTTTTAACAACTCTTTCACATTGTAAAACTCTTTAGTTTGCATTTCATGCACAATGTAAGGATCACCTTCTGATTTTGCCCAGCGAACTAAACAGTACCATTCCTCCGGAACGTAAATCATTTTCCGGCCACAAGCTCTTTCTATCACGGAATGGACGCTATCACCCTCGTTTTGAGTGTGACCCTTTTCTAAAAATCTGTGGGTGATAGTTACATTGAATTTTTTGGCAGCAAGCATGTACAGTGTAAAAACTATTCGGTTTCGGTTTTGACCGCTACAGTTGTCCGACCAGAAACGGAATTCTTCCACTCCTTTTTCGGCATGTTCTTTCATGAAATTATATAAACAACTAGATACTTCATTAGCTCCACGTTTTGCAATCCCTTCGTGCCACATATAGCATTTCGCTGTCTTATCTCCTGCATTATAAACAGTAAAATTAAGGGTTGGTAGTTTACGTTTATAGTATAAAATACTCACCTCTCCATGGGGAGTATTTAACACTTTCTGAAAGTCAAACGTAGCCACCACTAATTTTTCATTTTGTAACGCCTCTAGTTTATCTTCACTTTTTTGGATACGAGCTGCTTCTTTCTTTTCTAAGTGTTTCTCTTGCTTCTTTATTTCGGTCTCTGTAGGTTTCTTATTGCCCTCAAAAGTATGACAGACATCGCAAATATCCTTTTTTGGCCGATGGATCGCAATGTTAAAATTTTCATTTACAATATCTCGATACTGTCTCTTTGTCCGTGCTTTGTTAGAATATTTATCAAGATCTTCCCATTCACAATATAAGTTATACATTCGTGAGACACTGTCGATGCCATCCAAGTATAGTTTAGTGGAATCTTTACGAATACGGTGAGATTCTACTAAGGGAAAACATTTCACATGATCGCAAACACTTCTCACCATCTCGTCGTCTATCACAGTTTTCTTGTGATCGTACTTTCCACGTTTGTCAGGCTCAACAATGTCGTATCCATTATCTTTCTTCCAAGCAGTGCTTATAATTCTTTCGCTCGTGGAAATAGTGTTAAGAAACATAGTTTTGCACACTTTTATTTTTGTCTTTTCTTCAGTAGGAAGATAATAAATGTAGGTGTATTGACGATTGTGTTTCGTTTCTGTAGTCGTTTTACGAGCTTTTTCGATTCTTTCAGTATACTTTAAGACATACTTCCATTGCAGCAAACGCTCGCCAAGTGACCAAAATTTGCTGAAAATTTTCAATCGCTGCCTGTCGTCAAGTACATCGGAACATTTTAGTCGACAATTTTCACCACATGGTTCTTTTAAAACTTTTTCTTCAATTATTTTCCCGTTTGAATTAGTAAAACGTTTACCAGCATTTTTAAACTTTTTTCTTTGTGTAGTTAGCCAATTCTCCTTGTGTGCCTTCCTTTTTTTACCTTTATCAGTTTTATATGTTTTTTTACGATGTCCACTTGCAGAAGGAGTATAAGGACTGCCAATAGAGGTAATTGTTGATGGTGTTTGAGGTTCAGATTCTATGTATGCAGCTTCGGTTTGAAAAGCAGAACAACCAGGGCAAAAAAAGCTACTGCAATTATCATCACTACAATGCATCGGAGAAGGAAGAGGTGTATTACATATATCTTGCTGAGTGCTTTGGAAATCTGAGACTTCACTATCGATTTCAACTGTACGAGGAGCAATATGGCTCAAATTATCTATTTCTGAAGATTTCTCTGGTAAAATTTGTACCGGTATACCCAAATCTTTACTCACTTCAACGTCAACGGCAGCGGAGCTACTATTTGCAGTGCTTGATGGACTATAATCAGAACTAATTACTTCTTTTCCTGGTTTTTCTGGAGGAGAAGGCACATAGATCAATATTTCTGTAGTTTCTGGGTTTGAATGAGTGGAGGTCAGAAAATCAGTTCCTGAAGTTTTGTCGCATACTTTTTTTATTTGTGCATCTCTATTTCCACTAACTGTAACGTTCACGCCGCTGTCACTTGAAGTTATGGAAAGTGAAGTAGGAGGGTCTGTCTGGATTTTTTGTTTATCAGAAATTGAGTCAGTGTCTACTTCGTCTATTAAGGTGTCACAGATATTATAATTCTCAATTTCGTCGTTAAAAACATCGCCTAACAAGTCTTGCAGTTGCACCAACTCATCCTCAAAGCCTTTTGGCACAGGCGATTCAGGTGCACCTTAAAAAAATCAAAATACTGTTTATGCTAATAAATACTAAAACTGAAAATAGATGTCATATACTTAAGAAAAAGTGACCAAACCCTCCGGTGTCCGAGGCCAGATTTGAACTGGCGTCTTCAGCTTTCGCGGCTGACGTCCTGACCACTAGACCACCCGGTCACGCCAGCCGCGAAAGCTGAAGACGCCAGTTCAAATCTGGCCTCGGACACCGGAGGGTTTGGTCACTTTTTCTTAAGTATATGACATCTATTTTCAGTTTATATATAGTAGTGTAACTACTTAAAAATTGCAAATCAAAAAATATTGAACAAAATAATTTGATTTGCTTCAAGATTAATAAATACTAGTTAAAAGTAGATATGCATATTTTTTACAAGGACATTGTAGCAATATAAACACTTCAAACAGAAAAAAAACATTTTTTTAAAATTTAAAATGTCGGTAATGCTAATTAAAAAAAACAACACATATCACAAGGTCCATGCAAAACTGTCGTAACTGTTACTTACGATTTCAACAATAATTTTGTTTCCCTGTAAAAATGTCGCAAATGGTACTTACGACATAAGAAGATAGTTTATATCCGCACAAAAATGTAGGATGTGGTACATATGACACTAGCACTTAAGGCACATCCGTAAAAAAAAGTCGGAACTACCACATCCGACATTCTTGACCGGACATACAAATATTTACACATTAAACATTATAAACAATCATATTTAAATACTATGTATTTTAAATCGTAACACAATAATAAAGCTCGCTATTGTATATAGAACTTTACTTAAATTGATTTGTACTTACCTCTACCCTTGCAAAGATCGTTGTGATTTGAATTTACGGCGTCTCGTACGTTCCTCTTTTTTTTGGGAATGGTATCAGTATTGACCCCCAAAACTGACTGTAGAATCCTTTTCGATCTGTTACTAGCCATAGTGAGTATAACCCATCGATAAACTTTAGTTTTTTAAATATTTTGTGAGGAGCGCGCGAAGCCACCGTCTGTCCGTGCAACATAGCGGGTACTGACACTACCGACCGCGTTGTCCCTCCCCGCGCCCCGCTATTACCGTCGTAACGTTTATTCCGACGATATTAAACGGACGTTGTAGAAGATACGCCTTTTTTAACTTGAATATTTCGGAAAACTATACGAAAAATTAAAAACTATGAATGTAGTTATAAAACATAGCGTTTTTTTGAGGGATTGGTGTAATAAAATAAAAATGGCAATTTTACAGATCCGACTCCTTTAATTGGGACCGTCGATATAAAATCAAATACGATCCTTTTTTTATATTGTCTGTTTCTTTGTTTGTTTTGTATGTATAGCATATCATTTATTTAATTGGCTCTGCTTTTATTTTTATTTTTTACTTATATTTTTTATTTTTCTCGATTTCCTTTCTTCTGTATGTTTGTTTATGTATGTTCTGTAATCGTTCAATGACGTATGTGTCGGCACTCTATTTAGTCATAGTTTCGTTTAGTTTAGCTCATAAGTCAGGTCCCCACTGAAAACCAGCGCCAAGGTTTAAATTGCCGCGGCATCATGCTGAGTGGGGATCCTAGATATTTGACGTCTTTGTACTGTTTTATTACTTGCTTTGTTTTTTTTGTGTATTTTGTGGCGTTAAATAAATGTATTTTCTTTCTATTACAAGTAAATAAAACTCAACTGTAGATATTTTTATCACTTTCACAGACCTTTATAATAAATAATAATAAATATTATAGGACAATCTTACACAAACCGACCAAGTCCCACAATAAGCTGTGGGTACTAGACGACGATATATATAATAGATAGATAAATACTCAAATACATAGGAAACATCCATAACTCAGGTACAAATATCTGTGATAAACACACAAATAAAATGCCCTGACCAGGATTCGAACCCGGAACCTCCTGCTTCGTAGGCAGTGTCACTGCCGACTGGGCTAGGAGGACACAGACGACAGGGACAGGGTTTATGATTATTATACGTGCAATACAATAAGCCTACAGTAATTAAAATGTCCGTAATCTGTAAAATTACAAAACAAGGGTTCCACGGATACTGCTTACATAATCTCGTCTGTCAAGGTGTTCGGCAGAAAAAGCCTTGGCTGACTTATATTATATATTCCTGAAATGAGGGTTCATACCTACCGACTGGAATTGTTTTCATACTGGTAACAGATGGGTATATTTAGGGGTCCCGCTCGTCACCTTTGAGCACTTCCGGCCAAAATAAAATACTGACAGATTTCGCTTTTCTGTATCGACCACTAAATTTCTAACTGATGCCATAAATATTATTTCAGTATCATATGGGTAAAGTAAGTAACACCCCCCTTTTCGCACTGGAAAATTTTTGTTTTACTTTCAGCAAGTTCCGCCGTGACAGACTATCAAATTCGGCCTTAATATCACTTTTATGGGAAATCATAGCATCGTGGTATTCAGTCGGTACGAAATTTTGCAGTGGCACTTTTGCACTAATACGCATCTGGTAAAACTTCATCCCATTTGTTGGAAAGGAGGATACTTTTAATTTTCTGTAAGTAAAAAAATATATTACGAATTTTGTAATAAAGATGAAACATTAAAGTGACTTTTAAACAAACATTTATATTTTTCGGGCTATAAGGAAGTGTCTTATAACTCTCATAAGGAAGGGTATTCGTTTCAAAGTAGAGATTTTGTGCTACTTTCAATAGAATAAGAGAACGAGATGGCAATTTTAACTATCTTTTTCAAGTAGATAAATGATTTCAGTCTTCATTCTTAGAGTAAAAATCCTTTTTTAGGCTTCAGAAAACCTATTTAAATACCAGCTAACTTGGTTATTGTGCTGATTTAGTTTAGTTCCTAAACTTATTTTCATCGACACCTAGTGTAATGTCAGTGCACTACGTTCTCGTTCGTTAGTTAACTTCTATTAATTAGGTTATGTATAACTATGACCATCAAAGTTTCTCACTCGTATATTGTTCACTGTATAGCATGGAAAATTAACCTACTCAACGCCTGTGATTCAAGCATTTCGAACCAAACAATAACCTACTGGTATGAGTTTTGCAAGTCTTAAGCTGCAATTCAAATGTAAATTCAGTTTCCGGCTGTCTTGGCGTGAAAGATCGGTTTTCATTATCCGTTCCCAGCGTGCGAAGGCAAGTTCTGCAGATTTACATTGAATTAAATAAGTTGAAGGTTCTTATCTTAACTATTATTGTTACAAGTGACAAACAAAATACACAAATGAGCAGCTCTATTAAGCTAAGGACTTTATTTGTTGAGATTTTTTTTGCATTAGCTGTTAACAAGATGAAAAAATAATCATAAAACTAAAGTTAAACTTAAAAATTAAAACTATTTTGACAAACTAATTTTACATGCCTAAACTACATACATATATATTTAAACTAATGGATTACATCCCGAACACTACGCTGCGCTCCAAAACTCAAATAGTTGACGTTAGTCGCAAGGCGGCTAAGTTAAAGTGGGCCTGGGCTGGACATGTCTGTCGCATGCCGAATGACTTGTGGGCTAAGATCGCCACTGAGTGGCAACGAGACAGCTCAAATCGAGGATCCGGCAGACCCCGCCGGCGATGGCGAGACGAGCTTGACTCCTTTTTGCAAAAATGGCCAGAGACTGCACAAGACCGGGATGAATGGAAGAATGGGGGGGAGGCCTTTGCCCAGCAGTGGGACAATATAACATAAACATAACATAAATACTCTTAATAATAGACACAAAGTATACAAAAATAATAATAATATATAGTAATATTGGCTAATAAAAATATATATATATAAAAAATAAACATATCTATAAAACCCCAACTATAAAAAGAACACCCCGTCCAAAACAAAAGGTCCGCCTGCGGCATTGTCCCAATTACGCTCGCCCTGCCCTCTGCTACTACAGCTAAGACTATACGCTGGGAGAGGTAAGCGTCAGCTCTACGGTCCCGACCGTCGGTGTAATTTCGACCAGCCGGGCTGACAGGGCCCTCATGAAGCATTTCATGTCGGCCGACCAGCGGCCCAGTGTCTCTAATGCAAGCGCCGCAAACTCATAGTCCTAAAGTAAGGACGCGTAGTAAGTCGGAACGCGATACATTTTAGAGACTTTTCTTTCCGAACAGACCCTACCCAGCAGGTATGTAAGGCATTCGGCGAGACCGTCAAGTAATATCGCTCAGAACGTTTTTTCCGTAGCCTTCGGGTAACGAAATTTTACACTTGACACACATGGTATGTAAAAGTTAACTATTCCCCACTAACGCCATAACTTAAGTGCTTATATACCTAAAATCTGATGTAATCTGAAATGGGGCTCTGTAGGCAAACTATGTAACCAAACTTAATCATCTGTTTTTGCAGCTTGCGCGAACTCCACCAAGTAATCTAAACTGTATCGTATCGAGAATCGCAGTAATACAAATATAGTAGATAGCAACTTTGTATAACTAAATAGATAGCTAACACTAACCTAATAGTGGAACATATTCCTTGTACGTGATTGCTAGGCTTTGCAATGTTATCCAAGACAACTATAATATCGTCCCAGTTCCTTTTGGATTTTGGTTGTAGTAGATTTCAAGTCTAATATTAATTTATTAAATTTGAAATCTACTATTTATAAAAAGGAACTAAATTGATAGTACCTACATTAAAAATTATACTTTATGGCATCGTAGTCAATAGGCACTTAAGGTAGGTAGGGTTGTTAGTACTAGCGTTTCCAAAATATTATAGCCTTCCTAACCTAAAGGTAAAATGTAATGTGTTGAGCGAGTAGCCAGGCAACTGCAGCGCTGTCTATTATCATCAACTAATCTCTTAAGCAGCTCATTATGTTATGTGGTACATAAGTGAAGTGCTCAATCTTCTTGTCACTCTTGAATTTATTTAGGACAGAACAGCAAATAAATGTATATCATTGGTCCTTCGCGCGGTGATATCGATGTTCTTCTTCTTCTTCTCCTTCTTCAATCCTTTTTCACCCACTGTTGAGTATAGGTCTCCTCATAAGCACGCCATTTTCCACGGTTTTGGGCTTGTTGCATCCAGTTCTTTCCAACCACTCTTGCAATGTCGTCGGCCCACCTTGCGAACTGCCCTCCGGAATTACGAGTTCCTAGCCAAGGTCTCCACTATCCAGATATCGATGTTAAAGGAAACTCTCTTTGCAAGTGACAACAGACTTTCATATTTTTATTCCGTTAAATCAACGCAACGTTTTAATCACAGCGAGCTTGGCTGTCTAGAAGGATAATTTTGATGTCACACCCAACCCCCAATTCCCCATCCATTTTCATGTAACATACCATACCTAAGTAATTGTTAAAATAAAACTTTTCAAAATTAAAACATACAAATACAAACTATTACTTGTTCAATTCCACAGGGAAGTATTTTAGCCTGCATCCTATTTATTGCGCACATAAATGACCTACCAAAAAAAATATGACTATAGATACTTATACCCTTTCAGTATATTACGATTATAACACGAGGTGTGACCAAAATAGTGGTAATCCGTTAAAGGGCATAACTGGTATCATATTCTAATTGGACAGCGTTATGGAATAAGCGATTAACCGACAATCCGAAACCGAGACAATGAGCTCGAAAGATTTGAAATTTGAATTGGTTGTTGTCAGTGCATTTTTAAAGTAAAAAGTTCAATTTTAACCGTGAACCTATAAACGTGTTTATAATTGTATATTATTAAAAATAAAACACCATACTTGTTCATGTTTTCAAATTATAAGCGTTTATCAGCTTAATTCTTTTTTACACTAATTCTACGATGTGGGTAATTTTAATTTATTTCGTAGTAACGTACTATGCGACATATTTGTCGCTTGATTCTTTAATGCAATTTGTTCTGAGGTGAAATGAATAACGGAATAAGATCAAATCGATATCTTCTATGTATACATACTCGTATAATAAAGCTGAAGAGGGTCGAAAGTCTGTACATGGAAGATAATCGAAAAAAAGTTGGCTGGGGATACTCAGAATCGATAACAGAAAACGTTCCAACAGTTTTTAGAATTTTTGTCTGTTTATCTGTTTGTCTGTTTATCTGTTTGTCTGTTTATTTGACCGCGCATCACGTGAAAACGGCTGAACGGATTTTGATGAAATTTTGTACAAAGATAGTTTGAGTCCCGGGAAAGGATAATATATAGTTTTAATCCCGAAAATCAATCCTGGTGGGGGTGAAAATGGGGTTGAAAGTTTGTATGGAGAATTTTTAACCGCTGAAATGATTTAGATAGAAATGAGTAGGGAGATAATTTGAGTCTCGAGAAACGTCATCTATAATAAAGGATAGTTTTCAAACCCTTGTGGGGTTGAATAGGGGGTTGGAAGTTGGTATGAGGATTTTTTTACCGCTGAACTGATTTAGATGAAAATTGGTATAGAGATAGTATGGTTCTCGAGAAAGGACAAAGGATAGTTTCAACTCCAAAAGAGCCCCCCCCCCCATCTTACTTTAGAACCGTAGGTCCAAAAAATTTGAAAAAAATAATGGAAGTGAAGCCTGAAAGGTACTTTCAATAAAAACTATCTATACATATAATAGCTGAAGAGGGTCGAAAGTCTGTTTATCTGTTTGTCTTATTATTTGACCGCGCATCACGTGAAAACGGCTGAACGGATTTTGATGAAATTTTGTATAGAGATAGTTTGAGTCCCGGGAAAGGACAAAGAATAGTTTTCATGCCGAAAATCAACCCCGGAGGGGGTGAAAAGGGGGTTGAAAGTTTGTATGGAGAAATTAGTATGGAGATAATTTGAGTCCCGAGAAACGACAGAATAGTTTTCATCCCGAAAATAAACCCATGTGGGGGTGAAAAGGGGGTTGGAAGTTGGTATGAGGATTTTTTTACCGCTGAACTGATAAAGATGAAATTTGGTATAGAGATAGTATGGGTCTCGAGAAAGGACAAAGGATAGTTTTCAACCCGAAAATCAACCCTAAAGGGGTGCTAGGAGATGCTGATACAATTCCTCGCCAGTCTGCCTGCGACCACGAGCGTTACGGTACCCTCGAAACGTCAGGAAAATAATAAAAGTAAGTGTACGCGATTAAGTCCCGTTTTTGTCATAATAATGAGTGAAAATCGTGTAAGTTTAAATCAGTACGGTGAAAAGGGATTTGGAAATTTGTATAGGGAATTATTAACCGCAGAATCGATTTAGATAAAATTTGGTATGGAGATAATTTGAGCTCTGGAAAAGGAAATAAAATAGTTTTATCTCGGAAATTATCCCTTAAGCGGATGCAAAAGGGTGGAAGTTTACATGGGGAAGAAA
This sequence comes from Pammene aurita, assembly GCA_947086415.1. NCBI lineage: Eukaryota > Metazoa > Arthropoda > Insecta > Lepidoptera > Tortricidae > Pammene > Pammene aurita. The sequence continues at coordinate 36,557,914 of OX352292.1, read as the reverse complement.
CAACCAATAACCGCTTTACGTATTTAGATGAAATTTGTTATTGAAATAATTTGTAATTTTTTGGTCCATATTTATAACATGTTACCCGCCGATGCTTTAAATTTACCTTTACCCGCTCTTAAGAAATATTTAAAAATGTCATGAATGTCAAAGGGTTATTGCAGGTTCGAGGACTATATATGATATACAAAGATGCATGGCCCAAACCAAAAAACTACTACAAAATCATCTAACATTTATAGGACACCGTTTAGGTAGGAAAACATATCAAACGTTTTTCTCAAACATGCAATGAAATATTGATGTTATGTTCCTTATAATAAATAGGCTGCGAAGTATCACGTTTCAGGTGCGGCTACACGAGAGGTCCATATTGGAATTTCATACAAATTTGGAGGCCTAGGCCGGCAAGTGCCTTTTTTTTAATTTCCATTCCACGTGTATTTGTGGCACAGGATCATGGCGTTCAGCCATTTAAGTCTATTAGCGATATTTACTTTTTGGTTCGTTTGACATTCTGCCACTACTACGCCTATTAAAAAAATCAATAAACAATATGATATATTTTTATTTAGCAATTTCGTTTATATTTAAAATAGACATGAAAATAACAAATAACACTTTATTATCAAATTCCTAAAATTTTAAATTGTAAAGATGGAGGCAGATTATAGGAACAGCTGATGTTGTTTTTTTTTTCGTGAAAGGTTGGTTTATCAAGCTAAAACCGGTATTAGACATTGCAATTTGTAGGGCCCAATCTGTCAGGTTGGGAGTTGTAATAAGAGTTAGGGCCCTTAGGGAGCTGAAGGAGGGTTAGGGAGGGGCAGGGTACACAACAGATTGGGTCCTACAAATTGCAATGTCTGATACCGCTGTTAAATATTAACAGCAAGGGCTATTACACACGAGCTGAAATTAAGAATTGGAATCTATAGCTAAGAAATAAATTCGGAGGGTTCTGATTCATATGAATATTTTCTATAATAATGCATAAACAGAGACAATAGACAATATTTGTAACGTTCTGAATTTATTCAGTCACCATGTACATTTTTCTTCTTAATTTTAGCTCGTGTAGAATGGCCTAAGTGCAACCTCTCGAACAGCGCAGATACTGTGAAAAAAAAGTATTTTAGTGGAAAAATTTTACAAACATTCTCAATATTTTATTATGTTGCGTATATTATTGTGAATTAGAATGTAGATTTGTTTTATTCTATGGTAATTTGGCTATAAGTAGGTACAATAAAAGTGAAATAGGTCTAGATGTTGTTCAAATGCAAGTGAAAATTATACTTAAATGGTAGATGTACGTAATAGTTATACATTTTTAAAAGCCGATCAGTGACAATGAAATGCAGTCAGAATTTAGCAATCCAGACTTCATATAGTAAATTGTTGTAGAGGCTTGAAAGTAAGCTATACGTGGATCGAGTTAGTTCGAGGGCCGACCCGCCAGGGGAGGCCCTCGAAGATACGAGTCCACCTATAGCGCTTTCGGCCGAGATATTACATAGTGCTTTTCACGACTACTGTGAGGAAATAAAAAAAAAACATTTGTCATAATAATATAAATGCTTTAATAGAATATCCAATTCCATTCCCGCCTTTTTACTTTTCTGTTGTTTGCTTCAAACCGACTCATTACTTAGAGGCGTTTTTGATAGGAAACCACAAACGGCTAAAAAAGTAAAAATGCCTTAAGGGTTAATAAATGGTTTTGACGTTTCTTTTTTTTTAAACAGGTAGTTGGCCCGATAAACAACCTTATTTTCTTTTTGAAACATAAAGTTGTGCCAAAAAAAGACCTTTTAATGTTTTTAATGAATGCAATGACATAACTGGACAATTTACTTTCCAACTAATGACATTTCATCGTAACAATAACATTGCTGTAGTGGTGGTTCAGATGCTTACTTTCCGGCTTGGATTTTAACCATCTTTTGTCACAATTCCGAACAGTAGCGTGAAAACGTAATGTTTTTACACATATTTTTGATTACATGGTAATTCTAATTAATGTGTTTGTTGTAGTTTGTTGATAGGATAATTCAATAATAAAAAAGATGAACATATATACTTAGTCGTAATAGTGGGAACGTTGTTTTAACATTGTTTCTAGAAATCAATGCAAATTTTGGTTGTACGTTTGTGCCTTATTGAACTTATTGTGTCATTTTCGATAAAAACCTAAGTACGAAGGTGTTTGAAGTACAGTCGCCATCAGATATATCGGAGCGGCTAAGGTGGTCATATCCGAAAAAAAAATGATAAGTTTCTTATTTATTTTATTGCATGTTTGAGAAAAGCACTATAAATACCTCGGCGAGGGGTTGCCAGCCTCGTTACTATCCGGCCTTGCTACGCTCGGCCGTCTTTATGTACGCGGCCGGCAACCCCCTACTTCCCGGCCTCTGTAGTAATGTACTATTGTGAAGCAGTCAGATTAGGGTTTATTTTTCTTTATAATTAAACAATAGGTACATTATCTGTCTCTCAAGCTATTCTGATATGTCTTCTTGAAGAACTACGCATTATTTTGTATCTTTAAGATCTAATAATGTATTACTGTTTTGAAAAAAATAAGTCCCGTCGAGTTTCTTTTCGGTCATAATACTTCTTGGGCCAGAGGTGTAGGGTTAGAACCGGTGGTAGTTTTGGAACGAAGTTCCTTATCGGACCGTTCGCGGATGGGGAGCTAGGCGAAAAAAAGTCACGTGACCGTCACGAAAAGCGTCACGTCACGAAAACGCGACATCCATACGATTGAGAAACATGTAAAATGGAATGAAATAAAAAATATATAAAATAGAATAGAGTGAAGTGAAATGAAGTGTAGTGAAAAGTGAAAGTGACAAAGTGAAAAGTCAAGAACCTAAAAGTAAAAAAAAATTTCGAAAATGTCAAAAATGGCAAAATTTCTAAATTACAAAAATTTCAAAAATTTTAAATATTTTATTAGGACTACTGTTTTCTAGCGTATCCATCTGTCAACTTTACTTCAAGTTCCGCCTCCAGGGTAGCGGGAGAGAAATTAGGGGTGAATTAGCCGCTTACTGACACAGACCGAATTCCACGCGGGCGGAGCCGCGGGCACAGCTAGTATATTAATAAATTGTTTTAAAGTTAACAAGTCAAATAAACAGTTTTTAGCCACCAAAAATATTAGGATACCTAATTTGGTTTAGTATTTATTACAATAATGTTATACACAGGTAACAAAAAAATATCTTCGAATTTCGAAAAACGTCATCTTGGCTTAAAACTTCAAAACTTGGTTCTTTCTATTCTTTTTCTAAATCAAAATTCAAAGATCCATTAAAACCATCAACGTCTTCCTCTAAGTCACGAGCACCAGTAAAATTTTGGTAATAGCATCAGGCATCAGAAATTGGCACTTACTTCTCAATCAAGCGAAATATAGTGCGATTTGGGATAATGTAATAACGAATTAAACGACACAGGTGGAGGTTAATTCGATATTGCGTTTATAAATCATTGAAACTTTAAAAGAATTAACGGCATATTTAAGGCGTTTCATTTGTTTTAGCAATTTAAAATGTACGTTTATTATAGTTTGTAAAAGTAACTTAACAGGTAAGTGCACAGGTCCCAACATATTTTGATGTGTCGCTTGATTCTACCTCTTAGAATAAGGCTGTAGACATGATTTTTGAACACAGACATAGTTGAGTACATAGATTTTAATACCCAGATTCGACCTGAATTTACAACTTTTTTTTTTCGATTTTGTCGCTTAGTTCGTTATTCCATAACTCAGTCCAATTATGGAAAAGTAAAAATAAAAATTATCATGCGAAAAAAATATTGGTTTTGTATGGAGGGTTGGCTGGCTTCGATGACGTGTCCCATACCAAAAAATGTTTTCTTCGCGTCCATAAAATTTTCTCCTACTTTTTTGTAGTCTCAATACGATACCAATTACGCTCTTAAACGGATCACCACTATTTTTGTTACACCTTATACAGTAAAATATTTCGCTACCTTTACAGTAGGTATATTTAGTTGACAGAAATGGACTGCCACATGAATAGTTTAAAATTGAAACTCGCAAAGTCTCTTTCATACAGTAAAAAAATATTTAATTCTGAGAAAAGGAGTCTTAATTATTTTTTTATTATTAAAAACAGTTACACAGCATTACAGTAAAAACCAGGCACTGCGAACTAAGAAATAAACACTCTTTGGCCAAATGTGCACTGGCGATGGTGTCCTGCAGTGGCCGTGACACGCGCACCACAAACGAGCTGAAGTGCACGTAGTGCCAGGACTGTAGCAGGTGCACCCTCAACGAAAAGCCAGTCTTCCGGCGACCGTACTACCACATCGTCGGCCACGGTGGAGTCATGCAAGCGCGACACGTAAAGCGCCCTATTCGGTATTGCAATCCGAAGACCAGAATTACCTGGTTCCGCAGTGCCACACATTCTTGCGGGGCGCCCTGCGCTTCTTGCTCTTCCTTTTCACCAGTGTGAATCCCTCCTTATCCACATTGGTGCGGGAGGACTTTTCCTTTTCGGGACCCCGTACTACGCCCCGTGTTAATGTAAGCATTGTACATGTATTCGTTTATGTTAAAAGTTATAAAAGTTTACTAAATATTAAAAAAAAGTGTATTCATCGTTAGTTCTTCCACCCTATTTCGTTCCTCTCTCACTCTACACATAAAAGAGTGGTTTCAAGCGGAACGTGATGATCGTTTTTATTCAAAGTGATAAATGACTGCCGTTCCTCAACTCACCAACGGAGCGGCAGCTGACCGTCACGAGGTTTCATTATACATCGCCCTTACTACTTCACAAGCTATAAGAAACGAAAACAAATTTGTACCTTGTGAATCCAGACTCAAAAAAAGTAAGAAATCCTTTCTTGGTCAATGTATTCGATTTTACAATAAGGTTCCTCTAGATATTCATCAGTTATAGTTGCATTTGCAAACGTCATAAAAAGTTCAAATACGGCTTTTCCTTAGGATTCAAGGATGGATTTGAGAAGTGAATCCACCAAGATTTTTGAAGCAAATTTTTAGGGGGGAGAGGCTCTATCATGGAATGATAAGGTTGATTCAAAAGATACGAATAAGAATTCATTGTGGTAAAATAATATAAGTAATGGTGGTGGTGGTGGTAAATTCATTTCATGCCAATTCAATTTTATGTCGTGTTCAAACGCAACTATTCACGATCGCAAAAACACATTTTGATAAAAAAAATCCATTTAAATTTTTAGCACCATCACTATTTTTTTTTACTAGAACTCGTATATATATATATATATCGCTTCATATATCTGAGTCAAAACTGAGTCTTATCGTGTATTATATTTATTTACACGCGTAATTTCGTCAAGTGTAAATTTTTTCGAGATATTTTACTTAAAATAGGGTTGGATCCTTTTTGCGAAAATACACTTTTCATAGACCCTACTTTTAGTTTAATTTTGTAATAAAGGTTCACTTAATATAGTTCGCATAATATTCATAGAAAACCATTGAAAAATACAATAAAACAGATTAAAAACAATCAAATTGTTTACTATGTATTATTAATTACAAACAATGAGATCTGTAGTTATGTTTAACAGTCTTAAGCGTCAATATAATCACATATTTCTTAATTTTTCTTCATAATACTCAGGCACAATGTATTTAAACACCAAGTTTTTTAAATTAGAAAAAATAGGCACACTCGTCTTTCACGATCTGTCAATGCGCAAGTATGACGCAATAACAGGAATAGTGTTGCAAGTTACCAAAAGCAAAAAAATAATATGACAAAACTTTTATTTACTTTAAGACGTAAAACTTATAAAACAAATTAACACGAGATTTAATTTCCAAATACTTCAATATTTATAAATTGTTATTCCCGTGGTTCATTTTAAACTTTGGAATCTGTTTGCTATTCTTAAAATAACCTTTTTCCTAAAAACGATTCATATGTTTTGAATCAATAAAAAAAAAATTAATGTGACATTAACAGTCACTTATACTTATTTATCAAAAACGATCCACGCATGCTGGATCTTTTTTGTTATTCTTGCTTAAAGAAAGTTGAAGTGTCAATCAAATAGGATTCAAGTAATTTGAATTGTTTACCTATATTTCGACAATATATTTATGTATATTGATTCAAGATAATACAGACAGTAGGTAATAATCCTAATAAAGGCTGTTTTGGAGTGACAACTTGTTTTAATGGTTAAAAAGTCATCTTTATAAAAATACATATTACTTGGATCGTTCCTGTTGTTTACCAAGACAACGAAACAGGATTCAAAACAGCTCACCAAAAATGATCCAAGTAAAATGAATCTTTTTTGTTGTAGATCTAAAAGATTTAAGGGGCCTTAGTCCCAAAATGCGCGTATTTTACGAAATGCATCATTTTCTTCAAAGGTTATAGCGAAAATGCTCTGTATTTTTAAATTAACTTTTAAATGCATATAATTGCGTTCCTTTATCTAGACGGCCATGGGACAAAAAAAACATTTTTAAGAAAAAAACATGAAAAACATGGCTTCTCTTGGCAGGCCTCTTCAGAGTTTGCAGTTAGACGTCTCGGTTTTTTTCAGATTACTCAAATACTCGTATAGGGAACATTTTTTATACAATTTGAATACAATTCAATTCACTATATCATGTTCAAGACGGCCAGGATAAAAAAAATGGAAAATTTATCTTGGATAATAGACAAAATACCTTCTGAATATTGCAAGTTTTTTGATACAAACAGGGTTACATTTAATTTTTTTCACGGAAGTACTATTAATATTCTGCCCTAAAAATATAAATATAGCAAAGTACTTGACAAAACACATCGCGCCGTCGCCTCTGGCTCAGTATGGAACGAGAGCTCACAGACGACGGACCTGTGCTAAATAGTGCTGCGCGCTTTACGTAAATTTGCCAGCTAGATACTCAGAGCCCACTAAAACGGGTAACCTTGTATGGAATTCCCAACACGTAGTGACCTGTTTCCATTGCCCTATAGTTGCGAGAAGTGCGATTGAATTATAAAGATCCTTGTAATTCATTATTGAAATATTTACTTTACTTAATATTATTAAATTATTTTTTTACTTGAAAACTGATTGTTTTCATTCTTATCATTACTTTGAACCCAGTTTTAGTCCAGGGTCTGATGATATAATAGAAGTTGGTCACCGGAACTCCTTATCTACTTGTCACAACTCCACCATGTTTGAGCTCATTAGACTTAGCTTGACGAGCATTTCCGCTTGAGATGAGGTCCAGGGTCTCATGATGAAGTCAGGAGTTGGTCACCAGCACTCCCTATCTACTCATCACAACTCTATCGTGTTTGGGCTCATTAGACTTTACTTGACGAGCACTTCCGTTTGAGATGAGGCCCAGGGTCTTATGATGGAGTCAGGAGTTGGTCACCAGCACTCCTTATCCACTCATCACAACTCCATCGTGTTTGGGCTCATTAGACTTTGCTTGACGAGCACTTCGGTTTGAGATGAGGTCCAGGGTCTCATGATGGAGTCAGGAGTTGGTCACCAGCACTCCCTATCTACTCATCACAACTCCATCGTGTTTGGGCTCATTAGACTTTGCTTGACGAGCACTTCCGTTTGAGATGAGGTCCAGGGCTCATGATGAAGTCAGGAGTTGGTCACCAGCACTCCTTATCCACTCATCACAACTCCATCGTGTTTGGGCTCATTAGATTTTGCTTGACGAGCACTTCCGTTTGAGATGAGGTCCAGGGTCTCATGATGGAGTCAGGAGTTGGTCACCAGCACTCCTTATCCACTCATCACAACTCTAACGTGTTTAGGCTCATTAGACTTTGCTTGACGAGCACTTCGGTTTGAGATGAGGTCCAGGGTCTCATGATGGAGTCAGGAGTTGGTCACCAGCACTCCCTATCTACTCATCACAACTCCATCGTGTTTGGGCTCATTAGACTTTGCTTGACGAGCACTTCGGTTCGAGATGAGGTCCAGGGTCTCATGATGGAGTCAGGAGTTGTTTACCAGCACTCCCTATCTACTCATCACAACTCCGTCGTGTTTGGGCTTATTAGACTTTGCTTGATGAGCACTTCTGTTTGAGATGAGGTCCAGGGTCTCATGATGGAATCAGGAGTTGGTCACCAGCACTCCCTATCTACTCATCACAACTCCATCGTGTTTGGGCTCATTAGACTTTGCTTCACGAGCACTTCGGTTTGAGATGAGGTCCAGGGTCTCATGATGGAGTCAGGAGTTGGTCACCAGCACTCCCTATCTACTCATCACAACTCCATCGTGTTTGGGCTCATTAGACTTTGCTTGACGAGCACTTCCGTTTGAGATGAGGTCCAGGGTCTCATGATGAGTCAGGAGTTGGTCACCAGCACTCCTTATCCACTCATCACAACTCCATCGTGTTTGGGCTCATTAGATTTTGCTTGATGAGCACTTCCGTTTGAGATGAGGTCCAGGGTCTCATGATGGAGTCAGGAGTTGGTCACCAGCACTCTTTATCCACTCATCACAACTCTAACGTGTTTAGGCTCATTAGACTTTGCTTGACGAGCACTTCGGTTTGAGATGAGGTCCAGGGTCTCATGATGGAGTCAGGAGTTGGTCACCAGCACTCCCTATCTACTCATCACAACTCCATCGTGTTTGGGCTCATTAGACTTTGCTTGACGAGCACTTCGGTTTGAGATGAGGTCCAGGGTCTCATGATGGAGTCAGGAGTTGGTCACCAGCACTCCCTATCTACTCATCACAACTCCATCGTGTTTGGGCTCATTAGACTTTGCTTGACGAGCACTTCGGTTCGAGATGAGGTCCAGGGTCTCATGATGGAGTCAGGAGTTGTTTACCAGCACTCCCTATCTACTCATTACAACTCCATCGTGTTTGGGCTTATTAGACTTTGCTTGATGAGCACTTCTGTTTGAGATAAGGCCCAGGGTTTCATGATGGAGTCAGGAATGGGTCACCAGCACTCCTTATCAACTCATCACAACTCCATCGTCTTTGGGCTCATTAGACTGACCTTGACGAGCACACATTAGCCGAAAATGACTACCATGACGATTTTTCAGAAAAAGAGTATATTCGCCATCTTGTATTTTAAAACAGATAATTCACCACGAACGCTGCGGCTGTGTAATGAACTTCCTGCCGAGGTTTTCCCAGCGGGCTACAGTATGAGGTCGTTCAAAAAAGGAGTGTATAGGTTCCTAAAGGGTAGGCAACGCGCATTAAGGCGGACTGTATGCTTGAAATCTACACCCCCTAATTAGCCGAAAAAGACTACCATGACGATTTTTCAGAAAAAAAGTATTTCCGCCTCTTGGATTTCAAAACAGACATTATTTTCGAAATCTACACCCCCTAATTAGCCGAAAATGACTACCACGACGATTTCTCAGAAAAAAAGTGTATATCCACCATCTTGGATTTTAAAACATACATAATTTTTGAAATCTACATCCCCTAATTAGCCGAAAACGACTACCATGACGAATTTTCAGAAAAGAGTGTATAACTGCCATTTTGGATTTTAAAACGGACATAATATTCGAAATGTACACCCCCTAATTAGCCGAAAAGGACTACCATGACGATTTTTCAGAGTAAAGTATATAACCGCCATCTTGGATTTTAAAACAGACATCATTTTCGAAATCTACACACCCGAAATAGTTGAAAATGACCATTTATAAAAAACCGGCCAAGTGCGTGTCGGACCACGTCCGTCACAGTAAGTGTCCCCACTTAAGAGTTAAAATAACACCGCCATGTAGTATATGATATGAGCGTTCCACGTACAGCGACATCTATCGGCAAATTAAGTAAACTATTGCGCGCGAGCTTAAAGTATGGAAGATGATTTTTATGGGATAATTCTTTATTGCGTGAACCGATTTTCACCGTTTCTACTTTATTTGAAAGCAAGTCATTTCATTGTGATTTTTTAGAAATTACAGGTACAATAAACACCTGCTTCTACGGTTAAATTACAAACTTAGTTCGGAACTTATTTTGTATTTTTTTTTCAAAAACTATTCAACCTATCAAGTTCAAAATAATTTTCCTAGAAAGTTTTTATAAAGTTCTACTTTTGAGATTTTTTTCATAGTTTTAAAACTTATGGTTCAAAAGTTAGAGGGGGGACACATTTTTTTTAACTTCTGGAGCGATTATTTCCGAAAATATTTACATTATCAAAAAATAATTTTGGTAAACCTCAATTCTTTTTTTAATACCTATCCAACAATATATCACACGTTAGGGTTGAAATGAAAAAAAAAATCACTCCCCACTTTACGTATAGGGGAGGTACCCTAATAATAATAAAAAAATCCACTTTTTATTTGACCACTTTATCGGCGTGATTGATATACATATAAGTACCAAATTTCAGCTTTCTAGTACTAACGGTCACTGAGATTATCCGCGGACGGACGGACGGACGGGCAGACATGGCGAAACTATAAGGGTTCCTAGTTGACTACGGAACCCTAAAAAAGTGTATTCCGCCATCTTGAAATTTAAAACAATCCTAATTTTCGAAATTCAAAATTTATTATTTTTTTAATTCGAAAAGTACCTCCAACAGTCCCTACTGATTACCCGTCTCTGGTGTTAGATGCATATATTTCCTTGAAACATACTCTAATTAGTAGTATATTTCATATAAGAGAAAATAAAATGTCTGTGTGTAACTTATGCCTAAAAAGAATTTTACTTTTAATTATTGAAGTTGAAAACGATCAAGATCTTTCGATCTCCGACCATTGCCACCGGTCGCGTGCTGAGCGCTAACGCCATCTATCGAGTAAGATTTCGTGAAATTGAGGAACGTTCATGGGACTAAGGCCTCTTAAACATGATATATTTTCTTTCTCAAAAAGGATCCAAATAGATTGGATCTGTTTCATTGATAATATTTAGAGTAAAAACGTGTGAATAGCATTTTCTTAAAAATGGTGCAAGTAGGTTGGATTTCTTTCGTTAAAATAAACGTTAATCAATTATGTTACTGATCTAATATCACTATAAGGGTTATGGATTTTTATTCAAGAATATCTGTTGTATCCCGTCATACATGTGGGATGGTATCCTATGTTGACTAAAATATGAAAACAAGCTGGGCATCTTTTTGGTGAATGAAAATATACACCTCAGAGACCTCTCGGATATACTTAACTCATGTTTTGGTAATTTTGTGGATTGGATCCTTTTCCTTAAATGACGTCCATTAGTGATCAATGTAATTAATATTGATGAAATAATTGCTTAGTTATATAAAATTTAATTTTTCTTTCATTCTAGACTTAAACTATATCGTTATACTATAAGTAAACTAGGTACCATTTGGCGGTAAAGTTTACATCATCACTGTAAACTTTACCGCCAAATGGTATGTCTATCTCTATGTATGCTTAGATCTTTAAAACTGCGAAACGGATTATGATGCGGTTTTTTTTAAATAGATAGAATGATTCAAGAGGAAGGTTTATATGTATAATACATGCATAATATACTAGAGAAACACTGATAATTTTGTAGGTTTCTAATGTGATGTCTAAAATATACACACTTTTTGCGCTTACATTGCAAACGCTGGCTGAACCCTACGAGATAGATCAAAATAATGTTATACAGTATTGTACACATTAAAAAGGTGTACAATAACCATTTTTTATCCCTTGCGAATCCGGGGCGGGTCGCTAGTGTTACATAAAGCAGAAACAGTAATGAGAAAATTGGCGTATTTCTTCAAGATTTTGTGAACAATGCGAAATTGAATACGAAAGAGGCCTAGAGACGGCTTTTAATTTTTGGTAATCTGACGTCACGTGGTTGTCAATCGAAATTGAAAGCATTTGTAATGTCTAGAAAATCACCAGCAATTACCACAAAAGAACATCGGCATGTATACAATATGTTTACTTTGATAATGTCGATGAAGTATAATTAAATAATTAATAAATAAATATTATAGGACAATCTTACACAAATCGACCTAGGCCCACAGTAAGCTCAATAAGGCTTGTGTTATGGGTACTAGACGACGATATATATAATAGATAAATATGGATAAATACTTAAATACATAGAAAACATCCATAACTCAGGAAATATCTGTGATAAACATACAAATAAATGCCCTGACCAGGATTCGAACCCGGGACCTCCTGCTTCGTAGGCAGGGTCACTACCGACTGGGATAGGAGGCCGTTAATTTTAACTATATATTTTATTTTATTTTATCCTAGAAATTAAAAGTGATGGGGACTTTGACTAAATTGTTTCTGAACCTAAACTCATAACACCGGGTCTGGAGGCCAATTCTCGGGCCGTTCGAGATGATCTCTATTAGACATATCTCGAAAAAAAATGGCGGATGTCGAACGAAAACTAATTTGCGTATTCTCGAAATCTCACACTCGAGATATATCTACTCCCAGCGTTCGAGATGCAACGAGTGGTCGTAGCGATCGAGATGGTGTTATCACTGATTTTTTTGACATTTGATCTGCGATAGCGGGAAATTTTGAGAGGTTATTAGTTGGCCGAAAGTGAAATTACACACAAAATAACACAACAAACAAACAAACAACAAAATTACAAATTATTTAAAGCATTTTTATTTACTTTAAGCAATAGGTACTTAGTTTTAAGTGTATAGTGAATAAGATTTTTATTTTCTACTTTTTGTAACTTATGTGGTGCTGTATGTGGATGATTTCTGCAATAAATGTTTTTCTTTCTTTCTTTTTTTCAAATTAAGCTATGCAAAATAAATATTTTATTAAAATATGTCGCTCTACGCAATGGAGTTAGTTGAATAAGTTATAAACGTCGCCCAAGTTTAGACGAATAAACGCACTTTTTGAGCTGCGCAGGGATATGTCCCTTTTTTTTGCCACTTCCATATTATTTTCACATACTAATAATAAGTAATAACTCAGACACTAACTACGTTTTCGTTTGGCAAGCCAAGCTGTCAAATCAAAATAGGCGCGATTTTGCGTTCCATTTCTCGTAGGTGTATTAGCGAAACACTTAAATATTTTTGATGTCATTGATGCACTTGAATGTTGATTGATTGTTTTGATGTGTTAACACACCATAACAATGCATTATATTGTTGTAAATTAATAACACTTTTGGTTTTGGTATAAGAAATATTTAATTTAATAGAATGTTTTAAACTCGATTGAAAACAAACACAATCGAGAAAAACGGAACGCGTTTTGTAATAGACATTGAGATCGCCATTCGACATTAATGCCTATTGTGCCCCAGAATACGAAATTTTGCATCCTTCGAGATTTTGGTGATATTTTCAATAGACATTACGTCCTTCGAAATCATCTCGAAGAGTGATAATCTCGAACGGCCCGAGAATTGGCCTCCTGGTCTAGAAGTACAGCGGTCTACAGTTGCGGTTTTTTCTTATTAATTTACACACCTTGAAAATGTATATAGAAACCAGTGTTAATATTTTTTTTTAAGTACGGGTAAGGGCTTGCTGGTAATTTAATATAAGCAAGAAACCTTACTAATATTTTTGTACGATAAACAGGTCTTCGACGTCTGTACTCTAAAGTACTGTTACCCCATAATGTGCTAAGAAGTAATTGTGTTTAATTTCGCAACATAGAATTACTTCTGACCGACATAAAACTCGCACAAGTTTTCTCTAAAATAGTTTTTAGCGATGGTATATAAACCTAATTATTTTATACAATACCAAACTAGTCTTGTAGCATGAAACCAACTATACAGGATGATTCATGAGACGTGAGCAGGCTTAACACTACGGATTCAGTTAATAATAAGCTATTGTTTGATATCAGTATTACCGTGATAAGCGCAAAGAATTTTTTTTTATTAAAAATAAAATGTTTAAAATTATTTACGACACGCATGGTCACTCTTCAATTAGAATACTCCGTCGAGTACTGATGTTAGAATATTCTCTTGTTTTTCTGTGATATGTGTCAAATTGATGTCTGGTTACTTTGGAAACATCGTATCTCACTTAACTTGACAATTATTTTTTTCATAATCAAAGTGCTGTCATGATTGTTACAGAGGTTTTATCTTTATTGATTTGTTTATGTAGGGTGACCATAATTACAAAGAACAAAATTTCTACGAAACAAAAAGGTAAAAAAAATTGAAAGGCGCTATTGTTTCACTTAAAAATGATGGCGGCCGATTCATTATCGTTAACTAAGTGTGCAGGGTTGTTCCTGCTCACGTCTCATGAATCACCCTGTATATATGCCCCTACACAAAATGCAACATTCACGCTCCGACGTGATTTGTTTTCTTCAAAGAACTTGCACAAAAACACCTCCGTTTGGCGTATTTGCATATACCGGGGCCTTAATTAAAGTAACTTGAAAACATGCTAATATCTGCAATTCCTACATCTGTTGTAAATAGCAAACATAATCAAAATATACATGATAGTTTTTAGGTAAGTACTAAGGTTACATAACTGATCATGACACAATTTACCGATCAGCAAAACTAAAAGGAAATGTTACGATTTTTCCGTTAGAGGGTTTATGTTTCACATTATATGTATATAATGTGGATTGAATGTAAAATTTTACACATCGTAGGCTCAGCACATTTCGAGTAAATTTTTTAGTTCTCTGTTATTTTATATCTATCCCAAAACAGATAGTTCTTCATAAGTACATCAACTTTAAAACGAAATACCCTTCAATTTTGTGTTATAATAAAAAAAAAATTAAATGTAAATCACATTTTACACCAAACTGAACTGTGGAACTTTGAACGGATCTCGAATGTATTGAAAACAGCCGTAGTGGATGTTTACTAGGACAAACTAGTATCGCATACATTTTTTATTAAAAATAATATTTCTGAGGTTAAAATAAAAATGCAACATGTAGCCCGCAATGGTTGCGCAGGTTTATTGAAAATCCGGTGCATCAAAGCGAGATTGACTTTTATCTTGAAAACTCGTGTGTAAAAACTATGAATATTCTAATGTTTATTTGAGTAAACTCTACTGCACGATGAAATTAAGTAAGTACAAACGGCAGACGTAATGCTTCAAGGCTTTCGCTTCCTTTTAATCATAAATATTGCTAATTTTTCAAGCCTTTCAGAAATTTCAATGCACTACTTAAAACATAGTTTATATATTTTTCAACCCAATACATAATTAAATACTAGTGTAATTTTGTTAACACGATGGAAACAAATAAAAAAAGATTAGATTGAGGCCTTTACTATGTTCAAAAAACTGCAATTTACGTATTATGCTCGCGGTTACTCTAAATATTACAAATAGAAGGTTCGCACGGGTAATCATCTGTAGGCCAACAAAAGTACTAAATCTTTTTACCAAGAATATTATTATTTATCATTCCGCCACAGCCCTTAGTTAAGCCTCAGTATTTGATTAAACCTTTATATCCGAATTAACATGCGAAGTAAACAACCCTCAAGTTCTATTTTAATTACTCGAGTTGCCATGTTAACAAAGATACAGGCATACCTAGAGGGGTCAGTTCAAGTCAAGCAGGATCACAAAGGGTTTATCTGTTATTCTCAATGCTTACCTAGGCTATGTATACAACCTAGGCTATGGACCTTCAGCTATGTTATAATAGCTGTGTATACAAATGTCTCACTATTACTGCTCGCTGAGCCGATCTACACGGTAAGCGTTGTTAGGAACAAGCCTGGTCCCAATATTTGCATGGTTTGCCGCGGACTTGCTTCATTACGTTACGTGGCTACTGACGAAAAAGGATAATGATGTAAGTATATATATAAATCCATTTACAAGATTAAGTTAGGTACGTATTACAATGAGCCGGATCTGATATTTACTTACGTACCTATTTGTATAAGAGTAAGATAGTTGTAAAATTATTCTCTCAATAATAATAAATAATTCAGGCGTAGGGATATGACGACCCATCTCCCACTGATTTTCATCAGCGCAATAAGTTTACGCACAGCAGCTTGTGGCGAGCTGATGGAGAGTAGCGACTCCACGTAGCTGATTGCCCCTGGGGTGCCCAGTCGGATGGGTGAGACAGGTCCCCTATCTCTGGCTTACCTTAGCCGGCCGTCCAGAGTGGGGTTGGGGTCGAGCTGCTTTCTCGATTGTAGATGTGGAAACATAAGTCGCGAGTTAAAGTTCAGTGACACCTCACTACTCTACCCCTAACTTCGCACCGGTATCACCCTTGAGCCATCTTTGATGTCGCTTATTATGGGGGCCCATCTTGTGGAGGTCGTATCACCGTCTGCCGGAATTGAAATTGGATACTGTTTTATTAGGCAGGCGTCCGGTTCTTCATACTATAGCCCAGTAGTTAGTCCATACTTTTCATCCAATAGCCTAGTACATTTTACACTCCAATAACTCTTAATAGTCCTTACACCATGGCGGTACTGTCTCTGCGTGCGTCTCATGACACGGGCAGAGTGTCATGAGCCGCTCGGCTCCGCATACGCTTCCCAAAGGTCCGGAACACCGTGGTTGGGAAAGGCATTCAAATAGTAAATAATACTATCAAATATTTCGAAACATGAGAGGAAAGTTGACCATATCTTTACATAAGTGACATATCTATCCCAGCCCTCTGTACGAGTATTTACTGCACGGTTTGCACGAGTTTCTAGTGCGCGCGATAAACTAGCCATCTCTTTCTAACTGTAGAAAGAAACAGATGGTCTATATCGCTCACCAGATACTGTCTCGGCTCACTAGTACTAACCAAGCTGATGTCGCTTTTTTAGGGGGCCCACCTGTTAAAGATAAAATTACATTACGCCGCATTACGCAGTTTACTCCCTAACATCGTATTTTTAATTCAAGACCCTACATTGTTAATCACTTTGTATGGAGAGGACTGTCAGATTACTGTCTTTAATGGTATAGTTGTTGAAATATAATTTGCACATGATATATATATATATCTTGAGTTTGTTGCATTACATTGCGGGTCAAATTATTGGGTACCTATGGTTAAACATGTCATTGTAATTCTAAGCAAAAGTTTATGTAAATATACTTCCTATGTTCTATCTATGTTGTATTGGATTTACACACTGTATGTTACGTAGCCATTTGCCAACTACAACTATATGCATAATTTACGTGACTGGATGCAGGTGCCTCTAACAATTTATCATGACAAACTGAAAAAAATGATATAACTCTGCACTAGCATGGCTTACGTACCTAAATTAACACAGCAATAGAAAAATGTTCCGAAACTTTTTAAGCAAAAGAACTTCGCCGAAATTCGCTTTTATAGGAAAATTTACCCGTTTTATTTACCGTGCCCATTAAATGAACCAAGTTTCGTAAACAAAACATTTACGAAATAACGTTACCGCTAATTCAGTTTGATGTTTTCTCGTTACGAGAAGGATGCATTAGTCTAGAGGGAGCACTAAGGCCTTCCGCGTCCAGTAAACTCATGTAAAGCTGCTGATAATAAACAACAGTAGGCAGCGGTGTACTCGTAGTCTTATTAACTGCCGTTAATATATTACATTTAAAAGTTATGTCAAAAAATCTATCAGCGGTCGAGCTGCCGATCAGTTCAAAATTGAAAACGTGAGTGGATGAACTGTTACAAAAACGTTCTTTCGAGATAATCGCAGTTGAAGATTCGTTTTTGTGGAAAACTCCACATTTTACAACTACAACATAAAGTTTTCAACCGACTTCAAGATTTCGAAGTAGGAGGTACTACGTCTAGCTCATTGACCGTTAGGACTTAAAAGCTGAAATTTGGTATTAGTACGTGCATTAATCACGCCGACAAAGTAGTAGAATAAAAACTGGTACCTCCCGTACACATCAAGTGGGGGGGTGCTTTTTTTCGCTTCAACCTTATCAAAGAGGGCGGAGTACCGGTGGCAAATTTCACACAAAAGGTATGGAGTCGTTTTTATAATTATTATTTTAGGCTTGAATAATAAAATTATTCATTTACCTAATGTACTTAGTATGGTACCTACTCGTAAATTGGAAGTAAGTACTTAACATTTATTTTCATAAATCGATTTCAGGAACACCTAAATGTTATGTCGTAAATGTTTTGGGTTATTTTTCAATTTCTTTTAACAAAGTCACCATTCATCGATATAATATTTTTTACCATATGCAACCTTTCTTTTCAAAAAGTTACTAATTTACAAATTTATGAGACATTTAGAAACTAATTATTTGACATTGTCAATTTAGACAGCTGCTTTACATCTATATTATCTGAATTATTATTGCGTCGGCTAAATATTTAAAACCGAAAAATATCAAGATGTGAAGCAACAATTCTGCGGATGATAGAACCGTACGAAAATCTTATATATAATGAAGAAGAATGTAGCATTCACTGTATTTCTTGCTCAGTATATTTAAAGCAGTTGAAAAAATATAATGTCGAAAAACACGTTAACAGTAAACAACACCAAATTAACTGTGGAAACCAAAATGGCACCTTTGCCTATGATTTATGCGTTTTCCTTATAGCGTGTAACATCCCATGGAAAAGAGTTAACCATCCAGAATTTAAAAAGTTCTTTGGAAAATACTTAGATAAAGGCGTAAAACTTCCCGAAGAAAGTGTCTTGAGAAAATACTATCTTACCAGAATATACCTAGTCGGTCCATAAGTTCTGTCACAAGGGTTATAAGTGATAAAATATAATACAAAGCTTTTATTTAAAAAAATTAGACCTGATTAGAAAGCATATTTCATACAGATTAAAATATAATATGATTAACTTATAATCAAGATCGCGTATTTTATAGATCCTTGTAAACTTGAAGATTGTTGTCAGTCCAAAACACGCCGATGATTTATGAAAATTGTACTTCACAAAATTTGGTTTAGATCATTTTTATAGTTGTCCAGAGTTACAAATTGTTATTTTTATGAAAGTAGATGATTAAGGCATATTTAAAAACCAATATTTAGTTGACTTACAAGTCTGTGCTTCAGCTATTCTTCTCCTGAACCTCAACGTATTTTTCAGTTTTGAGCAAAACACGATGATTTTGATGCCATACATCAAGGTAGTCTTCCAAAATTGCGTATACTAGCCTTCTTGTCAGTCAGACCCATGTTAATTATATATTAAAATGAAGGTTAAAGATCAAGCTAATGCAGTATGCAAGACTGAAGCCTCTTAAAATTGAATAAAAATAATGATGGTCAAAATCAACTCGAACAGGGCGCGTGTTTTTGACGTGGTTTTTTATTCCACTTTTTCGAATGTTACAGGGAATTGTGTAAAACTGCCACAACTATTTGCCTTAAATAATATCGTAAATTAATCAGTATTAAATAGGCTTTTTAATCATATATTGAAATAGTAAGCAACCTCTAACAGTTCGTATTTTACCAGTCCAAACCCTAGTGACAGAACTTATGAACCGACTAAGTACAATGCGACCGTCAAGGAAATACGAAATACATTTTTCGATTCCTATTTATGGCTTGCGGTGGATGAGACTCTTGATAATTTCGGTAATTGCGTAGTAAATGTAATTATAAAATCACTTGATGATGCTTTACAAAGGCCATATTTGTAAGCGTGTAAAGTCGTTAGTACTGTAAACGCGAACTCAATTGCAGCGGTGGTTGACGAAAGCTTGAATTTTTTGTAGGAGGATAATTTTACAGATAATATGAACAAATTTTTAATATAGTGTTCGGATAGCGCAGCGCACATGCTTGCTGCCGGCAAGATTTTGAAGAAAAAGTACACTAAAGTACGACACGTAACTTGTTTCGCTCATGGACTACACAGAGTCGCGGAGCAGATAAGATCTGAACATAAATTGGTCAATTCTTTAATATCTAATGTCAAGAAGATTTTTTTTAAATCACCACACCGCGTCCGATTTTTCAGGGACCATGCGCAGAATGTGCCTTTACCGCCGGAACCCATTATCACTCGTTGGGGCACCTGGTTAAATGCAAGTTTTTACTACGATAGACATTTTGACGTGATTAAAAATGTTGTGATGCAATTGAACAGTAAAGAAGCTATTGCCATTAGAAAAGCTCAGAAGTTGTTTGAAAATGAAAATTTAAAAAACGAGTTAAGCTTTATAAAAAAATGTTACGAAATTATACCTGAATCGATAGAAAAATTAGAATGCACTAAAATTCCGATAGAAGAAAGTTTTCTGGTAATAGATATAGTTAGGAGTATTTTAAGCCTCCAAGGAAGTGAAACCGTGCGAAATAAACTCGAATTGGTTCTAGATAGAAACCCAGATGCTGACGAATTAAGGAATATGATGGAAAATTATAAACAAGTCCTTAAACATGTAACCATGACATCGGTAGATGTAGAGCGATCGTTTTCCACTCATAAATGGATCTTCAATAAATTAAGAAACCGATTCACTCCGTAAAACCAGGAACATGTGGCAATAGTCCATTCATTTTATAACATGGATACGCACTTAAGTGTAGATTGTTATCATTAGCAGACGTTCTGCTTAATACAAAATTAATTGTAGTATGGGGTAGCGCATTGTTATCGGTGAATTCTCAATACAACTTGGGACTCCGATGGCCGGTTGAGAAGTGTAAGACTTCTTCGGCAGATGTCGCTAGGCGTCTCCCTAAGACGCATATGGGATATAGTGGAGAAATTCGCAGCCATCAGGTGTGTCTCAGTAGCTCAGTTGGTCAGAGCGATGGGCATGTATCCCAGAGTCGCGGGTTCGAGTCTCGCCTGAGGCAGTGGATTTTTCTACTTTTCCATTTTTTCTAAGCATTGTGGTATCGTTAGCAGACGTTCTATTTAATACAAAATTAATTGTAGTATGGGGTAGCGCATTGTTATCGGTGAATTCTCAGTACAACTTGGGACTCCGATGGCCGGTTGAGAAGTGTAAGACTGCTTCGGCAGATGTCGCTAGGCGTCCCCCTAAGACGCATATGGGATATAGTGGAGAAATTCGCAGCCATCAGGTGTGTCTCAGTAGCTCAGTTGGTCAGAGCGATGGGCATGCATCCCAGAGTCGCGAGTTCGAGTCTCGCCTGAGGTAGTGGATTTTTCTACTTTTCCATTTTTTCTAAGCATTGTGGTATCATTAGCAGACGTTCTGCTTAATACAAAATTAATTGTAGTATGGGGTAGCGCATTGTTATCGGTGAATTCTCAATACAACTTGGGACTCCGATGGCCGGTTGAGAAGTGTAAGACTTCTTCGGCAGATGTCGCTAGGCGTCCCCCTAAGACGCATATGGGATATATTGGAGAAATTCGCAGCCATCAGGTGTGTCTCAGTAGCTCAGTTGGTCAGAGCGATGGGCATGTATCCTAGAGTCGCGAGTTCGAGTCTCGCCTGAGGCAGTGGATTTTTCTACTTTTCCATTTTTTCTAAGCATTGTGGTATCGTTAGCAGACGTTCTGCTTAATACAAAATTAATTGTAGTATGGGGTAGCGCATTGTTATCGGTGAATTCTCAATACAACTTGGGACTCCGATGGCCGGTTGAGAAGTGTAAGACTTCTTTGGCAGATGTCGCTAGGCGTCCCCCTAAGACGCATATGGGATATAGTGGAGAAATTCGCAGCCATCAGTGTGTCTCAGTAGCTCAGTTGGTCAGAGCGATGGGCATGTATCCCAGAGTCGCGAGTTCGAGTCTCGCCTGAGGCAGTGGATTTTTCTACTTTTCCATTTTTTCTAAGCATTGTGGTATCGTTAGCAGACGTTCTGCTTAATACAAAATTAATTGCAAAAACACGTATCCGCCCGCTGGTCAGTTTTTGGTCACACATTGAGACATTGCTTTCACTGGCTCACATAAATAATATGTAATTAAACGACAAACGGAGTTTCCGAGCAGTGTGGTGATAAGAAAATTATTCTTACTGTGTAACTGGTTACGAACCATTTGACGATTGATGGTGACTGAATCCGTACGAAGAAAAATAACTCTTTGTTCGAAACCAGTATCGTACAAAGATCATTTTTTCTTCCTTCGTTACCAGTTACGAAAGGCTGGTTACGTACGCGGCCGAAGGAGTGAGGAGGACCTCGAACACATAATTCCAGTCCTCAATTGTAATTGAATGGTCTTGAAAATAATATATCGTTTGGCAGGTATAACTTCTTAGTCTAGTATGTAGTACCTAATGATAATGTTTTGATAAGAAAACATATTATTATGTATTATAGATATTAACAACATATTATGCTCGTAAGATTTGTATGCTCGTAAGATAATTTCTATAAGTTCCTAGAAATTATTATGCAAAATTAATCATTTATTCGTTATTTATTTAATCATAAGAATACTTAGGCGACTCCATACATTTAGTGTGAAATTTGCCACCGGTACTCCGCCCTCTTATCATGTTGGATATCGTTGGATAGGTCTTTTAAAAATAATACATCACAGTTCACAGTCAGTCTTTTATAACAGTTTATGTATAAAACTAATAGTTTCGTAAATAATAGCTCTGAAATGTCAAATAATAAAACCGGCCAAGTTCCGACCGAGGGTTCCTTACAAACCTGTAGGTATATAGTAACATTAAAATATTTTTATTATATGATGTAACTACAAATTTACGGTTTTCGCAATTTTTCCTTTATCTTTGCTATAAGACGTTGCTTCGTACCAAATTTCAAGATTCTGAGTTCACGGGAAGTACCCTGTTAGGTTTTGATTCCCTTGCGAGCGAAAATTTGCGGAAATTTGCGGCATAGACGGCTGTATCTTTTGATTGCGTTGACTTAGAAGTCTGATTTTTTCACAGCTTCAAGGGACAGTAGACCTGAGTATTTGATATAAATTTCAGCTTGATACCTTTACGCGTTCCTGAGAAAAATGGTCTTGACAGACAGACAGACAGACAGACGGACAACAAAGTGATCCTATAAGGGTTCCGTTTTTTCCTTTCGAGGTACGGAACCCTAAAAACCATCTAACTTTTGAACTGTGGGTCCAAAAAATTTGAAAAAATTTCATAGAAGTAATCAGGCCCTACTTTGAAGTACTTTCAATGAAAAATATATTGAATAAAATCGGTTAAAAACGCATAGTGAAAGGACGTAAGTGCTGAATAGTAAAATGACGTCAGCGCCGCCAAATATCCCTTAATAAACGACCTTTTGAACAGATGTATTGTAACAGGCCGGTAACTACGGAACCCTACACTGAGCATGGCCCGACATGCTCTTGGCCGGGTTTTTTTACCTGTGTGTGTGTGTAAAGCTTTATTTTAAATGAAGCGACATGTATAATTATATCCTATCAAAAACATAAATGTGAAATGAAAGCTAAGTTCTTCGCCGACAAAAGATTTGAAATCTATTTAAGTATACTCTATCAAGTTCTGTATAGAAAATCCTAAAATTTCAGTTACAAGAACACGCACCATCCTGAAATAAATTTATACGATTTATTTTTTTCACTTGGGATATAACTATAGTTCAAGATTTGACTTGGCTAGTTTTTACCAACTGGCTGGCTAGACTGGCTTTGACTGGCTAGTTTTTATGTTGTCTGAAATTCAGTTTGTTAGTGAAAACTAGCCAAGTCAAATCTTTAACTTACATTATATCCCAACTTTTGTAGTGTAGTTGAAAAAGCCGAACTAAGGAGTTAACCTCGGAATCAGAGATAATAAGCTGGAAAGTATGTACCTTCATTAGGGTGTTCTTAAAGTTGTCTCAAAATTCTTGGAAAATCTCGTGTCTAGGCTGGAATACATTCAAGGTCAAATGTCAGAATAATCGTGTTTTTGCGACTATCAAGGTTTCTATAACTTATATTATACTTATATGTATGAGAATGTAATATAACATAGAATTGGCAAAAAATTATGTCTATACATTACCTTCATGCGCTCAACCGTTTTCGAGATACATGGCGGCATAGATATAAGTACTGTTACGACAAGTCCGTGACCGTGAATCGCGGTGACTAAAACTTTCTTAATAGTTATTAAATCATCAAAATATCATCTATACATATAATAAACGCGTAAGGAGAAAAAAATGTACATTAAAGATATTTGTGAAAAATCAATTCAGGGGGTCTTAGAAACGTTAACTAAATACATTTCAACGATTTTTGGAATTTTTGTCTGTCTGTCTGTGGGTTTGTCCGCGCACTACACAAAAGTATGGTTAACATTACAATATTTAGCATCTATTTCCAAACAACACTAAAGTCATCATCATCATATCAGCCGAAAGACGTCCACTGCTGAACATAGGCCTCCCCCAAAGAGTGACACAATGACCGATCCTGCGCCACCCGCATCCAGCGGACTCCCGCGACGTTTACCAGGTCATCAATCCACCTTGTGGGGGGTCTACCGACACTGCGCCTTCCGGTTCGTGGTCGCCACTCGAGAACCTTTCCGCCACAACGGCCATCGGTTCTACGTGCAATGTGCGCCGCCTACTGCCACTTCAGTTGAGCAATTCGGAGGGCTACACCTTTGGTTCTGTTGCGGATAGCCTCATTTCTGATGCGATCACTCAGAGAGACTCCAAGCATAGCCCTGTCTATTGCCCTTTGGGTGACTTTGAGCCTTACTATGAGGCCCATAGTAAGCGACTACGTTTCAGTGCCATAATATGTCATCACTGGCAACACAAACTGGTCAAAGACATTCGTCTTGAGACACTGCGGAATAGTGCTGGAGCCCGCCTAAATGGAAATTTATCAAAATCCTAAACAATTTTCTTCCATATAGCGTTGTAGAGCCCATCTCGGAGATCACGAAAACATAAGTCTTAAAGGTCTTAAATGGCCACAAGTATGTATGGCGTCAAGTTGAAAATACAATTTTTTGGCCTAAATTTAACAACGAGCCTTCCGCTCCAAATTTTGACACATAATTTAGCCCACATCAACTAACCTACATACCAATTTTAAGACTATTCTGGTGGGCGCATAAGATTTTAAGACCAGTTGAATTTGCAATTTTTTGGCCTAAATTTATCAACAAGCCTACCGCTCCAAATTTTGACAGTAGTTAAAGCGCCCATTCACCAAGCCAAATCCCAATTTTAAGACCATTCTGGTGGGCGCATAAGATTTTAAGACCATTTTAAGAAAAAGTCGATTTCATAGAAAAAATTGCAAATCACTATAAATTCGTTAAAAAAAAATATTTTTCTGGCACAGACACTGTAACGATGCGTGTTACGGAACGTTACACTATCGACCTTTTTCTTCTGGCATATTACCGATTCATATTTTAAATTCAAAATCGATTTTCGAATCCTTTCATTTCCTCAGCTGGATCAGATCCTTGATCGATAATATGTAATATTTGTTTTCTCTTATGAATTCTAGATCCTACAGCTTATTTTTGTAATCAATCATCCAACTATTGTGATCGACAATAACATTTAATACAAGTTAGTGCTGTTTAAGTGTAGTGCACGTCGATCACTACAACTCCCAATTCCTTCCCACATCTTATTTCCTTCTGACTACAAAAATGCACATAAATTGTGCCTTTTATCTACAATAAACATTACCACTATCGACCCTGGTTCCCGCATTTCATTTTTAACAACATCCCCAAGTGAATCTGCAACCTCACAAACACAACCGCATATTCATATTTAAGTGTATAGTAATTAAATTTGCCGTAAAAGTATTCTACAATAAGTCGAAATTTGGAGAAATTCGTCATAGCAGTACTTTAGTCACGGGCGTCTTAAAACACTAAAATTATTATTCATTTTAAACTTAATGGCACAAATTATGATTTGAAAAGCCAGACGTAATGCCTATAGGCATTTTCTACTAGTCGCTCATAACTCTAAACGGATAAGCGCCAAGTTAGATGCACTGAGAGTATATTACTGACTGAAAAAATGACCTAAATTTATTTTAAATCCTACCGTTCTAAATATTGACAAATGGTTTATCTCACCTCAAGTAACCTACATACCCATTTTAAGACCAATCCGGTGGGCGCATAAGATTTTAAGACCAGACCAGTTAAAGTTGCAATTTTTTTACCTTAATTTATCAACGAGCCTTCCGCTCTAGATTTAGACAGTAGTTAAGGAAACTATTCAACAAACCAAATCCCAATTTTAAGACCATTCTGGTGGGCGCATAAGATTTTAAGACCATTTTAAGAAATAGTCGGTTTCTTAGAAAAAATAGCAAATTACTATAAATTCGGTAAAAAAAATATTTTGCTGGCACAAACACAACTGCATATTCATATTTAAGTGTCTAGTAATTAAAAATGCCGTAAAAGTATTACGCAATAAGTCGATAATTGGAGAAATTCGTCATAGCAGTACTTTAGTCACGGGCGTCTTAAAACACTAAAATTATTATTCATTTTAAACTTAGTGGCACAAATTATGATTTGAAAAGCCAGACGTTATGCCTATAGGCATTTTCTACCAGTCGCTCATAACTCTAAACGGATAAGCGCCAAGTTAGATGCACTGAGAGTATATTACTGACTGAAAAAATGACCTAAATTTATTTTAAATCCTACCGTTCTAAATATTGACAAATGGTTTATCTCACCTCAAGTAACCTACATACCCATTTTAAGACCAATCCGGTGGGCGCATAAGATTTTAAGACCAGACCAGTTAAAGTTGCAATTTTTTTACCTTAATTTATCAACGAGCCTTCCGCTCTAGATTTAGACAGTAGTTAAGGAAACTATTCAACAAACCAAATCCCAATTTTAAGACCATTCTGGTGGGCGCATAAGATTTTAAGACCATTTTAAGAAATAGTCGGTTTCTTAGAAAAAATAGCAAATTACTATAAATTCGGTAAAAAAAATATTTTGCTGGCACAAACACAACTGCATATTCATATTTAAGTGTCTAGTAATTAAAAATGCCGTAAAAGTATTACGCAATAAGTCGATAACTGGAGAAATTCGTCATAGCAGTACTTTAGTCACGGGCGTCTTAAAACACTAAAATTATTATTCATTTTAAACTTAGTGGCACAAATTATGATTTGAAAAGCCAGACGTTATAGGCATTTTCTACCAGTCGCTCATAACTCTAAACGGATAAGCGCCAAGTTAGATGCACTGAGAGTATATTACTGACTGAAAAAATGACCTAAATTTATTTTAAATCCTACCGTTCTAAATATTGACAAATGGTTTATCTCACCTCAAGTAACCTACATACCCATTTTAAGACCAATCCGGTGGGCGCATAAGATTTTAAGACCAGACCAGTTAAAGTTGCAATTTTTTTACCTTAATTTATCAACGAGCCTTCCGCTCTAGATTTAGACAGTAGTTAAGGAAACTATTCAACAAACCAAATCCCAATTTTAAGACCATTCTGGTGGGCGCATAAGATTTTAAGACCATTTTAAGAAATAGTCGGTTTCTTAGAAAAAATAGCAAATTACTATAAATTCGGTAAAAAAAATATTTTGCTGGCACAAACACAACTGCATATTCATATTTAAGTGTCTAGTAATTAAAAATGCCGTAAAAGTATTACGCAATAAGTCGATAATTGGAGAAATTCGTCATAGCAGTACTTTAGTCACGGGCGTCTTAAAACACTAAAATTATTATTCATTTTAAACTTAGTGGCACAAATTATGATTTGAAAAGCCAGACGTCATGCCTATAGGCATTTTCTACCAGTCGCTCATAACTCTAAACGGATAAGCGCCAAGTTAGATGCACTGAGAGTATATTACTGACTGAAAAAATGACCTAAATTTATTTTAAATCCTACCGTTCTAAATATTGACAAATGGTTTATCTCACCTCAAGTAACCTACATACCCATTTTAAGACCAACCCGGTGGGCGCATAAGATTTTAAGACCAGACCAGTTAAAGTTGCAATTTTTTTACCTTAATTTATCAACGAGCCTTCCGCTCTAGATTTAGACAGTAGTTAAGGAAACTATTCAACAAACCAAATCCCAATTTTAAGACCATTCTGGTGGGCGCATAAGATTTTAAGACCATTTTAAGAAATAGTCGGTTTCTTAGAAAAAATAGCAAATTACTATAAATTCGGTAAAAAAAATATTTTGCTGGCACAAACACAACTGCATATTCATATTTAAGTGTCTAGTAATTAAAAATGCCGTAAAAGTATTACGCAATAAGTCGATAATTGGAGAAATTCGTCATAGCAGTACTTTAGTCACGGGCGTCTTAGAACACTAAAATTATTATTCATTTTAAACTTAGTGGCACAAATTATGATTTGAAAAGCCAGACGTTATGCCTATAGGCATTTTCTACCAGTCGCTCATAACTCTAAACGGATAAGCGCCAAGTTAGATGCACTGAGAGTATATTACTGACTGAAAAAATGACCTAAATTTATTTTAAATCCTACCGTTCTAAATATTGACAAATGGTTTATCTCACCTCAAGTAACCTACATACCCATTTTAAGACCAATCCGGTGGGCGCATAAGATTTTAAGACCAGACCAGTTAAAGTTGCAATTTTTTTACCTTAATTTATCAACGAGCCTTCCGCTCTAGATTTAGACAGTAGTTAAAGAAACTATTCAACAAACCAAATCCCAATTTTAAGACCATTCTGGTGGGCGCATAAGAATTTAAGACCATTTTAAGAAATAGTCGGTTTCTTAGAAAAAATAGCAAATTACTATAAATTCGTTAAAAAAAATATTTTGCTGGCACAAACACGACTGCATATTCATATTTAAGTGTCTAGTAATTAAAAATGCCGTAAAAGTATTACGCAATAAGTCGATAATTGGAGAAATTCGTCATAGCAGTACTTTAGTCACGGGCGTCTTAAAACACTAAAATTATTATTCATTTTAAACTTAGTGGCACAAATTATGATTTGAAAAGCCAGACGTTATGCCTATAGGCATTTTCTACCAGTCGTTCATAACTATAAACTGATAAGCGTCAAGTTAGATGCACTGAGAGTATATTACTGACTGAAAAAATGACCTAAATTTATTTTAAATCCTACCATTCCAAATATTGACCAATGGCATAGCTCACCTCAAATAACGTACATACCTATTTTAAGACCAATCCGGTGGGCACATAAGATTTTAAGACCAGACCAGTTAAAGTTGCAATTTTTTTACCTTAATTTATCAACGAGCCTACCGCTCTAAATTTAGACAGTAGTTAAGGAACCTATTCAACAAACTAAATCCCAGTTTTAGGACCATTCTGGTGGGCGCATAAGATTTTAAAACCATTTTAAGAAATAGTCGGTTTCTTAGAAAAAATAGCTAACTACTATAAATTCGTTAAAAAATATATTTTGCTGGCACAAACACAACTGCATATTCATATATAAGTGTCTTGTAATTAAAAATGCCGTAAAAGTATTCCTTGAGAAATTCGTTATAGTAGTACTTTAGTCATGGGGGCCTTAAATCACTAAAATTATTATTCATTTTAAACTTAATGGCACAAAATATGATTTGAAAAGCCAGACGTAATGCCTATATGCATTTTCTACCAGTCGCTCATAACTTTAACCTGATAAGCGTCAAGTTGCACTGAGAATATATTACTGACTGAAAAATGACGTAAATTTATTTTAAATCCTACCGTTCCAAATATTGACATACGGTTTAGCCCACTTCAAATGAATGTATATATGTATGTAGGTTATACCGAATTTAAGACCAATCCGGTGGGCGCATAAGATTTTAAGACCAGACCAGTTAAAGTTGCAATTTTTTTACCTTAATTTATCAACGAGCCTACCAGAGCAGTAGGCTCGTTGATGATCTGAAATTTTACGAAGACTAAACGGGATGGTCTTCTTAAACTCTCAAAAAGTGTAAGAGCTAATGTCGACTGTCATTGGTTTGTCTACTCGCTTAATGCTGACAGAATATCTCGACTCCAGACTCGACAGATGGCGCTGTGGCACTTCGTACCGAAAACATACGTATAGCCTGAAGGTTCGAGGAACGCGATTTTGTATAGGCATCAAGGATGATTAAGACATGGACTGACAATGCTTATAAAAAATCGCGTTCAGGCTTTACGTCTGTTTTTGGTACTCAGTGCCACAGCGCCATCTGTCGAGTCTGGAGTCGAGTTATTCTGTCAGCGTTAAGCGACGAACAAAGTATTAGAAACTAGGATTTAGTATCTGGTGTGACCGAAAGATGACGCTAGTGCTTTAACGTGAAATAAGGGAACGCGATTTTGTATGGGTATTGTCCATCCATGTCTATATCATCCTTGGTACTTACGAATACAATTAATTTGCATAAACAATATATAATTTATATCATCTAGGTATTGTGTTGTGGTTGGTTGAAAATGTGAATGAAATAAAATGTCAATTAGATACGACTACGACTTAAACTTGAAATGTAGTGACGCTGTGTTGAAAAATTTGTTCTGTAGGAATAAAAATAAAATACGTCATTTTTTCAGTCAGTTAAATATTCTCAGTGCGCCTAATTTGACGCTTGTTAGTTTAGGGTCATGTCATGATGGTCTATTAAAAAATAGGTATAGGTATTACGTGCGGCTTTTTAAATCATATTGTGTGCCATTAAGTTTAAAATTAATAGAAATTTTAGTGATTTAAGATCCCCGTGACTAAGGTACTGCTATGACGAATTTCAAAATTTTTCGGCTTATTGCGGTATACGTTTAAGGCAGTTTTTTATTATTTCAAACTTAAATATGAATTTACAGTTGTGTTTGTGTCAATTAAATAATTTTTTGAACCGAATTTATAGTAATTAGCTATTTTTTCTAAGAAACCGACTATTTCTTAAAATGGTCTTAAAATCTTATGTGCCCAGCAGAATGGTCTTAAAATTGGGATTTGGTTTATTGAATGGGTTCTTTAACTAGTCTAAATTTAGAGCGGTAGGCTCGTTGATAAATTAACTCTTAAACAGGCCTGACGATTTTTTTACTTTTGAATCCTGATTTCGGTAGATAATAGCGTGAATAAAAAACTAATTTCTTGTTTTTTTTAGTATCATTATTTCCTAAAAAAAACCCTGTGGTCATTATACGCCATCTGCCCGTTACTAATAGTCCCACGTGATCCGTATGTGGCCACTACCCTGCTGGCTATACATTGAAGTTTTAAGGGTTAGTCATAATGTTTACATGTAATTATCGGCAAAATAAGACCACAATAAAAGTAAGAAAAAAGGATATTAATTTTTATATTCAAGCACCATTTAGCAAAAACAGCTTTCGGAACTTAAGTGCGAAATGTCATTTGATATTTACCAGTCGCTTTTCGGTGAAGGAAAACATCGTGAGGAAACCGGACTAATTCCAACCAGGTCTAGTTTACCCTTTGGGTTGAAAGGTCAGATGGCAGTCGCTTTCGTAAACTAGTGCCTACGCCAAATCTTGGGATTCGTTGTCAAACGGACCCCAGGCTCCCAGGAGCCGTGGTAAAAATACCGGGATAACACAAGGAAGAACATCATTATATATAATAAAACTAAGTTGAGAAAATGTGCGTGCCGATAAAAGTTAAAAAGGAATCCCAGCACGATAAAGGGACTTATATAGTGTGATAGCCCTTTATTCCCCCTCGAACAAGAAAGTTCCCATTTTAACCTAAAGGGTGTGTCTTTACAGATATAAGGGTTTTTCCAACCCTTCAACTCGGAAAGTAAGTGTAGTGGCGCCATCTGTTGTCGAGTAGTTGAACTTCATTCATTGTCCAAAGTGGCGCCATCTGTTGTCGAATAGTTGAATTTCATTCATTGTACACAATATGGACTTAAACGAACGATTATTCCCAAACTTTCTCGAATATCCTAGCGCCAACTTTCTAGAATATCCTAGAGCCTAGCTTTCTGAATATATAAGAGCCCGGTGTCACCCGCCAGAGTTAGTTTGATTTGAACAGCGAAACAAGCGATTTCGAAACGAAAAAGAAAGAAATTATCTGTGTGTGAGCCTTTATTTTGAAGTATCACGTGTGAGTATTTTTAATAGTGTGTTTAATTAATTCTCGATTTCGAAGCGAAGAAGAAAAAAGTTATCTGTGAGCCTTTATTGTGAAATATCAAATGTGAGTATTTTTAATAGTGTATTTAATTAATTCTAATGGTTTTTTTTTTTTCTTTTAATTGTAATTTCCTTAACTTTCAACTAGTCGCGCGGCGTTGAATCGATACCTTCTATATACTTTGGCCGTAAACAAAATATCGCGCGACCGTTTGAAGATTAAATTTTTTTTTTCTTTGTCTCAACGTGCTCCACGTTTACGTAACAATATATTTGTCTATAAAATGTTCATTTAATTTATATTTTACAGAATACAATGCCTAGACGTAAAAGAGGTGGAGATCTTGCCAGTTCTGCAGCGAAACGGCGGAAACAAAAAGAAAATCGAAGAAATGAAACGGAAGAAGAGCGCGAAGCACGTTTACAAAATCAACGAACCAGAATTAGCACCCTGAGAAGCGGAAAAAGCGAAGAAAGAAAAGAAAATAAAAGTATTGAAGAATCGAGCATTTTAAAAGATAATCTAACAAAGGAAGCATTCCACTACGAACCGACGAAGAAATATTACGATCATAAATATGTTGTGATCGGAAAAATGAATAACATTTGCCAATTTTGCCACGCGAAAAAATTCAGTAAAGAAACACCAGGTCTCTGTTGCATGAATGGAAAAATTCGATTACCACCACTGGAAGCACCTCCACAGGAATTTCCACATTACATGACCGGAGAAACACCAGAATCAAAACACTTTCTTCAAAATATAAGATCATACAACTCCTGCTTTCAAATGACTTATTTCGGTGTTACTTCGACTGACACTAATAGAGACAAATTTGAATATGTATTTTCAATTCAAGGGCAAATTTATCACAAAATTGGATCGTTACTCGTACTACCAATGCCTAACGATGACTATAAATTTCTGCAAGTATATTTCATCGGAAATGAAGAAAACGAAATTGATCAACGATGTACAAATTTTATTGGATTGAAACGCGAAATAATCCAAGATGTACAGAGGATCTTACACAAATACAATCAACTGATTTACATATTCAAAACAACACTAGACCGCATGATTTCTGATGACTATAAAATTGTAATTCGAGCCGATAAAAGACCACGTGGAGAACACGAACGTAGATTTAATGCACCTCAGATAGATGAAGTCGCCATCGTAATTGTGGACAATGAAAATACAAGCCGTGACATAATTGTACAACGAAGAAGAAAAGGACTACAACGCATTGCAGAGACACACCGTTCATATGATGCTCTTCAATATCCGTTAATATTTCTGCACGGAGAGGATGGTTATCATTTCAATATAAAACAAATTCATCCTAAAACAGGCATAGAAACAAACAAAAAAGTCACTTCCAAGGAGTTCTATGCTTACCGCTTAATGATCAGAGACAATGAAATATACAATCACATTCTCAACACTCGCCGTTTATTCCAACAATTTCTGGTAGATATGTACGCAAAAATAGAAGCAGAACGGATGCTTTACATAAGACTGAATCAGAAGAAACTACGCACAGAAGAATACATCCACCTTCGAGATGCGATCATAAATGACGGCAATATTGACGATATTGGAACAATGGTAATCTTACCCTCATCAAACATAGGAAGTCCAAGACATATGCACGAATATACTCAAGATGCCATGACCTACGTAAGAAAATATGGACGACCTGATCTCTTCATAACATTTACATGCAACTCATCATGGCCAGAAATCAAAGAACAACTAAAATACGGACAAACCTCCATGGATCGACACGACATGATAGCCCGAGTTTTTAGACAAAAACAAATAAGATTTATTGGAGTCATCACAAAATACCACATCTTTGGAACCGTTAGATGCTGGATGTATACAATCGAGTGGCAAAAACGAGGATTACCTCACTCACACAATCTCATATGGCTACACGATAAAATTTATCCCACGGATATCGACAAAATCATCCAAGCTGAATTTCCCAATCCACAAAATGATCCGGAACTATACAACATAGTAGTGAAAAACATGATTCACGGACCATGTGGACCATTAAACTTCAATGCGCCATGCATGAGTGATGGAAAATGTACAAAAAAATATCCAAAACCATACTTGGACGATACAAAAACTGAAGATGACGGCTATCCCAAATATAGAAGACGATCACCGAAAAACGGTGGCTTCACAGCAAAAATACGAATACAAGGCAGAGACGAACTGGAAATAGATAATCAATGGGTAGTACCATATAACCCACTACTTTCCAAAATGTTCCAAGCACACATAAACGTTGAATATTGCAATTCAGTAAAATCTATTAAATATATATGTAAGTACGTAAACAAAGGTAGTGATATGGCAGTATTTCAAATAGTCCAAAATAGCGAACAAAATAATAGAAATGATGAAATCCTCATGTACCAAATGGGAAGATACATCAACAGTAACGAAGCAGCGTGGAGGATTTTTAGTTTTCCCATACACGAACGCGAACCAGCTGTGCAACATCTAGCAGTACATTTGGAGAATGGACAGAGAGTTTACTTCACAAAAGACTCGGCTAGAAAAATTGCAAGCGAACCACCTCAGAACACAACATTAACAGCTTTTTTCCAACTTTGCCAAACGGATCCATTCGCAAAGACGTTACTGTATGTCGACGTCCCTATTTATTATACGTGGGACAAAACAAGAAAAATTTTTCAACGACGAAAACAAGGAATGCCAGAAGAGGGTCATCCAGAAATAATGAAAACTAATGCAATAGGTCGAGTATACACTGTACTTCAAAACAATGCCGAATGTTTCTATCTCCGAATGTTGTTACACGAAATACGGGGACCAACAAGTTTCACAGATCTCAGGACTATTGACGGCTACATATGCCAGACTTACAGAGAAGCATGTCAACGTTTAGGATTATTGGAAAACGATAACCACTGGGAATTAACACTACAAGAAGCCACACTCACAGCTTCAGCTGAACAAAT
Source organism: Pammene aurita (assembly GCA_947086415.1). Taxonomy (NCBI): domain Eukaryota; kingdom Metazoa; phylum Arthropoda; class Insecta; order Lepidoptera; family Tortricidae; genus Pammene; species Pammene aurita. The sequence goes on along the minus strand of OX352292.1, from coordinate 36,522,918 downwards.
TCGAGAGTTATTCGCCATAATTCTAACAACATGTAACCCATCAAACCCAAAACAGCTATGGGACTCTTTCAAAAGGAATATGAGTGATGATATATTGTACCAAATCCGACAAGCTAATCCAGAACTGACTATAGAATTCAATGACGACATCTTCAATGAAACACTCATTCGCTTAGAAGATAAATGTTTAGCAATAAATAACCAGACCTTAGTAGAAATTGGAATGCCAGCACCACAAAGAAATACTTTCAGTGTGCTAAACTACGAAATTACAAAGGAAAAAAGCTACAACGTCAATGAACTACTTGAATACATTGCTCACAACAAACCACTCCTCAATGACAATCAAAAAAAATTTACAACGTTATAATGAACCAAATAAATAACAACACTGGTGGAATTATTTACTTGGACGCACCAGGAGGCACCGGTAAAACGTTTCTAATAAATCTAATACTGGCGGAAATACGTGCTGAAAAACACATCGCACTGGCACTAGCATCATCCGGCATTGCAGCCACACTTATGGAAGGAGGACGAACTGCCCATTCTGCCTTACAACTACCGTTGAATATAGCCGAACAACAATTCCCGGTATGTAAAATCTCAGGAACATCTGGACGGGGTCAACTTCTAAAACATGCTAAAATTATCTTCTGGGATGAATGCACCATGGCCCATAAAAAATCACTAGAAGCCATGGACAGAACATTACAAGAATTGCGAAAAAACTCTGAAATGATGGGAGGAGCTCTACTCATACTCTCAGGAGATTGTCGACAAACACTTCCAGTTATTCCCAAATCAACACCAGCAGACGAGATCAATGCATGCTTAAAAAAGTCACATCTCTGGCCGCAAGTACAAATACTGCAATTAACAAAAAACATGAGGGTTGAATTATCAAAAGATGAAACAACAGCACATTTCGCTAAAATACTTTTACAAATAGGCGAAGGTACATATCCTACTGACCAAACGACCGGCCTCATTGAACTCAATAGTGATTTCTGTAACATAGCCACTACTGAAAACGAACTAATCGACAAAATTTATCCAAATATTATTCAGAACTATACCAACGTAGAGTGGTTATTTCAAAGAGCAATTTTGGCCACTAAAAATAATATTGTTGACGATATCAATTTTAATATTCTAAAGAAAATACCTGGTGAAGAGAAAGTATATAAATCGATCGACACGATGGTATCCATTGAAGAAAGTGTCAACTTTCCTACTGAATTTCTAAACTCTTTACAAGTACCAGGAATGCCATTACACTGCCTTCGTCTGAAAATTGGATCTCCAATCATACTACTCAGAAATCTCAACTCCCCAAAACTATGTAATGGAACGAGGATGATCGTAAAACAGCTATCGAATAATGTCATTGAAGCTGAACTTATTTCTGGAAAGAACAAAGGACACACAGTATTTATACCTAGAATACCACTGATCTCTTCTGAATTGCCATTTCAATTTAAAAGATTGCAGTTTCCAATTAAATTAGCCTTTAGTTTTACAATTAACAAAGCGCAAGGGCAAACTTTGAAATATTGTGGCATCAACCTCAAAGAATCCTGCTTCTCTCACGGTCAGCTATATGTAGCTTGCTCAAGAGTAGGAAGTTCGAAAAATTTATACATATATATATACCCCGGACAATAAAATGAAAAATGTTGTTTATAAACAAGTAGTGTAAATAATGAGAAAATGTAAATACATGTAAATATAGAAAATGTTTTCAAAATATATTTTTTACTTTTTACGTCATAGTATGTTTTTTTATTTCATCTACCACGTAATCTCATATCAACTCCCGAGCGAAGCCGGGTATCATAGCTAGTATTTAAATAATCACGACTATTTGCCAGTGGCGCTAGTGTGCACCAATGTTTTTATGAATGTCCTCTTAAGGTAGTTTCCCTCCAGGGCCCGACATATCTTTCCACACTGTATATATGTATATTATATTCACTCATGTCACGGAATGCACAATTTGCCGGCACCTGCTCGGCTCGCATGTCAGTTCCCATGCTAAATAATCCGTTTAATACATTTTTTAAACCAAGCGTATTAGTTGTAAGGTCTTTATCAGATTTTTCACTTGAAATAGTTCAACTACAGTAATGAACTTACCCTTAAATTTCACGTAAATACCCTGCCGGGCAGTGGCCACATACAAACCACTTGTACTGAACCGAAACGGGCAGAGGTCATATAGGGACCACAAACTTTAGGAGCAAAAATTTTACATAAAAAAACTATTACTGTAACCATTTATGACATACTACACTTACATTATCTTATATACTACTAAAATAAAGCATCACATAGCACTTACCGTAATTTTTTTCAGCACAATAGTAATATTTACTTGGAGCAACACACAAAACCGGCTACCTTTTCTGAATTTGAATTTGACAACTAAAACGTCAAAGAAAATTGTTTTGACACATCAACTTTGGGTGCGTTCCGAAATCTGTCAGTTTATAGACTATACGTCAATGACATTAAGTGGCTACTACAATATTCCTGCTCGTCAGAAAAAAATCATTTGCTAAGTGGTCGCTATGAGATCACTACCTGGTTAAGGGTAAAGGTAAAAAAATTGCAACTTTAACTGGTCTGGTCTTCAAATCTTATGCGCCCACCAGAATGGTCTTTAAATTAGCATGTTGTTTAGTTGTTGTTGTTCAACTTATGTGTCAAAATTTGGACCGGTAGGCTGGTTGATAAATTTAGGCCAAAAATTGTATTTTCATCTTGACGCCATACATACTTGTGGCCATTTAAAACCTTTACGACTTATGTTTTCGTGATCTCCGAGGTGGGCTCTACAACGCTATATGGAAGAAAATTGTTTAGGATTTTGATAAATTTCCAGTTAGGCGGGCTCCAGCACTAGAATATTGGACAAAAAGATGTGCCGTAGCTTCCCAAACGCTGCCCAACCGAGTCGGATTCGTCGATTAAACTCTTTCTCGAAATTGGATCTACCTAACTGGACAATCTGTCATAGGTATAAATAATCATCCAAAAATTCGAGTGTAAAGTCTCCGATTGTAACGGGTGTTGGTGCTACATGGGCATTTAACATGATCTTCGTCTTATCCATGTTCATCTTTAGACCAACTCGCTCGGAGGTTTTACTGAGGTCATCGAGCATTGTACTCAAATCCTCCACGGTCTCAGCCAAGACTACTATATCGTCAGCAAACCGAAGGTGAGTGATTTACTCGCCGTGTATGTTGATGCCTAGCCTTCTCCAGTCCAAAGTCATGAAAATATCCTCCAGTGCAGCGGTAAACAGTTTAGAAGAAATAACATCTCCTTGCCTGACTCCCCGCTTCGAGTTCTGGTCCTGAAGTCTGACTGACATAGTGGCGTTCTCGTACGAACACTTCAGCACTTCGATATAGCGATAGTCTAGTAGGTAATACTAAAGTATTTTTTCTAATTCCATTAAAACTTTTTGGAAACAAACGCATTCAAAGGAGAACTCAAAATTACTTACGAGTAGCGAAAACATTATATCAACTCTTTCTGGCGAAGTCTTCTACCGCACTGCCTTAGAAGGTAGCCTATGCATTCAATTGGCAGTATTATGTACAAATATGAACGCCAGTATTTTGGAAAGCCGAGATATGACCACTGTACGAAGGCTCCCAGTGTACCAATCCACCCTTTCTTCCCCTTCGTAGTTATTTTTTTTTTCTCCAATGTGTTCGAAAATAGTCACCTTACTGTAGCAAAATTAGTACGTGAAGTTCTTCATTATTTACCAATACAAATTTAAAAAAAATAAAATCATTATTGTCCTCTTTTAGCGGACGACAAGTTGTACTAAAATCCATTGTATTGTTTTTTACCTTTTAAACATTTCATTCGACTAAGAAATATCATTTCAAACAGCCAATTACTTAAGCCACATCTACACCGTCTGAACGGCAATCCCTTCAAACTATAGGATAGAGCGAGATAGTGAGACCAAAAACCTTCGTTGTCTCGTTCTGTGTCATAGTTCGCAGGACCACCGCGTCTGATCGTGCGAATACTGCTTAAAATAATCATAGTCAAGACAACCTTTTTTTAAAGGTTTAAAAGCTTTAACAGTTGTGTGAAAGGAGCATATTTAATGCTGTATTAAATAGTTTATGACGAAAAATTATGGCAGATGAATGGCAGTATAAGTAGTGCTCTATACTAAAAAAAATATTATATAAGGAAGCTGATTCATAAATTTATGATATTTAATGCTAGCCTAAATATGTAATTTATTTTATTTCCTCGCACATTTGGAGAAAAGCACTATATGTATATGCCTCGGCGGGAATAGAAATTCGTGGACTCGTCTTATATTTTCAGACTCAGCTGCGCTTCGTCCGAAAAAATCGCTCGTCCACGAATTTATCTTTCCCGTCCTCTGCAATAATGTACTATTTACACACTAATTATAAATAATTTTCAGTTATCAGATTTTTTTGTTTGTATACGTCGAGAAATCTATCTTGATGCCAAAGATTAGATTCCCGAGTCATCTCGAAGTGGGATAGTTCTTTAACAGGGTTTTGATCAATATAATCTTCAGTTTTCAAATTTTCTGCTGATAATTGATGCCAAATATCAAGTTTCTAAGTCATCTGGAAGTGGGTTAGGTAATGCCAGGTTTTTATGAAGAATCTGTGCGGAAAGAGAAGTGTCGTAGTTTGTATGAAGTTCCATATCAATCATAAACCTCTTTTCGCACAAAAAATAGATTTTATATATTTTTTATACTAATCAATGATTAGTAATCATCAATAATTTACAGGTTTCAGAATTTTCCGGTCATATACGCCTAAAAGTTTATCTTGATGCCAAAAATCAAGTTTAAGTCATCTAGAGGTGGTTTAGATTTTTCACACGTTTTTAGGGTTCCGTACCTCGAAAGGAAAAAACGGAACCCTTATAGGATCACTTTGTTGTCCGTCCGTCCGTCCGTCTGTCAAAACCCTTTTTATCTGGAATGCGTAGAGGTATCAAGTTGAAATTTATATCAAATGCTCAGGTCTACTGTCCCTTGGTGCTGTGAAGAAATCAAACTTCTAAGCCAACGCAATCAAAAGATACAGCCGTTTATGCCGCAAAATTCCGCAAATTTTCGAAACTCGCATGGGAATCAAAACCTACAGGGTACTTACTTCCCGTGAACTCAGGATCTTGAAATTTGGTACGAAGCAACATCTTATAGCACAGATACAGGAAAAATTGCGAAAACCACAAATTTTTAGTTACATCATATAATAAAAATATTTTTAATAATTTTAAAGTTACTACCCATATATACCTATAGATTTGTACGGAACCCTCGGTTCGCGAGTTCGACTCGCACTTGGCCGGTTTTTTTTAACACGCTTTTATCTAATAGTTCAGTAGGTTTGTAGTGCTTGAAATGGTTCGCGTAAATATATACATGGCTGCTGCGTCGCTAGTTCCTTTTAGTTACTTTTTCTTTGGACTTGGGTGGCTTGGCCGCGTGTTTAAGTTATTGAGATTATAGCAGCTTTTACTCCCTTGTACCTACGAAACATGTCTGAATATTAAAACGTATAACAACAGCGAGGAATTATGAGTTACTAGTATATTTCGGCTTTGTGCATGAATAATGCTGACACGGTAATGTATGCATAATAAATAAGCTCTCTTATCGAAATACGATCATTTAGTAAAGACATCACTTAATTATATTGCCGAATCAAGCAGTTAATTTAACCACCCTCATCTTAAAATGACGTGACCTCTATATTTTCTAAGTTCTAAATTGTGGAACGGAACCCTAGAGGCTTAGGGATTTGTTGGCATAAAATTTACGCCGCCGTATCTGGGTCATTCTAAAAATAATATTGCAGCATGGCACATAAGTGGACGGATCGCTTAATAACTAAATATACACTTACCTTGTACGATCTGCTCTTACGTATTCACCCGTAACTTATTTGGTTCAATGGCAAAATAAAATAATTATAATGTTTGTGTACTTTTCTAACCGACTTCAGTGTCGAAATGGGCCTCTGTACAATCCGTGACAGTTGTTTTAGTATATAGAAGGAAGAATCCTATCTCTGTTCAAATTGCTCAACTTGTAACTAAACTCCACGCCCAATTCCGGACGCTCAGCGAGACGGTTCTGTCACAAATAGGTATTCGGTGCCGCCTTGCGCATCACAGACGACTGGATTTTTAAGCCCTAATGTATTTTGAAAATTGTATACACACAATGGTTGGGGAATTTCGGTAAGGTTTTGATTCAATTTTCAATAATAACATTGGCCTGCTTGTGAAATAGTAATGTTTTTCTTCTACTTCTACAAAATTTACTTTTCTAGTAACCATATATTATGTAGGATTCGGCAAGAAATAAGTATTAACATAACCAAATAAAACTAAATAATCAATATTTATAGTTAATGTTTTCAATACGTTTTTTAAAAACATTGAAAACTTATTATTATAACTACACGTACCTTTAAGACAATAACATAATATGTGTAGTTAAGCCTACCTATTTAAGCTACTACATGCATGATAGATAGACAAGAAAATAAAAATGTGATCGTGAAGATAGGTTGGTAGTTATACGCTTACGTGAGTGGGTCCCATTTGTGGGTGAACAATTTTATGTATATTCCCGCGCTACGCAATCTCATACTATGTTTATTATAACATTTATAACTCTCGTGTTACGTGGAGAGTTGATTCTTTGAATATAGCATCATTTCCATTTAATATGTTTAAGTAATATTGCCGTTATGCCGTGGTATCAGTTATAATGTATTTCAGTTTCCTTAAGTAAATGTTTGAACTAAGTAGATACCTAGTATAATTTGTAGGACTTTACTTCTAAAAACAAATTTAGATTTGGAATGAGCTGTAAGTCTGCCTAATATGTTAACTATCAAATAGAGTAAAAGTTAATATATTTAATTCATATTTTTTCTGAGTTTCTGTTAAGTATACCTATGAAAAGATGTAGGATTTGTAAAAATTCTAAATAACGAAACGTAAACAACGACTTACTTTTACGTGAAGCTTGCATTAAACAAACATTGTTTTTTTGCACAGTAGTTGCCTGATTGTGAAGTTGAAATAAATAAAAATAGAACCTACTCGTAGAATTGTTAGTATTGTTACCTTGTCAATAATGCGCGAGACTTCATCAGCGTTATACTGCAGGATAAATAGCTTATTTTGGAAGCAAAACAAAAATCCTTCATAATGTTGACCCATATGTAATATGGTCTCATTCGATCCAGCGAAAAAAAAAATACATAGAAAATGGTACTTCACTTGCCTAGTTTGTAGAATGTGCATTATTTGAAACTTCGCCCTGCCCAAGCCCCCGGGTGGGGTCTAGGACCCGTAAATTTTGTCAGGACTCGGCAGATCCTCATTTTTAGTGCCCAGATAAAGTTGTAAACAAAGTTTCATTGATGTACATATTTTGACGCCAAACTGTGTTATTTAGTCTTACTTTACACCTGTAGTATTAAGTTCTTTAGTTCAACTGTAATTATCAAACCGATGTAGTGCACAATAGTTTTCCATCGTATTTTATCGGAAAAGTTCGTATTTATTATTGAGAGAGCACGCTTAATTTTTTTCAGGACCCATCGTACAGCCATTTTGATATTTTATATTTACTCTTTGATATTCGACACAAAAAAAAGTTTAATAGAGATGAAAATGTCATTAATTTAATATAATAATAGATTGACACTTCGGGTGCCGTCGTATCCCGATTGAGATCCGAGTTTTGCGGATTCAAAAACATTATACACTCTATCTGTAGAATATGATTTCGCATATACGTCGTTTTAGAAAAATGACATATAATGACATTGTCAACGTTCGAACGTTGCTAACTTTCGAATCGTATTCTCATTCCGATCAAGTAATATTATGCAGAGCGGTTTTACTCAATTAACAATTTAGGTGTAACTTACCGGATAAAAAATGGCAGTATTCTGAAAATAAATTAAAACGTCAAAATTTCAGGAATTATCTGCCAGTTTAATCGATTCTAAACCACCCGAGTACAATTTATTTAGTTCACTAAAATATTTATCAATATACATATTATAAAATATTTGGTATATTTCGTTACTGTAGTGATCAGTAAATTGACTAGAATGTCATTAAACAAACACTCAAAGGACCCCGCACCAAACATAGGGAAATAGTGGTTTCAGTCAAATCTCACGAAATTTTAATACGATGTATATTCGAGTCTCCTGATTATTTTTTTATAAGGGCACAACTCGCTCAGAAGTGTACTTTTAGAAATAATGAAGTACAGTTGTTTCATACAAAACATATGTAACATACCAATTTTCCGTAAAAACTTTCTCTTCACTTTTGCATAATATAAATAACTAACAAAATGCGATTTCAACGTGCAGATACGTTACTAAGATCATATTTAACGCCAGTAAGTCTCAGTTTGAGTCAATTCAAAGTATCGATTTTAAGAAACACGTCATAGAAAAATAATAATATAAACTTGATTATCTCTGACAGTGTACTTCTGGGGGAGTTGCGCCCTTATATACAAACAATAAGGAGACCTGAATCTACACCGTACTAAAATTTCATGCGATTTGACTGAAACCACTTTTTCCCTATGTTTGCTGCGGGGTCCTTTCATTCCAGTTTGGTTTATTTTGGACGCAGCATATCGCACATTATAAAATAATTAATAATAATACTCAATGTTAAGGACACGTATACTGTAGAACCATGTTACTCGACAATAGGCATGGTGAATTTTTTTCATGTATGGTATCAATCGATTCGTTTTGTTGTGAGGGTCAAATGTCTATATGGGGCCAATTGCGTTAAAGCAACACAAAAGTCAGAAATGAGACTTAAAGTCCGAGATTTGCATTTGTTTCTCAAAGCGCTCCTAACAAAATGACGTGCAAAAGTGACGTCACGATCACATAGTCGCCCTGTTTAAAGTATGGAAAAAATATGAAATTGCTATTTTTACAGTGAAATGTTGCGTTTATGTATATGGTTGCTATACAATTTATTTTACAGTAAAGTGTAAAAAATCGAATGGTATCAATGTTTTGTTTTAATTTCGCACTTTAAAAAATCGTAAAATTGAGACATTTTGCAGCTTGATATCTTTGAGCCATTTCAACAGAATTTATAAATTTTCACTTTAGTTGGATGTATTGATCATTTTGCATCCTATCAACCAAATTTTATTGCATAATTCAACATGTGTGTCATTATGCCTATTTCCTCCAAATAACTTTTCATTGCTCTGGTACCAGATTTTCAAAGTGTTTCGAAACTTCTACTCAAAAGTTATACTTGCACTTGGTTTATTTTATTGAACCCAGAACCCTATGTCAAATGTTTTACTATTCAGTTATTGAGTTGAATTGAAGCACTTTCTTTCATTTCTTTCACAACCTGGTTGGAAAAGAAATCGACGAATTTGTCTGGTGTTTTGGCCTAGATTAATCAGGAGAGTATACTTATGAAATAAAGAAAAAAAAACGTTTAAAACAGGACAGTTATAAAAAAAACACAAAACCTAACGGAAAAATTGAGAAAGAATTCATTTAACATATGAATATGACCAAGGACAAGATTTAAAAGCATGCACGCATATTGTGACTTACATAACAGCGTAAAATTAGTCCTGGTTATAAGAAAATATATAAAAGCTGACATGACAATAAAACAGGAATTGTGATGGAATAATAAATATGAATATCAATGGTTGCTACTATTAAAGAAGAAAATGTACCATTCAGCGGCCACTGAAGAATCTTTATCAAAGGCAACACTCACGCAATTGCATTCCTACTAGCAGAAATTGCTGCATTTTGCTAGTTTCTATCTCGAAAAAATGCAATAACAGTCTTGAACGCGTTCACTGAAAGTGCTCACTTAGACATTTAAGAATGCAGTAAGATAAAATTATAAGAAGAAAATTCACTTGCTTAGACAAGCCTTATAGTTCAGAGAGCGATCTGAACTGTAGAACTTATAGATGAATCGATACGATTTAATTAAATTTACCTGGTCATATATAATCCTAACTGTTAAGTTTTTAGCTGCCATTTATTTGAACATTATTACTTTGGCATAGAGTCACAGTAGTATACTTACAAAAACAAAATTAACAATATCTTCGAGTAAACCCCAAAATATTACAGTAGACACAAAAAATATGACATTTAAAGGCATTTATTTCCAAACCAGCATGGAACTTATTTAATCTTCCGTTTACCTTCTTAAACTGCTTGCTTTAAACACACTCTTGCCTTAATTTCTTGTAATTTTAAATTACTTGCTACGAGTATTCCGCCTAGCGGATTCCATTAATAAACGCATATCAGGTCGGACGATTCACGTTCAGTGTTATGTATGTGTCCTGTTAAAACGCCTACCGCAACACCATCGAACTTGCTACTATAAATATCTGTCTAATGAGGATTTGTTGCCGATTTATCGAGTATAAAATCCAGTTCTGTGTATTAAAATGTATTGGATTTTGGAAGTATTTATTACGAACTTCAGCTGCACTTGAGTAGTAAAGTAGTAAAACACTTTATTGGCACAAAACAAGTATATGACCAACAAAAATATTGTGAGTATGTACAAAGGTGAACTTATCTTTCTAAAGGGTCTCTTCCAGCTAACCTTTAAGCAACAGAGAAATCGGTCAGACATGGTAGTCAAAGATTTGTACATTATGACTTAACTGTGTAGTCTAGCAAAATACAAATTACATTTTAAAATTATTGTGTATTGGTATTAGACAGTTAGAAAGTTCCGATTCAATTGTACATACCAGTTTAGAAAAAACTGTATATATTGGTACATATAAATCTTATTACTAAGTACTGAGTTATCGTATAGGATTAATGCATCGAGATATAGTAGGGTAAGATCTCCAGTGAATGAACTATGGAGCATTTTTTCAATTTTGAAAAATCATTATTCAGTATTTATTAATAATTGGAATAGTTTCATGTAATTTAATCAATCCTTATTTAGTAAACTAGAATGTAATTTCTGCGAATTTTTATTTCACTCATACTTTTTGAGTGATAGAAAAATTAATCCAAAAGCACGCATAAACCTAATAAATGAACTAATGAATGAACGCAATCATGGCATACTTTGAGTATTTACTTGAATCGCAGTACTTTAATAAAAACTTGGGTTGACTTTGAATAAAAACTTTACTTTGTGTTTAAACTCGTATTTTACGGTTTCTGAATGCAACCTTCGGTTTTTTATTTTACGACTAGCTTTTGCCCGCGGCTTCGCTCGCGTTAAATTCGGGGTAACAAACCATGCAAACTTCCACCCCCCAATTTAGGGAAGGGGGGGGGGGGGGGTTACAAAGCGACAAAAAGTAGCCTATGTCACTCTCCATCCCTTCAACTATCTCCACTTAAAAAATCACATCAATTCGTCGCCCCGTTTTGCCGTGAAAGACGGACAAACAAACAAACAAATACACACATACACTTTCCCATTTATAATATTAGTATGGATTGGCAACATTGAACGTCTCTATCATTGTATGATTAAGAGTCCGGTAACATTATAAAAACGAAAATCGCTAATAATGAAATAATGTACATGAATTGTGTTTGATAAGATAGCTTGAAGTCTTGTTATTCCAACAAAATACTTTCGGTATACATGTTTTATTATTTAATATCCGAAAACTTAATTCTTGCAGAGCTTGTTTAGTGAGGACGTTGATTCGTGCAACATCGTCGCTTGTTTTCAACCGACTTTAAGATTTCGAAGAAAGAGGTTATCAAGTCTTCGGGACCTTTGTTTTTGCAATTTTTTTTATGTATGTTCACCGATTATTCGAAGATGGCTGGACCGATTTGGAAAATTCTTTTTTTGTTTGAAAAAGTATACTTTACAGTTGGTCCCATTGTAACCAGGTCAGGATCTGATGATGGGATTCTGGAGAAATCGAGCTAACTCTTCAACTATTAAAGGCACACATATAGTGATTTGAGTATTTTTGACAGCAGCTCGAGAATTTGCTTTTGGAAAGGTGGATGCTAATAGTGGAGTACTGGAACGCCTTTATAATAAAAGTTCTGGACGAATGTTCCCATACGAATACTTTACTGTCATGGGAAAAATTACTTACTTTTGCCTACTGCATTTTACACGTCGATCGTATTTCTGAGAAAAGTTTTACTAGTAAAATTAAGCAGAACTGTTCTTAGCTCTACCATCCACCTCTTTCGAGTCTTTCGGATAAACAACTGCTTACAGCCAACCTATGCAAAAAAGTAGAGACAAAAGTCAACGATGGTGATCTCCGCGGAGCCGCACGCATCCTTTTTTCGAGCAACACATCGGCCCAAGACTAGCAAGATACCCTCGCAGCCCTTCAGAGCAAGCACCCACCGGCTCCCGCGATGGTTGACCTCCCGGATCTACCCAATTCCGCACAGGCTAGCCTCGTTGCTTCCGAAGACGATGTATATTCGACGATGACGAAGTACGATCATGTCCTTTAACAACGGTTTTGCTGGCGGTCTGGATGGGATCACACCCCAACACCTAAAGGACCTCTTGACACCCTCATCTGGCGCTCATAATAAGGAACTACTTACCAGCATCACTCGATTAGTTAACCTGATGCTTAGTGGTAAGGTAAATGAGGCAGTAACTAAGATCCTTTACGGAGCTAACCTCTGCGCTCTCTCCAAAAAGGACGGCAGCGTGCGTCCTATCGCAATCGGTTCAACTCTCCGACGTTTGGCCTCCAAAACCTGCTGTAAACATATTCTTTCAGTTCTAGAGCCTAAATTCCAACCTATACAGCTTGGATTCGGAAGCAAGGGTGGCTGTGAGACAGCGGTTCATGCTTGCCGCTCCTTCCTTAAAAATTCCCACAATTCAGTACTTTTGAAATTAGATGTCAAAAATGCGTTTAATTCCGTTAATAGAAATATTGTCTTAAGTGAAGTTAAGAAAACTGTTCCTAATATTTACCCATATATCTGGCAATGCTACAGCTCCGCCTCGCACCTCAAATACAATAGTCACACTATACTATCATCTGTCGGTTGCCAACAAGGCGACCCCCTGGGCCCGGCCCTCTTCAGTCTCTCTATCCATCAATGTATCACTGAACTTACCTCAAAATTTAACTCCTGGTACTTAGACGATGGAACCCTAGGAGGTGAAGTTAGCTCTATAATACAACAATGTGAACTATATGTCGATCCAGATGACCAGAATAAATACGAAATCATCAGATCATTCGAAAATCTGTGCCCGGGTATCAAAATTCACACGAAAGACTCGCTCCACCTCCTTGGCGCGCCGGTTTTTGAGGAAGGTATCCCCGGCTTTATCAACAAAAATATAGATCAATTTAATTCGCTTTCGGACCGCCTACTCCAAATTAATCCGCATATGGCAATTTTTATTCTACGCTACTGTCATTTCGTCCCTAAATTTACGTATGCTATGCGTTGTAGCCCGTTTTGGAAACTCAGTAACCTATGTAAGAAATTAGACCTAATTATTTGGACACAAATAGAGAAAATTGTAAACATCAAAATTGATTCCAGAATGTTCTCGATCGCATCCCTCCCAATAAGATTTGGTGGTCTTGGTCTGCGAAAAATCTCTAGCGCTGCCCTGCCGGCGTTCCTGTCCTCTGTGCATAGTACGTTATCTCTCACTGGAAAAATACTCAATCCGTTACTTTGTGGATGTGAGATAGCGTACATATCCGAGGCCAGGGTTGCCTGGCGGCTGGCCTGCCCAGGGAAGGATCCGCCTTACAACACAAATAGTCAAAAACTTTGGGATGGACCGATCTGCCAGCGGGAGCAAAAAGACCTATTAAATTCTGCTACAGTTCCATCTGATAAGGCCCGCTTATTAGCGATATCCGAAAAAGAGTCAGGGCACTGGCTCAATGCCTACCCCTCGGCCAATTACGGAAACCTACTCGATCCCAACAGTTTCCGAATAGCCGTCGGCTTGCGTCTCGGGGCTAATTTAGTAATCCCACATCGCTGTCACTGTGGTACACTAGTGGACCGGCTGGGGCACCACGGCCTTGCCTGCTCGAAAAGCGCGGGCTGCCTGTCCCGCCACGCCAGCCTCACCGACATCATCCGTCGGGCTCTGGTCAGCGCCAACGTGCCGGCTACATTAGAGCCTTGTGGCCTGGTGCGTGATGACGGTAAGAGACCCGACGGGATGAGTCTTGTGCCCTGGCAACAGGGACGGCCTTTAGTTTGGGATGCCACATGTGTGGACACCCTAGCGCCGTCCCACCTGGGAACAACGTCGTTGAGGGCTGGCGGGGCTGCATCCACTGCTGAGGCTGCTAAGCGCCGAAAATACGCTTCATTAGGTGACAGTTACGTATTTGCGCCTTTTGCAGTGGAGACGCTAGGCCCATGGGGACCGGAAGCAATCAAGCTTTTCCAAAAGTTAAGTCACTTGCTCATCCAGTCCTCCGGTGACCATAGGGCTGGCTCGTTCCTCGCCCAGCGAATTAGTATCGCCATCCAGCGAGGCAACGCAGCCAGCCTTATGGGCACCTTGCCAAGTGGCAGCGATATAGGGGATATTTGTATATATAGTTTAGGTACCAATAGTTTTTAAATTTTTGTCGGCTGTAAAAATTAAATTTTATTTGTTTTAATTATTATGCATAAACTCCTTTATAACATAACCTATAAAAATGACATAAATCACAAGTCCGATTTTATTTTGTGGCCTGTTAGAATACGTTAAGTACTAAAAATAAAAAAATATTTTCTAACAATTGTTAGCATTGCGTTAGGTATAATACATGTATTTGTTTGCTACACATAGAAAAGGTTATGTAAGTTTTATTTTTCTCCACCAGGCTATCGCTTTTTACTATTGCAACATAATTTCACATTTTATAACGGTTTTGTCAAGAGTATATGTCGTCTTAGCCGTTTGTAATTCGTTTAGTATTCAAGATCACTTATATTTTGACAAATTGTTTTCGATTATGCTCACATAATCTATTGACCAAACTGTTATAAAATGACAGTTGATGTAGAAATAGCTGAATGCAAAGGAAAATAAAATAAAGTAAAGGAAAATATATCTTGTATAATCTTTTCTTGTTGTTATTAACAAATATCTATAAAACACCTAGCGCGACGTCAAAAACTGTTAGTAAATATTTTTTACTATAAGTAATCATATCATATTCCCTAACTAATAGACCCGTACCGATAAATTATGAAGTTTCGATAATATTAAAGATGCTTATTATTCGCATACAGAGTTCAGGCCATCCAACTTAGCTAATAATAATAATTTGTGTCATCCTAGGTTGTTGCGTAGGTAGAAACTTAGACATTTCTTTTTTTTTACATTATTCGTTAAATAGAAAATTAGAGATCAAAATTGTTTTTTCACTGTAACAGCAAAGTTGTTACTGACGCACGGACGCGTTTTGTGTCACTTTCGTCAATGGGAATACTGACGTTCAATCAGCACATATATGTGGACTTTTACAAGCCTATATAAAATTAGAGTTGATCGATTAGGTACTGTGCTTTCTAAAATATCGGTATCTATTATTTGAATAAATTTGTGCCATATTAATCAATGATATTTATTAACTTTAATTTTTTTCTTGTATGATCCCTGTTAACAGTACAATAAAATATTAAAGTTATTAAAGTTTGCATCAATATTTTTATAAAAGCGTATCGAAACAATGTTTGAAATTTGTGTCATTATAATCAATGGATTATTTTTATTTTTCAGAATGAAAACTTGTTTTGCGTAAAGAGCATGCGCGGGGAAGGGTAAGGCGCGGGCGGGGTTCATGTGCCGACCAGGCTGCCTAGCGGCTTGTTTGTTTTCTATTATTACTCTATGCATACATATAGTAATAGTAGTAATAAGTGCGACAAAGACAAACAGCGATTTTTCAGTCGCTCTTCTTTATTTTTCAAGTAAAGAAAGCAATAATATAAAACTTAAGTAAGTTAAGGATAATTAATGTAAACGTAGTCCATAAGGGACTGCAACGGCGGATCTGTGTGCCACGGTAAACCTAGTTTACCATTTAAACAGTATTTTGGCAAATTGTCACAGATAATTTGTAACTAATAAATATGTAATTTATGCATCAAGGCGGTTTGTTTACAGAGTGGCTATCGTGAAACGCGAAAATCGAAATATCGTTATCTACCTCTCGATTGGACTAGCAAAGGGCCGGGTTGGACTTAATAAATTTTTCATCAGTGTGATGTCATAATAAGACTATGTTTTTATTAACTTATCGTATATAACACATAAAAATAAGCAACTTTCTTTTAACATATTTTATAGTAAAGTTATGAGGCCCTGAAGGTTAAGTACAATTTGGACTATTTTGGTTGGAATGGTGTCATTATGACACATACTTTATTTTGTAGAATGTGTTAAAATAAGCAAGTTTTATAAGAAACATTTTTTTTACCCAAAAACATGGAAGTTACCGGACTTTGAAGATTGACTACATGGACTAATTTGGACTTAAAAAATAAAATGGCGACGGGGTATCATTATAACGTGTACTTTTAATGATTTTTTCCGTATAGAATACGCTAAAATAAGCGTCTTTTATTTGAAAAACTTTTCCCTAAAATCAAAAATGGCCGAGATAATGGACTTTGATCTTGTACATAATTTGGACCTCGAAAAAAATCATCGACGGGACGTCATTATAACGTGTACATCTTATGATTTTTCCGTATAGAATACCCTAAAATAAGCGTGTTTTGCTTGAGACTCTGTTCTCTAAAATCAAAAATGGCCGAGACAATGGACTCTGAACTTGTATATAATTTGGACTTCGAAAAAAAAACCATCGACGGAACTTCATTAAAACGTGTACTTTTTATGATTATTCCGTATAAAGTATGCTAAAATAAGTGTTTTATTTGAAAAACTTTTCTTTATAATCATAAATGGCCGAGATAATGGACTTTGAACTTGTATATCGAGACGTCATTATAACGTGTACTTTTTATTATTTTTCCGTTATGAATACGCTAAAATAAGCGTGTTTTACTTAAAAAACTTTTCTCTAAAATCAAAAATGGCCGAGATCAATAATGAACTTTGAACTTGTATATTATTTGGATTTCGAAAAAAACCATCGACGGGACGTCATTATAACTTTTCTCTCAAATCAAAAATGGCCGAGATAATGGACTTTGAACTTATATATTATTTGGATTTCGAAAAAAAACCATCGACGGGACGTCATTATAACATGTCCTTTTTATGATTTTTCCATATAGAATACGCTAAAATAAGCGTGATTTATTTAAAAATCTTTGCTCTAAACTCAAAAAACTGGCCAAGTGCGAGTCGGACTCGCGCACCGAGGGTTCCGTACAAACCTGTAACAAGCAAAAGTTTTAGTATATTTATTACTAATTTCAATTTAATACCTCTACGCGTTTACGAGGAAAAAGGTAGTAAGTTTAAAATTAAAAAAAATGTTTTTGGTAAGATTTTACTAAAAATGTCTACTTTTCGTAATTTTTCCTCTATTTGTGCTATATGAAGTTTCTTCGTGCCAAGTTTCAAGTTTCTGAGTTTACGCGAAGTACCCTTTAGGTTTTGAGTTTCTTGCGAGTACCCAGTTTCAAAATATGCGACTTAAATTGCTATTTCTTTTGATTGGGATGACATAAAAGTTTGGTTTTACTACATCTGAAAAGTCCTAAAGCCCTGAGTATTTGACATGAATTTCAATTTAATACCTCTACGCGTTTACGAGGAAACAGGTAGTAAGTTTAAAATAATAAAAAATATGTTTTTGTATGATTTTACTAAAAATGTCTACTTTTTGTAATTTTTCCATTGTCTATGCTATATGACGTTGCTTTGTGCCAAATTTCAAGTTTCCAAGTTTACGGGAAGTACCCCGTAGGTTTTGCGAGTGCCGATAAACTTTGCAGATAAAATTTGCAGCATAAAAGACTGTATCTTTTGATTGCGTTGGCTTATAAGTTTGATTTTTTCACAACTCCAAGGGACAATAGACTTGAATATTTGATATAAATTTCAGCTTGATACCTCCACGCGTTCCTGAGAAAAATGGTCTTGACAGACAGACAGACAGACGGACAACAAAGTGATCTTATAAGGGTTCCGTTTTTTCCTTTCGAGGTACGGAACCCTAAAAATGGCCGAGGTAATGGACTCTGAACTTGTTCCTCCTTTTTGTAAAGGGTCGGAAACGCGCATGTGACACCTCTGGTGTTACAGGCATCCATATGCTACTGCTTACCATCTGGCGGGCCGTATGCTTGTTTGCCACGTTGTGGTATAAAAAAAAAGTAAAATAAGAATACAATTAAACAAAATAAACGGAATAAAAACAGAATCAATACAAAATAATAAAAAAATACAGACGAAAAAAAAACAAAAAGAAAAAAAAGAATAAAAAAATACGTTAGTGTCGTGGAACACTCGGTTAGAACGGAGTAATATTATTTAATTTTTGACTTTTTCGTAATTTTTGTCGTTTTTGAATTTTTTGAGATTTTTGAGATTTTGAGTGTTGAGATTTTTGAGATTTTCGAGATTTTTGAGATTTTTGAGTTTTTTGAGATTTTTGAGATTTTTGAGATTTTTGAGATTTTTAAACTTGACTTTTTTCACTTTGTCACTTTGTCACTTCTCACTTCACTTTATTCTATTTTTCATTTTTTTTATTCATTCCATTTCACATGTTTCTCAATGCTTTTTCGTGACGGTCACGTGACTTTTTTCGCCTAGCCCCCCATCCGCGAACCGTCCGATAAGGAACTTCGTTCCAATAAAACAGAACTAAATAAAAATATTACGTTGCGTTTTCTACCCATAATTCACGATGCTTGAAATCTTCGAAAATGTACTCAACAGTCTAATCAAAACACAAACAAAGCGGCTACCGCTCAAAATGGTACGTATTGGCGAGACGCGCACGAGTTCATTGCCCTACTCGCCGGCTTCCCGCGACTCGCTCCTCCGCTCAGTTCCTTTGTCGAGTATGTCAGCTTTATCACCCCGCGCGCGCCTCCGTGAGCAAGTACCTACATCGTAACAGCTAAGTTGCCAGCGCCTGGTTGACCCATGGATTTGCTTGTTAAGAAGCGAGCCGGGGGTCTACTTCTAGTGGTCATTACAGAAGTAAGCCGAACAGGCGTGCCATCAAGGTCACGCGCTATAGTTAAGAAGATTTCCTCTGAACGCAAATATTGTTTCTGTTTAATTTTAGACGAAATATCATTGATGAAAGTGACACAAATTGAAATATCTTCTTTAAAATCCCTGTTTGATTATTAGAATGTGAACTCTGATGACTTTAATAATTTATTTAAAAAATAACAACCTAAAAATACGAAATTACCAAGAAACTTAAATTTTCATTGCTTAATTTGACACATATTGATTTTATTTACATATTTTGAGGTGATGATATAGTTAATCCTTATTTTATGAACTCTAATTTTTTATACCGTAGTTCTTTAGCATTGTCATACTATATAAAATTGCACTCAACGTAAATGACACAAACTAGTTTTGTACAACAATAAAACTGTTCTAAATAAAAATGTTAACCTCAAATTATTGAATTACAAAAAAAGCACCAATTGAATATGACACAAAACGCACTGAAAGATTCTCATGTGCACACTGTATTTCCTACTTCAATAATAAGTGACTTTAGAATTTTCGAAACTTAACCCTCAAAATATTGCCAACGAGACGGGACTATAAAAGAGAAAATCGCACTGGTAAGTTATCGAAGCTCAAAACTGTTCGCGTACTGTAGTATAAGTGAAGTCGGTTCTTTTTTGTTTAAAATTATTTTATTATTATTTGTTATGCCCTCCAATATGTTTTATATTATCCGATTAAAGCATAAAGCCAAGTTTATTACTACATTTTAATTTTTATGAAATACTTTAATAAATTCCCATATATACCACCTAAACTTCGGCAAATTTTCTAAAATCGCTGCTTAAAAAATATGTATCAAAATTAAAAAAATCTGTTTCGCTTATTCCTTAAACGACTCAGTTTAACTTCATTTTATTTTAATCAATAAAAATCTTACTCTTTGCACCTCTCCAAGCAAAGATCGCGAAACAGCTGTTAGATCAGGGTGAATTATTTACAAATGAAACATAAAATCAAAAAAGTGTTCCACTTATACAGTTTAAAAATAAACTATCTTTCAATATATTGACAAACTAAAGGTAGCCTTATTAGTTACTGTAAAATAGTATCAAAAAATTGAGCGAAACGAAAAAAAAAACTTTACCGGACTCTTCAGCACGACGATCGATGCAAAAACGACAAAAATATGAAACTATTCATTTCGTGTACTTTTAATAGGTTGTACAACTTCTAATGTACAATGTTCAAAATAGTTAAATACATCAACTTGATGTAATTCACTGAATCTGGCATGTTTCGGCCTTTAACATCGATTCTTTTTGCAAATCATAATCATGGTGGCCATTTGTATTTTTTGGTATTTGTAGCAACTAGCATGGGGTGTCATTGGTCACCTAGGATTTAATTTGGTTACTTTGCGACATAACTACTTTTAGGTTATTTAGACAACATAGTATTTTAGACAATTTATCAACAATAATAAGATAATAAAGGCGTAGGGATGTGACGACCTCATCGCCCACTGGTTTTCACCAGCGCAATCAATCAACGCAGGGCAGCTTGTGGCAAGCTGTTGGAGAGTAGCGACTCCACGTACCTGAGTGCCCCTGAGGTGCCCTGTCGGATGGGTGGGACAGGTCCCCTGCCTCTGGCTTGCCTCAGCCGGCTGTCCAGAGTGGGGTCGTTAGAGCTGCGTTCTCGAGGGTAGATGTGGAAACCTAAGTGGCGAGTTGGCTATATGTTTAAAGTCCAGTGACACCTCTCTACCCCCAGCCCACGCACCGGTGTTGCCCTTGAGCCATCTTTGATTGCGCTTTTTATAGGAGCCCATCTTGCGGCGGGCGAGTCACTGTCTGCCGGAAATAAAATTGGATACCGTTTTATTAGGCAGTCGTCCGGTTCTTCATCCAATAGCCCAGTAGTTAGTTCATACTTTTCACCCAATAGCCTAGTACATTTTAGACTCCATTAACTCTCAATAGTCTTTACGCCATGGCGGGTGGTGCTGTCTCTGCGTGCGTCCCATGACACGGGTAGGGGCTGCATCCGCTTAGTGTACCCCTCACTTTTCATTAAATTGTCGAAAGGGCCTCTGCGCGTTGGCACATACAAATAAGAATAATAAATAAATAAATATTATAGGACAATCTTACACAAACCGACCTATTTAGTCCCACAGTAAGCTCAATAAGGCTTGTGATGTGGGCACTAGACGACGATATATATAATAGATAGATATAGATACATACTTAAATACATAGAAAACATCCATAACTCAGTTACAAATATCTGTGATAAATACACAAAAAAATGCCCTTACCAGGATTCGAACCCGGGACCTCCTGCTTCGTAGGCAATATCACTACCGACTGGGCTAGGAGGCCGTTAAATAATAATTCAATTAATCGATAATCACATCGTCTTGTAACCTGTTAGGTAAAAAGCTAGTTTCTTTTAGGTAAAAAGTTTTATGCACCGGTAATTTTACTATTGATTTCATATTATTAGTAGTTTTTTATTGTTAAATGAGTCATGATCATCATCATCATATCAGCCGAAAGACGTCCACTGCTGAACATAGGCCTCCCCCAAAGAGTGCCACAATGACCGGTCCTGCGCCACCCGCATCCAGCGGACTCCCGCGACCTTTACCAGGTCATGAGTCCACCTTGTGGGGGGTCTACCGACGCTGCGCCTTCCGGTTCGTGGTCGCCACTCAAGAACCTTTCCGCCCCAATGGCCATCGGTTCTACGTGCAATGTGCCCCCGCCCACTGCCACTTCAGTTTAGCAATTCGGAGGGCTACATCGGTTACTTTGGTTCTGCTGCGAATGAGTATGCGAATGGCCTCATTTCTGATGCGATCACGCAGAGAGACTCCAAGCATAGCCCTCTCCATTGCCCTTTGGATAACTTTAAGCTTTCTTATGAGGCCCATAGTAAGCGACCCCGTTTCAGTGCCATATGTCATCACTGGCAACACACACTGGTCAAAGACTTTCGTCTTGAGTCACTGCGGAATATTGGACAAAAAGATGTGCCGTAGCTTCCCGAACGCTGCCCAACCGAGTCGGATTCGTCGATTAACCTCTTTCTCGAAGTTGGATCTACCTAACTGGACAGTCTGTCCTAGGTATAAATAATCGTCCACAACTTCGAGTGTAAAGTCTCCGATTGTAACGGGAGTTGGTGCTACATGGGCATTTAAAATGATCTTCGTCTTATTCATGTTCATCTTTAGACCAACTCGCTCGGAGGCTTTACTGAGGTCATCGGGCATTGTACTCAAATCCAAAGATATAAATAAAGAAAACCGGCCAAGAGCGTGTCGGGCCACGCTCAGTGTACATAGGGTTCCGTAGTTTTCCGTCCGTTCCACGTACAGCGACATCTATCGGTAAATTAAGTAAACTATTGCGCGCGAGCTTAAAGTATGGAAGATGATTTTTATGGGATAATTCTTTATTGCGTGAACTGATTTTCACCGTTTTTACTTTATTTGAAAGCACGTCATTTCATTGTGATTTTGTAGAAATTACAGGTACAATAAACACCTGCTTATACGGTTAAATTACAAACTTAGTTCAGAAATTATTTTGTAATTTTTTTTTCAAAAACTATTCAACCTATCAAGTTCAAAATAATTTTCCTAGAAAGTTTTTATAAAGTTCTACTTTTGAAATTTTTTTGATATTTTTAAAACTTATGGACATGGTTCAAAAGTTAGAGGGGGGGGGACACATTTTTTTTAAGTTTTGGAGCGACTATTTCCGAAAATATTCACATTATCAAAAAATGATTATAGTATACCCCTATTCATTTTTAAATATTACATGTCCAAAGTAATAATAAAAATAGCAGTCCAATTAAAATTAAAAATTATGTCTACGTACTGTCAAATAAGCCCCCACGAGTTGTCCCGGGCGCAAAGGTGCCCAAATACCTATCTAACAATATATGACGCGTTAGGGTTGAAATGAAAAAAAAAAACACTCCCCACTTTTTACGTATAGGGGAGGTACCCTAATAAAACATTTTTTTCCACTTTTTATTTTACCACTTTGTCGGCGTGATTGATATACATATTAGTACCAAATTTCAGCGTTCTAGTGCTAACTAACGGTCACTGAGATTATCCGGACGGGCAGACATGGCGAAACTATAAGGTTTCCTAGTTGGCTACGGAACCCTAAAAACAAGCAAAAACAAAGATCCCTATGAATTGAGAACCTCCTCCTTCGAAATCTTGAAGTCGGTTGAAAAATAAAACATAATAATATGACGAAGTTATAAAATGTAACCGATTGATTTATACGTTAATTGGTCAAGTCACAGACGGCTTATTCACTTATTATGGAATAAACTACTTTTGGTTGTAATGGTTAAGGCCCAGTTACACTTTACTTTTTTTAGTGTCCTAACTATCATCCTAATTAGGATCCTATCTAACTCATTTTCCTAGTAAATTTACTTGTTAAATGCGGTTACACTTGACTAAATTTAGAAACTAACTCATTCAGGAAGCTAACTAGGACAAGAGTAACAGGGCTTTTAGCGACTGCTGCGGTCTGATACCAGAATAAAATTGGAATAAAATAATTTTAAACAAAAAAGAACCGACTTCACTTAGCATCCACCTTTCCAACAGCAAATGCTCGAGCTGCTGTAAAAATACTCAAATCACAATAGGTGTTGCCTATAATAGTTGAAGGGTTCCCTCGATTTCTCCGGGATCCCATCATCAGATCCTGATCTGGTTACAATGAGACCAACTGTGAACTCTTTCAAACAAAAAAAATATTTTCCAAATCGGTCCAGGCGTCTTCAAATAATCGGTGAATATACATTAAAAAAAACCGGCCAAGTGCGAGTCGGACTCGCGCACCGAGGGTTCCGTACAAACCTATAACAAGCAAAAGTTGCAGTATGTTTATTACTAATTTCAATTTAATACCTCCACGCGGTTACGAGGAAAAAGGTAGTAAGTTTAAAATTTAAAAAAATATTTTTTGTATGATTTTACTAAAAATGTCTACTTTTCGTAATTTTTCCTTTGTTTGTGCTATATGAAGTTTCTTCGTACCAAGCTTCAAGTTTCTGAGTTTACGGGTACTTCCCTTTAGGTTTTGAGTTTCTTGCGAGTACTCAGTTTCAAAATATGCGACTAAAATTGTTATTTCTTTTGATTGCGTTGACATAAAAGTTTGGTATTGCTACAACTGAAAGGTCCTATAGCCCTGATTGTGGATTAGCTATGTATTTGACATGAATTTCAATTTAATACCTCCACGCGTTTTCGAGGAAAAACGTAGTAAGTTTAAAATTAAAAAAAAATATTTTTTTTATGATTTTACTAAAAATGTCTTCTTTTTGTAATTTTTCCATTGTCTATGCTATATGACGTTGCTTCGTGCCAAATTTCAAGTTTCTGAGTTAACGGGAAGTACCCCGTAGGTTTTGCGAGTGCCAAAAAACTAAAATTTGCAGCATAAACGACTGTATCTTTTGATTGCGTTGGCTTTTAAGTTTGATTTTTTCACAGCTCGAAGGGACAATAGACTTGAGTATTTGATATAAATTTCAGCTTGATACCTCCACGCGTTCCTGAGAAAAATGGTCTTGACAGACAGACAGACAGACAGACAGACAGACAGACAGACGGACAACAAAGTGATCCTATAAGGGTTCCGTTTTTTCCTTTCGAGGTACGGAACCCTAAAAAACCAAACATCCCGACGAATTGATTACCTCCTCCTTCGAAATCTCGAAGTCGGTATAACCTTAATTTTGTTGGTCGATTTCTTGTTAACGTCACGCTATAAACAGTCAAGTAACTAAATCGATCTAGAATTCAAGACCATCTTAACTTTAGCCAGTTGTTTGGGTGTTTTGACAATTATAATATACTATTGCGATCTCCTGGGCCATTTCCGTTAGCAAACTATTGACAGCTGATATTGTATGCCAGTCAAGGCTGTTTTCAACCGACTTCAAGATTTCGAAGGAGTAGGTTATCAATTCGTCTGGATCTTTGTTTTTGCTATATATTTTTTTATGTATGTTCACCGATTATTCGAAGACGGCCGGACCGATTTAGAAAAATCTTTTTTTGTTCGAAAGAGTATACTTCACAGTTGGTCCCATTATAACCAGGTCAGGATCTGATGATGGGATCCTGGAGAAATCGAGAACTCTTCAACTATTATAGGCACACCTATAGTGTTTTGAGTATTTTTTACAGCAGCTCGAGCATTTGCTTCTGGAAAGGTGGATGTTAAATGAAGATGTAGTCGGTTTTTTTGAATTGATGTGAAATGAATGAAATGCTCAAGCTGCTGTAAAAAATACTTCAATCATTATATGAGTGTATAATAGTTGAAGAGTTCCCTCGATTTCTCCAGGATCCCATTATCAGATCCTGACCTGGTTACAATGGGACCAACTGTATACAGTAACGGTATATTCTTTCAAACAAAAAAGAATTTTCCAAATCGGTCCAGCCGTCTTCGAATAATCGGTGAACATACATAAAAAAAAAACAAGCAAAAACAAAGATCCCGACGAATTGATAACCGCCTCCTTCGAAATCTAGAAGTCGGTTTATAAACTACGAGTATACTTCAATATTTTTTTATCTACACTCACATTGTAAGTCCTCTAAAACGTGTTCAAAAACGGTAGGCAATGGTTAGCATTACCACAACCGATTTTACTATGATAAGCTTTTTATCTGTGGCAGTAACGTAATTTTAACTTTACATGCTCAACTATTGATGTGTTATGAGTTTTGATAACATATGTACACCTGCACGCTCCCGCGCGGCCGCCGACGCGCGCCCACACGACCGCCGGCACAATCGAGTTGGCCATGGCGGTGCATTGGCGGCCATTCTATGGTTTTGGAATACGGCATTTAGGATAAATAATATGAGTGTAGATAAAGCAGTGTATGCAACTGTACGTAATTAGACTAATTAGGCCTTATTACGTAACAGTTACATAAACTACTAATTCGATACGACTACACTAAATATAAAATTCTGATGCAACTCCAATACAATATCAATTTTGGTTAATTATTTGTTGTGTGTTGGAGTTATGTTTGGGATATATTGTTTTTTTTAGATAGATAGATATAAATTTTATTCAATAAAGCCCACACTACAGAACATAAAAACAGAGGTTGAGAAATGCATACCTAAAGGTAAACAACACTCATCGAGTATAGGTAACTACAGAAGTTCACAATGTGTTCAGCAATGTGCGCGATAAAGAAAAGGCTCTGACACAGCATAATGTATTGTTTAGAATGTGTTTGTTGTGTTTTATTTTAATGTATTGTTTCATCATCATCACCGTCATCATTTTAGCCGTTCGTCGCCCACTGCTGAGCATAGGCCTCTCTTCGTGTACGCCATTTGTCCCTGTCCTGAGCTAATCTCATCCAGAAGTGACCCGCGATCTTCCGAATGTCATCCACCCAACGAGCCAACGGACGCCAAGGACGGCTTTCATCCGAAAGTGGGCACCAATCTGTCAACATTTTAGTCCACCTGCCGTCACCCAGCCTGGCAACATGTCCTGCTCAATTCCATTTGAGTTTAGTAATTGTATCTCCTACGTCTCGCACCTTGGCACGACGTCGTATCTCTACTTTTGTTACTCGGTAAGTTTAATACCGAGCATGGCGCGCTCCATGGCTCTCTGTGCTACTCGTATTTTATGCACGGCCTCCTTCGTTAGCGTCCATGTCTCGGCTCCATACGTCATGGTGGGCAGGACACATTTACTAAAAAGGTGAGTCTTCAGGCACTGTGGAACGTCTCCGGATTTGAGGATGTCTGCAAGTCTGCCGAATGCCGCCCAGGCCAGCTGGATCTTCCTGGCGATCTTCTTTTGTTGGTGTTTTTGTCAAAAGATAGAACATGTCCATGATATACGTATTGATCAACCACGTCCAGTATTTCGTTTCCAATATTTATGGTTGGATTCGATTCGACGGGGAGGTTCGTCATAACTTTAGGCTTGGCCATTTTCATCTTAAGACCTACCTTTAAAGAAGCATGATAAAAAAGGCTATGGACCATGCTTTGAAAATCGTCCAGGGTCTCGGCAAACAAAACAATGTCGTCGGCGAATAAGTGTGACTTTTTAGTCACACTTATTCGCCGACGACATTGTTTTGTTTGCCGAGACCCTGGACGATTGACAGCTTGGATTTTTTGCCAGTTGTGTCCCATGCAAGCGTTTTTATGACATCTTCTAATGCCACCATAAAAAGCTTGGGTGAAATGGTGTCCCTTGTCGCACTCCCCTTTTAACTGAAATTTGGTTACTTCTTTCGTGTAGCCGAACTCGCATTGTTGCCAAGCTGTACAGCTCCCGAAGCAAATCAACATAGCACGCGTCTAAAGAACAGCGATGAAGAGAGTCAAGTTCGACACTGTTGAAGGCCTTCTCATAATCCACAAAGGCCATGTATTATTTATATATTTTAAAATAAGAATACGGCACTAGGTATCTGTTAGAAAACAGTGAGTAGAAAAAAGATGTTGTTTTAATTTTATCATAAACTAAGATATTAGATACTTTAATAAAAACTAACCTGTAAACAGGGTTTTCATCTCGATACCAGATCACTAGCAGCAGACTGTCGTTCCATATTGGTGAGCGGGAGTCGCAGGGGAGGTCTGCTTCCCCGCCTACCACTGCCGGCACAGTCACCATCTCGCTCATCATTGCGATTTGTGAAATTCCATCTGAGAAAAGAATACATTTATACGTTACAAATAATTTGAATATCTATATTATGTATTGTATAATTGTAAAGTTAGCTTAAATAAATACGTTTATTTAATATCACCTATTATCCTCGTAAAGGTCAGTGTCCATTACTATGTACATTAATTTGCAATGTTATTAAATCTTTAATAAAAACAAACGAGGTATAGCTTGTTTCGTTTCTTTGTTTTTATTTAACTAAAATCCTTATTTACTACTTAAATAAAAATTAATAACTATTTAAACAAAGGGGAAATGCTGCCAGCAACTACGATACCATGCGGCGGGGTTTTTTTTTTAAATAGTTTTTATTTATTTAAGAGCATTTTATTTATATTTAAGTTTATGGTTTATTATTGTACCTCAGCTGTCTTTAAGGCTACAATATTTTACAATAAAATATTGCTGCCGCATTCTAATAATAAATAAAAAAAAATATTATAATACTAATGTTGTGTAGTTTTCATAATTAGTCTACATTTAAAATAACTTGTGTTCAAGTCGTGTTGGTAGAAATACTCGTATGACAGAGTACTAAAATATAAAATGTACTAAAAATACTGTTTTTTTCATTTATTCCTAACATTAATTGCTCAACTATGGTAGATTTTATAATTGTACGGAGTGACTTGACAAGTCAACAAACACAAATGTTGCCGCAATTCGGCCAGTGCTGTTCTTATCGATATTTTTATTTATTAAGAGTTCTACAAACACCGCGACTTATTGGTTGCGATATTGTCGCTGCAACTTGATTAAGGCTTAAAGGCTGAAGAATGCTGCAACATAATGTGGAAAATATGATACTTTTACGGAATGACTATTACTTGTTGATAAAACTATGCGGTACGCGTCAAATTGAAGTCAATTTATAACTTCTGTACATCCTATTGTTGGAGACAATAATAATTTCTAAAGGCGGCTACTCATACACCTGCCGTAGGGTTAATACCGGGCGCATGGCTTAGAGAATTCAACCAACCGGAGCGGCCATGTCTGTCATTTTCTATACAAAAAAAGTCTGCTTATTTTTGCGGGGGAGGCGAACGTCAAATGTATGGCTATTCGTACGTAACGTACAAATAGCCACGTCAGATAAACGTCAGTCCGTACAATAAATATGACCACTGGTTATATTTATTGACCATTGTTTTCGGCAGAGGGGAAAGCCTGTCAATGGCCGCTCTGGTTAGTTAAATTCTCCAAGCGCACGGCGGTCGGGCCAATATTGGGATTTCTCTACACAATGTGCCTGCCGTTCAGTTTGTGAGTGAATATCTTGCTGAATGCACGTCTCTAAAATGGCGCCAGAGGTAGCTTAGAGTGAGGAATAGGACATAGGATACTTAACTACTTTTTATCCCGAAAAAAAAACCTTTTTAGAGGGCCACACGATAACTGAATTCTATGCGGACGAATAATTATCCAAGTATATTTTCTTCTATTTTAGAAGTAGTTAAGTAGGTATTTTTGAGAAATATCGTCTTCTGACTGTTCGTAAATATCGTTACGTTTTGTTGTTATTACTCGTAGAAGTGTTGAATTCAATTATTAAGTGATATTGCCTCGGATTACGGATACCTTTTGACGTGCAAGAATTAGAACCAGAACAATGTTCATCCAAAATGTCGCCTGCATAATAAAGAGCTCAAATTTACAGAAACTATTTGTAGTCCGCCTCGAACTGAGAACTCGCGATTTCCTTGTAAATGCATTGACCAATATACCAAGACTCTTATGATGATTGTTTTGCGCCTTCTAGCTCCATAACCCATGGATCGATCCTGCTCATATACGAACTCTCAAATTATATTGATTTCTGCTATAACCCCAACAAATTTCATAAAGATTAGAAAAAACGTTACTACAGTTACCGCAGAACAACTATTCAAAAAGCCATCGAAATGCAGCGATGTCCAGGTAGCCAGCTGACAGTTCCGTTTCCGTTTCATCCGAAGCTATCTATAACTTCACTTCGCTTAGGCTCCGCTCGTTCGACGAGATAGAAAAATATATGATATATTGTATAACATAACTATACGATTTATCAGCGACAACGTATTTCAAAACTTTTGTCTGATTTGAATATTGTAGCATTTCAGGCTGTGACATGATAATTTAATTTTCTAACGTTTATGGATCCTTTAAATGGAATCCTATTGGTAGTGTTTAGTACAGTCGCCATC
This sequence comes from Pammene aurita, assembly GCA_947086415.1. Lineage (NCBI taxonomy): Eukaryota > Metazoa > Arthropoda > Insecta > Lepidoptera > Tortricidae > Pammene > Pammene aurita. Next base: position 36,492,721 of record OX352292.1, on the reverse strand, counting down.
AAATATATCGGAGCGGCCAAGGTACTCAAAAATATCTGAACATGCACTGTATTGCTTTGATAATAGAGGCGTTGTTCACATATTTGTGACCACCTTGGCCGCTCCGATATATTTGATGGCGACTGTACAACATTACACTTTTCGATACTTTTTATCGACATATACCCATGACTATTTTATTTTTGCTATTCCAGGCAACATTTTAACTGTCAGTCATGTGTCAAGTCACTTTTTATAATTAGAAATTCAACCGTAGGGTTGGTTTGCTTGCCACTGTCAGTCATATTTTACCTACTATTGTATAGGTACTATCTCGGCTGTTGCCTGTAATAGGAGCAATAAATTAAAACGTAGATTCTACTTCTGAAACAATAAAACTTTTGTTAAATAACTTTTAAAAATGTGTTTCACCCTCTTTTTCACCCACATACAAAGTAAATAGTGTTTTCTTTAAATCCGTCTACTTGACATTACTTGTCAGTCTTGTAGATGATCAATTTCAGAATATATTGCGTGTTCGAATAAACTTTAAAGTGTACTAAAATCAAAGCTAAACAAACTTCTGGTTTGAGGAGTAGAATCTACGTACTAATTCATTACTCCTATTGCAGGAAACACCCGATATGTACAACAGTCTTATTGAAATTATAAAGGCACTAAACAGGTACTTACAAAGACTTACAACGAAAAAAGATTACATAGTGACTAATTTGTAATGACGAACGCAATAAAGGCTATAAAACTTTCGTGAGACTCTAACATATTAAAAATATTTATAACGGATTACTCACGTAATTTAAGTCGATTTTAGCTCGACATGTTTCGATCAATTTACGATGATCATTCTCACGAGCGGCCTGCCGCGACGGCTACCAGTAGTCGGCGAGCTGCCGTCACGGAAGGCCGCTCGTGAGAATGATCATAGAGAGTTATAAATATTTTTAATATGCTATATAGGGTGTTTAAATTGAAGGTGATGAAGGTTATTCTTTAAATGTTCAGAAAACCTTTCAATATGAAAATAAAATTGACTTTTCTTGCAGGTCGTTACGCTGAAATCCAATATAAAGTGACAGAATTTTGATATCCGGCAAGCTTATTTCGTTACTAACATGGAACCACCTGACATTTCGCTTGACAGTCGGGTCATGGTTGAAATGCGGAAGTAATAAGATATCGAAGCTACAATTGAAAAAATATTTCATTTCTCAAACATGCTCGGAAATGGTCGCATTTTGTTCGTAAATTGAAGACGCAAAGTGCTCAATTTTATTCTTTTCAAATTTAAAAAGTAAAAACGCAGCGGAAAAAAATGAGTTTCCATAGAATCATTTTACTCCTAGGAATAAAATGACTGTATGAAAATCCATTTTTATCCGCTGCGTTAACTTTTTAAATCCTACGATTGCAAATAAATGACTAAGGAAATGTTGCATTCAGCCAAGGGAAAGCTTCGTTCAACCAGACAAATGTCAAAATAAGCGCAAACACGGTGTCGCGGTTCGAGATGCGCGCGCATTGGCGCATGCGCGTATCGGACGATTATTTGTCTGTGGTAATAGATAAAAAAAAAATGCAAAATAAAAGGCGGCAATTCGTTGTGAAATAAGGTATCGTTTTCTTTAAAATTAATTAAAATAGAAAATAGTATGAGCTCAAATGACGACAGTGAGATGGAAATAGACGCCACACCGTCTCATTTGAAAGAAGAAGCAAGCTTAAGGGGCTGACAACAGCTAAATTCCCTCCCTATCTTATTCAGCGCGAGTGAAAGAGAAACACTGTTACGATTAGTATGGGAGCTCATTGCAAATTTTACAAAATAATGAATTAAAAAAAAACGACGCATTAATTGAGAAATATAGGGCAACGAAGTTTTTAGTATTAGTGTGGTGGAATTTTGTCCTTAGTTACAGACGTATAAGTCAAGAAACTAAAGACATACAACTGTTTAAAGCTAATTTTAAGATGTAACTTTGGAATTATTTTCTATCGAGCCGATTTCGTCCAATCGTGTATCGGACGCAACGTTCTTCCAAATATAACGAATATTAACATACATTTTTTTACTATCTCAAAACAAGTAGTTATAGCTGAAACACTGTTTGAGTAAAGTCAATTTGAAGGTCATCGGGTGTTGTCAGCCTCTTAATAATGAACAACTTGCTTCCTGCTAAGTCGCGGGACAAATATAACAGGACTTACAACATGGTACGTTCATGCTGTGGAAGGACAGCCAAAATGCTAGAAATACCTTTTCGTTCACAAATTGCCCTGGAATGTCTAATATAACATTTAACATTAACTTAATAACATGCCTTATTTTTTGTATTGTACTATGTCACTTAACCCTTATTAAAAACTTATTACTGATAGTTGAAATTTAATTTGTTTGATTTCCTCACATTATTTGAGAAAAGCACTATGTATACCTCTTGTAAATAACCGAAATATAAAAAAAAACTCATTTTAGTCCTCTTTTCCAAAAACGCAAATAACTGGGAAACGAAACCCCTACAAATGGTACCTTCCTAGTAAACTTGTCACATATTTGTTGTGACCGTGTTTAATAAGCTAAATTTGCCTTTTTAATACTTATACTTACATCTTAGTGTATGCGTCGCTGATGTTGTATTTATATTAGACAATATATAAGGAGTCTTATATTTTTTCGAATAAGTCATACTAGTTTTTTTTGCAATTTAATTGCAAAAATAACAAATAAAAAGTTAATTTAATATGAGAAAAATTGTACTAGGTTAATATTTGTAAACGGTAGGTACCAAATGGTATTACTTTTTAAGATATAGAAAATTCATTTTATTTTTTATGATGTAACAAGGAAAAAAATCACTTGAGCATTGATACCTAAGAAGTTCACGGTACTTTTTGAGATGGAGGTAGCTTATTTTTTGGCTCCAAAAAGTTAGTTTAAGTATTACATATTTAAAGTAATAGTTGACCATGATTACTCTTTACCAATTGTCTCGGTCAAACGTATAAAAGTCACCTATAAAAGTGATTATCTCAAAGTAGTTACATTTTTGTAGGTACATAAAATTCTGTAGTTAATTATTTTCAGCTAAAGAATAACTGATAATTCACTAAATATTTGGAATTGAACATATAGACGGAGAGCTAGACACGTCGGATATGACACAATAAGGAGAGCGACGAAACCCCACTCGTTAGTTTGCTATACTAAGCTTATTTTTAAATCTGGACATCTGGCAGCTGTAAAGTAGTGGCGGTCAAAAAATGCAAACGAACCATAAGAATACAAATCCTTAAGTTCTGGTTTTGATAAAGTATTATGAGAAATTATATAAATAATTAGTTGAGATGATGGGGGAAAGTTGTCCAAAACGACGTATAATATAATTCATAGTTTAGCGCCTACTCTTTCTAGTAACGAAAAAATACCCAATGTTTTTTATTCTTTAAAATATTTATCGTATTTATAGAGGCGAGGGTCTAGGCCTCTATAAATATGATAACTTCGGCAATGTTTACCTATTTTGGTACTACTTTTTTCCAACTGAAAAAATTTGCTAGTCTGTCACTCTGACCTACACTCATTTAAAAGCTGCCAGATGCCCGGATAATAGGACTATAAGGATAGTATTGCAATCTTTCTAGACGGGTTTTGTTGCTCTCATTATTGCGTCATATCGTCATATGGCCAGCTCTTAGTCCAATATATCTGTACCTGTGAAGGATTTCTCATTTTCCTAATGTGAAAAACGTTATACATACCTCGTATCTTTTGTAGACCTTTAAGTCCAGTGTTTATCCTCTAAAGCTTACTGTCGGACAGTGACACTTGGAAAGGCAGAGGAAAAACCACGCAGCGTAGCGGTTCTTAAATGTAATAGGAAAGGGACGAGCCGTCTAATATTATTATAAATACCTTTTCATTTACTCCATTTAGAATATTTTCGTTTTTAATCTTTATTTTATTAGACTCTGTGTTTGTGTTATAGTGTATTACGATGGAAGAGAAATTGTGACTCTCGGACGAAAAAAGTGCACTGGTTCAATTTTGCCCTTGGTTCGGCACCTCGAACGCTCTGATACGATTTTCAGCGCAAAATCAATAGACATCAATAGATGACACTCTGGGAGGCATCATTAGGCTGGTAGGAAATTACAGCAAGATTGAATAAGTCCTTTATTTTACCAAATGGCTGGTAAGTTGCTTTGTCTCTTACTAATGTATTTTATTGATTCTCTGATATTTCATGCGGGTCATGTCCGTATGCATCTTATTATCCATCCTCAACGGTTTTATTATGATGATTATTTTACGAATTTTTTTTTTTTTTTTTTTTGTGTTGCGATTAGTGATTACGTGTTGTTGATCCTAGGGCACCCCGGAGGTGCATAGGGCCTCCACAAGATCCTTCCACGCCTTTCTATCCTGAGCAACCGTTTTGGCCTCTCTCCAGCTCAGTCCTATGGCTCGCAGCTCGCTCTCTATGCTCCGCCGCCAAGTGTGTAAGGGGCGTCCGCCGGCTCGCTTTTTATCTTTAGGTAGCCACTCGAAAGCGATACTGGCATTGTTCGATGCTCCTCTTCGAAGGGTATGTCCGATCCATCTCCACTTCCGCCGCGCTACTTCCTGGGCGATAGGAGACTGACGACACATACTCCACAAATCCTCATTTCTGATAGTCTTCGGCCAGAAGATGCGGAGGATCGACCGAAGGGACTTATTGACAAACACTTGTAACTTGTGTGTCAGCCCCTTTGTCACTCTCCACGTTTCGCACCCGAAGAGCAGCACGGACTTGACAATGGATTCGAAGAGGGAGATTTTAATGCGGCGAGTAAGCACGTTGGAATCCCAAACAGGCTTGAGTTGAGCAAATGCAGCTTTTGCCTTCTTAATCCTGCTCTCGATGTCTTCGTCTGCACCTCCTCGACATGTTATTGTACTTCCGAGATATACAAACTTCGAGACTGATTCAAGGCGAACGTTATTGAGCAACAAAGGTTCCGTGCAATCTGACCTTACTCGCATGTCAACAGTTTTACGTCGGTTGATTCGCAGGCCCATGACTTCAGCTTCCTCTTGAAGGCTCTCGAGTTTAGCTTTAAGATGGGCTAGAGATGGCGAAATCAGCACGATATCATCCGCGTAGTCAAGATCTTCCAGCTCCTTAGTGTCCCAGTTAATGCCTCTTGGTGTTTCGATCACTTTTCTCATCACATCATCAAGAAGAATTACGAATAAAAGCGGTGATAGGAGGCATCCTTGCTTCACACCGGCAGTTATTCTTATAGGCGCTCCCATTTGCTTTTCATGGATCACCCTGCATGTACTCCCTTCGTACAAGGAGCGGATGATGCGGATGATACACTCAGGTATACCCCTGCGACTGAGGCTGGACCACAGCGCACTCCACTTCACGGTGTCGAAGGCTTTCTCAAAGTCCACAAAGGCCAGGAAAAGCTCTGATTGCCATTCGACACACTGTTCAATGAGGATGCGTAGGGTATTCGTGTGGTCTGTGCAGGAGCGACCTGGACGGAAGCCTGCTTGCTCGTCTCTCAGCGTCTCTGCTACTCTTGGAGCAATACGATGGAGCAGAATCTTCGCTAAAACTTTTGCGGCAGTAGGCAGGAGCGTTATACCGCGCCAGTTATCGCATTGCGAAAGATCACCCTTCTTTGGGACTTTCACCAGGAGTCCTTGTTTCCACTCATCGGGTACTCGTCCAGCATCCCAGATACGGGTCAATAGGGGATACAGTAGAGTTGCAGACGTCGCAGCATCGACCTTCAGCATGTCTATGTGGATACTGTCAATCCCCGGCGCTTTTCCTGGTTTCAGGGTATTCACCGCTACTAATACTTCCTCGAAGGAGGGTGGTGCCGTCGATACACACAACAGCTCGCCTGGAAGGTCGGTACTGGTATGTTGGTTGTCAGGGGATTGGGCTTGTTCCAGCAGGCTCGAGAAGTGTTCGGTCCACCTTTCCAGCTGTTCACTCGAGGTACACAAGAGGCTGCCATCTTTACCTTTCAGCGGTTTCTTCGCTGCACGGGCTCGGCGACCGCTAAGGCGACGCGTGACTTCGTACAGCTCGCGCATGTCGCTACGGCGTGCGGCGGTATTGGCGCGCTCCGCCAGCTCGTCTGCGGCTCTGCGGCGGTCTCTGCGCGCGAGTTTCCTGATCCTCGAGCGAAGGTCGACGTATTGGCCCCGGAGACTAGACGTTTCTGGCTCTGTAGAAGATTGCAACTGCAGATTTATTTGGTGACTATCTTCTATTATCTGCCATAAATCTGACGATATCCAGCTCTCCCTTGTCGGGTTCTTTCATCCGAGCACCTCATCACCGGCTCTCGTATAGGCAGTGCGTATGCACTCCCAGGTTTCGTCCAACTGCTCATCTTCAAGTACCTCTAGAAGTTCGTACTGATTCCTGAGACAAAGACGAAATTTCTCCCGCCATTCCGGGTTCCGGAGTTTTCGTATTTCGAAACTTCTAGAGGTCTTCTCGCTCTTGCGACGGGGGACTGCCAATTTGAGTCGCACTTCAGCAATGACTAGGTGGTGATCACTGTCCACGTCAGCTCCGCGACGGTTCCGAACGTCCAGTAATGAGGACCTCCATGTACGGCTGATCGCAACATGGTCGATTTGGTTGCGCGTTACGCCGTCGGGGGAATTCCACGTTGTTTTGTGGCACTCTTTGTGCTTGAACAGTGTGCCACCCACTACGAGGCTTCTTGCAGAACATAACTCACCGAAAAGTTCTCCGTTCTCGTTTATGTTTCCGGTGGCTCCATACGTGCCCATGTAGTGCTCTCTTCCCTCATTGTCGTTACCTAACTTTACGTTGAAGTCACCCATCAAGATCACGATGTCTTGTTTGCGTACGCTTCTGAGTGTAGCCTCAAGTTGGTCATAGAAGACGGCTTTAGATTCGTCCGAGGCTGCGTTTGTCGGAGCATAGCACTGTACGACGCTGATCTTACGGGCCCGAGAGTCAAACCGCGCCAAAATGATGCGCTCTGAAACCGGCTTCCAGCTCAGCAAGCTCTTCTTTGCACAGCGGCTAAGGAGTGATTACGTATCCGATGTTATTTAATACGTTATAGTTACGGATGGGACGGTTGTCACGCACATTTATACCATTTCAAATTATGTATTGGAGATTGGAGTGAGCATTCATACTCATTTTGGGAATTAATTTATGAAGTTAAAGGGTTTACGGTGTACTTGTATTGGATCTGTACGGCTGTAGGCCTAGCTTAATAGATCTACTATAAGTGTATACTAAATAAGTATTATTTAATGAATTACAACTGTAGACTCTCAAGTTAGAACTTAACTTCTTATAGTAGTAATTTATGCCATCAATGGGGGATCCCCCCACCGTTGGAGAAGGTCGAAAAGTTCCACCGTTGGAGGATTCATTTAGTCCCACCAATTTCATCGGGGAAGGCTGTCTTGTTGTGCCGTTTGCTTTAACCTAAATTAATCAATTTATTGCTGAGATTATTTATTTGGTCTAAATTACGATCTGGTCAAAAGGGCTTGAGAGGCACCCCCGAGTTTGTGTTGTTTCATTATTTTCTGCATTTACTGGAATAACCTGATTGTACCTGAAGCTGATATTGTTATCTCTACTCGTCAATATTATTGCACATTGGCTACGGATCAAGCAATGGGACTTATTGAACCTTCCTGGACCTATTGAATATACAAATATAAGAGTTCCAATTTCCGATAGTTCTTGTTTATACAAATAATTAAGCAATTACAGAAATAATATGCAGAGTAGGTAGATCCGCTATTATTTCGATTGGTAATTAATCGTCCATTTCACCAGGCTGTTTACACTTGCCGTTTGTTTTAATCTCCTTATTGTCATTATTGCTGAGATGCTGCAATTGTTATAAAGAGTATGGTTCGAGGTGACTGAGTAAGAAACCCGCAGTATTTTCTTCATCAACTGGATATTACCGAACTTCATGCTGCAATATATACCTATTTATCGACGTGTTTTACGACGTGCCACCTTCTTCATATGATTCCTGCACAACGTTTAAATTATTACAAGATCATCAAGTGCGGAGTTCTTTATAATCCTAGTAATCATTCAATCTACTGCGGGTCCTGCTGAGTTACCTCGGACCTATCATGTTTCGCGTATTGCTGATAAATTTAAACAATAATAGTGACTATCATTAAAAGTCATAAGACAAAGAGGTTATAGGGAATGATTAGGTAGACAAGCAACCTAATCCATCCGGTAATTATTTATTTATGAAGAATGTGGCTATTACCGGCTTCCCATAATCTTCCCTATCATAAAACGGTTGAACACAAGGGCAAAAGACGAGAAGGTTTTGACTTATATGCGGTGGTGGCCTTCTTATTTTTATTTAATATTTTTTATCCTTTCTTCTGGAGTATAGTTTAAAAATCCTATATTCTACTCCCTCCCCTATTTTTATTTTTACGTTTCTAACCTTTGTTATGAACTTTGGTTAGCCTCGATTTATTGGTAATTTTGGTAATGTATCTATACGCCCACTAATTTAAATATAATGTTATACAGCGTATTTTAATAAGGGGTATTTCATTTAAATGACTGTTTTAGTATTGTTAACGTAATTGAATGAAAGAGTTATATAATGTATGTTTAGGATAACATATTACATAACGAAGGGTCTTCGCCGGACATTCATGATCATGTGTCAATTTAATATCAGAGCAAGCTACTCCTATTAAAAATATTTATAACGGGTTCCTCACGTAATTTAAGTCGATTTTTGCTCGACATGTCTCGATCAATATACGATGAACATTCTCACGAGCGGCCTTCCGCGACGGCAGTGCACCGGCTACTATGCGCCTGCGCGTGGTGTGCTTTACTGCTGGCGGCAGGAAGCGGCGGCGGCGGCGGTGTTGTAACAGATCTACCCTCGTTCACTTTTTCATTTTTGTTGAAATGTTTGCACACAACACTAACGGCGTCACTTGCTACCGTTTTCTAATGGGCAATGCCAACCACCTTCCGGATTGAAATTCGAATGACGACTTATTTCTATATCTTCTCGCATTTTCCGCTGAACGAGGAACTTTTTTCTTGCCAGCACGGTAACTTTATCCAATCCGAAGCTTTTTTTTCCGAAAAATCCGAAAAATTTTCTTGCAGTTTATATTTTGTTTGAAATTTTCCTTTCCAGTAGTTAGCGCCTTTGTTTAAGTTCCAGATTTAGCTTTTATTTCAGGGTTTTAACTTAGGTACGGTAGGTTAAATAGGGAACTCATTACATTGTCGGCACAAAAACCGCAGTTTCTTTCATATTCATATACATTTATTTATTCATATTCATTTATTTATTGCACACATGGTAGATATGATGTTACAATTGTTGAAGTGGTACACATGAACCCTGCAAGGGCATCGCAATATTAAATATATACTAAACTATATACTTATAGCTACATCGTATGTAGGTAAATTCACAGGAGCCTGCACGAATTTTTATGATGGAGATGTTAACAATTCTTTATTTATCCCGTGCCAGCTCTTGTGAACATAGCCTAAATACATTTAACTTACTCCTAGGTACTTATTCACAAAATTTAACTCGTTTAGGACACAGTTTTTTTTTAATTTATTTTTTTACTTACAGTGCATACACTTTAGTCTAATGTCTTATTATCTAGAAAATTCTCTACAGAATAATAACACTTTTTTATCAAGAAATCTTTTAATAAAGCTTTAAATTTTTTTATGTTATTCTCTTTTGTGATGGATTTCGGTATTTTGTTATATATTTTTGCTGACATCGCGAATGGACCCGAATGAATCATCTCTAACTTTGAATCCGGTCGAGCTAACCTGTTTTGAGGGCGTAGATTCACAGGACGGGAATATTGTGGAAACATGTGATAGTTATTTTTTACAAACACGCCTACTTCCAAGATGTATATAGAAGCTAAGGTAAGTATTTTTTGCTGAATGAAATGCGGCATACAGCTCGCCGGTATCTTTATATTAACCAGTGTTCGGATGCAGTCTTTTTGTAACTTAAATAAATGGATTGAGTGGCAGCTATTTCCCCATATTACTATACCATATGATAGCCAGGAATGAGCGAAAGCGTAGTATGCGCATTTGGCAGTTTTTAAGTCCGTGCATCTTTTTAGTTCACCTAGAGCATATGAAAAAGAACTTAGTCTTTTCATGACTTTTTCTATATGATCTCTCCAATTCAAAGTTGGATCAATTTCGATACCCAAAAGTGTATGGGAATATACGCAGTCTATGAAGGTATTTTCAAAAGTATAGTTAATTTGTAAGCTTTGTCTTTGATAAGGTTTAAACTGCATGATCTTAGTTTTATCAAAATTTATTTTTAAGTTATGTTCATCTAGCCAGGAGAGTAAAATCGATAGGGTAGAATCTAATTTACTTTTTAGTTCCGCTTCATCGTGGCATGGTAGTGCTAGAGAGATATCGTCTGCAAACAGAGGACATGGACAGTTTATATTTTCCGGCAGATCGTTTATGTAGATTAAGAACAGTAAACAGCCAAGGACACTGCCTTGAGGAATAGAGTTTGTAACGGCCATTTCCTGCGACTTAATTCTTTGTATTCTCCCTGTACTATGGTTGTAGTGTTCAATCTCTACAATTTGTTTGCGGTTAGATAGATAAGATGAAAACCAATCGTACACTGTGCCTCGGATACCTATCCCGTGTAGTTTATTTAGTAAAATATTATATAAGACCCGGTCGTAGGCTTTGCTCATGTCTAATAAGACTCCTATAGCATATTGCTTTTTATTGATAATATTAAGAATATAATGAACATATTTATAGACTGCCAGAGTTGTTGATCTATTTTTCCTAAAGCTATTTTGTGCATCGTGTAGAATATTAAATTTCTCACAAAATGAATATAACCGAGATGCCATGGCGGTTTCGAGTATTTTAGCTAAAGAAGGTAAGAGCAATTGGCCGATAATTATTTGTGTTAAGTTTATCACCTTTTTTATACAAGGGTTTTATAATGGATACCTTTAGTAGGTCGGGTACGATTCCTTCGGAGAAAGAAAGGTTGATTAAGATTGTTAAAGGTAGACACATTTCCTCAGCACATTTCTTTATTAGCAATGGGAGAATTTCGTCAAAACCGTAACTGCGTTTGTTTTTTAAGTTCCTAATTATTTTTAATATTTCCGCTGGTGAAACTGGGTGTAAATATAATGAGTTCGGAATAAGTTTCTGGACTGGGCGGCCCTTTAGATGCACGGAGTTTGAAATGCCACCAACAGATAGGAAGTATTTATTAAACTCTTGTGCAACTATTTCAGGATCTTCTATTGTCACATTACTTACTTTAAGTTTGATATTATTTATATTCTTTTCTGTTACTTTATTTCTTTGTTCGTTGACTATATTCCACATAGATCTGACTACATTGTCGGATTTCCTCATCCTCTTAATATTTTCATTTTTTTTTGAGGCATACACTGTTTTTCTTAATATTTTTTCGTATGTTTTGTAATATTTGTTTAAAGTAGGATTATCTGTTTGAGTCACTAGTAATTTAAGTAGTCTTTTATTTCTACAAGATGTTTTGATACCGTTTGTAAGCCAAGTTTTTTTAACGTTTGGCTTAATCGTGATGATACGCTTAGGTATGCAATAATCTAATAAGTCACTTATTATGTTACTAAAATTTTTATATGCATCATTAACGTTTTTATCCTTTGATAATACATCCTCAAAGTTAATTTTTTTCAGTTCGGATTTGAAAAACTGAATATTTCTGTCGTTAAAAAGCCTTTTTTCAATGATCCGAACGTTTCTACATACACTGTCATTTGTTGACGGAACACTAATTAGCACGCCCTTATGGTCTGAGACGCCATATTCATTTACTTCGACATTAAACTTATTTTTCATGTAGTTAGTAAAGCATAGATCTATACATGTTGCACTACAGTTAGTTATCCTCGTAGGTTCTCTTACATATTGATGATAGTTATAGCTACGCATTAAATTTAACAAAGTTGAGGTTGTAGGAGAGGATTCTAACACATTTACATTGAAGTCTCCTCCTATTACTACATTTTTGTTATTAAATTTTTTTCGCAAATACTCTAATAATTTTGTTAAGGAGCTAAAAAATACCTCTGGCATTCTAGTCCTATTTGGCCAATATAGGCTTATCAAAACTAGGTTTAACTTAGGAAGTTCGATGGCACTTAGTTCAATTATAGATTCTACTGACATATCCACAATATCCTTTAGCTCAACAAATTCAATTTCTTCCTTTACAAGTATACAGACTCCTCCGCCCTCGGTATTCTGGCGACAGTAAAAAGATGCTGTTTTAAAACCGGTCAGGCGCAGGAGATCTAGCTTTGCCAGTGTCATCCACGTTTCAGTTAAACACAGTATATTCATATTGGGGACATCATCTACGGTACATTCCAGTAGGTGCAATTTATTATTTACGCTTCTTATGTTCTGAAAAAGTACTTTGAAATGTGATATATAGCAGTTTGTATTTTTTTGAAATAAATTTCTCCCTTTTTTTTGATAGTTTGGAATAAAGTTTGGCAAAATTATTCCAGTATCAATAACATTATTGGTCACGAAAAAAAGGTTCGGTTTCAAAGGGCTGTGGATCCGTTTGTACGGCTATATCCTGTTTCTTGGGAGAAATCATAGCTTCTTGTCCCTGATTATAGATATTATTGAGTTGCTCCATGAATGAAAGAGTTTTTTTAATACCCTGAAATATCTGCTTTACACCGATGTTATTTATAAATCCCGACATTCTACTAAACATATCGTACTCATACGATAGTTCAAGATTTGAGTCAACTAGGAAAGAGTACTCGTGTTTTAAGTTATCATAATATAGTAAGTTATTAAAATTTTCAATTCTAGAGTTAAACATATAGTTTGCATCATTACATCTGAAGGTAGGTAAACATATAATAAAGTTAGTATAGTCCAATTGTAACAACGTATTCCTTATGGTATTCACTAGGGACTGGTAGTCCTTTGTTTCCATAAAATCTTCTTCTCCGATGTAGATAACGCAATAATCTTGTTTTGTAAATTTTTCTGTTTTTTTGTTAATGTCGCGAAAAAGCTCTTTGATTCCACAGTTAGGTGTTAGGTGATGGCATATCTGTAAGTTGTCTGAGAGCATATTCAGCGCTATTTGTAGTATTTTGTTTCTTTTGTTGGCACTTACTAGGCATATTTTTGAGCTTGGCGTACACTTCTCCGTTTCTTTTACAGGTGATGGCGATCTACTCCTTGATATGGTAGCTTCCGGTGTTTTTCTTATTATTTTAGGTTCTGAGGGTGTAAACCGTTATTTTAGGACTAGATTCGAGATTGGTGTGCTACTAGTGTGCAACATCGAGGGAAGAGGTAAAATTGAATTTCGAGATTTTCCGTGTTTTCGGTTTGTACCGGAGTTTCCTTTCCTTTTTTTGCCTCCCCCTGTAGACATAGATTTATTTGGGGTATTTTTGTTTAGAATTTTCTTGTATGTTTTTATTTTAGTATTACAATTTTCTACTGTACTTTTTAGATTTGTTATCTCACTATTTAAGCGAGCAATTTCTTCGTGAGCACTTTGCAGCTGGACCGATAACTGCTTGTTTGTACTCTGTAGGTTCGTTATGTCAGAGCTGTTCAAAATAGGAATAATGGGCAAACTTATATTTTCCTGCCTACTATTGGAATTCAAAGAAGAGCCCGACCTGTCCTCGTCTGTGGACGTAACGAGATTTTCATCGGAAAAATGAAAAGATTTTCTGATGTTTCGCTTTGTGACATAGTCGATCTTCGGGCTAATAGAGTCGTCATAAGAACTATTTTCTATTTCTTTTGAAGTGGTTGCTTGTTCAGAAACCTCTTTCGGCGAAGGCAAGTTCGCACTCTCTATGATAGGCTGGTTCGCATTGAACTGATTTTTGGCACATAAGTCATCTCGCCGTTCAGCATTTGGTTCCTTTCCGCGCTGCTCGCCGTCAAATTGTTTAGAGTGAGATGGCTCTGCCGTTTGCTGCTTCTCGGTGAGTTGATTTTTTTCAAGCTGTATTTCTTTCCGTTCTTTTTCACTCTGTTCTTTTAGGCACTGACTGTCCGGCTGTCCCGGCGCTTGTTGTATAGAGTCATCTTCCAATTTGCTTGACGATTCATGATCATGAATATTTGATTCCGAAATCACACTCTCAGATGGCGCGTTTAAATTTGTTACGCATATGCTACATTTCCATTCCTGCTTATTTTGGTTCGTCATCATTGAAAATCTCTTAAAGCTAACATTTGTAGTGCATTTTCTATGAAACGTATGTTTGCATTCAGCGCATTTCAAATATTCTCTAGTAGTAATAGTTTTTTCGCACTTTCTGCAAATTGTTTTCTTGACTAATTTTCCTGAAGTCGATGTTTTGACGGTTTTAGTTGACATGATTTCAAAATTGTATGCACTATTTCAGTTTATTAGTTTAGTTGAGACAGGTTACGCCCTCTATGATTTATTCCACGCAAAGACGATCCAAAAGTTACGCTATCACACTATAGATGGTGCTGTGCGTAATATTTGTAGACAAGGCAAATAAAAAATTATTTATACACTATATTCGAATATGATGCTATCTTCATAAACGCCACATTATTTTGCATTAACAGAACGCACGCAGTCTTAGGTATATTTTTCCTGGTAACATTGAGTTTTTGCCTGTTTGGTTGGCTTGCTGCCAGGACTGTCAACTGTCACTTATATCTCCAATCAGCTGATAAGTGGTCCCGTTATTTTGTTCGGAGAAATGGTTTTATGGGAAGTTTATGTTTTTAAAAACAACAAAGTAACGGCAAACATAAATTTCTCACCGTCTAATTTAGTGTCCAGTGCGTGAAAGTTGTTAGTATAACACCGTGATTCCAAGGTGGGCACTTCCGCGTACTTGTATCACTCGCGCATATCTTCTTAGGTTAACTTTTTACGAACATTTTCAATTTAAAACAACAGAGCCCTAGCTTTTAATGTTTACTTGGCAAGGGTTGCCAGGTTTCTTCAGAAGCTTGTGCCATGCTTATCAAAAGGAAAGAGGTCTAACCAACCTTCTAGAGTGAGGCAGTAACAGTTTGAGATATTTAAACTTGCACATAATTCCACGCCATATTCTATGACATGTCGAACTAAGAGGTATGACTTTGCCCACAAAGACCCAATATTCCAGGTACCCGGTCAGTCTCGTTAGATACAGAAGTTTTTTGGGTAGGTAAATTTTATTTATTTATTTAATCAAAAACACGTTTACATGACATAAATTAAATACCTTTATTTAATAAAATAAACTTAAATAATAATACGAATATAACTATTTATAAAACAAAAGTACTAAAATTAAGTCTAAACTTAAAAAATAAATATATAACTAAAATCGACCCTCTAAACCTTGGCTCCTCGGTAAGGTGCCCATCACACAGGCAGCATTCCCGCGTTGAATCGCTATAGCGAGTCTTTGTGCGAGAAAGCTGCCTGCGCGAGGGTCACCTGTGGCCTCCCTCAATCGTTTGCCCAGTTCCCTGTGGAGCCCGCGCGCACCCCTGCCCCACGGACCTAGTGTCTCGACGCCAAAAGCTACAAACCCGTAATTAGCGCCGAGACAGCTATATTTATTTTCTCCAACGTGCTCGGAAATGTTCACCTTACTGTAGTAAAATTAGTACGTGAAGTTCGTCATTATTTACTAATACAAATTTAAAAAAATAAAAATCATTATTGTCCTGTTTTAGCGTACGACATGTTGTACTTGTCGTCCGCATTGTTTTTTACCTTTTAAACATTTCATTAAACAGCCAACCGTCTGAACGGCAATCCCTTCAAACTTTAGGATAGAGCGAGATAGTGAGATCAAAAACCTTCGTTGTCTCATTCTGTGTCATAGCTTGCATGACCACCGCGTCTGATCGTGTGAATACGGCTTCATATAATCATAGACAAAACAACTTTTTTTAAGGTTTAAGCTTTAACAGTTGTGTGAAAGGAGCATATTTAATACTGCCTTAAATAGTTTTTGACGAAAATTGATTTTTAAATATTATTTTCTCAAACATGCTCGGAAATGTTCCTGTTACGTTAGTAATTAGAGACCAGTAGGGACTCTATTCCAAGGCAGGTTCAGCGCGACGTACGTAAAGGATTTTCATACAACATTAAATCACTCAGCCAGTAACTGAAGTTGTTTTAAATTTTTGATCAATCTTACTATGCCAAAGGCTCGAGTCATTCTGCCAGAAAAAAAAAGGTCAGCAATATTTTTCTGTGTTTTCCGGTTTTTATGTAGGTACAAAAAGTAATACTTATAAATAAAACTATTATTAACACACCAAAAATTTTATTTTAAAACCGAATATGTTACAATAAATCGACAAAGACAGTTTAATCTCGAATAACCGGTAACAAGTTGAAAGAAAAATACGAACATAAAAAAAAAAAATTGGAGGGAACATACTAATATTTTATTGCATTGTTTTCTTTCATCGATAACGAATAATTTTATCTTGCTTGGATACTTGGATAGTATTAAAATTTTTAATAAAATGACTTCTAACGAAAGCGACATGGAAATTGATGGGACCCCTCCGGAACTACGAGCCGAGGCGCAATTAGCTTTAAACAATTTGCTGCCAGCTAAATCAAAAGAGAGGTATATCACATGTTACGAAAGTTTCCTTAAATGGAGGGCAGATAAAAATGCACATAGCTTTTCGGAAACAGTTTTCCTGGCCTATTTCACAGAAATGGCTCAATCGAAAAAGCCATCATCATTATGGGCAATGTATTCCATGATGAAGGCTACAATGCAGCTGAAACATAATATTGACATGCAGAGTTTTTCAAACTTACGTGCTTGGTTAAAAAGGAATTCAGCTGGGTACAAGGCCAAGAAAGCAAGAATATTTAGCAGTGAAAACATAGAAACCTTCCTCAACTGCGCACCTGATGATACATATCTTGCTATAAAGGTAAGCAAATCTGACTATTTAATCATATTTTACATACCTACTTGCATAAAAATGAAGTAACTACATAATCTTGATAATTTACTGCTCTGTCCAGTGTCCTAGCAAAACCACATTTGCACTAATAAGATACAAAAAATAACAAAAAAAGTTTTGGTCTGACTATAATTTAATAAATAATAATGAATGTACCTACCTAACAAAAAACTTAACTAAAACTAATCAGGACACCAATAACATATTCTACATATTAATTTTATGACTGAATATTTACAAAAAAGTCTTAATTCATTTAATAAAAAAGCCTAGGTAATGAAATATATATCTACTATTATCTATTACAGGTAGCCATGATCTTGGGCATAACAGGAGCATGCAGAGGATTGGAATTAAGTATGATTACTACCAAAGACATTGAATTTCAAGGCGATATAATCGTAATCCAATTGAGAGACACTAAGACAAAAATAGATAGATCATTTGTGGTCCGGGATGAATTTAAAAATATTTTTCAAAAATATTATGACTTGCGGCCCAAGGACACAATTACTGATAGATTGTTTCTCAATTACAAGAATTCCAAATGCACTAAACAAGTAATTGGACGGCATACCATAGCTTCAATGCCTAAGAAAATTGCAACTTTTTTAAATTTAGATGACCCGCACTTATATACTGGACATAGTTTCCGACGTAGTTCAGCAACACTTCTGGCAGACTCTGGAGCCGACCTTCTAGCTCTTAAAAGGCATGGTGGCTGGAAGTCGGATAAGGTTGCAGAAGGTTACATTGAAGACTCCATAGGAAACAAGGACAAAATATCAAAAAACATTACAGAAAACATAAAATTAAGAAGTAGCACAAACACAGAAAATCAATACAACTCTTCGCATCAGAATTATGAATCTTTGTATGAAAATCCACAACCAGGCTGCTCCAAAGATCCTCCAGGTTTCATTCGGCAAAATGTAAAACAACCTCCATCCATTCAAGTTCAACCTTCATCTTCAAGTACATATTGCCAGGTTCAAAATTTGACAGATTGTCCACAACCATCACTGCATGAATCAAATCCCCAGCCACCGCCTTCTCAAGATGTTGGAAATAGCGAGCAGTCCACCGCACATATCGTACCATCACAAGCAGGTTCTTCAACAGATATACAACAAACCAACATTTCTGTTCCTGGAAAAACAATAAAAATATCTATAAGTAACTGTCCTATCATGTCCAATATCACATTCAACATAAATTAATAATAACTTTGACAAAGTTTTCACGTTATGATTGATTCTAAATGTATGATAAAGTACGTGATATAAGTAAGTGGTCATATCTTAGACACTAAGAATGTTTAGTGAGTATTAGTAAGACTTTGCATTTCAATCTTACCTGTAGGTAGTCCCCTCATGATTTCATTTTTATGAATGTTGTACTGTACAGTTAATGTAAATAGGTAGCCACTTTATGTTTGTTTGTTCCCTTATTCCCAACGAATATTGCGACGTCCGAGTTCCGATATGTTGAGAAAATATTTAAGGTTATTATAAATGTCAATTTCCATTGGGTCGTTGGGTCGTTCTCGTTGTGACATATCGTTCAGAAACTAGTATAATGATTTTCTAAATTATATTTTGTATTAAAGGTTGAGCTGAAAGATATGACGGTGTACCATGTTGCAGTGTCTATTGAATCGAAACTGGCAATAGCAGCCAACCTTTTGAAATGATTTATAATTAAAACTTTTAGGGGGCGTATGCACGATCAACTTATTTTCAGAGCGATTTATTTCTCTTTGTCGCAGTTTGCTACACTTTATGCGCATACAAAGAGAAGAGTCGTGAAATGTATGGGGCACCATACATTTCACAACTCTTCCTAGGTATGAAGGGCAAAATAGTAGCCGAGAAAAGTCTCTTGTGTGTGTGTGAGCCCTTAAATAGTTTAGTATAATTATGAACTATTATAGTAACTATAATGGGCTGATATATCTAATACAATAACTATATATCTACACTCAAGAGCAAAAGTAACGGGTCACTTTGTACTGATTTCTCATACAAAGTGACCTAATATTTTTGCTCTTGAGTTTATATAAAGACTTGTCTCTGCAACTATTTTGTATGTAATGTAAATAACCCTGTGTTAATTTTAGCGATATACCTAATATGATAAAATAAATATTTATACCCATATACCCCTGTGTTTTATTTTATTTTATTTCCTTACATGTTTGAGAAAAGCACTATACATGCTTCGACCGTAATCAGCTTTCCTGGCTTCGTATTATAGCCAGGCTACTAAATACTCAGCCAGGAAAGCTTACTTACTGGTCTCTGCAGTAATGTACTATTATCTACACACACACCATAAACCCGCTAAAATGCGTTCAAAAACTGGCCGTAAGGACCAGCATTATTTCAATCAGATTTATAATAATAAATATCTAATCTGTGCCCGTAGGTAATAGTATACGTATTTTCATTACGTTATCGCTGAGCGGTAACGTAATGTTTTTCGAATTTCGAATATCTTCGTTGGACAAGGAATTTTGATTAAAACTTGGGGTAACTCTGTCTAAATTTGGAGTTTTCATTAATAAGCTTGGAAATCATCATTATCTTCATCATCATCTTCTTCTTTATCTTCTTCTTCTTCATCATGTTCATCTCCATCTTCTTCTTCACCATAACCTTCTTATTCATCACCATCTACTTTTTCTTCATCATCATCATGTCCTCTTTCTTCACCACCTTCTTCGTCTTCTTCATCTCCTTCTTCTCCATTATCATCTTCTTCATCTACATCATCTTCTTCTTCATCGTCTTCTTCTTTACCTTCTTCATCAACTTCTTCTTGACCGTCTTCATCATCTTCATCGTCTTTTTCTTCTTCTTCATCACCATCAAAATCATCATCATCATCATCTTCTTCTTCTTTATCATGTTCATCTCAGGCTTCTTCTTCTTCATCATCATCATCAGCTTAATGTCCTTTTTCTTCACCACCTTCTTCGTCTTCTTCATCTACTTCTTCTTCTTCTCCATAATATTCTTCATCATCATCTTCATCATCAACATCATCTTCTTCATTATCTTCTTCTTCTTCATTGTCTTAATCTTCTTCATCTTCGTCTTCTTAATCTTCTCCTCCATCATCATCTTCTTCATTATCTTCTTCTTCATCTTCTTCTTTATCTTCTTCATCATAATCATCTTCTTCATCATCATCAACATCATCTTCTTCATCAACTTCTTCTTGAGCATCTTCGTCGTCTTTTTCTTCTTCTTCTTCACTATCATCACCATCAATGTCATCGTCATCATCTTCTTATTCTTTATCATGTTCATCTAAATCTTCTTCTTCATTATCGTCTACTTTCTCTTCATCATCTCTTCCTCATCAACATCATCTTCTTCTTTACCTTCTTCATCATCTTCTCCATAATCGTCTTCATTATATTCAACACCATCTTCTTCATCAACTTCTTCTTCACTATCTTCATCATCTTCATCGTCTTTTTCTTCTTCTTCGTCACCATCATCATCATCAAAATCATCGTCATCATCTTCTTCTTCTTTATCATGTTCATCTAAATCTTCTTCTTCATCATCGTCTACTTTTTTTCATCATCATCTTCAGCTTCATGGCCTTTTTCTTCACCACCTTCTTCGTCTTCTTCTTCTCCTTATTCTTCTTCTCCATAATCTTCTTCTTTGTCATCATCTTCTTCACCATCAACATCATCTTCTTCTTCATTTTCTTCTTTACCTTCTTCACCATCTTCATCTTCTTAATCTTCTTCTTCATCATCGTCTTCATCATCAACACCATTATCCTCTTCATTTTCTTCTTTACCTTCTTCATCATCTCCTTCTTCTTCTTCATCTTCGTCTTCTTCATCTTCGTCTTCTTAATCTTCTTCTTTGTCATCATCTTCTTTTACTTTATCTTCTTCCTCGTCTACAGCATCATCTTCTTTTTCTTCTTCTTCTATAGGATAGAATCTTTCGCTTATGGGTATGTTAGTTGTTGCCCTGTTATCAATGCAGGTCATTACATACAGTTTCTGAACCATTTTATAGGGTTTATAGTATGTGTGTAGATAAAGCAGTGTATGCAACTGTACGTAATTAGGCCTTAAAACACTCGTGTGATCTTATCATGAAACTCGCCTGCGGCTTCGTTTCATAAAACCACACTCGTATTTTAAGGACCCTTTACGTAACAGTTACATAAACTACTCGCGCATCAAGGTATGCGCTCTCGGGCGTCCGCCGCCGCTCCGGCTTGTCGGCTGGTGCGTGAGATGTAGGACGCCGCCAGCGTGTCAGCGCAAGTGGCGTCCCACACCAGCGCACGGCCTCTATTCCAGGGGATTAACGACATCCCGTCGGGGCGCTTGCCATCGTCCCGCACAATCTGGGGTTCCAGGGCTGCGGGGACGTTGGCACTGACGAGCGCCCTTCTGAGGATGTCGTTCAGAGCGGCATCGCGAGACAAGCGGCCGGCGCCCGAGGAGCACGAGAGGCCATGGTATCCAAGTGTGTCTACCGGAGCTCCACAGGCAACACAGCTGTGTGCCGTGCAAATTTCGACCCCGAGACGGAGACCGACGGCTACACGGAGTGTGCTTGGGTCGATGAAAGTACCCGCGTTGGGCGACGGATAGGCATGGAGCCAATGCCCTGACTCCGGTTTAGAGGCTGCTAAAATTCTAGCAAGGTCTTTGTGACCTGACGATGTGGCAACCAGTGATTTTACTTTGGCGGCGGAAGCTATTGTATCCCATGCTCTTTGGTATTTGCCGTGAAAATGGACGTTAAGAATGGCTTTAATTTGCGATTTTAGAATTAGGTCTATGGGAATAATCAAATTGGAAAATTTCCAGATGGGACAGCAGCGCAATAGATAAGTAAATTTCGGTACAAGCAAACAGAATTTTAGGATGACATAATGACATAATATCTCAAATGTATTACATGGTTAGGTATGTAATAAATCAATGAATCAATGTAAATACATCAAACCGTTGCTGTCATTTAGTATGCAAATTTTAGTATGATGTAGATTTGAGTCTCCCGATTATATTTTTAAGGGCGCAACTCCCCCAGAAGTATACTATCAATATCATATACAAAGTTTCCCGAAATAATAACGTAAATCGATCTGAGATTATACGTAGTTTGGTAAGGTCAAGTATTAGTTACTGTCGTTTTCACTTGTCTATTCACGAGTATTTCATAAAAACTTGATTACTATACTAAAACAACGAGGTTACGTTAATAAACTCTGCTACACGAACCCGTTTTCACGGTATAGCGACATTTCAGGAGTTTACTTTTACGTAAGCACCCGAATTTTAATCGCAGACTAGGTGTCTACACTTTCGTAAAGAAGAAGTGTCATACATTTTTTTTCGTATAAGTTTACGCTATAAATGCCCTCGAATAGTTGCATAAAGATATAATAAATAATTTTAACAAGCATAGTTATCGTTTTATTAAAGTGTGTTATTAGCTCAGTTAAGGGGTGTTGCTTTCATCGATGCAAGCATGGTTGATTTTTTTAATATGTTAATAGTCATGAATTACTTATGTTACACAAGAGTTTTCGACCTCAGAATCACACCCGGTTAATTTGATTTTTTTTTAATCTCAAAATTTTTGTTAAATTATTGATTTCTAACGTTTTTTCTCACAAAGGCCGTGTTACGGCAAAGGTTCTCAAGAACACTTTGTAGTAAACTATATTTGCAATATAATGACTCAAACTTTTTCAATATGTGTGTTAAATGGGTTGTTTATGAGATAAGATTTAGTATTGACTTTTAGTGTATTGTTGGTTAAAGTAGATATGTACTTCCCAGAACTGTATGCATATAGTCTAAATAGAAACATCAAACTTATGTCCCCCTTATTTGGAACAGTTCAAACTGGACCCGAATCGTGAATTTTACATACACTTATAGGGTATCAAATGAAAGCCTATCAAAATTTCTATATATATTTTTTATAATCTGTGTCCGAGCTCCAAAGAATTTTAGGGGAGCAAAGCAAAAGCCAAAGGTATTTAGCGACGAATAATGACTAATTAAGTTACTATGAATGAACAGCTTTATCTCGGGAACTACCTATACATACATATGAGGCCTATCTTAACTAAATTGGCCTCATCTTGTTGCAAATTTAATTGACTTATTAATAATTGTAATATGATTTTCTATAATTTGATTTTCATGTATTGTGGGAGTAAATTGTCAAACACAACTTAAACTCAAAAACCCACACTTTGGCTTTGCTACTTTAAAATTCCTCGTATACTGTCCAAAAAAAATTGCAACTTTAAATGGGCTTTCATTTGATGCCCCACATGTGTATGTAAAATTCACAATTTGGATCCAATTTGGACTGTTTCAAATATGGGGGGCATAATTTTGATAATTTCATTACTAGACAGCTGCTGCTGCTGACTATTTGCAGGTATTTTTGTGAACCAATTACTATAACTAAGAATATAAATCCTGTGCTGGTAACTGTATGTTCAACGGGTATAATCTTATCTCATATACAACCCATTCAACTTACATATCGAAAAAATACTTGCTATTTTGAATACTTCTTTCTCGAGAACTATGAGGTGTCCGTTTACTTAATTCGTCTCATTATATTGAAAATATAGTACCTATACTATAACTTTATCCTTAGTCTTTAGGAACTTTTGGCGTAATATACGTCCTTTGTGAGAAAAGTATTAGAAACCAAAAACAAAAAGAAAATTTTGGTGTTTTTTAAGAATTTTAAATTGACCCAGTGTAATTCTGAGGTAGGAAACTCTTGATGTACCATTTTAATGAATCAGTCCTGTGTGTATGACTCGTGTGTGATTATATATTTCCAGTTGTAGATAATTTTATTTTGAAATAATCATTACAATCACATCACGTACATAATATTTAACTGAAAAGAGCTAAATAGTTTAGCATATGTAAGTTTTAAATGAATAAATATACGTTTTACCTACCCTTAATGGACTAAGTGCTGAGGTCAGATCAAAGTAGATATTAAATTTACAATGCGTGATGTAAATAGAGCATTTAATTATCCATCATTTAAGTCCACATTAAAATCTCTGATTAGATTCTGAGATAACGTCACTTCATTCATTGATAAAATAAAATAAAATGCTTTATAGTTTATTTAGTTTTACGTTGGTTCCTCGAAATAGTTGCAGGTATTTTAACTAAAATTTAATATTTCTAATCAGAATTTTTGTAAAATATCTACCAACAATCACTAAAAACAAATAAATGCATCAAACCCAGAACTGAAAATGCAAAGTAGTTTGCATTCAAATATCAACTTTTTACAGATTCATATAGCAAATCATAATGCAATATGTTACAGTATAAATACTTACGATGTTTATACTGTTATTACAAGTATAGCTATCGTAAGTATACAATACAGCTAAAACATTAAGGATGTGGTTTCGCATCTTTTTAAAGTTTTATGCTTCTGTCATATAATTTGTTTTCTGTATAGTTAGAAGCACCGCCTACAATCTTTCTGCTTGGCCCTAAGGTTGACTGGTAGAGAATGCCTCATGGCATTAAGTTCGCCTTTTGTACGATAAGTTTTCTTTTTGTGCAATAAAGATTAAATAAATAAATAAAACAGCCTGTACTTACCTAAGGCGATTAAAATAAAGTACCTACTTACTTTAAAAAACTAACCAAGGAATGCTTTACTAACACTACACTTTAAGAGTCCGGTAACAGTGAAATAACGCACATGAATTGTATTTCATAATATAATTTGAGCTTTTGATACATATATATTATTTAATACCCGAAAATTCAATTCTTACAGAGCCTGTTTAGTGAGGACGTTGATTCATGCAAACTTGTCGCTTGATATTTTATTATTATTTTTGTACCCATAATTATGTTTATACGAGTATCATCTGATTACACCGTAAGGTTTAACATAATTCTACATTTTAAATTTTATGAAGCACTTTAATACATTCCCAAAAATAGCACCTAAACTGCGGTAATATTTCTTAAAATTGCTCTAGCTAAACAGACTCTTGTTTAAAAAAATAATATGAAAATGAAAAAAACTGTTCCACTTATTCCTTAAAAGACTCATTTTCCAACGTATTTATATATTTTACATACTAATTTAATATAACTTTAATCATTAAAAATCTTCTTTAAGCAAAAATAGCTGTTAGATTAAGCTGCATTTTTTATACATGAAACATTAACCAAAAAACCGTTCCACTTGATAATGCAATTTAAAAAGAAACGATCTTATTAAAATATGTATAAACTAATAGAAGTCTTGTTAGTTACTGCAAAATGGTATGTAAAAGTTGAGGGAAATCGAAAAAAATCGTTACCGGAGTCTTAAATAATAATTTTAAATTTTAAATAGCTTTCAACAAAGAAACACATTTTGATGCTTTATTTGACCTTAGAGAATTATGTGACATCAAAATAACTTAATTATAATTGTGTAGCTCTATTGTAACCAGAATTGACATCGTTTGACTTTTGTTTTAACATAATATATATCTAAATATATAAAAGAAGAAACTGACTGACTGACTGACTGACTGACTGACTGACTGACTGACTGACTGACTGACTGACTGACTGACTGACTGACTGACTGACTGACTGACTGACTGACCGACTGACCGACTGACCGACCGACCGACCGACCGACCGACCGACCGACCGACCGACCGACCGACCGACCGACCGACCGACCGACCGACCGACCGACCGACCGACCGACCGACCGACCGACCGACCGACCGACCGACCGACCGACCGACCGACCGACCGACCGACCGACCGACCGACCGACCGACCGACCGACCGACCGACCGACCGACCGACCGACCGACCGACCGACCGACCGACCGACCGACCGACCGACCGACCGACCGACCGACCGACCGACCGACCGACCGACCGACCGACCGACCGACCGACCGACCGACCGACCGACCGACCGACCGACCGACCGACCGACCGACCGACCGACCGACCGACCGACCGACCGACCGACCGACCGACCGACCGACCGACCGACCGACCGACCGACCGACCGACCGACCGACCGACCGACCGACCGACCGACCGACCGACCGACCGACCGACCGACCGACCGACCGACCGACCGACCGACCGACCGACCGACCGACCGACCGACCGACCGACCGACCGACCGACCGACCGACCGACCGACCGACCGACCGACCGACCGACCGACCGACCGACCGACCGACCGACCGACCGACCGACCGACCGACCGACCGACCGACCGACCGACCGACCGACCGACCGACTGACTGACTGACTGACTTACATATCAACGCACAGCCCAAACCGCTGGTTCTAGAGATTCCAAATTTGGCACGTAGGTTCCTTATAAGGTCTAGGGGTGCACTAAGAAAGGATTTTTCAAAATTCACCCCCTAAGGGGGTAAAATGGGGGTCCAAAGTTTGTATGGCGAATCAAGATTTGTTAGACTATTTTATTCAAAACTTCGCAGGAGTATTCCTTACGATAAATGAGTAAACACGTGTTTCAGGTTTTTTGAAAATTCAACCCCTAAAAGGGGCAAATGTGGTCACAAAGTCTGAAAATCAACATGGGTATCCTATTCTTTTTGAGTACTTATAGTACGCGGGCGAAGCCGCGGGAAAAGGCTAGTTATTACTATAAATTGCGAATTAGTATTATATAATAGCTCACTAGTATTAATTTTAGTTTTATTTTTTCTTTTGACGTGTATCTGTGCATTGACGAAATAAATGAATATGAATAAAAAATTGCGCACGGATAATACTTCAAAATCAATTTTATTACTAAGGAACTTAGAAAAAAGGAAGAAATAAAAAATCAAATGGTGTTTTTTGTTTCATTAAATGGAAAACAACGTAACCCAAATCTCCGCGTTCCAAACAACGGAAACGCACACTCGGAGCCAAAGTCGCATATCGCATGTCGCTCAGAAATTAATGAAAAGTAGCTTATGCGTTGTCAAAACACACCCCAAGTCCATTTACAAGGTATTATTGATGATGCGAGGCGGCACCAAAAGCAATTTGGAGTTTAATGAAAAATGGAACGTTGTGCAACGAAATTACGCGTGAGAAAACAGTACAATTAACCGGTTGAAAATACCTACTATCTTTATTCTAGAGTACTAAGAAAGTACATAGTTCCTGTTTTATATTTTAAGGGGTATACATTTGTATTTGCCGTGATTTTTTAAATAATATTATGGTATCGCATTGTAGTTCGGGCAGTTTTCCGCAACTCTTCGTCTAGCGCCTATTTTGCATTGAAGGTAGGTATTTAGGATATTAAAGTTGATATGTTGACAATAAATCAAATTATTTTCATTCATCAAATATTTTTATTTGTTCATTTTAAGTAGACACATTACTACAATGAAAATTTTATGGCAGCCGCTGTGACCCAGGTAGTTTAGAGGTTAGGGCGTCTGCTGCGACTGCAGTAGTGGTAGCCGTACGATTAAAAAACCGCAAATCGATCTACAGTTTAGCCGTTTGGCACACGCATACAGTGCCGAGACATTATTTTATTTGTATGGAAAAAAAAATATTCAGAAACCTATCGTGTGTGGTATCTTATGAAAGGGAATTTTGAGGCGATTCTAAAAATATATCACATCATTACATTTCAGCCATTTTTAGGGTTCCGTACCTCGAAAGGAAAAAACGGAACCCTTATAGGATCACTTTGTTGTCCGTCTGTCTGTCTGTCTGTCTGTCTGTCTGTCTGTCTGTCTGTCTGTCTGTCTGTCTGTCTGTCTTTCAAGACCATTTTTCTCACGAACGCATGGAGGTATCAAGCTGAAATTTATACTAAATACTCAGGTCTACTGTCCCTTGGTGCTGTAAAAAAATCAAATTTCTATGCCAACGCAATCAAAAGATATAGCCGTTTATACCGCAAAATTCCGCAAATTTTCGACAATCGCATGGGAATCAAAACCTACAGGGTACGTCCCGTGAACTCAGGATCTTGAAATTTGGTACGAAGCAACGTCTTATAGCACAGATACAGGAAAAATTGCGAAAACCATAAAATTTTAGTTACATCATATAATAAAAATATTTTTAATATTTTAAAAGTTACTACCCCTATATACCTATAGATTTGTACGGAACCCTCGGTGCGCGAGTTCGACTCGCACTTGGCCGGTTTTTTTTTAAATTAACACAAAAAGAATTTTCGAAACATACCAAGTTTGGGCTGATTTTTTTAAATACAATATACCACAAATAATATATAGTATCTTCATATCTAACCTCAAAAAAGCAATTTTGAAAATAATTTCATTAAGTATTTTTTATTAATTTTTCAATATTACAAAGTGACACAGTTCTACTTCAATACCTATTTGGCGTGACTTATGGAACTGTAGTACATATTAATCATAAAATGATACGTAGTATCCATATATCCAACGGAAAATACCTCTTTAACCCTTTATCTGCGCCTTTTAATTAGCTGGACTCCTTCAGATATGGTTAACATAGTATGGCAACCATTCATGTTCAGTCAGTCAGGACAAAGGCATTTATATATATATATATAAATGCCTTTGTACTTTGTATCGCAATATAAAATGGACGAAGACGGTACAAAAACTGAATGAGTGACACGTCATATATGTATCCATCGTAACAAAATTTATAAAAAATTATGACTCTTTTACGTTATTATATCCTCCAAATATTACTGCGCAATGTAGTTTACTGTAAATGTGTATATAAGTTTTATTGAAAATTTTCACGCGCCTCTGATTTATTGTGGTTTTGCTATAAAATATTATAAAAAGATATGCGTTAAATAAACAAAACAATTGTGTAATCCTCGTATAGAACGAGTTTTGCATTATTAACATAATAGTGTTATTAGTGTTGGTTCAGCAGTCTTAAATTAAGTTATTTCATTATTATATGGGTATTTTCCTTGTATAAATAGGTCCGCATGATTTTATTTTTAGGTTATAAATTATTTACAAAATGGCGTTGGTCTATATAGACGGAGAGCTAGCCACGTCAGATATGACACAATAATGAGAGCAACCAAACCCCTCTAGACAGTTTGATATACTATGCTTATTTCTAGATCTGGACATCTGGCAGCTTTAAAGTGGTGGAGGTCAAAGAATGCAAACCGTTTCAAGAAAACAAATCCTAGAGATCTGGGTTTGATGCAATATTATGAGAAACTATACAAATACTATACAATATTAAGAGAAATTATACAAAAGTTTATGTTGAGGGAAAAGTAGTATGTATAATATTATAGTTCATAGCTTGTTGCCTACTGTTTTTGTTTCCGTAATAATACACAATATTTTTTGTTCTAACGTTTTTTATCCATTTTTGACTAGTTTTGAGTCGATATTCCAACATATTCACTACAGATATAATTATAAGGCAAACGACTATCGGTTCTTGAATCTTTTATCTCCATTTTGTGAGCCGGATCTTGAAATAAATGAGCCGTTATTTTCTATGATATTTTTATAATATGGTCTAAAAAAACACTTATCGATATTCGATTGGTGTCAAGAATCTTACATATACGTAATCTACATATTAGGGTTCCTCTTTGATGTCTCTAAAAACTGTTGAGAGATTTTAATTTTTAAGTAATTAACACAACATTTATGACCATAAAACCACTTTTTTAGCTTAAACCGGTTCGACTTTGATGTCAAATATCTCGAAGACAATGAATATTGAAGTAAATAAAGGATACTATATTATTTAAAGCCGTTACTGATAATATGATAAGCTATATAAACCATTAGAAAACTAAGGGAATGAGATCTAAGGTCGTTGGCGCCAGGGAGCCCCTTAAAATATAGGCCCTGTCCTTTACTATACTATAACTGAGACAACTTCGGCAGTTTTTACCTAGTTTGGTATTACTATTTTCCAATTAAAACATTTTGCTAGTCTGTCACTGTCACCTCCACTCATTAAAAGCTGCCAGATGCCAGGATCTAGCAATAAGAATAGTATAACAATCTAACCAGACGGGTTTTGTTGCTCTCATTATTGTGTCATATCTGACGTGGCTAGCTCTTAGTCCAATTGCAGCTCAGTGACCCTTAAAAAAATCTTATTAATGCTTACAGCATTACCCGTAAATAATTATGCTATTAAACAACATTAAGCATTATATACTACTTAAAATTGCTATATAGCTAAAAGCTGTATAGGGGCTGTTCATAAATTACGTCATCAATTTTTGATGATTTTATACCTCCCTCCCCTAAAATCATCCAACCCTCCCCTGCCAAATAAAGTGACGTCATTAAAAAAACGTGTTTTTAGTTTAATTGTAAAATATAAAACTATTTAGTAGATAATATTTTATAGCATTAATAGTTTATAGGAACACGAATTTCATTCCTTTTGTTACACATTGAAGCACTTTTTAAAGATGCGAGAGATGATGTGATCTTCGGAATGACCGCCCCCCCCCCCCCCCCCTCCTGTGTCATGCTACCATTATCCGATGTCCAGTACCCTCCCCCATTTGAAATGACGTAATTTATGAACAGCCCCTTATAGTGAATTACTTGGCTTTGTGGTTATATGGTTAATGGTTTATATTATGGCTATTATACGGCATTAGGAATGTATTACCTACTTATAAATGCTATTGTACACCCTAAGACATTAAAAATAGCTGAAAGCTGTATAGCGAATTTACGTGGCATTATAATGGCTAATATTCATTCTCTTCAACAGCATTTAGCATTCATTTATGCTATTGTAGAACCTAAGGCACTAAACCACACCGAAGTATTAGTGTAGTAAACCAAAACGCAACAGTACAGCATTCAGCTGTACAGTTGCATTTTGGTTCGCTGTACTAAAACTAATCGCTAAACAAAAGCATTTACATATGCCATTATACAACCGTTATACAGCGTAAAGCATCATATAATGCTATTGTAGAACCTAAAGCACTAAAAACAGCTGAAAGCTGTATACCGGATTTACGTGGCATTATAATGGCTAATATTCATGCTCATAAGCAGCAGTTAGCATTTATTTATGCTATTGTAGAACCTAAGGCACTAAACCACACCGAAGCATTAGTGTAGCAAACCAAAACGCAGCTGTACAGCATTCAGCTGTACAGTTGCATTTTGGTTCGCTGCACTAAAACTAAAGGCTTTAAAAAAGCATTTACATATGCCATTTTACAACCGTTATACAGCTTAAAGCATTATATAATGCTATTGTAGAACTTAAAGCACTTAAGTGCTTTTAAACAGCTGAAAGCTGTATAGTTGCGTTGTGGTTTGCTGCACTAAAGCTAAAGGCTTTACAAAAGCATTTAGATATGACATTATACAACCGTTATACAGGTCAAAGCATCATATAATGCGACAAGTTGCTCGGTGAACGTATATAGGAGTTTATACGGTCCTTAAGTTCGAAATAAGTTAACTATTCATATGTTATAATGCTTCTTGTGTTACTTGGGTAAAGCCTAATAAAACTGACCCAGAAACGAGTCGTTCTTAAAGCACTTTTGTAGGGAAATTTTTTTAGGCTGATTGTGTATCCCGTTCTTTATTACATATCAGTAGTCCAAACATAATACTTGACATATCATCGACATACATTTAGAATTTATCGATCGCGTCACATCACTAACGACCAGCTGTGCATTTTATTTTGACGTTCAGAAATAACGCGCTAAGCGGAGTATAGTGATATTTAGTATATGGTGCCCGGTGAGTCCCTAAATACTTAGCGTCTTTATTCTAGAATATTCAGAAAGTACTTAGTTCCTATGTTATCTTAACCTTTACTTTGAATGTCATCCATGCCTTTCTTGGTAGGTAATAGGTACCTTGCTGGGCCTTTAGATGGTAAATACCTATTTTTAAAACCACAATAAGACCTTTAAAGAACAGCATTAAATAAATTATTTCTTATTGATATTATACTCCAGACATTTTCAATATTAACGTAAAATATGTCTATCTAACCGTCAATTTATAAGTTTGTGGATAAACGTGTATGCTCAGTTTTAGTGATACTTGATAAAACTTCTAAAACTCTGTACCGTTTTGGAGCTAAATGTGGCGATCCATACCTAAAGGATCCTTATACTCATTTTTGGTAGCGTTCCGTATTTTGTAGCTTATTTAATGTACATTTACGATTTTTTTTTATACTACGACGGTGGCAAACAAGCATACGGCCCGCCTGATGGTAAGCAGCTACCGATCCACGCTTATTTAACATTATTTCTCGAAACATCAAAAATAATACTTAGGAGCGAATAAAATGAGATGTTTATTTTAGAATGTGCTCAATACTCGTTGTATTGCAATTTTAGACAGTTAAATATGCTCAATAAATAAGGGTAGGTTTTATTTAGAATTTCGTCGAAACAAATCTATATTTTTAATTATAATGTAGAATTAATGGAATAAATATATGTTTTTAATATAAATCGGTCATTCACTCTTTAGGTATTGGAACATACAACACTTAATACAGTTCAAAAGTTCTGAATAGGGAACATTACACAAACTTCAGCATAGGGGGCGCTACTAGCAATAACTACCACAATCAGTAACCAAACCGCTGTATATAAATAACGTACCTAACGTGACATATTTATTTCAGACAAATAACAAGAAAAAGTACCTAATCGCAGAAAAAGGGTTTAATTAAATATTTATTATCGCTAGTCGCACCTATATAAAATATTTGTACTGGTGATATTATGGCATACTACGAACATTTAAATGTGGATAATTTAACAAAATTTACCTTGAGCACGTGATGCGATTTAAAAGTACAACAAGAAGGATTTGGGGTAATATTATACGATAAGAAATGTAAGTAACTTATTAAATAAATAAATAGAAACCTATTTAATTTTAGCGTGCTGAACATATTTTTGTGATTTTGTTGCTTTATACGAAGCGACATTGTGCGCACGAAAGAATAATAAATCCAAATCTCAATTAAGTTTTGCATTCAACAAGTGATAATTCGAATTATGTGATTTAACATACTTAACGCACCCTGAGATTTTCCAATAACCACTAAAAGCAACAGACTGCCTCTTTCATGCAAGAAAGTTTTAATGCCTATTGTATACTATAAAATATAACGGTTACACTCACGTCACTTTAGTCACCTCGAGAGCTTAGGTCTCTATCTTCAAGCACTGTATTTATTGTATAAAATATCTGCTCTGATTTATTTCTGTTTAGTATCGCAATTTTTTTACTTATTTATTTTATCGCTAGGTATTCAATGCGTAAAATTTTCAATTTGGTAACGTTCATGCAGAAGTTCGTGACTGTAGGTGTAGTATTAAAGTAATCTCAAACTTACTATTATTTATTTTTTTGTGAAACACGCGACTGTGCTAAGGACATGTTTTTAATCGATTTTTGACCAGTTTTGAGTCGATATTCCACCATTTGCACTACATATAGAATTATGAGGCAAACGGCTATCGGTTCTTGAATCTTTTATCTCCATTCTTTTCAGCCGGATCTTGAAATAAATGAGCCCTTTTTTATGTTATTTTCTAATATGGTCTAAAAAAAACACTTTTATCGATATTCGAATCCTGCAAAGAATCGTACATATACGAAATCTACATATTAGGGTTCCTCTTTGACGTCTCTAAAAACTGACAAGAGATTATAATTTTAAAGTAATTAACACAAAAGTTATGACTAGAAAACCACTTTTTTGGCCTAAAATTATTTGACTTTGATGTCAAATATCTCAAAGATAATGAATATTGAAGTAAATAGTGGCTAAACTCGCGACGAAGGAAGAGTGAAATTCCGTCCGTGTATCGAACGACGTTTTTAAGGGGCTCCCATGCGCCAATGACCTTCGATCTGAATCCCTTAGTTTTGTAATGATTTTTATAGCTTATCATATTATCAGTAACGGCCTTAAACTATAATATAGTATGAAATACTAGCTGTGCCCGCGGCTCCGCCCGCGTGGAATTCGGTCTGTATCAGTAAGCGGCTAATTCACCCCTAATTTCTCTCCCGCTACCCTGGAGGCGGAACTTGAAGTAAAGTTGACAGATGGATACGCTAGAGGACAGTAGGCCTGATAAAATATTTTATAATTACAACTAAATGAAACTACACTCAAAAATCAATACTTTTTTGTCCTTATAATTTTTTTTGACATGATTTAAACGACATAGAGTAGTAGGTGTATATCGGACGATACAGTACCACTTTTGTGTTTATACGTTCATGTCCACGGTATATATCATCCAAATCGATCCTCCCGTCAAATCAGTCTAAGCATGAAATGTAAGAACAGGCGCGGTCGAAATTTGGAGGGTCACAAAAGTAGAAATTATTTTTTGAAGGGGTTAGTAATGATTTTTTCTAACTTTCTAACTCAATCGAGTGTAGTGGCTACCCCCCCTTTTCGACGTTAAATTTTTATAGGCTACGTACAACCTGACTGGGGATTTTCTTGAATTGGAATTAGTAATCCTTAAGGTGTGATTTCTGGGATAACAATGCAGAAAGAACCGGCTAAGAGCATGTCGGGCGATGCTCAGTGTAGAGTTTCGTAGTTGCCGCCCTGTTACAAAACATCCGTTGAAAAGGTCGTTTATTAAGGGATATTTAGCGGCGCTTGCGTCATTTTACTATCCGGCACTTCCTTTCACTATGCGTTTTTGACTCCGAGAGGAGGGCGGATTTTCATTACGTTACCGTAGGTAATGAATTTTCACACGTTTTTACCACATTGTCACAGATAATACACTGATGTTACGTTACTGGTTGCGATAATCGTGGTAATTACATACGGTTTCCGAACGCGGAATAGAGGATTTACTCGTATGATATTGGTGTTGACCACGATATTTATTCTTCAATGTAAGCACATTACAATGCACTAATGAACGACAGAGAAAAAAAAATACGTGAGTGTCGTGGAACACTCAGTTGCAACGAAGTTATGTTATTTCATTTTTGACTTTTTCGTTGTTTTTTTTTATTTTTATTTTATTTTCTTGAAATTTTTGGATTTTTTGAAATTTTGGGTATTTTGGAAATTTTGAAATTTTTGAAATTTTTGAAATTTTTGAAATTTTTGAAATTTTTGAAATTTTTAAAATTTTGGAAATTTTGGAAATTTTGGAAATTTTGGAAATTTTGGAAATTTTGGAAATTTTTGAAATTTTTAAAATTTTTGAAATTTTTGAAATTTTTGAAATTTTTGAAATTTCTGAAATTTTTGAAATTTTTGAAATTTTTGAATTTTTTTACTTTTTGAAATTTTCGACATTGTAATTTTTTACTTTTAGGACTTTCTCGAATTTTTTCACTTTTTTCATTTTGTCACTTTGTCACTTCTCACTTCCACTTTTCACTACACTTCACTA
Organism: Pammene aurita; assembly: GCA_947086415.1. NCBI lineage: Eukaryota > Metazoa > Arthropoda > Insecta > Lepidoptera > Tortricidae > Pammene > Pammene aurita. The sequence continues at coordinate 36,457,191 of OX352292.1, read as the reverse complement.
CACTTCACTTTATTCTATTTTATATTTTTATTATTTCATTCCATTTTACATGTTTCTCGATCGTATGGGTGTCGCGTTTTCGTGACGTGATGCTTTTTCGTGACGGTCACGTGACTTTTTTTCGCCTAGCCCCCCATCCGCGAACCGTCCGATAAGGAACTTCGTTCCAAAACTAACCCTTCACCTCTGGCCCGAGAAGTATTATGACCGAAAAGAAACTCGACGGTACTTATTTTTTTCAAAACAGTGATTACATAATACATTTATTAGATCTTAAAGAAACAAAATAATGCGTGGTTCTTCAAAACAGCTTGAGGGACACATAATGTTTAATTATTAAGAAAAATAAATTCTAATCTGACTGCTTCACAAAACGTTTGATATGTTTTCCTACCTAAACGGTGTCCTATAAATGTTAGATGATTTTGTAGTAGTTTCTGGTTTGGGCCCAGCATCTTTGTCCGTCATATATAGTCCTCGAACCTGCAATAACCCTTTGACATTAATGACATTTTCAAATATTTCTTAAGAGCGGGTAAAGGTACATTTAAAGCATCGACGGGTAACTTGTTATAAATATGAACACCTTGACCAAAAAATTACAAACTATTTCAATACCAAATTTCATCTAAATACATTATTCGTTGTGTCTTCCATGGGGAAGCAAAAGGGGTGTAAGTTTACATGGGTAAACTTCCACCCCTTTTGCATCCGCTTAAGGGATAATTTCTGAGATAAAACTATTTTATTTCCTTTTCCAAAGCTCAAATTATCTCCATACCAAATTTTATCTAAATCGCTTCTGCGGTTAATAATTCCCTATACAAATTTCCAACTCCCTTTTCACCCCTTTAGAGTTGATTTTCGGGGTGAAAACTATCCTTTGTCCTTTCTTGAGACCTATAGTATCTCTATACCAAATTTCATCTTCATCAGTTCAACGGTAAAAAATCCTCATACCAACTTCCAACCCCCTTTTCACCCCTACAAGGAAACCCTTCGGAAAATAAACATTTTCGGAATGAAAACTATGAAAACTATTTTGTCGTTTCTCGGGACTCAAATTATCTCCATACTACTTTCTATTATAAATTCTCCATACAAACTTTCAACCCCCTTTTCACCCCCTCCAGAGTTGATTTTCGGGATAAAAACTATCCATTATCCTTTCCCGGGACTCAAACTATCTCTATACAAAATTTCATTAAAATCCGTTCAGTCGTTTTCACGTGATGCGCGGTCAAATAAACAGACAAACAGATAAACAGACAAACAGATAAACAGACAAACAGATAAACAGACAAACAGATAAACAGACAAAAATTCTAAAAATTGTTGGAACGTGTTCTGTTATCGATTCTAAGTATCCCCAGCCAACTTTTTTTCGATTATCTTCCATGTACAGACTTTGGACGCTCTTCAGCTTTATTATATGTATAGATTAAATTTACTTCCATATTCATTGTCTTTGAAATATTTGACATCAAAGTCCAACAGTTTTAGGCCAAAAAGGTGGTTTATATAACTTTTGTGTTAATTAGTTTAAAATGTCTCGATGAGAGATTTTAGAGCTCTTTATTTATACATATATATTGAGACAATAACAACGTCATAGTTTAGGCCATATTACCACGAGGTGGTTATTTTCCCGAACGAAGTGAGGGAAAATTGTTCGAGTGGTAATATGGCTTTTAGACCAGAGTAATGCATACGAGATACGAGATATAAGAGAGATGGTGAAGAGCTGAGAGTGGGGCAATTTGGATTTGGAAGTCGGAACCACCGGGGCCAACTACTGGCTGGCTTCTTGGAGAAGGAGGGACTCTACATGATGAACTCCTTCTTCAAGAAACGTGAGCACAGGAAGTGGACCTGGATGAGTCCCGACGGTGCAACTAAAAACGAGATTGATCATGTCGACGAAGAAACATATATTCAATGATGTCTCTGTGATCAATACGGTTAAAACCGGAACTGATCACCGTCTAGTGAGAGGCACATTGAATATATGTGTTAAGCTAGAGCGCTCTCGACTGACGAAGTCTACGCTCCGTCCAGCAGCACTTCAAATCCAAAACCCTGAGAGCTTCCAGCTGGAACTCCAAAACCGTTTCGATTGTCTAGGCGGCGATGTGGACGAATTCAACGATGGGTTTGTGAAAGCTGTCCATAGTACTGGGTCTAAGTTTTTTAAGGCCCAGCGGAGCAACAGAACCAAAAGGCTCTCTGACTCCACTCAGAAACTCATCGAGGAAAGGAGAGAAATGGTTCGGCAATCCTCAGCAGATGCGTCATTATACCGGCAGCTCAATAAACGGATCTCTAAGTCCCTTACCCGTGATTTGCGCCAATTCAATACAAATCGTATTCAAGAGGCCATTGAGCAGAATGAAGGCTCTAAAGTTTTTGCAAGAGATTTGTCTATTGGGCAGAGCTAGCTTGCCAAATTAAAAACTGAGGATGGTAGAATCGTTTCATCCAGACCCGAGCTTCTGGGGGAGATAGAGGACTTTTATGGACAGCTATACACATCAACTAGCAGACCTGAAGTTGACCTGGCGGAAGACCCTAGAGCTAGACTGACCCGACACTATACCGAAGACATCCCGGACATCAGCCTGTACGAGATTAGAATGGCTCTTAAACAGCTCAAAAACAATAAGGCACCTGGTGAAGACGGAATCACAGCCGAACTTCTGAAGGCGGGTGGTAAACCGGTCCTTATGGCCCTTGAGAAGTTGGTCGACTCCGTTTTACTAGAAGGGAGAACGCCTAAGGCATGGAACAGAGGTGTGGTGGTATTGTTCTTCAAAAAGGGTGATAACGCGTTACTGAAGAACTACCGACCCATTTCACTTCTGAGCCATGTCTATAAGCTGTTTTCAAGAGTCATTACGAACCGTCTCGCACGCAGGCTAGATGACTTCCAGCCTCCCGAACAAGCCGGTTTCCGAAGAGGCTTTAGTACCGTAGACCACATCCATACGCTCCGTCAGGTTATACAGAAGACTGAGGAGTATAACCTGCCCCTCTGCTTAGCGTTCGTGGACTACGAGAAAGCCTTCGACTCGATCGAAACCTGGGCTGTACTACAATCTCTCCAGAGGTGCCAATTGGACTATCGCTGTATCGAAGTGCTGAAGTGTTTGTACGAGAACGCCACTATGTCAGTCCGACTCCAGGACCAGAACTCGAAGCCTATTCCGTTGCAGCGGGGAGTCAGGCAAGGAGATGTTATTTCTCCTAAACTGTTTACCGCTGCACTGGAAGATGTTTTCAAGACTCTGGACTGGAGAAGGCTAGGCATCAACATAAACGGCGAGTATATCACTCACCTTCGGTTTGCTGACGATATAGTAGTCTTGGCTGAGACCATGGAGGATTTGAGTACGATGCTCGATGACCTCAGTAAAGCCTCCGAGCAAGTTGGTCTAAAGATGAACATGGATAAGACGAAGATCATGTCAAATACCCATGTAGCACCAACTCCCGTTACAATCGGAGACTTTACACTCGAAGTTGTGGACGATTATATATACTTAGGACATACTGTCTAGTTAGGTAGATCCAACTTCGAGAAAGAGGTTAATCGACGAATCCGACTCGGTTGGGCAGCGTTCGGGAAGCTACGGCACAACTTTTTGTCCAATATTCCGCAGTGTCTCAAGACGAAAGTCTTTGACCAGTGTGTGTTGCTAGTGATGACATATGGTACTGAAACGTGGTCGCTTACAATGGGCCTCATAAAAAAAACTCAAAGTCACCCAAAGGGCAATGGAGAGGGCTATGGTTGGAGTGTCTCTGCGTGATCGCATCAGAAATGAGGCCATCCGCAGCAGAACCAAAGTAACCGATATAGCCCTCCGAATCGCTAAACTAAAGTGGCAGTGGGCGGGGCATTGCTCGTAGATCCGATGGCCGTTGGGGCGGAAAGGTTCTCGAGTGGCGACCACGAACCGGAAGGCGCAGCGTGGGTAGACCCCCCACAAGGTGGACTGATGACCTGGTGAAGGTCGCGGGAGTCCGCTGGATGCGGGTGGCGCAGGACCGGTCATTGTGGCACTCTTTGGGGGAGGCCTATGTCCAGCAGTGGACGTCTTTCGGCTGATATGATGATGATGATGAATGCATACTATTTTCCACTTCGATTGCGAGAAAATAAGATAAAAATACTTATTATTTACGCACAATAACTAAACTAAGGTGAAATGATGGTTTAACTTGGCGGTCTTTTAATTTTTTTAACTTCTTTGACATAGATACAAAATATAAACACCGCGAATAAATGCCACAGACGACGGTATAATTAGCTCTTTAAACAGTTTAAACACGCTTTAAAGCGCTTCCAAAAAATTAAAATCTTTTTCATTTCTCATGCTCAAAAAGTGTGTCATATTATGCTTACCAAGGCGGACTAAAGTAGTACATTTAGCCTCTAGGGCTAATATGTATACATATTTATGATTTTCAAAACATTTTAAATTGACCAATCGGAACACTTCACCATATTAAATCCACCAATCACAACACATAACGAAATTAATCGGAACGCTAGATACTTTCTTAGTGCGTATACTGTGTAAATAATTTAAGTCCTTAAAAAAAACATGGTATTTAATATCAACCAATCAGAATACAGCAATGTTAAAATCGACCAATCAGGAAACGCAATTTATTTCTCAAAACTAGGCGTTGTCAGGTATAGCTTTCGATCAATTCGGGTATAATTAATTTAGATTTGACAAAAAACATACATGCTTTCATACAAAAAAAAAATGTTTTTAAAGAAAGTGCTAGGTTGAAGTGGGACTGGGCTGGACATGTCTGCCGCATGCACCCGGACAGGTGGGCTAAAATGGTTACCCAGTGGGACCCACGACACAACATTGATGACGCGCGCCGAGGTGCAGGCAGACCAAAGAGGAGATGGCGGGACGACCTGGACGCTTTTGACACAGAATGGTGGCAAATTTCAAACGACCGGATTGAGTGGAGAAAAAAAGGGGAGGCCTTTGCCCAGCAGTGGGACACTAACACAGGCTAATAAAAAAAATAAAAAATAAAATGTTTGAAAATATTTATATTTTTTAAACTTCACATAACTGTCAAGTTATTATTGAAATATCGTATAGGCTTTAGACTTTTTTACATAATGCTTGAACAGTTGACTTTATGACAAAAATGTCTACGAGAATTATAAAGACTCAATTTATTTTGTATTTGTATTTATTCTGTACGTCTTATAGATACAAAGTTACAGGAAGGAAAATATTACTCATACTCATTGTCTTTATACTTCTAGTAGAAATTTTTGTCATAAAGTCAACTATTCAAGCATTATGTAAAAAATGCTAAAGCCTATACGATATTTTAATAATAACTTGACAGTTATATGAAGTTTAAAAAAATAAAAATATTTTCAAGCACTTTCTTTAAAAAAAAATCTTTTGTATGAAAGCGTGTATGTTTTTTGTCAAATCTAAATTAATTATACCCGAATTGATCGAAAGCTGTACCTGACAACGCCTAGTAGTATTTTATGATGAGTAATAGAACATTGATTTTGTGTGTGAGACTTACTACTTTCCCCCCTCTATAAGCGCTCTAGGGGTGAATTCAACTTTTGAATATCTTTTAAAAGAATCAATAGAAGATGACGAAACTGTGGTAGAGACTTCATTTCCTTATCTCGAAGTACAAAACTTTGAAGCTCATAAATAATATTCTTATGATATAAGAAAATATACACTTTTTCACCCCCTGTATCTTTATATCTGTAAGACTAACATATGTATTGTGTATGGAAATATTGTAGACAAGTTTATCTTCTTCATACGTTTCATAGGCATTTTAGGCATTCTGATAACCGTTTAAGCGCCAAGGTTCAAAAACGGACTTATGGCACGTTTAAACCAAGATGGCGGCCAACGCTCCCCCCCCCCCCCCCCCCTCAAAGTCTCAAATCTACTATTTTATGAACCACCCTATAGCCTACCAATAACCATTAAAACATTTTCTACTCCACCTTTTGTAAGGCAAATGCTCCAATGATTGCGCTAACCGTCGTCTGTGGCATTTATTCCCGGTGTTTATATTTTGTATCTATGTCAAAGAAGTTAAAAAAATTAAAAGACCGTAAAGTTAAACCATAGTTTCACCTTAGTTTATTTATTGTGCGTAAATAATAAGTATCTTATTTTCTCGCAATCGAAGTGAAAAATAGTATGCATTACTCTGGTCTAAAAGCCATATTACCACTCGAACAATTTTCCCTCACTTCGTTCGGGAAAATAACCACCTCGTGGTAATATGGCCTACTTTAGACTCTTGTCAAACAATCTACTATTTTAATTATTGTGAAGTAGGAACTAAAAAACACCTCATGTTTTGAGAAAAAAATTGCGTTTCCTGATTGGTCGATTTTAACATTGCTGTATTCTGATTGGTTGATATTAAATACAATGTTTTTTTTAAGGACTTTAATTATTTATACAGTATACGCACCAATAATAGTAGTTTATGCAACTGATACATAATGGGGGGCCTTAAAACACGAGTGTTTTAAGGCCTAATTATGTACAGTTGCATACATTACTTTATCTACACACATATTGTAAGTACTCAAAGATGGGTTCAGAAGCCGAAGGCAATTGACCTGCATTACTAGGTAGATAGATACAAGTGCTGAAACATACCCTTAGGTGTAAGCTTCATAAAAATAAATAAATTAGAACTGATAAGGAAAGTATATTTATTTATTATAATATCGTTAATAGTAAACATTTACATTTTCGCAATTAAAAATGTTTCGACAAACAATAACTGACAAGTTGATAACAGAAATGGCGGCCGTACAAACCATAGACAAATATGTATAAACTTCTGTCGCGAGTTTTTTTTAAATATTAGCCAACGAACGAAGTCCTTATTCTCATGTCATCCGAGATCAAAATGTCGTGCGGTTTATGTCAAAAAATATATCGTACTGACGTTTCGTATCGACAACATTTTAAAATCTATGGATACTAGAATAGAAACACATTGAAATTGTGTTGGTTTTGACAGCTGTTCCAAATTTGAAACTCATTACTTAACAATATTTGAGCATGTAAAGTTAAAATTACATTACTGCCACAGATAAGAAACTTATCATAGTGAAATCGTTTGTTGTAATGCTGGTCATTGCCTACGGTTTTTGAACGCATTTTAGAGGACTTACAATATGAGTGTAGATAAAGTATTATACGTAATACGTTCCGATTCATTTCGATATGTGTTGTGATTGGTGGATTTAATATGGTGAAGTGTTCCGATTGGTCAATTTTAAATGTTTTGTAAATCTTAAATATGTATACATACTAGCCCTAGAGGCTAAATGTACTACTTTAGTCCGTCTTGGTAAGCATAATATGACACACTTTTTGAGCAAGAGAAGTGAAAAAATATTCACTTAAACATATTTTGGCTTGCTTCATCTATTTTGATAACTGTATGTATTGGTGACCGAGGTGCCAATCGAAAAGTAAACTTATACCTTCAAACGGCTTTAAAGATTATTAGGGATTTTTCTTACAAAATTAAGTGGATGCATATTTATAAGAAGTAAAGTCTAGCAGTTCTAAAGGCTCACTATGCCTTTGGTGTTGACTTAAAATTTTAGTCTTGAAGGTTTCGTAATGAAATGCAGTTGTTGGCAGAGCAAGAATATCATTCTACATTCGTTTTTAAATAACCCTGAGTAAGTAGTAAAATGAATATTACAAATAAAACAATCAGTTGCTGCCAAATTTATTTATATTGTTGCTTATATTGTTTATTTATTATAATGTCACTTACAGCTTACACCACACATGACATAAAAATATAAATAATAGTCACTTAGTACAGGTATATAAGTTAATTAATTACAATTACAACAGATTAATTAGACAACAGATGGATTACAGAAATTAGCAACAAATTGTCAGAATTGACAAAATTTTAGGCTAGGTGCTGATAGTGCTAGATGCCACAATTTGCTCAAGATATCGCCCGGCTGTGGCTAAGAATCTCGGTTCTGGTGTTGAGAATAAGTCCAATGAATCGTCCTGGTCCAGTAAATTGTTGATGAGCTTTATAGCCCGGTAGAGAGGTGAGTTGGAGAGAGACTTTGTGCTGTTATCTGGGAGATTAAGTAAGGGTAGGTTACGAGGGCGTAAGTTGTATCTTAAAACAGGTGGGACATTTGGAGACATTTGCTCTAACAGATAGCAGTTATTTACATTCCCTCTTAATAGACGAAGGCAGAAACGCACCAAGATGATATTCCTTCGAGCTTCTAGAGCCTGGTAGCCACGTAAGTAAGTACCATACCTAACACGTATGTATGGGGTCGGATACATATACGGATAGTAAAAATATATCTTCTGGAACAAGTATCTAGCGAAGGATTTTTGGACCTTTTCAACTATCAGGACATATTTATCTTCGTAGGGATTTCATACAATTGCATGAAAATCTAGTTTACTTCTCACATAAGAGTAGTATAATAAATCTAGAGTCAGTCTGTTAGTAAAATGCTTGGCCTGGCGCTTAATAAAACCCATACGTTTATAAGCATCTTTACAGGTTTGGAGAACCTGCTGATGGAATGTTAACTGTGGGTCAAACCAAGTACCTAAATCCTTTACTAGTGTGGCTCGCTTTATTTTTTCACCGGCTATGACATAATTATAGTGATATGGTTCCTTCGATCGCGTGTATGTGACTACCGAACATTTTGAAATGTTGAGCGCTAGACTATTCGTCATGCCCCAATCATGTACCTGGTTTATATCGGCTTGAAGAATAGCGGTATCACGTAAACTGTTTACTGGATAAGCTAATTTGACATCGTCGGCAAATAGAAGACAGAAGGAATGGGTAATTTGTACCGGCAGATCATTTATTAAAATTAAGAATAACAAAGGCCCGAGATTGCTTCCCTGTCCTATGCCTGAAGTTACCTGGTAGTATTTTGATTTGTACCCTGCATTTTAATCACTTTTCCTCACAAAATATGTTTAGGCAGAATATGAATTTGTCATAAGAATGTCACGTCCATTTTGTTAAAGCTACTCTATGATTCAGTGACAGCTGTCAACCGCCAAACATGGGGCACAAAATTTGTTCTAGATAGCTCATCTAGTAGAATACATAAACATAATACATCAATGTCGATTAATCGTAAATTTTAATCTGCTTTTAGTAGACTGCCGGATATTGTGCTGGACATATGAGTATTTGAACAACGATTTAATCAACCACAAAATAAATGTACAGTCGATGACCACCAAATTAATAGGATTGATCACTAAAGTAATAAATAGATCTGTCACCAAAATTGGATCACCAAGTAAATATAAAATAGCCACTAAAAAAATATTCAAAATGTAACTGAAGAACAAATCAAATTATTTTTTTAATAAATATTACCGGAGGCCAAGTTCTTTTTTCCTTTGTATATGACATCTATATCTATACATACATATAATAAAGCTGAAGAGGGTCGAAATTCTGTACATGGAAGATAATCGAAAAAAAGTTGGCTGGGGATACTTAGAATCGATAACAGAACACGTTCCAACAATTTTTAGAATTTTTGTCTGTTTGTCTGTTTATCTGTTTGTCTGTTTATTTGACCGCGCATCACGTGAAAACGGCTGAACGGATTTTGATGAAGTTTTGTATCGAGATAGTTTGAGTCCCGAGAAAGGATAATATTTTTATTTTATTCTTATTTATTACGAGAACAAACAGAGTTAAATGTACACAATGCTTAAGATTCATTATTAATTACATAACAAACATGCATTTAGCTCCTCAACAGTCCTCACTGAGATGTATAGATTAGTTTACTTATTCTAGTTACTTAAATACTAAGGTTTTACAAATATATTAATGTTTCTATGGTACACTGAAATTGTTATACTATTCAGCAAAACATTAGATGACAGCGTAAATGTACAAAAAAATATATGAGATAACTTGGCTACTACATAACTTATTTTAATTTTATTTTTTTAATGAATGATACACAAAAAAAGAAACAATCTAGGCTTACTTATTATTTAAATATTTATTTGTAATAAATAGGTACATTTCTCAGTCCTCTGAAATTTTTAGCAGAATTTCCTTTTTGTATTGCATTTTGGACTTATTAAAGATATCGACCGAGACTAGGGACTTATTGTATGCGTAGATAGTTTTATCCCGAAAATCAACCTTGGTGGGGGTGAAAAGGGGGTTGAAAGTTTGTATGGAGAATTTTTAACCACTGAAACGATTTAGATAGAAATTAGTATGGGGATAATTAGAGTCCCGAGAAACGTCATAGGATAGTTTTCAAACCCTTGTGGGTGTGAAAAAGGGCTTGGAAATTTGGTATGAGGAATTTTTTACCGCTGAACTGATTTAGAAGAAATTTGGTATAGAGATAGTATAGGTCTAGAAAGGACAAAATATGAAAATAATAATGGAAGTGAAGCCTTTGTACCTTTCAACTTTCAATAAAAACTATATTTAATAAAATCGGTTCAGCTGTTTTTGGGTTGTCAGTAAAAAACGCATAGTGAAAGGACGTAAGTGCCGGATAGTAGAATTACAACGCCAAACAATTAACCCATCACGAAATTATTACTTTACTAGCTTTTGCCCGCGGCTTCGCTCGCGTTAAATTCGGGGTAGCACGGTTCCCCTTTCCTGATTGCCCCCCGGAATGCTCCATACAAACTTCCACCCCTCATTTTAGGGAAGTGGGGGGTTAGAAAGAGACAAAAAGTAGCCTATGTCACTCTCCATCCCTTCAACTATCTCCACTTAAAAAAGCACGTCAATTCGTCGCCCCGTTTTGCCGTGAAAGACGGACAAACAAACAAACAAACACACACATACACTTTCCCATTTATAATATTAGTATGGATTAGTATGGATGACGAAGGGCCTCCAAATATCCCTTAATAAGCGACCTTTTGAACGGATGTTTTATAACAGGGCGGCAATTACGGAACCCTACACTGAACATGGCCCGACATGCTCTTGGCCGGTTTTTTTTGCATTGTTATCCCAGAATTCACCCCTTAAGGATTACTAATTCCAATTGTCAAGATAATTCCCGGCCAGGTATAGGTAGGCTATAAAAATTCAACCTCTAAAAGGGGGCAGCCACTACACTCGATTGAGTTAATTTTGCACCTGAATCTTATGGCGCTACTTAGGAAGGAGGTGCAAGCTTTTTTTCCCAATATAATATGTCCTAAGACTAACGAGTACCCTGCTTAACTAACAGATGGCGCTGAAATTAATACGTTGTGACATAATCCTATTAGGAAAGATTTTGCCAAATTAACTCTAAGTTTAGAAGTGGGGTACGAATATCAACAAATTTAAATGAATTATTGACTTAATAGTACAACAAAATTAAACTACTATAAACCAATTGCCACACATTGCACAGTGCATGTAAATACTCTATTCTACTTTTATCTAATCTTACTTCTAAGTTTTCTAACTAATATTAGACCTAAATTCGTTATTAGTATATTCGTTAATAAGTTGTTCGGTTATGATATGAAGTATGGATTTATATGTGTATATTTCTTACCCAGGCGCGGTCCGATCGGTCCGATGGGGTCGGGGGTTACATGGGACATGAGCCCCCCCCCCCAAATCGTATACGTCAAAAAAATCATTACTGACCTCCTCAAAAAATCATGTCTGCATTAGTGACCCCCCCAATTTCATAGGTACCCCACCCCCAAATTTTAGGCTGCAACCGCGCCTGTTCTTACCTTTTCATTCTGACTGACTGATTTGACTCGAGGATCGATTTGATATTTGCCATGAACATGATATCAATAGGTACAGTCAAGGACGTATAAATACAAAAGTGGTACTGTATCGTCCGATATACACCTACTATTCTATGTCGTTTAAATCATGTCAAAAATTTTAATAAACGACGGAAAAAGCTATTGATTTTGGAGTGTAGTTTTATTTAGTGGTAATTGTAAAATATTTTATCTGGACTACTGTCATCTAGCGTATCCAACTGTCAACTTTACTTCAAGACCTTCAAGTTCCGCCTCCAGGGGGAGGGAGAGAAATTAGGGGTGATTTAGCCGCTTACTGACAAAGACCGAATTCCACGCGGGCGGAGCCGCGGGCACAGCTAGTATGTTTATAATTCAAAATCTCTTGCATACGGACAGGCGGGGCCTGCTCCACCTTCGTGCTCCCACTTTGTAACAAAACTAAGGGTACATAGGACAAACCATTGCAATATGAAATAAGTTATATTTTTCGTGTGATTAATATTTTCTTGCATAAATTATATTATCAATAAAGTAATAGGTATCTATTGTAGTTTTAAGGTTTAAGATAAATACTTATAAAACATTCAAATATTTTTCAGTTTCTATTTAATTGTGGGTACTTCTATATAAATATTAAAGTAATGAGTTTTTTGCTGACAACACCCGAAACATAAAATCATACATGTCGACTGGAGGTAGTGTCATTTTATTTTATTGTTTCTATTTGGATCTCTTGTAGCAAAAATGCTATGGACTTTTGTCTGATCTAAGTGTTTTATTTATGTATTATTGGAGTAGCTACAAGAATGTCACCCTCTACATAGTAATATTTTCAAAGACGCGTAAAATGTTTTGATTGTTTTTGATTTTGATTTGTTTAAAAATAACACGTCACTGATTAAGATAAGGCAACACAAGACTAACGAAAACGTACTAACCTAATGTCAGCTGAATTACAATGTTACTAAGCGACGACAATTTTAAAACTACCTAAGCGTTGGTAGCCAGGCGGTAAGACGATCGACTTTCAATACTGATGTCTCGAGGTCAAACTCCTGCTCGTAGCACTGAGCTTTTCGGGAATTATGTACGTAATTATGGGCTTTTTTACCCTGTAGTGGGACACTAATACAAGCTAATAAAAAAAATAAAAAAATGTACGAAACATGGATGAATAAATTAAAAGGATGGAGCATGCCTGTACTACAAACTGTGACGCAAGATGGCGGCTGGTTTGAATGTGTGTATCCAGACGAGTGTTGCCATGTAATACAAATTTTCCCGATTAAGAATACAGTATTTTTGAATTAAAAAAAATTTAAATTTACTATTTATTATAAGTACACGACTACTGTTGAATATGGTGGCCTCTGTTGTCGTCCCAATTCTATTATTTTAAGCATACTTTATACCTCTTTAATCTGGAGGCACGGTAGCGCTCCCGCTAAGATGAACACAACTAAAAGTGTTATGACGTATTCATTAATTACGTTACACGATTTAGGGGGGGGGGAATTGACCATGTTGTACTTCTACTGCAGAGAGGAGGATTATTATTATTTTTCTTACGTAGGGGTGGAAGGGGTTATCTGGCAAAAAAATGTTTAACGTAATCAATGAACGACGCCAGTGTTGGCCGAACGTTAGTGTAATTGAAAATAAAACTTGAAGATTGAAACACGTTAGTTAAAATTGAACACTAATAGTTTAGTGCAAATTGATTTCAATTAGAATTGAAATTAATTGTAACTAACGTGTTAATCCTTTGCGAATAACTAATAATTGAAGATATTTAATTTTAGGTACCATCTGCTCGTCAGTACAAGTCGAATGAGCCCAAACAGCATGAGTCTATGATGCGCCAAACCCGAGATTCAGTAGGGATCCCCAGGGTCCAGCATGAGCTCCAGATTTTGATAGCGGTACCATCTGCTCATCAGTACAAGTCGAATGAGCCCAAACAGCATGAGTCTATGATGCGCCAAACCCGAGATCCAGTAGGGATCCTCAGGGTCCAGCATGAGCTCCAGATTTTGATACCGGTACCATCTGCACGTCAGTACAAGTCGAATGAGCCCAAACAGCATGAGTCTATGATGCGCCAAACCCGAGATCCAATAGGGATCCCCAGGGTCCAGCATGAGTTCCAGATTTTGATACCGGTACCATCTGCTCATCAGTACAAGTCGAATGAGCCCAAACAGCATGAGTCTATGATGCGTCAAACCCGAGATCCAGTAGGGATCCCCAGGGTCCAGCATGAGCTCCAGATTTTGATACCGGTACCATCTGCTCATCAGTACAAGTCCAATGAGCCCAAACAGCATGAGTCTATGATGCGCCAAACCCGAGATCCAGTAGGGATCCCCAGGGTCCAGCATGAGCTCAATTTTGATACCGGTACCATCTGCTCATCAGTACAAATCGAATGAGCCCAAACAGCATGAGTCTATGATGCGTCAAACCCGAGATCCAGTAGGGATCCCCAGGGTCCAGCATGAGCTCCATCTTGTGATATTGGTCCCAACTTCCGAACCCGAGATGCAGTTTTAAAATTAATTATTAGTGTAAGACAGGATTAATTTAGTTACACTAACGTTAATCTAATTAACTTTTAATCTTATTAAATTTTCGAGACGTTAGTGTAACTAATAGGTTAATTCTAACTGACGGTTAGTGTAATTAACGACGTCACAAAAGCAATGCGAACTAACGTTAGTAAAAATTGATGTTAGTGTAATTGATTAGTTACGGAATTAATCTTCAATCTTATTGATCAATTTTCAATTCTAATTGAAATTAACGGCCAACACTGAACGACGCCTTATTTTATACTGCACCTTGTTTAGAATGAAACAAAAACTTTTGAAAACTGCATCAAAATCGGCTTAGCCAAACACGAGATAATTGCGAACAAACATATGATACATAGATACAAACATACGGGTCAAACTGAGAACCTTCTTTTTTTTGATGTTCATTAAAAATGCTCCTCGATCGATCAACACAATCGGTTTGACTTAAGAGCTGACCTCTCATTCTTACTATAGTTCCATCGCGTTCTAATCGCTTGACCAGTCGATTACTTATGAGACTAGTCAGCCGCTCAGAGTGAGAGGGAGCGATACCCAAGTAACACATCAAAGCAGTATAACGGCCGTCTTACAGCATATCTGTATGCTTTTAGCATTTTGAGTTCGTTTTATAGTAGCATTATAAACGTTTATAGTGCTGATATAGCTCTTAAATGGGCACAAATTACCCAGCTTGAGATCCTATACAGGTCATTTAATAGCATTACAGGCGCATTATGTCTGCGCTATTAGCATTATCGTTGTCATGGAAAGTGCCAATCGCATTAAAGAAGCATGAGTACGCTTTATTAAGTTGCCAACCGCATTAAAGAAGCATTAATACGGCCAAAAAACTTGCTAATCGCAGTAAAGAAGCATTAGTACTCTCGATTAACTTGCCAATCGCAATACAAAAGCATTATACTAGCATAAGAGTGTAGTAAAATAAACCTTACGTCAATGCAAAACCGTCTCTAATACCGACGGAACAAATGTTATAATACAATGAACGTTGTGATTTAACTACTTTGTCTCACAATATAAAATGCACGAAGACGGTACAAAAAATTGAATGAGTGACACGTCATATTTGTTTGCATCGTAACAAAATTTATAAAAGTTTTTGACTCTTTTACGTTATTATATCCTTCAAATATTACTGCGCAATGTAGTTTACTGTAAATGTGTATATAAGTTTCATTGAAATTTTCACGCGCCTTTGATTTATTGTGGTTTTGCTATAAAATATTATAAAAAGATATGCGTCAAATAAACAAAACAATTGTGTAATCCTCGTATAGAACGAGTTTTGCATTATTAACATAATAGTGTTGGTTGAGCAGTCTTAAATTAAGTTATTTCATTATTATACAGAGCATTTTCCTTGTATAAATAGGTCCGCATGATTTTATTTTTAGGTTATAAATTATTTACAAAATGGCGTTGGTCTATATAGACGGAGAGCTAGCCACATCAGATATGACATAATAATAAGAGCAACCAAATCCCTCTAGTCAGTATGGTATACTATGCTTATTTCTAGATCTGGACATCTGGCAGCTTTAAAGTGGTGGAGGTCAAAGAATGCAAACCATTTCAAGAAAACAAATCCTAGAGATCTGGGTTTTATGCAATATTATGAGAAACTATACAAATACTATACAATATTAAGAGAAATTATACAAAAGTTTATGTTGAGGGAAAAGTAGTATGTATAATATTATAGTTCATAGCTTGTTGCCTAGTGTTTTTGTTTCCGTAATAATACACAATATTTTTTGGTCTAACGTTTTTTATCGATTTTTGACCAGTTTTGAGTCGTTATTCCAACATATTCACTACAGATAAGGCAAACGACTATCTGTTCTTGAATCTTTTATTTCCATTCTGTAGAGCCGGATCTTGAAATAAATGAGCCGTTATTTTTTTATGATATTTTTAAAATATGGTCTAAAAAAACACTAATATCGATATTCGAATGGTGTAAAGAATCTTACATATACGTAATCTACATATTAGGGTTCCTCTTTGATTTCTCTAAAAACTGTTGAGAGATTTTAATTTTTAACTAATAAACACAAAATTTATGACCATAAAACCACTTTTTTAGCCTAAACCGGTTCGACTTTGATGTCAAATATCTCGAAGACAATGAATATTGAAGTAGGATACTATATTTACTTGTTTAAAGCCATTACTGATAATATGATAAGCTATATAAATCAATAGAACACTAAGGGAATCAGATCTAAGGTCGTTGGCGCCAGGGAGCCCATTAAAATATAGGCCCTGTCCTTTACTATACTATAACTGAGACAACTTCGGCAGTTTTTACCTAGTTTGGTATTACTATTTTCCAATTAAAACATTTTGCTAGTCTGTCACTGTCACCTCCACTCATTAAAAGCTATCAGATGCCAGGATCTAGCAATAAGAATAGTATAACAATCTAACCAGACGGGTTTTGTTGCTCTCATTATTGTGTCATATCTGACGTGGCTAGCTCTTAGTCCAATTGCAGCTCAGTGACCCTTAAAAAAATCTTATTAATGCTTACAGCATTACCCGTAAATAATTATGCTATTAAACAACATTAAGCATTATATACTACTTAAAATTGCTATATAGCTAAAAGCTGTATAGGGGCTGTTCATAAATTACGTCATCAATTTTTGATGATTTTATACCTCCCTCCCCTAAAATCATCCAACCCTCCCCTGCCAAATAAAGTGACGTCATTAAAAAAACGTGTGTTTAGTTTAATTGTAAAATATAAAACTATTTAGTAGATAATATTTTATAGCATTAATAGTTTATAGGAACACGAATTTTATTCCTTTTGTTACACATTGAAGCACTTTTTAAAGATGCGAGAGATGATGTGATCTTCGGAATGACCGCCCCCCCCCCCTCCTGTGTCATGCTACCATTATCCGATGTCCAGTACCCTCCCCCATTTGAAGTGACGTAATTTATGAACAGCCCCTTATAGTGAATTACTTGGCTTTGTAATGGTTTATAGTATGGCTATTATACGGCATTAGGAATGTATTACCTACTTATAAATGCTATTGTACACCCTAAGACATTAAAAATAGCTGAAAGCTGTATAGCGAATTTACGTGGCATTATAATGGCTAATATTCATTCTCTTCAACAGCATTTAGCATTTATTTATGCTATTGTAGAACCTAAGGCACTAAACCACACCGAAGTATTAGTGTAGCAAACCAAAACGCAACAGTACAGCATTCAGCTGTACAGTTGCATTTTGTTTCGCTGCACTAAAACTAATGGCTAAACAAAAGCATTTACATATGCCATTATACAACCGTTATACAGCGTAAAGCATCATATAATGCTATTGTAGAACCTAAAGCACTAAAAACAGCTGAAAGCTGTATACCGGATTTACGTGGCATTATAATGGCTAATATTCATGCTCGTAAACAGCATTAAGCATTTATTTATGCTTTTGTAGAAACTAAGGCACTAAAACACACAGAAGCATTAGTGAAGCAAACCAAAACGCAACTGTACATCATTCAGCTGTACAGTTGCATTTTGGTTCGCTGCACTAAAACTAAAGGCTTTAAAAAAGCATTTACATATGCCATTATACAACCATTATACAGCTTAAAGTATTATATAATGCTTTTCTAGAACCTAAAGCACTTAAGTGATTTTAAACAGCTAAAATGTGCACAGTTGCGTTGTGGTTTGCTGCACTAAAGCTAAAGGCTTTACAAAAGCATTTAGATATGCCATTATACAACCGTTATACAGCTCAAAGCATCATATAATGCGACAAGTTGCTCGGTGAACGTATATAAGAGTTTATACGGTCCTTAAGTTCGAAATAAGTTAACTATTCATATGTTATAATGCTTCCTGTGTTACTTGGGTAGTTAGAATGAGACGAAAGTTTGACAGATCAATAGTGGTGACATACGAGGGTTGCTACTTATATATCCGAAAACAAAAAAACAAACAAACGTACACGGCTGAAAATGGTTTTATTGTTTTTCAAAGTATTCCCCTTGATGATCTATGCACTTTTGCATTCGCGTGAACCAATTTTTAAAGCACTTCTGCCACTCCGCCTGAGGTACCTCCATAACGTGTTGTTTGAATGCGTCGACAGCATCTTCAGCGGTCGAAAATCGTTGACCGCGTAATTTATTCTTTATATTTGGAAATAAATAAAAATCGTTGGGTGCCAAGTCAGGGCTGTACGGCGGATGACCCGTTAATTCCACATTTTGACCCTCCAAAAATAGAGTTGTTTCGCGTGACGTATGACAGCTGGCATTGTCATGATGAAGAATGATTCTTCGTCGCTGGTTAGTTTTACGAATTTGTTCAAATACTTCCGGTAAGCAAATGGTCGTGTACCACTCTGAATTAACCGTTCTACGGTTTTCTAGTGGCACTGTAGCTACATGGCCATTAATACCGAAGAAGCAGGCCACCATTTGTTTCAATGTACTTTTTGCACGAGTAACTTTCGTAGGGTTCGGCTCATTTTGAAACACCCATACCGTTGATTGTTGCTTCGTTTCGGGATCGTATGCATAGATCCAGGATTCGTCACCTGTATAGATGTTATAAACGGCTTTTGAGTCACCACGGTTATATTTTTTTAACATTTTATTGCACCATTCGACGCGAGCATCTTTTTGCTCTTTTGTTAAGTTGTGGGGTATCCAACGCGAACAAATTTTTTTTACAGCCGAATAATTATGTAATATGCTATTAATGCTGGTCATAGAAATACCCAGAGTCGCCTCTATCTCGCAGTACGTAACATGTCGGTCGTCCATTATAAGTTTTCGCACAGCCTCGATATTTTGTTGTACAACGACCGATTTCGGGCGACCTGCCTTAACTTCGTCCGTAAGCATACTACGTCCACGATTGAACTCACTAAACCAGTGATACACAGTAGTTTTAGATAGGGCTTCATCACCAAAAGTTGAAGTTAGTTGATCTATGCACTGTTGTTGCGTTAAACCACGCCGAAAATCATAATAAATCATAGCACGAATATTTTCACGAGTGAGTTCCATTCTTGCTGCGAGATGACATTTAAAACCCGTCAAAAACAAAACACGAGCGTTAATAAGAAAGAAAAAATATACCGGCCAGTACTTAAAAAAGTTCAAATTTTACCATGGAGGTCAAATATGCTATTTAAGAAGATTGTAATCCCGGTTTCCAGATATATAAATAGCAGCCTATGTAACTTTGGGCGTTCAATCTACGATTAGATATGGGCTTTTTGTTTTACGAAGTTTTTGGAATAATTTAATGAAATATATAATTGTTTATATACAAATTTTATTCAAAAAATTATAACGAATATAATCACTCACAAAATCATAAAATTTATTAACTATTCGATAGATAAAACCTCTATTTGGGAGTGGGGACGGACAACATATCGCGGCGATTATAGACCCCCTTACGTTCGGGAAGTTTCCCTATTCAACCACCTGGCAACACTGATACCGTGAAGTTAATAGTTAACGAATTTACTGATTTTTAATATGATTACGCAATGAATCGTTTATTTAACGTTGAAAAGTTACCCCATCCTTTTTTTTCTTTCGACCGGTGGCATTTCTGCAGCATTTGATAACCCATGACGGCATATTTTAATGATTTTTAACAGCACTTGACTGCATAGACGTTTGGACACGACTGTCGAGGGAGCGGCTCAATATTGCTGTGCGTATGTGTGTGTAGTGCGTAACCACGAGGATACTGGCTCATTATGGAATCACAAACTGTTGTTAGCAGTACCCCATCTGAAGAATTATATAAATCTATGGTACGAAATATAATTTTATATTACTTATTAGACGCAATGATACTAGTTTCTGATATTCTAAACACGTCAGTTTCGTAAAAACTAGTGCGTACGTCAATTCCTGGGATTGAGTCGCCAAGCAGATCCCAGTCGCAATTGAGCCTTGGCAAAAGCTGGTATAAACGCCAGAAGGATTATGAGATTTAATCATAAATTCGCCACCAGACCACCTAAATATATTATAATTAATAATAATGATATGCAAAATACCTCAACCTATGTTTATGTTAGCCTACTCTCGTTTTATAGTTTCTGTACTACTAGCTAAATGAAAACAACGGAAAAACCATTTGCTCTCAAAAGGGTTTGCTGAGGCGGAAATTTGTCCCACGTCACCTGTGCGTCCTTCATGGCCCCGAAAGGTCGCCGAGTGTAAGTATTTTAAAATACTCTTTACCTTTTCTGTAGGTACGGCGAAGTATCAGTAAACGACAGCCTGTTTTTTAAGGAATAAGCGAGTTACAATGATCATATTCAATTAAGATTTTGATATAATTTTACCTACGTATTAAAGTTTACACAACGACAAAATTTTGGTTGTTATTCAAAACATGGTTACTTACGAGTATGTGATTGTCATTCTATGTTTTGGTACATTGTTGATAACGCAAACCACTTCGTTTGTATACTTGTTTCTATATCACTCGAATATAAAAGAGTGACTGAGAGTCAGATTGTCAATTTATTTGCGGTATTCGGTCATAATAGTGATAGGCCGTCTGCATAACATACGGGCTGTGAAAGTAATTGTTAAATTTTGAATACAGATTTCCAGTTTTCTTTCTTCAGTTAACATAAAAAGGCTTAAGGCGCGAGCCTACCTGAAATTACGTAAAATGGTTACTTTTAACGGCCTAAGGCTCGTAATCTGTGACGTTATCATTGTTAGGGTACCACTTTGTCGCTTATGGATTCCGAGATATCACTGATTTTGTTAATCAACTCGAAAATAGTGAAAATTGGTTTTGATTAAAAATAGCTTCTACAAATCTACACACTTAAAATAATAAGGTGTATTGATAAAAAATTAAACATTTCAACTAAAAGTAGGAAAAAAACATAGTCAAAGTTTACCGACTAGGGTACCACATTGTCGCTCATAAGCTTGAAGTAATATCGGGGCCATTGGAAAATGTAGTAACACGTGTTGTCTAAATCTCAGTTTACTGCCATCCATTTGCTTGACAGTTCGTAACTCAGCTGCCCGTTACGTTCACTTAGCTTCATGTTATGTTACCCTTTTAACAATAGTGGTCAATAAGCAATAATTATTAAGACAAAGCAAAACTCTCTATTTTAATCTGGCCTAAATCAATCAACTAGATACAAAATATATTAACAAAATTGATATTATGTTAGTTTATTCGATTAGATTGTTAAAAATAAATAAATAGAACACATAGGATAAAAAAAATATTTAAAATTTTAAAGTGCGTTGCGTCCAGACCGTCTTAATATGCCACGAATATGCAACTCGTACGCTGCGCACGCGTTGCTCTAGCCGGAGAGCTAGCAACGGAAATAGGTTTGCTATTATATAGAGAAATGAAAATGTATCTAGTTAGTGTGCCATACTATCAATTTTAATAATCCGGGTTCCTGGCAGATGCTTTGAATACTGATTAATTACATAACAAAAACTTACATATAAATAAGGGGAGGGATATAAGTTAGTGACAAATCAAAACTTTTTAACAGAAAATATAGTTGACTTATATTTAACAAGTGCAGTAAAACACTTCGTAATTTGCATTAACACGTTTAATTTTGCAGATTAAGTAAATTATTTAAAATTAGCAATTTGGTCCTTCGAGCCGGATAGAATGTAATTAAATTACAATAATAAGATTATTTAAAATTAGCACTTCACATAAAGATGAAGATAACGATATCGATAAAGGTATTTCACATTCAAATATTTTCTTAGTATCGTAGACTCGGATAGAATGTAATTAAATTACAATAATCAGATTATTTAAAATTAGCACTTCACATAAAAATGACGATAACGATATCGATATAAAGATATTTAACATTCAATAATTACCTTAGTATCGTAAACGTCTACTTTCCGCACGAAAGTAAAATAAAACGAGGGAGTACTAGCAAAACTAGTAAGTACAAATAAAGACTTGGCTGGTAATTTGGCTGCGGGAAAATAATGGATTAATGAGGCGAGTGATATGGATGGTGACAGATGATTCGCTGGCTGAAAGTAGCCTAAATTCAAGAGCCAGGACTTTGTACGCCCGTCAAATGAGGCCTATGAATCTGCGAGGCAATTAAAATTTTGGGGATGGCGGGTTAATATAAAGATGCCAATCGCAGATATGTAAGAATGGTAACAACAATATAGAACTAAAGCACGGCAAATAAAATGCGAAGTCCCCAATTAAACTCTAGAGCACTTCGCGGAGCGACACGCCGGTTTCACCTGGTGAGCCACGCGAGATGCGGGCTCAGAACCTTTAGAGGCGACTGGCGGCCGTATCCTAGAGCGACACTCCGGTTTCACCTGGTGAGCCACGCGAAATGCGGGCTCGAGTTCTTTAGAGGCAACTGGCGGCCGTATTCCAAGGCGATACGCCGGTTTCACCTGGTGAGCCACGCGTAATGCGGGCTCGAGTTCTTTAGAAGCGACTGGCGGCCGTATTCCAAGACGATACGCCGGTTTCCAATATCTGCGTTGGACAGTATCGCAGTTTCGGCCGCGAACGCTTGACGCCCCTCCGACGCGGTGCACGAACGCACTTGGCATTGGATATCAAAAATATACTAATTCCAGTCACACCCAACTAATAATCAAACTCAGATTAAAATAGGAAAAAAAGGATGTCAAAATGGATTCTCACAACTGCACAGCTCGAGGTGCACAATCTCGACTAAATCAAAAACTATTCCAAACTCCTACAAAGTTTGAATTTAAAATTGATGCGAATATCCTCTTTTCTCAGTCGTCAGCTTCTTTCAAAATAAAAAAAGGACACATCATATTTTGATATCGGCGCCACCTAACTATAAGTAGACGAACCACGATCTAATCTACCCTTACTCACGCAACTTGGCCGGTAAACAAAATTAATAGCGCGGATAGTCCGAAGGGACGCCGCGAGATGTAGCTGGCGTTCTTTCGGCATGCTACAGCATCTCCCTACCAAACAAAGAAACAAACAATAAAACAAACCAACAAACAAACAAAATGACACACAACAAACAAACGCATCACGCGGTCCAAGACATGACGGCTGGGATAGGATAATGGAAAAAGGAGCACGGAAATGCTCAAACAAAAGGAAATTATTTGAGAATATCTTTAATATGATAAGTTCCGATGTGCTCGGAATCGGAAACAGCCAGTATGTATACCTGTGGAGATACTGGTCTAACCACACGGCACCGAACAAAACGTGGAGCGAATTTTCCGCCCGAAGAGGGTCAGTAGAGCCACGCTGGAAATTCCTGCGCCAAACGATTTGGTCGCCAACGATCCTGGGCGCAGAACGGTTCTTGTTGAACTTGGCGGCGTTACGATGAAAAGCCAAAGCCATTGAATCCGAAACCTTATCGTACACCTCACGAAGCGTCTGAAGATTCGAAGCGCGTTCCATCCGGCTGAGTCCCATATCTTGGTCCCCAACCTGATTCTCAGCACGCTCACGAATCATTGGCAACTCGCGGCCGTACATCAAAAAGTTCGGTGTATAAGCAGTAGCCAGATTTATACAAGATGTAAATGACCTGACCAATTTCGCTGGTCATTTTCAACTAGAATCCTCAACGTTCTGATCACAACTTGGTTATATCTCTCCACAACATTCGCTTGGGGCGAATAATATGGGGTATAACACGGACCCGGAATATTATAACTCGTCAAGAAATCCAGAAATTGACGACTATGAAAAACCGTAGTGTTGTCACAGAGAATGTTAGTAGGAACACCGTACCGCAAAATAACCTCCGACTCTAATGCCATCGATAGTGACCTCGCATTCGCCAACTTTAAAGGGACCAACCAAACAAATTTGGTAAAAACGTCAACCAAAGTCAAAATATAACGTCAACCATTACGGCTAACAGGTAAAGGACCAATTAAGTCAATGGAAAGAAGATCCATTGGAGCCGCAACACGACGAGGACATAAGCGAAGTCCACGAGGTTGTGAATTTGCAATTTTATAAGACTTCCAAATCTGACATTCGGAAAGGAACCTTGTAACATCAAGGTACATATTCGGCCGTATTTAAAAAATCGTGACTTATACTACTGTATAAGTCACGATTTTTTAAATACGTTTTCATAACACCAGGATGAACGTTGGGAAATCCATTATGAATTTCAGCAACCGCCTCCCTAGTCCTTGAAGCAGGAAGAACTATACGCCATGGATTAGGTGCTAAAGGGTTTTCAATAGCTACTCTGGGTTTTCATTAGGACACTATTCCGAAGAGCAAATGCAGTAAACATTTGGGGATTGTCTAAAACTCCCTGGTAAATACGTTCATACCAAAGATCTCCAGAAGGAGCCACGCCACGCGCGAATGAGATAAGCCCAACCTGAGCGCGGGACAAGGCATCAGAAACAACATTAAGGACACCTTTTTTATGTTCAATCTCAAAGTTATATTGGGAAATCAAAGTTGCCCAACGAGCCAAGCGCCCGGTAGGATTATCAAGGCTGATCAACCATTTAAGAGCAATATGATCAGTAATGATCTTAAACCTCATTAAATCAAGATACCCGCGGAAATGCTTTATGGAATCAACAACAGCGCGAAGCTCATGTTCGGTTGTCTCGTATCCACGTTCAGCTTTAGTGAATAAACGAGAATAATAAGCAATTGGATGTTCAACGCCGTCAAACTCTTGAGCCAGGACTGAGCCTAAGCCAACCTGGCTAGCGTCACATTGAAGGATAAAAGGTTTCGAAATATCCGGGCAAGCCATCAACGGAGCGCTCATCAAGGCATCCTTCAATTTAGAAAAAGCTTCACTAGCACTATCGTTCCAATCGATGGGATCACGTCCCTTTCTCTTACCGATAAGTGCCGTCAGAGGAGCAATAATCGAAGAAAAACCATCCACGAAACGGCGATAATACGAACACATACCAATGAAAGCACGTAAAGACTTGGCAGAAGAAGGGGTAGGGTAATCCCTAATAGCTTCTAATTTCTTCGGATCAGTTTGAAGACCACAATCGTTGACAATATAGCCGAGATACATCAATTCAGACTTCCAAAACTCGCACTTATTTAAATTAACCGTAAGGCCAGCTTCCTTCAACCTATCACGAACCTTACGAATAAGCCGCATATGACTGTCAAAATCACAGACACCAAAATCAAATCATCAACATAGCCGAAGATAAAATCCTCAGACTCAGGGGTATATTCAAAATTGACAATCATGTCAGTAAGCCTCTGCATCTCGGACGCAGCGTTGGTTAAACCAAAAGGGAGACGAACGAATTCAAAGAGGTCCCTTTGGGGTACAATAAAGGCCATCTTCTCACAACTGGCCTTATCAGCTAAGGGGATTTGCCAAAAGGCGCTCCTAAAATACAATGAAGTTAGATATTTGGCACCTCGTAGGTTATTAAGGATGTCCTGGACGCGCGGGAGAGGGTATGAATCCCTGATGGTAACGCTGTTCAACTTCCTACTGCCCATGCAAAACCTGACACTACCATCTTTCTTGGTAACCATCACCACTGGGGAAGCCCAAGGTGATCGTGAGGGACGAATGACGCCTGACTCTAACATCTTGTCGATCTCTTCGTTGAGAATCTAATGCTTGACTGGAGATAAGGGATAGTAACGTTGGTGGATGGGCGAACTGACAGTCTCAATCTTATGCGAATGCCACGAAGTACAACCTAATCCAGCTTTATCAGAAGAAATCTCCTCGAACTCGTTAATAACAGATTGGAGTTTTGATTCCTGAAGTGGTGCAAGCACCGTACGAGGGTGGACATAGCGAACCTCACCTATAACTCATGGGATTGCGACAGGAACATGATGTGAAGCGACGTAAAGCTTACCTGACAAACCATCACGGAATGCCTTCTTTAAAATGTCAATGAGACCAACAGCATTCAAAACTCAATTCCTAAAATAAATGCAGTAGGAAGATTACTGCTCACTAGACAGGGGTGCAGGACGCGAATGCCACTAAAAAGAATGGGGACGTCCAAACCGCCTAAAATTTCAATAGGAGAATTGTCGGCGGAGACAACATAAGGCCGGATATTCTCGTGATATGCTATACCGAGCTTCAATAGGAGGGATATATCAATTATTGAAACCTGAGCACCAGAGTCCAAAAGAGCTCTTACCGAAGAGCCAGCAACTAAAGCATCAATAAAAAGTCTATTATCCGGGGAATTATTAATATAAACGGGCGACACCGATGGACCTCTCAGTGCGCCACTAATTCGTTTTTTGACGGACCAGAATTACAACTAGGACAATCGCGGGTGATTGCACCAACACGCTTACACTTGAAGCACACTGCCCCTGAAACGTAAGGACAATTACGATAGTTGTGACCAGTTGCATCACACTTCATTCACACTATAGAACTGGATTGACCTACAACTTGTGCAATAATCGGTGCAATAGCCAAACGTGCTGGGCTTGAACCTTGAAAGGCTTCAAAATTTTTCGCGACTTCTAACAAACCATCAATATTTCTAACCACGTTAGTTGCAAGACAAGGATGATATCTAGGATTCATTCCATATTTAATAATGTTAAACAGGTTGTCTTCGGAAACCGGTGTACGAAGCTTTGCGTTTAGATCGCGCGCCTGAGTAACAAAATCAACCACTGACTGGTTGTCCTTCTGTGATAAATCGCGAAGTTGGCTCTCGAGCTTGAAATCGAAATCGGCTACGTCGAAGATTTTAACGAATTCAGACTTTAATTCCGCGTAAGTAAGACCCGGATATCTGATTGCCCTAAAATGTTTCAAGGCACTATCTGACAACAATTCATTGAAACGTCTGACAACATATGAAGGATTGACGTTACGCGCCATACCTTCTTCCTCAATTTGAAAGAAAAATTCGCGAACACAAGTGTCCCCGGAAAAGTTCAAGTTCCATTTCGTAAGTGAATAATCTTTGAAAGGAAAAGGCGGGGGAAGTCCGGACATATGCATCACTTGGGGTCGTGGTTCAGAATCAAAAAACTGTTCTTCATCGTTTGCCATTGGATCTAAAATCCTCGGATCGTGCGAGTTTAAAGACGAGTGTGCATGAGGCGTTTCAGAAAATTGATCCTTCATTACTTAAGTGCGACATGGCGAAAAGTCGAATGTTGTCTTGCGTTGCAAGTTCAAACAAAAATTAAAGTTAATCGACCTCAAAATTAAAATCCGAAGTTCGAGTATGTCAGTTGTCTAAACCAAGCGCTTAAGCCAAAGAAAGAAAATAAAACTCGAAGTCTAAATGCTAAGTTAGAGTTAGAATTCAAAAAAGACAAAGTTCAGTTTCTGAAAAAAAAAACAAAACGCAAATCATACATTCTGTCTGACTTACCTGCGAATTCCCTAACGTCTACGGGCTCTAACTACAGGACTCAAACTATGAAATAAGGTATTCGGGATATGTTACGGGTAATTGAGAAAAAGGCATAAGTAAAGGTCAACAGATAAATTCATATTTTTAACATAAATAAAAGCAATATTTCAATATGAGGGGATTCGGGTTAAAGTTGGGACGTAACGAGGCAGCAGGCTGAAACAAACCAAAATTACGGTTAATAGAACCGCGACCGGTCTACGGTCACCCTCTCGCAAATCCAAAAAAAAAAAAATTAATTACAATTATTAAAAGGAAATCCAGAGTTCTTTACCTTGATTCGGGCGCCAATTTGCAGTAAAACACTTCGTAATTTGCATTAACGCGTTTAATTTTGCAGATTAAGTAAATTATTTAAAATTAGCAATATGGTCCTTCGAACCGGATAGAATGTAATTAAATTACAATAATCAGATTATTTAAAATTAGTACTTCACATAAAAATTACGATAACGATATCTATATAAAGATATTTCACATTCAATAATTTCCTTAGTGGATAGAATGTAATTAAATTACAATAATCAGATTACTTAAAATTAGCACTTCACATAAAGATGAAGATAACGATATCGATAAAGGTATTTCACATTCAATAATTTTCTTAGTATCGTAGACCCGGATAGAATGTAATTAAATTACAATAATCAGATTATTTAAAATTAGCACTTCACATAAAAATGACGATAACGATATCGATATAAAGATATTTAACATTCAATAATTACCTTAGTATCGTTAACGTCTACTTTCCGCACGAAAGGAAAACAAAACGAGGGAGTACTAGCAAAACTAGTAAGTACAAATAAAGACTCGGCTGGTAATTTGGCTGCGGGAAAATAATGGATTAATGAGGTGAGTGATATGGATGGTGACAGGTGTTAGGCTACTTTCAGCCAGCGAATCATCGCTGGCTGAAAGTAGCCTAAATTCAAGAGCCAGGTCTTTGTACGCCCGTCAAATGAGGCAATTAGAATTTTGGGGATGGCGGGTTAATATAAAGATGCGAATCCCAGATATGTAAGAATGATAACAACAATATAGAACTAAAGCACGGCAAATAAAATGCGAAGTCCCCAATTAAACCCAATTAAAATATATATATGTATATAGGTATATATTTATTTATGAACGTCTGATATTATATGTGCATAGTTTGTCTTTCACCATTTGTATTTAATCCTTTCTCATTTTCTCATGGGTTGGCTGGAAGAGATCCCTATCAGGGATAAGCTCGCCTTTGTGCATATCTTTTATATGTTACTGTTGTATTATGTTATACCTACTTGTTTAGGTGCAATAAAGTGATACATACATACATACATACATAAACTCTAAAGCACTTCACGGAGCGACACCCCGGTTTCACCTGGTGAGCCACCCGAGATGCGGACTCAAGTCCTTTAGAGGCGACTGGCGGCCGTATCCTAGAGCGACACTCCGGTTTCACCTGGTGAGCCACGCGAAATGCGGGCACGAGTTCTTTAGAGGCGACTGGCGGCCGTATTCCAAGGCGATACGCCGGTTTCACCTGGTGAGCCACGCGAAATGCGGGCTCGAGTTCTTTAGAAGCGACTGGCGGCCGTATTACAAGACGATACGCCGGTTTCCAATATCTGCGTTGGACAGTGTCGCAGTTTCGGCCGCAAACGCTTGACGCCCCTCCGACGCGGTACACGAACGCACTTGGCGTTAGATATCAAAAAAATACTAATTTCAATCACACCCAACAAATAATCCCGCGGGAATAATAGTTCCGCGGCCATTTAGAGGGTAAGGCCAAGTTGGCCTCAAAAAAGCTCGGTGTGGTCAACAGATCGAGGCAGTATTTCACTCCGGCCCACCGCCTCCAGCTTTACAAGGCACAAGTACGCCCACATATGGAATACTGTTCTCATCTGTGGGCGGGAGCGCCCCAGTACCAACTTCTCCCTCTTGACCGCATCCAACGGAGAGCGACTCGAATTGTCGGCTGGGATCTTACGGATAGGCTTGACTCCTTGGCGCTGCGTAGAGATGTAGCCTCGCTCTGCATCTTCTATCGCCTCTATCACGGAGAGTGCTCCGAGGAATTGTTCGGATTAATCCCTGCCGCCTCTTTCCGCCATCGTCCTACGCGACAGCATTACCATCATCACCACTTAGATGGTTGGCAGTCCTCAACTGTGCGTTTCTCGAGAAACTTCCTGCCTCGCACAACAAAACTGTGGAATGAACTGTCGTCTGCGGTATTTCCGGACCGATACGACCTTCAAACCTTCAAGAAAAGAGCGTATTCCCATCTTAAAGGCCGGCAACGCGCTTTTGACCCCTCTGGTGTTGCAGGCGTCCATGGGTGGCGTTAATTGCTTACGATCAGGCGATTCGTCTGCTCGTTTGCCTCCTATTTCATAAAAAAAGAAAAAAAAATCAAACTCAGATTAAAATAGGAAAAAAGGGATGTCAAAATGGATTCTGACAACTGCACAGCTCGAGGTTCACAATATATCTGTCTTCTCGACTAAAACAAAAA
Organism: Pammene aurita; assembly: GCA_947086415.1. NCBI lineage: Eukaryota > Metazoa > Arthropoda > Insecta > Lepidoptera > Tortricidae > Pammene > Pammene aurita. Next base: position 36,426,821 of record OX352292.1, on the reverse strand, counting down.
CTATTCCAAACTCCTACAAAGTTTGAATTTAAAATTGATGCGAATATCCTCTTTTCTCAGTCGTCAGCTTCTTTCAAAATAAAAAAATGACACATCATATTTTGATATCGGCGCCACCTAACTATAAGTAGACGAACCACGATCTAATCTACCCTAACTCGCGCAACTTGGCCGGTAAACAAAATTAATAGCGCGGATAGTCCGAAGGGACGCCGCGAGACGTAGCTGGCGTTCTTTCGGCATGCTACACAAGCTTCTGAGGGACAACCGTATAGATAATCAGTTAATACTCGTACAAAGTCACCAATCTCTCAATCAGACGTAAGAATTTAAATGATTAACCAAATGATTTGGTGTCAGCACTTACGTACGTAGGTGCGAGTGTAAATCATTTTCATAATATGCCACGTGCAGCCTTCCGTGGTAGCTTCCGATTTCGTACTACTAAATGCTGGAACGACTTGCCTCCGCCTATTAGAAATAGCGTTTCTAGGCCCAGCCTCCGGCATAAATTAAAAGAACTATTATTAAAGATGCAAAAATCAAGTATTTCTGGAACAAATACTACAACCTAGCGTATTAGGTCACAATCTTTATTTGTTATATGTTTGTTTTCGAATGTATGCAATTTTCTATAATACATTTAATATATAAGTACTATAAAGTTTATCCTTTAATTCCATATATATCTACTCGCGCGTTATTCTATTCATTTTTCCGTTTTGTTTTCCTCTCACTTTGTGCATGTCTACTTTTTATGCAAAATATCTTACGTCAACTTTCTTTTTTTAAACAACGTTAGACTCCTTAAAGGCCAGGACAGAATAACAGCGTTGCAAATTGTGGGGTCAACTCGCAATTTTGCAACGTTATGCTGAGTCTGAGCCTTTTCCTTATCGCGCACATTGCTGAACACATGGTGAACTTCTGTAGTTACCTATACTCGACTAGTGTTTACCTTCAGGTATGCATTTTTCAACCTCTGTTTTTTTATGTTCTGTAGTGTGTGCTTTATTGAATAAATTTATATCTATCTATCTATCTATAATAATGTTCAGTGCAAATTATTACATGTGTAAATAATAATTTTATTATAATAAGTCTTAATAATAAGTTTGATCTCATAAGTCATAAGGCGACAATGTGGGACCCTAAGGAATGTTAAACTAACAAACTTGATCTAAATTAGTAAAGCTGACGAAAAGACTGTTATGTTTTATAAAATAAGTTATGTTATTGATTCATAATAATATTTGTATTAGATATATGCACTTATAGTGCGGACACTATGTTAAATAATGGAATTAGAATTATTATTTCTCTAAACTTATGAATAGCGACAATGTGGTACCCTAGATCACTTTACATACAAAAAAATATTTTAAAAGTCTAAATTTTGAAGTCACATTTTGATAGAAAACTACATTACTTTTGTGTTTAATTACACTAAACTTGATCGTTAGTTTTGTTCCTAAATTAACGTAAACTATGAGAATTAAAAATGATAATGTTGATTTTGAATATTTTTTATGTAAGTGTTAATTTTTTTGTTTTATCATAAAAAAAATTATGCCTTGAGATATGGTTGTTTCATTATTTTTATTATAAACCTTACCTACATCATATTCAGAAAGAAATATAAGCCAGCTGAAAATCTGTAGATTTTGAGTTATATAAAATATTTTATTTTTGATCCTTGACTCTACATACACTCTACGTGCATTATTATTGTATTATTTCTATAAAATGTAAAATGTTAGAGACAATATATGATTTTTCGAATAATATAATGTATGTGGAACATTTTAAAACCGCATTCTCCATAACTTCAACCTATAACTAGGTTTTTTAGGCTTTCAAACTTTAAACTCGAATATTTCCAAACAGTACAAAAATATGTTGAAACTTTAAAAAAAATATATTAAAAATAAAAATACTCAACATAGCGATCTCGTTCTTTTTGCATATGAAGGAGAATGTTTTGAACTATAAGGAGGTACCAATAACTCAATACCGACAATATATTACCTTTACCATGACAATGTCACATCTGTCCAATCAAAAATTCTGAAAAAAAAATAGTAACTACTTATTGATTTCTTATTAATATTATTATTGTTTAAAATATTTGAAAAAAGTAATTATAATGGCAAAATAAAATATTTAAATTAGGACGTTTTCAATATAAAAGTCGCTACTGATCCTAAATAATTCACTATATTTTCACGGTTCTTTCGACATAATATTGGCAACAGATTTATCTTCAAAATTATTGTTTGTTTTTGTTTAATTCAAAAATTTCGTTTCACAAAAACCCTTTTTAGGGCCATTTGGTGCAGTAAAATCATGCGCCGGCAGAGAGCCCCAGTGTAACTCCAGCGTTCGAAGGGGAAGCCTGTGCACTGCGCTGCTACGATCGCGTACACAACGCGACCTTATAATAGTACGAGAGACCGATGCTACTTTTTGTTTGGAGCCTATGCTTAACTTGTAGATAAACGATGCGTCAAGTAACTACAATTATAGCGGTCTAGCACATTCAATGCCGTAGCATACATCGACGGAAGGTTGTGAATGAACTCGATCGACGTATAATCAAAATAATAATAATAAAAAATCCTAATATATTTTTTTCATTGTTTTTTTATTGGTATTTAAAATTAAATACAGTTAATTAAAGGATACCGCTTGTGGGCATATTTTTATAAGATTAACGAGTTATGAAAATAATTTTACACTTTTTATATAAAATATAAATAATTAAACCGGCCAAGTGCGTAACGGAATACGCATGATGGAGGGTTCCGTACCTTTGATGAAATAAGAAGAAACTAATACCAAAAGTTCGTGCTTTAGAAAAGTTTTATGATACCCGAGTAAAATAGATGTGACATACAGACGGACGGACTTCCGTTTTATTTTTATTTCATTTCGGAACGAAGAGCCTTATCGGACGGTTCGCGGATGCCCCCATCCGCGAACAGTGAACCGTGACCACTGGCGAAAAAAATCACGTGACCGTCATGAAAAAGCGAAACAAAGCCATATACATGTGAAATGAAATAAAATAAAATAGAATAGAATAAAGTAAAGTGAAAAGTCAAAATGCAAAAAAGTCAATAAAGCCAAAAAGTCTAAAAGTCAAAAAAATCTAAAAAGTCAAAAAGTCATAAAAGTCAAAAAAGTTAAAGTTCAAAAAGTCATATCAAAAAGTCCAAAACCAAAAAATATAAAAAAGTCAAAATGATCAAAAAGTAAAAAAAAAATGATATAACTTCGTTCTAACCGAGTGTTCCACGACTCACGTATTTTTTAATTCATTTTCATTTAATTTCATTTTATTTAATTTTTGTTTAAGTTTTGTTCAACTTTTGTTTGATTTATGTTTAATATTCATTTAATTTTAATTTTTTAACACAAATTACACTATACTATATAACCATATACTACACAATACTATATACACTAAACAAACACATTTACAAACTTATAAACTAAACTAACTAAACTAAAAATGTACCTAACTTAACCTCACAAACTAAAACTGAATCATATTAACAATTCACCCCTTGGTAAGGTGCCGTAAACGCTGGCAGCGTTACCCCGCTGAATAGCAATACTTATGCGCTGTGCGAGGAAGCTGCCAGCTCTACGATCCCCGGTAGCGTCCACCAACCTCTTTGCCAAGGCCCTAAAAAAGGTCTGGGCACTAGATCCCCTCGGGCCGAGCGTTTCAACACCGAAAGGGAGAAAACAATAATATATTCCGAGACGACTGTACTTGGCCATTTTCCTCCGCTCCGCCGCATCTGTAGCCGCACCCGGTACGACGGAAGTGCCATGAAGATGGGAAGGGGCCAATGTATCTACACATGTAGCATCCCAAAATAGCGCCCGTCCCATCTCCCACGGAATCAATGACATCCCGTCCGGTCTCTTTCCGTCGTTCCTGAGAATGCCGGTGGGCTCCAGCAATGCCAGCACGTTAGCACTAGCAAGCGCGCGACGCAAGATATCGTTGAGCGCGGAATGTCTAGAGAAGCGACCCGCACTCTTCTGGCACGAAAGTCCGTGATGGCCACGCACATCAACTTCAACACCACAAGGGCACCTATGCGAAGCACAAACACGAACACCCAGCCGCAAACAGGTTGTCACGCGCATGGTGTTGGGTTCCAAAAAAGTACCGGTGTGCACCGAAGGAAAAGCGTGCAACCAGGCCCCGGCCTCTTTAGTCCCCACCGCCAAGAGTCGCGCACGTTCCGACCCTGTGCTACGGCTAAGAAGGTCGTCGTACTCTATTTTGGACTGGACGTCATCCCAGGCCCTCTGGGATTCCGGATTCTCGGGAAAATCCCTACCCGGACAGGCAAGAGACCAGGCGTTCTTGGCCTCCGCTAAGCCAGCAATCTCATAGTTTGGCGGGAAACCTCTTAGAATCTTACCTACCTACCTACCGATTACCGATCTCACTTACCGATTTTTATTTGATTGTTATTTAATTTTTGTTTTATTTAATTTTTATTCAATTTTTATTCAATTCTTATTCGATTCTTATTCGATTCTTATTCGATTCTTATTCGATTCTTATTCGATTCTTATTCGATTCTTATTCGATTCTTATTCGATTCTTATTCGATTCTTATTCGATTCTTATTCGATTCTTATTCGATTCTTATTCGATTCTTATTCGATTCTTATTCGATTCTTATTCAATTCTTATTCAATTCTTATTCAATTTTTATTCAATTTTTATTCAATTTTTATACAATTTTTATTCAATTTTTATTCAATTTTTATTCAATTTTTATTCAATTTTTATTCAATTTTTATTCAATTTTTATTTAATTTTTATTTAATTTTTATTCAATTTTTATTTAATTTTTATTCAATTATAGGTTCGGCGGCCTGGGCATCCGCAAAATTTCCAGCGTGGCGCTACCTGCTTTCTTGGCTTCGGTACACTGTGCTCAAAGTCTCATTGGAAAAATTTTAGCCCCTTCAATTGGGGTCCAGGAGGCTGCACACTGTACCGAGGCTAAGAACGTATGGTCTTTAACATGCCCTAACACGAACCCGCCTTCCAACCCTTGTTCGCAAAGACAATGGGACGAGCCTCTATGTGATCTTACAAGGAAAAACCTCTTAGACACGGCACTTAATCCAAGTGATCGGGCTCGTCTCATTGCCACCGCGGAGTGGGAGTCGGGTCTGTGGTTACAGACACTTCCATCTTCCACAGTAGGCACATTGCTGGACAATACCACTTTTCGGTTAGCCACATCCCTTAGAATAGGGGCACCAACTAATGTACCCCATCGCTGCCAATGCGGAGTCACGGTGGACGGTCTTGGTCACCATGGCCTCTCATGCAGTCGTAGTGCTGGGAGAATCCTTCGGCATGCCAGCATCAACGACGTCATCCGTCGGGCCCTTGTTTCCGCCAAAGTGCCGGCAGTTCTTGAGCCAAATGGTTTGACTAGGGACGACGGCAAGAGGCCCGATGGCATGACTTTGGTGCCGTGGAGTATGGGTCGGCCCCTTGTCTGGGATGCTACATGTGTAGACACCCTGGCGCCGTCCCATATTCCGGGCACCAAAGTTGATGCTGGTGCGGCAGCATCGTCAGCCGAGAGCCTCAAGCGTCGCAAGTATGCTGCCCTTGGCAGTAGTTACATGTTTGCGGCGTTTGGGGTCGAAACCCTGGGTCCATGGGGACCAAATGCGCGTCGCCTCTATAAAGAGATTTCGGCGCGCCTTATTGAGGCCTCTGGTGACCAGAGGGCTGGCCACTATTTTGGTCAACGGATCAGCATAGCTATCCAGCGCGGAAATGCGGCCAGCCTTCTGGGCACTCTACCTCATGACATGGACCTGGGGCAGATTTTTTATTTATAAGTTTTTAGTTAGGTTTATGTTTTTATAGATATTCTAGTTTTGTTTAATAAAAGCTACATTATTATTCAATTATTATTCAATTTTTATTCAATTTTTATTCAATTTTTATTCAATTTTTATTCAATTTTATTCAATTTTTATTCAATTTTTATTCAATTTTTATTCAATTTTTATTCAATTTTATTCAATTTTTATTACGTTTTTATTTCATTTATATTAAATATTTCATTTTATTTCATTTCATTTTTATTTTTATTAAGTAGTTTTTATAACCATTACACTGAAATTACATGTTCATGTCACGTATTTGACAGACTTAATATCCCATGTACAAATTGAAATTGATAAGTATAATAAAAATCAACGCTATTTATTCTATTCGTAACATTTTAATTTCATTCGAGTAATATACAGAGAAGATCGAACCGCGATAGACGCTTGGACTATATCGTCCGTACTTATAACTCGCAGCGGTGAATCGCGAAATATACCTGCGGTGAAGTGGGGCCGGGGGGTGCGCAAACGCCGGTTGCTCAAGGTTGTCGGGGTAGACACGCGTCGTAACAATTCATTACAGACATTAGAGAAAAAACCTAGAAAAACCATAACTGAAAATATTCTAGTGATAAAAAAACTACGCAAATTTTTAAAAAGTAGTTTTTGCGTCATCTGCGAAAAAAATCACAAACGGTTTCTAATATGTTAGGTCTAATACGTTACCGTTAAAACTTGTCCCTTGTACGTCAACATTCATATGACTAAGCAATGTGCTGATTCTTAAATTTAATCTTTTATAAGTTAATCAAATTAGCATCTATCACTCCTAGTGCTATATCAACCCGTTCAGAATATCTAGTCCTTTAAAGAACATTTTTTACAGGAATTAGTAATACTCTATTAATTACTTCTATAACAGCTAGGTTAGCTTTCAAGGATTCAATGTACCACAACAAATGTACTTCCGAATTAAACGCGGAACGTTTAAAACTTTCAATGCATTATCCTTTTACTCTTTTCAATTCACAGTTTTTTATGTCTTAATTTCAGGCATAATGTTTTATATACTTGCTAATGCCAAAGTGTACAATGCCCTCTTTTAAATGTCTGTATTTTTAACTAATCCATCTACGACTTTATTCTTATTGTACTGGTGCTTACAACTGGATGGCTATCTATATATAATACTGACGAGATCATCGGTTTCTTACTTGTATGTCCTGGACAACCCACCCTTATTAACGGAAAAAAGTGCCGCTTACGTAAATTTCAAGTCATACTCTTATAATTTACAATGATATTGGGAAGGGTTCTAATAGTTGTATATAACCTGGATATAACCTAGACCAAAGTGTTATTGAACTGTGTACTATAAACAATTAATTTCGATTTGTATCAAAAACTCGCTTGTTTAACCAAGTTACATCCCCGTAGAGATTCATCCTTCTACATTGTACATACCTACTGCCTGTACTCCGTTTACATATACAATGTGAACGTTTTCAAAGTTCAGTAACTAATTCACGACTTCTTTTAACTCAACAAGCGAAGTACGATCATATCTAGTACCCGTGGGATACCACTAGACTGGGCTGAACATGGTTTAGGATCAAAACCCTACATATCATTTAGCAACCATATCGTCAGTTTAAAAAAAGCGATTTTGTCAAACCATTTTGTAGTCAAACTGTAGTCGTTTAACTCGTATATCGTAAGCGTGAGCGAGACTTTATAATATTTGAATTCGTTATTATGGCCAAGACATTAAGAAAGACTTTTTACATTTAAAACCAAACCATATTTTTTGATTTAAAATTCTCAAGGCTCTAATCGGTACGCTGTTGTAGTAAGTACTAAAAATATATTAGTTACCTGAAGACAAAAACAGAAAGAACGGAATAAGGCAGAAGAAAACAATTAAGTGCTCCAATTTAATGTTAAAATCCAGGCTCAGTTAATTCCGACGTAGGTTTTACCTCCCAGAGTAACTAACGGGCGAATGCACCGCGTATTTTCCTTTAAAACTACAGCCATTGCTGTTCGAATGTTTTATATAACTTTCATTATGTTTCTTCTATGTTTCAATGGGTGTAAATAAAGCGATTGAAAGGTGTATTTTCTCACAGAGGTATTGCTATTAGCTTGGTTGTACTTTACGTTACTGTGGTTATATTATTATTTATTATCGTGTTGGTCTATGTCTAATTGTGTTGTTATTTATGATTCTCCAAGTAAAAGAAATGTTTTTACATATTACAGTAATAACTCGGTCAAAAATAGAAATATCTCAGTTTTGGAATGGCATTCAACTTTGGTGCCTATAGAACAAAATGAAGTAGATATAAACGCCTATTTAATACCTTATTCTTACTAATGTTGGTATTTGGGCCAGGTACCATACAAAGTTGCCCATGGTCCTTTGTCAAGGTAGCAAGGTAAAATCACAAAACAACATAGGTCCCTTTGAAACTTAATATTATTAAATACCTTAATTATATTACGTAACAAATGAAATTATATTTTAGAAGAATATGAACTGCATAAAAGGTACTCTTAGGTAGTTCCACGATAGTTGAGGCCACACACACAACAACGTTGTCATATAATGACAGCAAGATTTTGAAATTACTGTTTTTTTATTGTACCGATAGCAAGTTCAACAGTGAATTGCATGATACACCAAAAAGTTTCTATTAAATATTTTGTTAAGTAAGTATTGTATAGAACAATTCAGCGACTTCACACAAAACAAAATAATTTTTTATCGATTTTAGTTATGTGAATAAATAAAGGTCAGATATGCGTAGGTATATGAATATAATATTAATCGTAGAAACCAACGATAAATAATAAATTGCCTTGTTTTTATTTATGTAGCTGTTAAAATTGTCTTTACCTATATTTTCATTACATTGATTTCGTTATCAGACCTCTCCAATGATAATTGAAGTAACTGGCACTCGTTACATCGTTGTCATGACAACTGCATTTTCCAATAGATAAGAAAACCTACAGTTACTTCTTTTAATAACTACGGAAACATGGCTTTTTCTGGTGAAATAATAGGTCGTGGGACAATAGACAAAGTCGAGAAATTATATTCAACGAATTCTGTCATTTTATATATAACTAAAGAAATGACGATCAGCATTTACCTATGACGGAAATATACAATGTAACGGCTGAAGTAACTGGTGTATCAAAATCAACAATTCAATGAATCGTAACTGGAGTGCTAAAAGAAACTGGAACTAAAAACGGTCAATCATCAACTGAAAAATCCACCTCGTCATTAACTCAACCATCCACGTTCACGACACTGGGACTGAAGCGACCAAGATTATCACCGAAAACTAACCTTGATAAATTCGACTACGATGTCATAAGAAGATGCATATATGACTTTCATTTGGTACACAAAAAAATGTCGACGTTAAAAAGAATACATGAAGTTTTACAACGTGACATAAACTTTACAGGATCTAAAACTTCATTATTCATATTTCATATATTTTTTTATTAGCATCTGGAAAGGTCTTTGCTAGAACGCTGCTAAATCGCCTAACAGATTTGTCGGAAAAAATTCTGCCTGAATCCCAATTCGGGTTCCGACCTGACCGAGGCACCTGCGAAGCTATCTTCAGCGTGCATCAACTGCAAGAAAAAAGCAGGGAACAAGGCCGTCAGTTGTATCTCTGTTTTGTTGACCTGGAGAAAGCGTTTGACAGTGTGCCTCGCGAAGCCCTTTGGTTGGTACTCAAGAAGCTGGGATGCACGGAGAAGTTTGTTAGACTTCTAAGACTCCTGCATGACGACATGCAGTGCTGCGTCGCCGTAGACGGTGAGCAGTCAGATTTCTTCCCCGTTACCTGTGGGGTGAAGCAAGGGTGTGTCCTACCCCTACACTGTTCGCTTTATACTTTGCAGTTGTAGTCAAGGAAGTCTTACAAACAGTAACCGAAGGTCCGCATACGGTTCCGTACCGATGGCAGTGTTTTTAAATTGGCCAGATTTAGGGCGCGTACGAAAGTTTCGCATGCGTTGATTACAGAGATCATGTATGCTGATGATCTATGCTTTCTAGCAGAATCCCCAGATGGCCTGCAACAGCTGATGTCCGTTTTTCACGAAGCCTGCTGCAAGTTCGGCCTCAAAATTAGTGTCAAAAAGACGAAGGTGATGTCTTTGGACTCATATGGTCACGATACACTGGCCGTACAGCTTGGTGAGCACGTGCTGAAGCAGGTCGACAAATTCCGTTATCTGGGAAGCACTATAACGTCGAAGTGTGACCTTGTCGCTGAGATCAACGGCAGGATCAGTGCTGCGGCTGCAACGGTTGGGAAACTCTGTGCCAAGGTCTTCTGCTCGCACGACCTAAAACTGGCTACCAAAATATCTGTATGCATGGCGATTGTGCTGCCAAACCTTTTATACTCTTCCGAGACGTGGTGCATGTACCGTCATCACATTCGTACCTTAGACCGGTTCCACCTCAAATGCTTGCGTAAGATCATGAATATTAGATGGTCTGACCGAGTGCGAAATACCGAAATTTCTGCGACAAGCCAAGGTCGGTGGAATAGAGGCTTATCTAATGCGTCTACAGCTTTGATGGTGCGGTCACGTATCGCGTATGGCGGAGGAGAGTGTGGCGAAGCGCATCTTTTTTTCTGAACTAGAGAAGGATAAGCGGCAACAGGGCGGACAACTCCTCAGATATAAAGATGTTCAGAAACGGCACATGAAAAGATGCAACATCGAGCCCTCTCAGTGGGAAGCTTTGGCAGTACAGCGTCCTGAGTGGCGCAGGGTGGTGCAGGACAAGGTAAGCGATTTCGAGGAGCAACGTAAGCTTGACCTTGATGCTATACGCGACGAGCTAAAAACACGCCAACCTGCTACGATTCACTACCACTACCTGGGTGGTGTCCTCACATGCCCTCAGTGTGCACGGGGGTTCATCTCGAAGATCGGCTACGTCAGCCCTTCGGGCGCACACCGAACAAATAACTAGGAGTTGAAGTGGTCGCCATGGTCGAAATCGGCCGGAAGGATAAAAAAAAAAACATATTTTTATTTACATTTACACTCACTCATTTCATTCATTCACTTTTTTTGCAATCAGTACTTCATGTAGCTGTGTGTGTAATCATTCACCTCAACTCTCGCGGAACTACCTATACCTACCGGAAAGCCCTTTGACTGCATTTCTTAAATATAATTATATTCATTATATTATAACTATAACTGGACTAAAAGTGAGTCAGTATTCTGTAGGTAGTTATTGACATCAGTAGATGATAAAAAACAATCTAAGATTTTTGTAGCATCACTTAGTTACCATTTGTGGCTAATGGTTAATAATTTTAAATAAAAAGTGGTTAAGAGTAGCTATTAGTAAATCGTTGATTGAAATACAAAATCTTCTATTGTAGTATTTTTAACAATCGTGACATAATGAAGAGATTTCGACGAACGCCTTACAACCTCCTTCTTGTATACAATTTAGTAACCTTAATCTCCCGGAGGAATCAAGATTCATAATTGTTTAGAAGTTATGGATTTTTTCCTACACACAAGGAATTTTAAAATTAGTATTTTTTTTATTTTACAGGTTTTTGCTGCGGATCGGTGTCAAAATTATACCATAAATGAATTTGGCAACCCCCCTTTAATCCAAAAATGATACCAAACTTGGCCTTACAGCTTAGCTGATGTAGATATCAAGATAAAGTAGCCTCCGCCCCCTAAAATTCGCATCAAAAATCTTGGTGGGTCCACTTCTCAAATCCATCCTTGGATCCTAAGGAATAATCAGGCCAACGGAAATCCTTTGTTCACTAAAATCAGTATTTCATTTCATTTATTTTATTTATTCATTGCGAACCATGGTTACATTAAGGTGTTAACATGTTTAAAGTGCATGCCTGGTCACCCTGTCAGGGCATATCAACGTAGTTGATATTCTAAAACTAATTAATTAAAATACATTCTAAGTCAAACATCAAAATAGCATTCAAGTAGAACTAGGAATTCATTACGATTTAAATAATTAATACAGCAATAAAATATAATTTCCGCACTATTACAATTTACTTATTTATATGAGAAAACATGTAATATTTCTAATTTATATCTAACTAGCTTTTACCCGCGGCTTCGCTCGCGTTAAATTCGGGGTAACAAACCATACAAACTTCCACCCCCCCATTTTAGGGAAGTGGGGGGTTAGAAAGAGACAAAAAGTAGCCTATGTCACTCTTCATCCCTATCTCCACTTAAAAAACACGTCAATTCGTCCTCCCGTTTTGCCGTGAAAGACGGACAAACAAACAAACAAACACACACATACACTTTCCCATTTATAATATTAGTATGGATGTCACGTAAAAACTTGCAAGCAATAATTATAATTATATAAAGTGTAAGAAAAATACATTACAACATAATGTCGAGATAGACGACATTCTTACAAATATTTATACTAATAAGCGTTCAGGCACCTAGGTATAATTTCGTCAAATGTGTACACATGTAAAAAAAGGTTACTACGGCTACTTTCACTCACTCCTAGCCTATGGAATTGACCTATGGGATGATGCTGCAGAACGAAAAAAGGTTTTCGGGCTACAGACGAGCGATTTGCGCCGTGGCTGGTGCTTCGTATGTCAGTGATACAAGGATCGTTCCAGGAGTACAAAATACTGACCCTACCGGGATTGTACATCCTTATCATTGCAAATCATGTTAGAGGGAACATGAATAACTTTTCGACATATGGAGACTTGTCTTCCATGACCGCAACACTAGACAGCGTCATTCGTTAAAACCAACGTTCACACGACTGGATAAATAAAAAACTGGCCAAGTCCGAGTCGGAACTCGGGACACCAAGTGTTTCGTACCACAAGGTTAACAAATAATCCTCACCGTGTGACCTTAAGAGGGTTATGTTATACTAGCTGTATCCGAGGCTTCGCTCGCGTGCGTAGGAATATAAATGGTTTACTGTGTGTTTTCTTTGTGCGGAGGAGCTCCGCCCCCCGAGCCCCCATCTTACACTTGTCACTCAGTTAACTTTATCGATGCTCATATTGCTCCTGTCTTAAACATTTAACATAACCATTTATGGTATGAATATAAATCGATTAGTGTGTCTTTTCTTTGTACGGGGGCTCCGCCCCCCGAGCCCCTCTTTTACCTCCTGACATGTAGTAAACTCTGTCAACATTATTTTTCTCCCGTCCTAAACATTCAACCTAACCATTTTTGGTATGAATGAATATCGTTCAGTGTGTTCTTCCATTGTGCGAGGGGCTCCGGCCCCCAAGCCCCCCTCTTACGCTTGTCACTCAGTTAACTTTATCAATACTCGTTTTGCTCCCGTCTTAAACATTTAACCTAACCATTGGTATGAATAGAAGACGATTAGTGTGACTTTTCTTTGTGCGGGGGGCTCCGCCCCCTGAGCCCCCCTTTTGCCTCCTGGCATGTAGTAAACTCTGTCAACATTTTTTTTCTCCCGTCTTAAACATTTAACCTAACCACTTTTGATATGAATTAATATCGTTCAGTGTGTTTTTTCTTAATGCCCCCCACTTGCATTTACCACGCAGTTAACTTTATTGATACTCGTTTTGCTCCCGTCCTAAACATTTAACCTAACCATTTATGGTATGAAAAGAATTCGTTTAGTGAGTCTTTTCTTTGCCGTAGCTCCTTTTTTGCCACCTGTCACGTGGTTTCTTTTGTGCCTAAACTAAACTACGAACTTTGTTGTAAGATAACTACTGCTCAGTGACGTCTTAGTTAGTAAGACAACCGTGCATTAAGCTCTGGGCATTTTTTCGATTTCCGTTTTTAGGGTTTCGTATTTACCAAGTTTAAATACTTTTTATTAAGAATATGAAAAAAAAACCTATTACATTATTTATGTATAATAATATAAATGTCTCCAAATAAACCAATATCAATTTTTGACCTGAACTTCAGCGTTATAATATTTGCATTTACCATACTATATTCTACCCGCTAAAACCATAAAGTCAATAATATTTATAGAAATCAGTTCAGCCGTTTTTATGCCAACTGGTAATATAAAAACAGACAAACAGACAAAAGTTCTAAAAATCGTCGAATACTGATCTGTTATCGATTATAAGAGCTACTTATTTAATATTTTTGCTAATATCTTCAATGTACAGATTTCTACCCTCCTTTGCTTTATTATACGTATAGAATAGATATATGATGAGATGTTAGGCGGTTGTATCAAATTATTTAAATGTGGTCGTATAAACTCAAATATTAAATAATGAGTCTTACTAAATTCTGTTCCGAAAGAGAAGTGTAGTAGTGGTTTTTACTGTAACTCATACATACCACGACACTCCTCTTTTCGGATAGTCATGAAGTAAACTCTTAGAGAATTCAACCCGGATGGAGTAGCCACGTCTGTCATTTTCTATACAAAAAAGTCTGCAGATTTTTGTGGGGGAGGGGAACGTCAAAGGTTTGGCTATTCGTACGTAACGTACAAATCGCTACGTCAGATAAACGTCAGTCCATACAAGTATATGATCACTGATCATATGTTTTCGGCAGGGGGTAACGCCTTTCAATGGCGACTCTGGTTGGTTGAATTCTCTAAGGGTATAACTCGGTTGAACTCTCTATACTGTCAGGTGACAACTAAATCTCACAAATTGCAAAAAAAAAGGTAGACTAAAATCCGCCTTGTTTTGTTACCAATACGGTTCATTACGGCTATAAACTTATGGTAGTAGGTAATTAGTGAATTTGTTTGTCACCCGATGATGACGTGCGTTGCTTTGAAGGCCTGTTCGAAATTTAAATTTGTTATCTGATAAAAACAAGAAAACAGCAGTGAAGTATGGAGTTCTATTATGGTAATGGGACGTGTAGCAGGTAAGTGAAACGCTTAACGTGTGGATAATAACTGTTTTATGTTGGAAAATAGATCGCTTTATATAGGTACACAATCCTTTGTTCTCGGTTTAGGTTAATACACTGATCAAGGCCGAGGTCATAGCAAATAGAAAATGATTTATTATAATATTCCATATATGGTGGTAGCGTATCATATTACATTAGGAAAATGAACGTTGTTTTTTATTTAATTTTCTATTCGCCGTGGGTGGGCTTTGAAGAGTGTGAAGTTGGTTGAGTCAGCTGCTGTGATTATGTACCTATTACACGTCCGTCGGTTTTTTTGAGACAGAAAAACAGGTGTAAACTGTTTTTTGTCTTTACATTAATAAGTATGAATTTGTTTCTTAAAAGGTAATTTTGAATATAAAATAAATCTTGGTACTATTAAAAGTGTTATATAAAAAAAACTTGGTTGCTTAACTCTATTGTTTACATTTTGTAGCGTAACTAATTTATATAAAAATATATATTTTAATCTTACGGCTAGGGTTTTAATAATATGATTATAGTTTTGTTGGGTTTTTTTTTTTTGTTGATGCATTTGAAAATATGATTACATTTTTGTTGTTTTTTTTTTTTGGTGATGCACTTAAAAATATGATTACATTTTTTTTTTTTTTTGTTGATGCACTTCAAAATATAATTACATTTTTGTCTTAATTAAGTTATAGTTTAGTTACATTATTGATAAAATTTTGAATAATTTGGTTAGGGTTAACGTTTCGGAGATTATAATGTTCTGACTTTAATGGTTTTGTTACTGTTTTGTTGTGATTTTTTAACGTGATTGTCCCTTTTTCATAGTCTATGATACATTGAACTTGTAATGGTAATTTTTGAAAAATATGAAATTCGTGTGGAAAATTTTTTTTGTGGCCAAAAAGATAGATTGAACCCCCTTTTTTTTTGTTTTCACATTAAATTTGGCTTATGTCTATGGGTTACAGGTTGGTTCTTAGGGTAACTTATGTTTATGGTATACAAAAGAAAAATATTTAATTGTATGGTTATATAAGGACTATGGATGGGTTACATTTCGATTCTTAGGTTAATCTTATGGCTACGTTATACATAGATAATGATTAAAGATTATGGTTATACCAGTGTTATTTTCTTTCTAAGTTGTGTTTTTATTTAAAATAGCGGTGAGTTTGCTGTTAAGTTATATGCTGCGGTTTGTTTATTTGTTTCGATCCTTGTATGGCTAGGTGTTTGTGTTTTGCAAATTATTGACCTGATGTTTATTTGTTATTTGATATCATTATAGCGTGGAGATAGTATTTTCGTATTTGGAATGAGATGTGATCATTGACATGGAAACGTTTAGTTTGCTGTTTTAGTGTAGTGTCGAGTGTGAGTGTGTTTTTTTTTTGTTTGTGTTGTGTATTAAATTTGTGTGTGTATATATATATATGTATATGTTTGGTGTTTTTATTTATTGTGGGGGGGTTTTTTTTGTATGGAGAATGTACTCTTTGCTTGTAACTAAATTTTTTATTATTATTATTATTTATTTTATTGTTTTATTTTGATACGATCTGATTTTTGATTCTTTATGATGGTAAATAGTCTCTGATATAGTATATTTATTTTATTTCTGTCTTATTTTCTGATTTATAGTGGGTTTCCTGTTTGTATATATATAGATAGATATATAGAGTATTGGATGAATTTTTTTTTTTTTTTTTTTTTTAGTCGTAAGTAGTTTTTTTTTGAAATTTGTTGATGTGTTGCTTTATGTGTGTTGTTTGTGTTTTTATATTTACTTTATTTTTATTTAAGAATTTTTTTATTTATTTTATTTGTGTGGTTGTTTTAATTATAGTATGGTTTAGTTCTATTTTTGTGGAGTGTTTTTTTTTGGATTTTGTTTTTTTTTTTTTTTTATGACGAGAAATGGTTTTGATATATTGTGTCTTATAATGGTTTTTTTTTTTTGTTTTTGATTAGTTTTAATTCTTCAATTTTATTATTTATGGGTTTAATTTTTAATTTGTAATTATTTTTTTTTTGTTTTTGTTTTATGAAATGTGTTGATGTGTTTATGTTTTTTGTTTGTGTTTGTTTTAATTAAATTATTTTTAGCGTCTGCTTGGGACTGTTGTGACATATGTTTGAATTGTACGGGATAGGAATCGAAGTTATATATATATATAATGGGTATGTTTGATGAGTAATGTTTGTGGGTGTGTTAGCTTGTATGGCGTGTATTTAGTTGCCGGATGATTCATTGTGTTATACGAAAATACTAATACTGTAACTAATCAGATCACTGGTGAGTCTGGTTGCCTGTTTGTATTCTTAAATATGATTCTAGTGCTTTGTGATTTTAGTGCTTTTCATGGTGGTAAGTGGTTGACTGTACTTGTTTTATGCCTAATATGTTAGAAATCTCTCGCATAGTTGTGGAGATTAATTTGTTGTCTTTGTCTGCTTTGATTTATTTATGACTGCTTTCTTTGCTGTTATGAATTTTATAATGTCGTTATCTATTCCTGGTCAGTAGTAATAACTTTTAACGTTATTGGTAATTATTTTTATGACTGTGTCCGCTAGTGGGTAATAAGTTATATGTGACATGTCTGTCATCTTTGTCTGTGTTTTTCTTGACTTTCTTATTAGTCGTGGTACGTGTCGTCTGTCATGTGTGTTTTATACACTTTGGTAGCTGTTTCCTTCTGTGGTTGTGTTTTTGTTTTGTATGTGTTTTTCTTGTATCTGTTGTGTCTTATTTGTAACCTAGTTCTCTCGCGAGGAAAGCTCGTTTCGGACACGATGGAGTACTTGGTTCGACACACAGTGTTGAACAATAAATGAGCCATTTTGCTATGTCTGCATTTTGTCCTTATGTAAGCTTTTTTGTGATACTTGTCACTTTTTTTTATTTTTATGAGTACATGGCGCTTTTTAGCGAATCGGGTCGGCCGACCGTATTGCATACTATTTTATTTTTAGTTTTTCGATTTATGGATACAGAAATATTTATTATTGCGCGCTGGTACATATTATTATTATGTACTATCAGACAGTGTTTTAACGCATCGGAAGATTTGGACGTTCCGTGCGCCCAAGGATCTGGTCAATTGAGAACTCGCTCGAATTTGTTTGGTTCCAAGGGTTAGCGTCTGCTTTGTATCCTGGTGTACTCTGCTTACTTTTAATTTTCTTATGGGCTACTTGGTATTGCGTGAAGTAAAGAGGAATGCAAGGAAACCCTTTACTTTGTAAACTTAAAGCATATAAGGGTCACAACAACTTTTAGGTGATCAGGCTAATTGTTGGTTGAGACACTTATCTGTTTTAGCTTTCTACACGCTATGGTCACAGTCACGGTCACAGTCAGTCATTTGTAATGTTTTAGATATTATATATATCTCTTATTTTTCTTAACGTAATAATATCTCTATTTATGTCGTGTCTTGAAGCAGTCATAAGTTTTTTGAAAAAAAAATTTTGTTTAATTATTGTGGTACGTAGTGATGTCAATTTATCAATTTATTTATTTATTTATTTATTTGTCAATTTATTCTGGAAATCGTGGCTATCACTCTCTAAGCGTCGCGTAATTGTATGGTATGACGCAATCGTTCCTCCTATTCCGTGTATGTAGGTCAGCTTGCATGCGACCTTGGGTTTTCAATGTCGCGTCGCGTGTTATTGTACTTTGGCTGGCTCTGGTGTCAATAAGATATAAGTACGTTGTGGCGTTTATTGCGAATTGAATTGAGTTTATGTGTCTATTAGTTTAAATGTTTTATTGGCTTGGCTGGCGCAGACGTTTGATTTGGTCTTTGATTTTTTTTAAATTTTCTACTTTGTCAATGGTGTTTTTTGTGGATTTTTGCTGCATTAGATTTAGTGTGTTGTTTTATTTTTGTCATTATGATATTTTATTATGTAGTTATTATACTTTTGAGGCAGTTCTTTTAACACTAGTTTATTTCAATAAACGTATTGTGTCCAAGGACCTTCACGAATTGGTTTTTCAACACTATCATTATGTATCAAGGATTTAGTGCCTGTCAAATATATTAACTTGTTAAATTGTATTTTTGCCATAGTTAAATTTTGTTGCGTTTATTATCATCATGTAGTTTTTTATTTATTTTATCAATCTATAAAAACACTGAAGTAATGTCTGTGTAGATATTATTAAAATATATTTTTTTTTCTTTAATTTGTCGGTGTAGGTATACGTTAATACACTATAATGCGTTATTAAATGTTTTGAGTGTAATACGTGCGTACGGTTGAATTTATATCTTTATTTTATTGGTATCGTCTAGCTACTTTATTTTCGACTTATGCTGTAAAATATGCCTTACTTTTATTTTTTTTTTTTGAAAGTGTGCATCTTATGTGTGTTATTTTTTTTGGTAATAATTGTCATTAATAAATGATGTTTCTTTTTTTTTTTGTTATATGTGTTGTTGCCGTTAGCCTGTGCCGTCGTGAATAAATTTTCTAGTTTTTTACTTGTGCCGTTTTTGTGTTGAATAGTCTGTTTTGGATCGCGGCCGCTGATTTTACTGGTGTGTTTGCTGGATATCTTTAGTTTTGCGTTAAATGGGTTTTTTAATTATGAAATTTATGATGTCTATAAACTGTTTGATGATGGTTTCGGATCCGTCCATGGCTGGTAGCAATGTTACTGCCGTTTTTTGGTTAATTAATTAAGGTTTTGTCCGTTTTTTTTTTTTGGCTGTATATTGATAAGATTTTATTGTACACGTCTTCTATTTTTGTGAGGTGAGATTGAGATATTTCGCTCTGTCCTACGGATATTTATTGTTTTTCTTTTTTTTTTTGGGCTGTAATCTTTAGTGACTGGGCTAATTTGAGTTTATTTTGTCCGATTGTCTGTTTAGGGTGTTTTTGAACTAATTTTCGAATATTTGTTTGTTTGTAATGCTTCTAGCTTATTTTTGTAATGTGGGTCATTCTATACGTAATGCGAATTATTGTTATAGTTACATTTAGAATTGTGGGCTTAAATTTATCACTGAATTTAAGTAGTTATGATTAAACTGTTTCAGAATTGTACTTGCGATCGATAATCGGTGCTGGGCGCTGGCGATGGGGTGTGGCGGGGTTGGTGACTTGGATGCGGCGGGGCTTGTGACGGCTGGTGGCTGCTACATGTTCTGCTCTGCTCGACGTGCTGAATCTAGGCGCTCTGCTCTGCTTCGCTGGTTGCTGGTGGCGATGGTGATTTGGCTAGGGTTACTCGTTGGTGCGGGTTGTTGGGGCTGATGGTGGTGACGTGGTGTCCATTTTTTGGTCCATCGGACTGTTCTGGTTGGGGTCCTCTGTTCCGTGAACGTTATTGTTATGGTAATCATGTCGTTGGTTTTAGCTAACTCTGGCCGGCTGACTGGTGCGTTGGTGCCTCTGTTTGTTGTCGCAGTGGAGCGAGGCTGAGCCATTGTGTCGTGTCTGTTCATTCTTGATTGCTGAGCGGCTGGGATGGCTGATGAGCTTGCTGAGGCGGCGGTGTCTAAGTTCGGCTGGGCGGGGCTTCGGGGGTTTGAAGGGTCGAGCGGGGCTGGTCCATTGTGAGCTGAGCTGTGCTGCGCAGGTCCGGGCTAGGCTAGTTCATGGCGCTTGCTGAGCTGGTTCGTGGAGCGGGCTGAGCTGGCTGGTATTTAAACCGAGGCTGCCTTGAGCAGCCCGACTGGAAGGGTCGCCATATGGTAATGGGACGTGTAGCAGGTAAGTGAAACGCTTAACGTGTGGATAATAACTGTTTTATGTTGGAAAATAGATCGCTTTATATAGGTACACAATCCTTTGTTCTCGGTTTAGGTTAATACACTGATCAAGGCCGAGGTCATAGCAAATAGAAAATGATTTATTATAATATTCCATATATGGTGGTAGCGTATCATATTACATTAGGAAAATGAACGTTGTTTTTTATTTAATTTTCTATTCGCCGTGGGTGGGCTTTGAAGAGTGTGAAGTTGGTTGAGTCAGCTGCTGTGATTATGTACCTATTACACTATATTTAAAATCGTTCTCACTAACTTCAAAATAATTTGCCTTGGGTAGGAAGGCTCGTTCGATATTTACACTTATAACCGTATGTATAATTTGTCTCTTATGCTTTTAATGTATAGATCATAGGAAATTACCACTGTAAATTGACTGTAGGTGCATATCGATTCCTATAGTAACCTAAGGTCAATTCATGGTCTGAAAACTGTTAAAGATAGGTCTACCAAATAATTATGCCGTCATCAGCAGGGTCTGTTTAGTGGACTATTCAGTTCTCAGTTCCTAGTTATCTATAGTTTCTGAAAAAAACGCGGGGACCGGGCCGTAATTTTTGTATGAAAAACTGCATTTTCAAATGCGTTTTTTATCAAAACTACTGCTCGTAAAATGAAGTCAAAATCAGTCAGCTGTCCTAACTTTTTGCAGGCTTTCTATTGGTACCCCACACGTTTCTTACAAATGAAAAATAAAATTCACTTTCCTCCTTAATCCCCCAAAACTTCCTCATAAAATTAAATTTAAGCAGTTAAAGCCTCGGTACCTTGTTACAGCCCACATTTTCTATACCTATTCCAAATTTCAGCTTCCTACGTTAATCAGTTTCCGAGAAAGACGCGTTTTACCGATTTCGGCGACCGGAGTGATCCCAAAGTGTTTCGTAAACCAAGTATTGGTACGAAACACTAAAAAACGTCTGCACACAATCGGCCCGGAAATATGCAATGCTATACCAGGTGACGTAAAAAACACACCTAAATAGGTAACAATAGTTCGTAAATACACTTATGAGTCTTATGACAAAATTTTAGTTTATGATGCGCTTTATAAAATATATGATTTCTTTATGCCTTCCAGACCTACTGGATTGCTTGCCCAAATATATAAATAATATTATATGTATAGAATATACTAATCGTAATATTCAGTAAATTGTATTAGTTACACAATTATATATTGTGTATATTGTATTGTGTATTAGTTACATATTGCATTGTATATTAGAATGTGAATGAATGTATGCTAGGTAGTCCGCCTCGAACTGAGAACTCGCGATTTTCTTGCAAACGAGTGACCAATATAACAAGACCCTAATGATGATTTTTTCGAGCCTTCTAGCTCCATAACCGTTTAATCGATCATGCTCATGAACGATTTCTCAAATTTTATTGAGCTCTACGGGGTTGTAACCCCGACAAATTTCATATAAATCAGAAAAACGTTACTAATGTAATCGCGCTACAACTATTCAAAATCAAAAAGTCATCGAAATGCACATTTAGGTAGCCGAAGTTGTTTGAAAGAACTACACTCGCTTACGCTCCGCACTTTCGAAAATACCTATGAATAATATTAACAATGTAGTATTGTAGAAAGTAAGTTTGTAATGTTAACGTATAAAATATTGTTTATTTTATACGTCAACATTATATTTATGTTCTAGTCGCAGGAGTCGTTTAAAGTAATATCTACATGGATCGTTCTAAGACTCTGTGTTAATCGAATGATAGGAAACGTTGAGTTTAAGAACTCAGATGATTTAATGAATTACCAAATACTTAGTTGATGTTTAAACTATCTACTTTAGATTCCGGTTTTCCTTCTCTGGTTGTAATAAAATCAAAATATATTACCTTGTTATATGGTGTTATTTTGTTAGAATTCTCCTAAGAGTAATATAATTTACCATATTCCTCGACAGTTGAAAATATAAATATCATTCAAGTTTCTCATGAAACCCAGTTAATTTAATATGGGAGATGACTTTTCTGCGTCGAGAATATAAAGAAACCGGCCAAGTGCGAGTCGGACTCGCGCACCGAGGGTTCCGTACAAACCTGTAGGTATATAGGGGTAGTAACTAAAATTATTAAAAATATTTTTATTATATGATGTAACTAAAAATTTACGGTTTTCGCAATTTTTCCTATATTTAGTGCTATAAGACGTGCTTCGTACCAAATTGGGTACTTTCCTGGGTAAAAAAATAATTATTATATTTAGTCCGTCAGTTAAATTATCAAAAAATATAGGACACGTATTTTTTAATTTGTCAATAAAACAAAAATTGGTGAAGATATAGCCCGTTAAAGTTCCGCGTGACGTCACATTATACTAAAAATTGTACTGAAATGCGACCACACCGCTGCTTTAAATACGGCGACGTTACGGAATCGCAGTGACGCATCGTATCCGTACCGTTTTTATCGCATGCCCTCCACACCGCTGCTCAAAATACGGTTTGGAAGGTTGGTGTTAAAAATATTTCGAATGAGGCACGTCACGGAGTATACGTTGCGTCTGCGTATTTTGAGCAGCGGTGTGGAGAGCACGCGGTAAAGTCGTGACGTTTACGGCACGTCACTGCGATTCCGTAACATCACCGTAACGGTGTGGTCGCACCTTAAGGGGAGAAATGTTTACGTTATTTTTATGTTGATATTAAAAATATAACTATATATACGATAGCCGTGACTTATCCCTAGTTTGCAAACGTACACACGTCTAGAACATAATAATAAAAATAACCCGCGAAAGCAATTTTTATATTGATGGTTACACAAAAGAACGCTTTAAGCAAAATATGACATTTTATAATGAAACCTATAAACGTCTGATTTATAATGGTCTGCCTTTTAAAAAACTAAAACAGTACGGCCAATCGTAAAAGAACATGAATAAGCAATACTGTGTCAACCCTCATGATCGCCATTTTGAAATAATCGAGTTTTTTAAGGATTTGCTCAGTACTTTTGTCAAACTTGTTCAGGACTTCTCAAAGTATGTTAGTAATGTAAACATATTTTGGTTGCAATTTGGTTATACGGTACTCAAATTACAACAAATAGTAGATTGTTTGACAAGGGTCTAAAGTAGGCCGTAATATTAACACGAGGTGGTTATTTTCCCGCACGAAGTGAGGGAAAATTGTTCGAGTGGTAATATGGCTTTTAGACCAGAGTAATGCATATTCTTTTTCACTTCGATTGCGAGAAAATAAGATAAAAATACTTATTATTTACGCACAATTACTAAACTAAGGTGAAGTTATGGTTTAACTTGACGGTCTTTTAATTTTTTTAGCTTCTTTGACATAGATACAAAATATTAACACCGCGAATAAATGCCACAGACGACGATATAATTTACTCTTTAAACAGTTTTAACACGCTTTTAAGCGCTTCCAAAAAAATTTTTTAATGATTGTGAAGTAGGAAATAAAATATCACCTCATATTGGGGAAATATAATACGTTTCCTGATCGGTCGATTTTAACATTGCTGTATTCTGATGTGTTGATATTAAAATTCAATGTTTTTTTAAGAACTTAAATTATTTACACAGTATACGCACCAAAAAAGTATCTAGCATTCCGATTAACTTCGATATGTGTTGTGATTGGTGAATTTAATATGGTGAAGTGTTCGGATTGGTCAATTTAAAATGTTTTGTAAATCATAAATATGTATACATATTAGCCCTAGAGGCTAAATGTACTACTTTAGTCCGCCTTGGTAAGCATAATATGAAACACTTTTTGAGCATGAGAATGAAAAAATACAAAAAAACATGTCGTGTTTCCATAAAATATGCAAAAATTGTTATTGTAAAATGGGGAAACATCCATTTTTAGGAAACAAATGTTTCAAGTCTCTTCACGCATTACTGCAAATTAAGTGCAAACTATATACCGCGCATTCTGCAACAACCAATTAAGTCCCTTGAGTCTTTTACCAGATAAAGTAATAATATGAAATATATCAATAACATGTTATTTAAAATATTGTACTGTAATTAATTTTTATGATCCTAAATGTTAAATTTTAAATCGTGCTGGCCACCTCACTTTTTAATACCTAAAACAAATGGCGCGAGTGTCATAAGACGCTGCAATATACGGAGTGAAACCGCAGGTATGAAAATAGGAAATAAAATTCGAATAAAATGGACTAATGTATCAAGAATCAATTTATACTTTTGATTTACTTTAATAAAAATCCGTTTCTAGTAACCTTAGCGATTTATTGTCTCGCGAGAGGTGAGAAAAGTAGAGTATACTCCTCGGGGATAAAGCTGATTTTGTCACGGGCGCGCTTGAACCCCTCACTGCACTCAGGACTCAGTCTTAATTCCCTCGCTTCGCTCAGCAGTAAAGTCTGGAGTCCTTCGTTACGTTCAGGATTCAATATCGCGCCCGTGACATAAAACAATGCTTTATCGCCTTGGTGTACAATATATTTACTATTATATTTGAAAATAAGAAAGCTTAGTGCTATACATTATTTCTTTAAATAATCCCGCAATATAATCTAGTTCTGTAAGTGAGAAATTGAGAACCTGTATGTTTTCTAGTATTATTGTATTTCTAAAAATATTTTATGCTGTTGGTTTTCCATACAATGAATAATAATAATAAATAATAGATACATGTAAAATTCTACGTATATTTATAAAAGATATGTAATAGTAAATTACTTACCAAGGACTGTAAAAGACAGAAAGCCCGAAATCGCAGGTATTTGTGACCCGAGCCGCAGGCGAGGGTTTTAAATATGCGATAGAGGGCTTTCTTTTTTACTGCCCGTGGCGAGTACACAATTTTACGTCTCCGTCTCCACCACGCTACGCGTACGGTAAAACTCGCATTATGGCCAGGTGTGACGTAAAAGATTTTAAAAAATATTATTTTATACGTTATATGGCAAGTGTAATTCCACCATACTTTATAAGTATGGTCTCATAATCATAACTCATTAATACTTTAATGGTGGTCCCACACTAGCTGTTATATAACGTTATATAACAGGAACTATCTTTCTTTAACAGCATAGTGCTACTTAGCCTTATCCTTGTTACACTTTGTTATATAATATTTATAACAGCTGGTGTGGGAGCAGGGTAGGATAATTTTTTTTCTATGTAAATTTCATATATTTCTTACTCGAATATTTTATAAATAAATAAATATATTATTTAATAAAATACTGTGAGCCTATGGAGGAACCTGGTCTTCAACAGAAGGACATGATGTCACGATCCTCAGCTCTGAGAGAACGACTAATCATGATGATGATGATAAAAATACTGTGAATAACAACAGGCAACTCAGCGTATTACATGAAATGAAGCTAGCTAAGTTAAAAAAACCCATTATGATACTGGTACAACTGTTACAGTCATGCGACCTATTTTCATTGCCCGCTCTATTTTCTTAGGTATAAACCAACTACTTCCTGAAGTAGCGAGGAGGATAACATAATTATTTATATCAGTTATAAATGAAATTAATAACTTAACAAAAGTTATGCCATAAATATATTAAGGTGATATATACTTTTTTTAGTCTTTAATAAAGTTGTTTCAGAGTATTTATTTGCCAAACTGCAGCATAGCACAATAATTGGCCGGTGCTGTAAAAATAGTAATCCGGGACCCTAATAAATGTTTTTCTTTGTTTAACAATAACGTTTTAGTTTCTTCGACTTCATGTGTCTAAATTTGAACAATACTCCGCGGATGCCTTCTCATATCATGATCTGCTCTATCTCTCTTACAAAATTCGTCCTCCCAAATCTAAATCAAAAATTCTTTTGCAGCGCAATTTTAGTGGATTAAATGTGGAAAAGCTTCGAGATGACGCTTTAACAATCGATTGGAGCAGTATCGCTCGAGCGGGTTCGGTAGACGATCAAGTTTCTCTCTTTAATTCGCTCCTCATACAACTTTATGACGCTCATGCTCCTGTTCGTGCAATAAAAGTCAAGCATCTCCCTGCTCCTTGGCTCACTGAGGATATTAAAGCCCTTATAGAGAGGAATAATCAATCTAAATCTAAATATAAGGCTAACAACTCTGAGAAAAATAAACTTAAATATCATACCCTGCGCAATCGCTGTAGCACTATATGTCGAGATGCTCAGAGGCGTCATATTCACAGTTCTGTTGAAGATGGAAATCCAGCCAAAGTGTGGAAATTTTTGAAAGGTCTCGGAGTTGGCAAATCTCAACAGGCAACCAATTTAAACAATATTAGCGTTGACCAGCTTAACCAGCATTTTTCATCGTCCACCTGTTTCAGTGGTCCTAAGAAATCTAACTCACTTCATCATCTTTCATCACTTCCTGCCTTAGATTTCTCGTCTTTCTATTTTAGCCATTTCTGTGAGAGTGATGTTAGGAAGAGTATATTGAATATCACTTCTAACGCCGTTGGTGTTGACTGTGTTAGCCGAAATATGATACTCCCTCTCCTGGATTTGTTTGTTCCTATTATCACCGGTATTCTGAATTTTTCCATTTCATCAAGTACTTTTCCCAGTCTGTGGAAGGATGCCAATATTATTCCTTTATCCAAAAAATCCAACCCCAGTTCCTTCTCTGACTATCGCCCCATCTCCATTCTTCCTTTCCTATCCAAAGTCCTCGAACGGCTAGTGCATCAGCAACTAACTTCCTTCCTGAATAGAAATGACCTCCTAACCCATTTCAATCTGGTTTTCGTCCAGGCCATAGTACTACCTCGGCTCTTGTCAAGGTTACCGATGACATCCGTTTGGGTATGAATGACCAGAAGCTTACAGTTCTTGCACTTCTAGATTTCAGTAATGCCTTTAACACGGTCGATTTTGACATTTTGCTCGCGTTCTTACAGTCTCTTAACATATCGGCTGCAGCGATTGACTGGTTCCGCAGCTATTTGGTTGGTCGTCGGCAAAGAATAAAACTAGATTCTTCGTGTTCTTCCTGGTGCAGCACATCAGCTGGTGTTCCACAGGGTGGTGTGCTGTCTCCTCTTTTATTTTCTATCTTCATTAATTCCATAACTCTTGATCTCTCCTCTTCGTATCACCTCTATGCCGACGACCTTCAAATATATTCGCAGAGTATGCATAGCGATCTCAATTCAGTTATAGAAGCCACGAATCTTGATCTGCTCCGCATATCAAATTGGAGTCAAAATTACGGTTTGAAAGTAAACCTCCTAAAGTCACAGGTAATTGTGATGGGTAGCGCTAAACAAATCTCCAAAATTGACTTTCTCAGGCTCCCTCCGATAGTCTTCGATGGTATCCAAATTCCTTTTTCCAACCAAGTGAAAAATCTTGGCATAATCATGGATCGTTGTCTATCATGGGTGCCTCAGGTGAGTGAAGTGAGCAGGAAGATGTTTGCTGCCATAGGGTCTCTCAGACGGCTTCGGAATTTCCTGCCAATTGCTACTAAAATTGCGCTTGCTCAGTCGTTACTTCTCCCCATTCTTGATATGCAGATATCTCCTATTTAGACCTAACCGAGGAGCAACTTAATAAGCTTGAGCGTATTCAAAATGCCTGCATTCGGTTCATTTTCGGATTACGCAAATTCGACCATGTTTCTAGTTTTCGTTCTCAACTCAAATGGCTCCCTATCCGTCACCGCCGTAACTCTCACATACTTTCTTTACTCTTTTCTATACTTTTTAACCCTGCAACTCCCCGCTACCTCAAAGAGCGTTTCTCTTATCTTAATTCTATTAGATCCTCTCAAAAATTGCTCCTAAAAGTGCCATCTTCATCTTCCAAATTTTATAATTGCTCATTTACGTTCCAGGCCGTTCGTTTGTGGAATTCTCTCCCTCTCAACATAAAACGCGCGCAATCTATTGGTAGCTTTAAATCGCAACTTAAGGAATACTATTTATCTCTTCCTTAGGTTTTTAAGTTGACACTGTTGTTTCTTATTGTGTGTATTATATATGTATATATGTACGTATATGTATGTTTCTTTTGTATTTATTTAAGTATGTATATTCATATGAATGTGCTGTGTTATCTATTTCGTCTCTTTTGTTTCTATGCACCACCTACTGCTTATTGTTTTTCTCTAGTCTCCACTACCCAAAGGTTGTCTGGAAGAAATCGCTCATTAGCGATAAGACCGCCTGTTGTTACCTCTACCTAAATTTATCTAATTGTAAAATTTGTGCTTGTAACTGTATGAGGTGTGCAATAAAGGGTATTTATTATTATTATTATTATAATTAACGTTTTTGAGCTTTGGGATATTTTACATCGACCCTTTGAAAACGGGTGCGGTTTAATTGTCATACAATTAAAATTCATATTTTAGTTAGCATACGTTTGAAAAGCATAATCACGTTTTTCATAACAAAAACATATTCTAAATTTTACATGTCATCATTATTAATAATCAATCAATGGGGGATCAATGTTACTCTGCGTCCGTAGGAAACAGCTTAGACAACCCTACACGTGATCCCTGGGTGGTGGTAAGAGTAACAAACTTGGCAGCTCCACTGTCCCCTATGGACCTCGCAGCACTCACTGTATTTTCATTATCATCTGCTTTCCCACTACTACTACCCCAGTGAAGAAATGCCTAGCTATATCCAGTGACACGATAAATAATTATTCATATTTTTTTATTAGCATATTTAATACTCATTTATCATTTATTCTGACTAATGCCATTTAATATAAATTCATTTATCATAATGTTTAATCAGTATACTATTCATTAATCATAACATCAACATCAGTAGGGTAGGCTCTTCATTTGACGATTTTCCTAACGACGTTTAGGCATATCGTAAGTAAGGTAAGAGTAACATGAATGAGATTTTGAAAATAATATAGGTATTATAATCACGGAAGATTATCATTTGACAGAGTCAAGATAGCTGCGACGATGAGCGAAGCCAGGAGGAGCGTGTTAGGGCCTTATCACACTTGAGCGATTTGAAAACGATTTCTATACAAAACTCGTACGCGGCGAAATCGTGGCGTGTTCGCTCCCATATAAAACTCGCTCGCAAATCGCAAGTGTGATAACGCCGCCGTGGTAGACTGCTGAAAACAGTTCGCAAAGCCGAACGAGCGATGCGAGTGAGCCGCGGAAGCGGTCAGCGAGCGCCAGAACCGACTTAATTTATTACACGATAGTATGTGTTTTGATATCCCTAGTAATTTTGTCATATGACTAGGAATTCCATGATAAACCTGGGCAAATTTTAGGTATACCATAAAATGCCGCCATATCATACGATATGCCCTATGTCTAGCTCGGAATATCGAATATAAGTTATGATATTTTTGTGCAATTTTGTTTATATACAATTTAAAATTAAGCTATTTGTGTTTATGCAAACTAAACTATAATATCATTGGTATTATGAAATTGAAGATTATACAAAATAAGTATTATAATTTATGATAATATGAATAATCTTGTTATCCATTTTGTTTTTATGCATTACATTAATCCATTACTCAACTGAACTTATGCAATTCGTTGCTATGCAAACATTGCGAATGACATTGTACAGGATTCCTTTACAGTTTTAATAGCCGTTTTAGCTACGCAATTCGCTTTCAAATTAATGAGGAAATCCTTCAAGCCCCCGGCCCAGCTTCTCCGATTATCAACAGAGGGAAAAAAACAATTGCGTTGCGTCTCAACGAGAAAGTTTCAAGACTTTTATTGTAATTAAAAATTTCGTTTCTGGAAAAATATTTAGTAAACACAGCGTTTAATTTAGCAGGTGTGTAATTATCTTATAATAATAAAAAAAAAACAATTATTTTTTAATTATTGAATTATTGTTTGTTAAAATCTAGGTCAGATAAAGAAAATTTTGTATAAAATATTTCCAGCAAATCATAGATTATTTGGTATTAATGAAAGGAACAATCAGATGATCTCGTGAAATAGTAGTTAGTGAACTAAAACGGCTTTGGAATTGCCTAAGACATCTTTCACCGCCGCTTCGGACCACGTTGTGGTCCAACCATATTAATTGAATGATGTATACACGACTACGTGTTTTGAGGCTGGGATCATACGGCTTTCACTTTTTTTTTACTCAAATTTGGTATTACAATGTTCGTTCAGATGCGATAAATGATTGATGTAACATAATTATTTTTCTCTATTAGCATTTTCGGGCCATAAACATAATTTTTAGGGAATTGTCCATCGACAGTGCTTTTACGGTAGCTCTAATTTACGCGAGCATACTTAACAGGGTGCTGACTGTAGCCATTCATTTTATTACAAAAAGTAAAATAATGAGGGGTTCCACTTCCACGACAGATACATTGACGTTCGTAGTGTAAATATTTGGCCGGTCCTCAGAGCCCTTCGCATGGCCGTAGAAGCCACCGGACCGAATGTAATTCAATGTCTACAAAGCCCCTACCCACGTCTTGTTAACATGTGTTTGTAATTTTCTGACACACAATATTTTTATGTTGTATTACGATTACTTAAAGCCGTAAAAATATGTAATAGTAAAATTAAATGCAAAGTATATTCAATTAAATTTTTAATTTGTTCCATAATAATTCAGGTAGGTATTATGATTATTGTTTTCAATAGATTTTAATATTGTAACCATGATTGACATTACGACAGATTACACACAGACACAGAATTATTTTTCTAATAGCCGCGCCGCATAATATGTTGCATTGTTGTGCCACCCGTAAATCGTCATAGCTCACTATAGTTATGCTGCATGCTGCCGTCAGTTAACACAAAATCACAGTTACAGATCTATATTAGATACAAATACAAACTGCAGTGGTCCTGTTAATGTTTATTAGATTAAACGTTTTTTTTTTTTTTCTTTCTTCAACTATACATTTTCTTAGATACGTATAGACAATGTTATCCCTTACTAGTACAAGGGGATATTATTTCCCACTTTATCTATTTGTATAAAATTGATGTAATTTTTTAAAAGGTAACACTTAACCTTTAACTAACGACGTGGGTTCAGAGTAACACTCACGCTGAGGTGGTGTCTAACAGACGTCAAAAGTAAAATATATCATAAAAAAAATCATTTGCATTCTTCAGATACACAAGTTTTATATCAAATAATTAATCATATTATGTATTTGAATAATAGATATTCATAAAAAAAACATACAAATTTTAGAGTCCATTCGACACTTAAGAAAAAACACCAAAAAAAATTGGGTCATTATACCCAATTTTTTTCCAGTGACTTTTTTTCTTTAATTACTCAATGATTAAGGAACACAAAATCTTATATGTTAAGAAATGATCATTAGAGCGCTCAAGTGCAATAATTAATCATCAAAATAAAATAAAATAAACTGTTACACGCTAAATATATATCGTGTTTTTTGTGCACTACTGAGAGGAAATTGTCAGAAGATACTATAAGTGATATTGGGAGGTTAAGGGCCCAAAGTTACAAAGTCGGCACGTGGAGACGAGCTGTGAGGCTAATTAGTAAAACAAAAGCCGTTAAGACTGTTATTGGAAAGAATTTTCTACTTTTTAGCTCGTCACCAAGAGACGTGAAATACGTTAACACCGTGGTGGCGTCTGTAAGACGTCGATGATTGTTACGAATGTATGTGCGTTAGTTTCACTCCCAGCATCTCGGGGATGCTAGATCGGTTCAATTAGAGGATGATGACAGAAATAATGATACTGCGGGATGCGTTTTAACAGAAACATTCGACCGAAATATTTGTATGTGTTTAACAAATTTTTAGTACACGAACACCGTAGTGACGTCCGTGAGACGGCAATGACTCGGTTTAGGGCATAATGTGCACAAGTTTGACGGCCGGCATCGAAAGGGATGCTAGATAATAACAAAAGAGGAAGGTACAAGAAACGAGAGCTTTTCACAATATACATTTAAAAAAATATTCTCGAAAGAAAATTCAGTACGTCTGTGAGACGTGCACATCGTCAGTTAAAGGTTAACAAAGCTTACCATACAGTTTTACAGTTTTGGTAAATATTAGATTCATTTTTCTGGCAACACTTTTTAATAAAACTTCATCTGTCAGCAAACGTCAGTGTCAAAGTCAAAAGTGGTGCCAAATTCGTAAAAACGGTGTTCGTCGGCGAAGTGCGACCGGATACATAAGAAAAAAATCAGGTAAGAGGATTTTGACATCAGTTATGTAAAATTAGGTATATTGTTTGTTACTTAGCATATAAAATAATGTTTGAAACTATCGCATTGTCCAACAAATGACTCTTGAAGTTGTAGAGTGCAAGTGGGAAAATAATTCCCCTTGTTCATTTAAGACATCAATGAAATCACATTTCAAATTTCTCTTATATGTTTTCAGTAAAATATACAACACAATTACATATTTTCATGATTATTCTGATAATAAAAACATTTATCGATACTTTAATTTTTAATACACAATCATAACTTGTTAACGCATATTTTCTGTGAATTTAGTCTTTGACTTATAGTATGATATAATAATATTATGCTGATTTATAATACTTATTATGAAATCTTTTTAGACTCACCATATAATGCCTAAGCATAAGATAACTAATTAAGGTTAGAGAATGAATAGATACTTAAAAAACAAAATATCTGTTAGAAACTCCTTTTGCTACTCTCTGATATCGTTTAAATATGTTTTTTAAGAATTTTAATTTGTGATAGACGTATGTTACTTTGTAAATAAATGGCTCAAGTCATACTATGGTTTTTTCTTCGGTGCTTTTTAAGCGTGGTTTCTTTCATCTGGCGACCGTGGCAGGACAAACCCGGCTGCTGCTATTGAAGTGACAGGTATAGATCTAGCCGGTCCTCTTTTTCTACGGCCGGGAGGGAAGGTGTGGATAGTTTTATTCACGTGTGCAGTTTACCGCGCAGTGCATCTAGAGTTGACTAAATCGCTGACGACAGAAGCCTTTCTCAAGGCCTTACGAAGATTTATCGCAAGACGTGGAAGAGTCGACACAATTTACACTGATAATGGTACAAACTTCCATGGCGCTGATAATCTTCTGAAGAGTTCAGACTGGCAAGAGATTGCGGCTTATTCCAGCGTGCGAAGCATTAAGTGGAAGTTCAGTCCTCCTGCCGCGCCATGGTGGGGTGGTTGGTGGGAGCGCTTGATACGTTCCCTCAATGAACTCCTGAGGCGAAACTTGGTCCAGAAGACCGTGACCTATGAAGAACTGCTGACCTTGCTTCTCGATTGTGAGGCTGTGATAAATCAGCGGCCTCTAACGTATCTCGCGGACAATTCCGATAAGCTAAAGCCTATTCCTCCGGCCTGCTTCACACAAGGGCTTTCTTCAAGCGAAACTCCGGACCTGGACCAGCTTGACCACGATTCCCTGAATAGGCGACTTAGGTATCTGCATAAGCTGAGGGAAGACTTAAGGGAACGGTTCAGAAACGAGTAATTGGGAATGTTCATTCAGAAGGGCAAGGAGTGGGACTAATTTAAGGGTAGGTGATGTAGTTTTGATAGAAACTGACGCAAAGCGTATTAAGTGGCCTTTAGGGAGGATTATAGAAACTTTCACCGGCAAAGATGGCAGTGCCAGAGTGGCCAAGGTGCGCACAGCCGACGGAGAATACACGCGAGCGTTTCAGCGCCTGTACCCTACTCTCTGACATCGTTTAAATATGTTTTTTAAGAATTTTAATTTTGTGATAGATGTATGTTACTTTGTAAATAAATGGCTCAAGTCATACTACGGTTTTTTCTTCGGTGCTTTTTATGCGTGGTTTCTTTCAATATCAGTTGACAGTCACTTGAAAAGGTAAAATGCAACTTGTTTTCGGACTCTACTTGTTACTTTTTTTGTATTTTTAACTAAGTTTTAACCGTTATTTCCTCATTAAGTGTTTCAAGAGATAAATAATATTTAATTTTATACCATTTTTTTATACGTATGAAAATAAGAGGCTCTATTACTTTACCAATGAATACTATGGTTCTACGAAAGTTAAAGTTTTGTTTCTACATTAATATGATTATACATTTTTTGCAAATTATTCTGTTTTATTTTTATTGAAAAAAAGTGAACATACAGAAAACACAATAAAAATTCATCAAGGGTAGAACCATTTTTCGCAATGTGCACATTGAACAAGGGGAAATAATTTCCCACCGGAAATCACCCCTTCCACTTACCCCCTTAATTTGTTACATATTTATTCTGAATCTAGATGCTAAACTTAACTATAAATCAACTCCATTTTCTCATTTAAAGAAAATTGATGCTCTGTCCTATTAAGGGTTATGTGGCATTAGATAATTAATAACCTTTTTTTAATACCACGACGGTGGCATACAAGCTTAAGGTCCGCCTGATGGTAAGCAGATACCGTAGCATATGGCCGCCTGCAACTCTAGAGATGTCACATGCGCGTTGTCGACCCTTTAAAATAAGGAGGATTCACGGTGTTGACGACTAAAGGAACAAGATGGTCCCTCGTAGTTAACACACTGGGTCCTCTTTGAGTTATTTGGCAACCTTACTCACCGGCAGGAACACAACACTATGAGGGTCTACTGCTATTTGGCTATGGTTTTCTGTAAGGTGAGGTACTCGTACTTCCCCAGTCGGGATCTGCTCTGCTAATCTAATTTTAAGCCATAAAGTAAACTTTATTTTCGGAAGTGGATAAAAATTACCTATTTTTAAGATTTGTAGTACGGAATGGCTGTTTAAATATGTTTACGCTTGATACACATACCATGGTTGAATAATATAATATAGGTACCGAGCCGCGCCTACACTGATTCATTAATTTATACCAAATGTATTCCATGCGGGAAGGTCAACTCTTTGATAAAACGCTGCGGGTATCTTAAAGATACGACAATATAGATCTGTGTTATTGTTATTTGTTAAGATTAATATTTTAAATCATTACACGAAAGTAATAAGATATATAAGTTATTTATTATATTTAACGAGCATAAAATTGCTTGTACCCATAATAGGAACAATACGTATTGTATTTATTTATTATTGCCAAACTATCTTTCTTAGTTTTATTACGTACTTTAATATGTAACTTATTAATTAGGGCACTAGTTAGTAACAACTTCAGCAAAAATTATAAATCTAGGTATCATTTGTATTTGTTTTGTGCACATAATGTGGTTATGAGTTGCTATAATTAGCTTTCTTTATCTTCTACAATATAATATATATTGTTTGATGTCACAGCTGTCAGATATCTAAATAAACACAATAATAAATAAATAGAATTACATAATTGTTAAACAAACAACAAAGACTACATTGCAGAGAGAAGTTCCGCATAACTTTTTAACAGTTGGTCAGCAGGGAAAATGAAACAAAAACTTTAATTATTAACTATTATTTAATAACCTAAAATACTTATTTGAATTGATGTTTAAACTATGGCAAAACACTAATAAAATATATGTACCTGTAAAACACATACTACCTACTCGAGCTGTACCGGGCGCACACTTGCAGCGTCAACACATTGGATGGCGATGGACAACCTTTGCGCTAGGTGCCGTGCCGTACATCGGAACCCCTCTCGGTAATCTCGGCCTAATTCCTTTACAGAGGCTATTGGTTCAGATCCCCAATACCCTATCGTTTGAAAAATACTTCTTTAATTTGCTCTTAAAAAGCTTAATAGTTTTGAGGATAAATAAGTGATGATAAAGAATAGTTAATATGTAGGTGTCTACTTATTTTAACTGTGTCGATTTACAATATTGCTACCTACAAAACGTATAAGAGGTTTTTTCTTTGATCTCGGCAACCTACTAAATGACAAAATAAATATAATACCCGATGTTTTATTTAAAACAACATTTTCGGTAATTATACTAAACATCAAAAGGCAAGAAAAATCCAGTTTCGCAGTTTATGAAAATAAGATACCTACTTGTTATTCGTAGCACGAGTGAGAAATAAGACTACTTAGTAAAGTTTATCAGCGTATGTATGGTTTAGCGGCTTAGCAGCGAGTTGCAAGATGATTTAAACTCATACATATTTACTTATCATTTAGAGTTGCGCTAATGTAGCGGTTGCTACATACTCGTACGTTAATGGAAACATTTCATAAATTGGTATGATTTAGCGTAACTTGTTTTTATTTACTGAAATTTTATTGCACACTAAAAAGAAATAAGTACACTAACGGCACACTTTATGCCCATTTGCATTATTTGATTGGTCAATTGGTCAATCATTGGCCTAAATAAATTTACAAGTAATATTTGGTCTAGGAGAGAGATTTAATGTGTCTACTAGATAATTGGTTTAAATCCAAATTTAAAATTATACGCAGCTATAGTTAAAGAAAAAAGAACTCACTCAATCAGTGACTACTGGTTTTCAATCCAGATTGGCGTAATTAGTATTGGCGTAGCACTATGGGACGAAACGCCGAAAAAGCGGACATACTTTTTTTGCGAAAATTGTATTTAAAAAAATACCTTTCGATAGGAAATGAGGCGTAAAACAATACATTTGGTATATATTTTTTTAAATAAGGTATATTTAAAGCAGAAAAAAAATGTGTTTTTTTTGTATGGGACCCAAAATTAGGTACCCTATTTCAAGGAAACTATAAGAGACTTCTTCTTCTAACCATCAGCATATTATTTTCCCACTTAAATATAGTACAAAATGATAAATAGCTTAGTTATGTAGGCGCCCGTTTTCTTGCATAGTCCAGTCAGAAAGTCATCAATTATCGATATTTTTCTTAATGCCTTTTTTTGTAATATTAAATAGCTTTTCGAAACTTTTATGCTATAGTAATATAACAAATTACAAATTTGAGGTTTTATAAAAAAAAGGAACAATGATACTAAAAATTTATTAGTTTTTGTCATTTTCGTTCAAACATAATGCCCAAATTTACACCAAAAAATTAAATTTTCATTGTTTAATACTACAAACATAATTTCTAAGAAAATAAATAAATATTATATATTTACAAAAAATTCTTACACCTTTGCCTTAAAGCATATCTATATGCATAATAAAGTTTAAATAAATACAAATAAATATCACACTTGAAAATGATTATTCACTGGTATCTTCTTATATCAATATTATTCGCTAAGCTTTCCATGATTGGTATAAGACAATATTAGCTGAGAAACAATAATCCAGGGTTATTTTCGAGAAACTAATTAACGGGTGAAAAATATACTCCTTTTATTATAATTTAGGTAAGCTTATCCCCACTTAATCCAACACGTAATCTGGGATTTAAACTCGTTAACAAGCTACAACCAGTGTAAAACATTATTTGATAGTAGTAGTAAAAGATAATTATGCTCGCATTAGCGATTAGCATGGACGCATTATTAACTACATCATTAGTTAATTGTAAGTATTTGAATTCAGATATAATATACACATGATGTTAATGAGTGAAATAATTATACTGAATGCATGCTATTTTATTTTCTGTGATATGAAAGTTGTAGTCTGTTAATTTATGCGTTTGTTGCTTAAAAAACATACTTTTATGAGTAAAATAGTCAAATTCACAGCTTATTGTTACAATTATAGCATAAAAGTATCGAAAACCGACATAACTTTACGAAATAGGCATTAAGAAAAATTAATAAAACTTTTGATATTTGACGACTATTTGACTGGACTAAGCAAGAAAACGGGCACATACAGAACTAAGTTATTTGTCATTTTGTACTCTATTTAAGTAGAAAAATATTATGCTGAAGGTTAGAAGACGAAGACGTCTCTTATAGTTTCCTTGAAATAGGGTACCTAATTTTGGGTCCCATACAAAAAAAATACGTTTTATTTCTGCCATAAATATACCTTATTTTGAAATTTTTTATACTGAATGTATTGTTCTACGTCTCATTTCCAATCGAATGGTATTTTTTTAAATACAATTTTCGCAAAAAAGTATGAATGTCCGCTTTTTCGGCGTTTCGTCCCATAATGCGTAGTATTGAAGAGACGCTGTAATTCAAATTGATGATAAAAACAACGGAAAAGTTTGTTACTCCACAAATTCGCACAAATAACGCAAGAATAAGTAATATGCACACTGTCTAATTAAATTGATTTTATATACAATGTCAATGTTGTCAATTTGTTTTGCAGACAGAAATAAACATGAATTATAGTTTGGCCAGGGAGTTTCTCAATTAGAACATAGACAGAAAGAATCATACCGCCTTTTTCTTATTTTTATCGTAAGTGCTAATACTAATTCACTAAAAAGGAACGAGTATGACATGTTACTTATATTGTTACTGCGGATTTCAGTTACCTGAATATATGTTGAATGAAAGTGTACTTAATGATCTAAAAGTTAAATAAAATGTTATTATAATATAAGTAGATAATACAACAAAGGCACAATCTATTTAATTCTACATTCTCAAATAAACAGTGGCTGCCACGTGTCAACTGAGTTTGCCAACAAATTGCAATGTCACTGTCAAAGTGAGTTAAATTAACCCTTCACCCTCAAAGCACGTTTACAAAATCCTTATAGCTATCTCATTGTATCAATATTTTAAATGATAGCTGTACTTGTATGGGGGCTTATTCTGGTTTGTTATTTAAAATACAATATTTACCATTCCATATGTAATCGAAATATTTACTTAACAGAATTTGATTTGTTCTCCAGTTATATTGACGGCAGCGCCATATCTCTCGCTTTTGAGGAACTCTTAAGTAGTTCCGATAGGAGGTACGAGCATAATACTGTTCTACCTAAGACTATTGGCTAAAATGCGTCTTTGCATTTACAAAGATTGCATAAACACGGGAAAATTTGACCTATACCGCTGTGACCCGGGTAGCCTAAGGATTAGAGCGTCAGCCGCGAATGCAGAAGACGCTGGTTCGATCCCAGCCGTGCACCGGAGACCTTGGTTATTTTTTCCTTTGTCATATTTTTATAATTTATATAGGTAGTGTATCCACTTAAAATAAAAAAAATATAAATATTTATTAAAACATCATTTGATTCGTTCTCTAGTTATATTGGCATCCTCGCGTTCGAAGAACTGCTCAGTAGTGCCGACAGTTCCACCTTATATTATTGACTAAAATGTGCGTTCGCATTCATACGTTTAAATCT
Source organism: Pammene aurita (assembly GCA_947086415.1). Taxonomy (NCBI): domain Eukaryota; kingdom Metazoa; phylum Arthropoda; class Insecta; order Lepidoptera; family Tortricidae; genus Pammene; species Pammene aurita. The sequence continues at coordinate 36,387,085 of OX352292.1, read as the reverse complement.
GTTTATTTTACGAAAGAACAACACAACAGTATCCGGTTTGAGCTGACGAGAATGGAGAGATGTATAAAAGTAAGGTTCGTAACCATTAAATGACACGTAACCATAGAAAATAGGAGAGGAAGGATGCTTGGACACCTGCTACGACATGACGAATTTATTAAGAACATTCTAGAAGGGAGAGTTAAAGCAAAGAGAAAACCAGGAAAGCCAAGAGTTGCATACATGGATCAAGTCAAGGAAAAAATAAACGTCGTGTCGTATCAGGCTGTCAAGGAGAAGACTAAGGACAGACATACATGGAAATTACTCCACCAAAGAGAGCCCAGCTCCTAAATAATTGATGATAATGATGATGAAACCTGATATTACCTGTTACCTGCTATCTGCTACCTGTTATTGCAAATGGAGTAAGCAGACACTCCCACAGCCACATAAGTACAATGTAAATTAATAGTACAATGGTGGAGGGTAAAATAAGTTTTCTGCCAACAAACTGCCGTGCTGTTTGGCAGATAGGTGAAATTGATTAGATGTATCTCTTTTTGCAAAAATAAAGGAAATAAAATAAAATTACTCGTTAAGTGATATTTAATTTTCTTTGTATCATATTTTGTCATTTGTTTAGTATATATACGAGTCGTATGGTAGTTTTATACCTACTAGTATATCATTCAATCAGTATTACGATAGTTTTATATCTCCTATTATTACTATAATTCAATTAAAATATTAAAGTATATTTATGTATATCGCACTAACGACAAAATATATGTATTTACTAGCTCTAATGTTGCAAATCAAAACAAAATTCTTCTACAGAATTAGGCGTCTGAAAGGGGCCTCTAGAAAAGAGCACAGAAGCAAAGGATAGTAAAAGTAAAGAATGGGAACTATCTGTGTTGTTCGTTTCTATTATTTTTATCTTGCTCGCTTTATTGTGCGCGAGTACGGGCCTTTCTTCGGATCGAGCCCTTATCTGTCGCTAGAAGATTTATTTGCACGACCCAAGCTTCAGAATAAAGGTGTTTTCACTACGGTTGCATTGCAGGGGAATAAAAATGTTTTCCTCTCTGAAATGGTTTCCACCTCTTGTGTTGTTCAAATAAGCCGTTTGTGAAATGTCACAAAAACTTATAATTTCTGAGTGAAAGGACATAAGTGTGCCTTCCTTTTCCTTGTGTTGTCCCCTATATTAAAATCCTTAAAATGTATGTAACGACATGCTCTTTGCCCGTTTTTCAACACTATGAAAATAATAAAACAAATTATCACTATCAAACCTTATAAATCGGACTTTTTTTGGTTTAAATAACTGGTTATTTATACCAGGTATAGTATTGTTATAATGTTAACTCTTAACCCCATCGCTATCTCGATATTACCGATTTAGAAGAAATTTAGGTTACTATTCTTCCATCGACCGTCCTTGATATAGGTATACTAAAAATCAAGCATTATAGAAAAATGTATTGATTGAAACTGTAATAGGAACTTATGATTTTATGAACCCAGCCCTGACTTTGAGTATAATTACCAAATTTTAGGTCTATAAGAAAATGAGATAGCTAACATCACACTCATCACAGTACAAATTAATATAAGCTGAAAACGTAACATTGTGCTTTAATAACAGTTACCACAGCCCTCAGTAATATATAAATCTCCTTCATCTGTATAGTAGTACATGTGACTGCTACATTATAATGAAGAGAAATTAAAATACGTGTGTGGTAAAAAAACTCACTTCGGTAGTTTTATAATAATATCCCACGAGTACTTTAAAGCCTAATTATGTACATTTACATACATTACTTTATTTACACACATATTGTAACATTTAAAAATTCGTTGAGATTTATTAATTAGAATGACAGCCCTTGCATATTCATGGCCAACTAGATTTCAAATCAAGATCAACTAGATATTCATACCAATACTTAAATTACATTCCAATTTTGAACATTCTGGTAATCAGTTTACCAAAAGATGTTCGAAATTTGAATGTAATTAAAGTATCGGTCATCAATACTCTAAAGTAAACTTTACAATATTCATATTCATAATTTTATTGGTATAAGTATAGTACACGTCAATTTAATATACATCATTAGGTACAATATGTAAACAATCCTACATTTTTTACATTAAAAAGGTAGGTAAAAAGTTGAAACAAACGTACTTATATTTATACAAAAGTATTTTCAGTAGCCCTCCGAATCGCTAAACTAAAGCGGCAGTGGGCGGGGCACATTGCTCGTAGAACCGATGGCCGTTGGGGCGGAAAGGTTCTCGAGTGGCGACCACGAACCGGAAGGCGCAGCGTGGGTAGACCCCCCGCAAGGTGGACTGATGACCTGGTGAAGGTCGCGGGAGTCCGCTGGATGCGGGTGGCGCAGGACCGGTCATTGTGGCACTCTTTGGGGGAGGCCTATGTCCAGCAGTGGACGTCTTTCGGCTGATATGATGATGATGGTGATGATTTTCAATAGAAAATTAAAATGTCGGAAATAAAAATTAAACAATATACATTAACAATGTCAATAATTTCAAATATTTCTTACAAAACATAGGTAAAATGTCAATAAAACGAAATAAAATTATTATTATTATGTGTGCGTCAATGACATTTTGTTAAAGAATTCGTCAATGCGATAACAAGCCATCTCTAGCAATATCTTCTTAATGTTACTCGTAAACACCGCATCACTAGAGGCATCCCTAATGTTGACCGGCAAAGTATTAAATATTTTAACGCCCAACACTCCAACAGATTTCTTAGCTTTAGCTGTAGTATGGGCTGGCTCGAGCAGGCGATGTCCACCGCGCGTGTTCCTGCCAGACTGTTGCCCTCGGCTCTTGTACGAGCTGAAATTTAATCTAACATACTTACACGCTTCCAATATGTAGGCACTCGGTAATGTGAGGATCTTTAGGTCTATAAATAGGGTTTTTACCGGATGGTCATAAGGTTTCCTCGCGATTATCCGTATTGCTCGCTTTTGGAGTTTAAATACTCGCTCGCGATCGGCCGCGGTCCCCCAAAGATCTACACCATAGATTAATATCGAGTGAAAATACCCATAGTACGCTTTTTTATATTATCGGTTGAGAGAGATGGAGCCAATCTCGATAGGGCGTAAGCTGCAGAGGATAATCTGTCACACGTTAAGTCAATATGAGCGGACCAGGTTAAACCTGAGTCAAATACGAAACCTAGGTATTTTGTCTGATCGACTTCAGGTATTGGGGTATTATCTAGTGTTATTTCCAGTTTAATATTGACTTTTCGAAGCTGAAAATGGACTACGTTGGTTTTGTCGACGTTCAAAAGCATTCCGTTGGCACCACTTCGATATTTGGGTCATCACGTTAAATAGTTTCAGTCTAAGGTCTGTAAGATTGTTAGCATTGACTATGATGCATGTGTCGTCGGCATATATTCGGCATAGATTCGGCATCAGAGCTTGCAGCCGTAATGTCATTGACAAGCAATAAAAACAGGTAATTCCCAATCGTTGACCCCTGGGGCACAGCGCAGTCGCCTGTTGATTCCAAACTGGACTTGAAATTAAGGACGTGAGTGCTCTACGCTCTTCTGCTCAGGAATGACGCAATTACCCTATGGAAGTTACCTCCTATTCCGTAACACCACATTTTTTTAAGAAGTAGCTGGTGGTCGACCATCTCGAAGGCGCGTGACAGGTCACAGAAGACAGCTGCGACCTGCCGCCCGCCGCCGGCGATAATGCACTGCAGTGCAGCAATGCACCACAGATAAAGGTTTCTTAATATTAGCTTATCGTTTTTGAACATATTATAGGGAAGTTATAATATGGGTGTAGATAAAGTACATTTTATGTTAATGCAAAACAAAAGACTGTGTAAATGCACCTTTATGTAAGTGTTTTTCTTCTTAAAGGGAAACTTGTGTTGACTATGGGATTTTAGAAAAGGGCCGCTTATTTATCCCTTTAGCACACGCTCGGAGGATGTTGAATATCTTATTATATTACTTGTTTGTGTAACGATTACTTACCTACGCTCTATTTTCTACGTTGGATATTTAGATGCGAGGGTGCTTTATTAAAATAGCGTTACTTCAGCACCATTTTCTAAGCGCATAGCGTGGTTGATCAATCAAGGAGTTAGGGAGCTAGAAGGCTCGAAAAAATCATCATTAGGGTCTTGTTATATTGTTCACTCGTATGCAAGAAAATCGCGAGTTGTCAATTCGAAGCGGACTACTATTTTAATTTCAAACCACACAAAATCATACTTTGTTGAAAATATTGAATAATGTCAATTTGTACCGATTTTTCACGTTCAAAATAAATACACGTGATGAAATTTGTGACGCTACAGCACTCTTGTTTTGAATGTACGTAACTATGCAGTATTTTGATTTTCGTATTGCCATTGACTTGTTTGCGATACAAATTAGTATACCTAACGTGTGATTTAATCATCAGACTATGAATTCCGTTTGACATGATGCCCACGACCGCTTTTTCATCACCGCACCGCTCGCCGTCAGCAGGGTGTTCATCCTCACACCCTGGAGAGCCCAAAGGGTCGTGCACTGTGCAGTGGAATGAGGAATCTCTCCCGCGAACGCTTCAGCTTTGGAATGAAGCTGCCGAGGTTTTCCCAGAGGCCTACAGTATGAGGTTCTTCGAAAAAGGAGTATAGGTTCTTAAAGGGTAGGCAACGCGCATGTGAATCCTCTGGAGTTACAGGCGTCCATATTAGGCTACGTAACTGGGCCATTTTACTTTTCGTTGTACATACGTTTTTGACACTTTTTCATAAAATGCATATTTTAAATTATTTGGCCATTACCTTCATTTGCTGTTTTATAACGGAGAAAGAGGCTTTAATTAGGCTATCAATACCAGGTATAGGTAATAATCATAAACATTTTTTTAAGAAACTATGCAACTGTTACAGCCACCATTAATGGCAGTTCTTTCAATTTATTAGGCTTTTGAGCAGGTGTATTGTTAAAAAAAGTAAACTTATTAAACATGAATTCAGAATGATGGGTGTCACGAGGAAATAGATACTTAACATCATTTTACATGAAATGGAGCGAAACGAACGAGGTTGTATGTTTGGATCATATACTTAAACGTATGAAGAAACGGAAAACACAAATTTAAAACCTTCAAGTCTTCACGTCTAATTTCAAGAAGTAGAAACATGAATAAGGAGGAACAATAGATATTGTGCAACAAGAGAGCAAAGTTCGTTTTTGCTTCGAGTATTAAATTTCGCTCTCTCTCGCTACGCTCGTGATTCTGTTATAGAATCTTTCGCTTTCTCGGGACTCAAAGGCACGAGGTGTAAATAACATTGGTCTCATGTTGCTCTAACAACATTTAACCTCAGGAGTGAGAACATAGCAGAAAATTTAAATGATTTTTCAATTCCACTGACTTCCACTCCATACCGATCAATCCCACTTCACTTCCACTGTCTTCTGCTCAATTTCCGCCACTTCTACTACACTTCCACTCACTTCCGCTCCATTTACGCCAGTTGTCCTCCATTTCCCACCAGTCCCGCTTAACTTCCTCTCTACTTCCACTGACTTTCGCTCAATTCCCGCCACTTTTACTGAGTTCTGCTCAAGTTCCGCTTCTATTTCGCCAGTTCCTTTCCACTTTCACCCAGCTCCACTCCACTTTCACTGACTTCCACACAATCCCCGCCAGTTTTAATGAGTTCCGCTCAAGTTCCGCCGGTTCCGCTCCACCTCCACCTAGTTCTGCTTTACTTCCAATGACTTCCGCTGAATTCTCGCCACTTTTGATGAGTTCCGCTCAAGTTCCGCTTCTATTCCGCTGGTTCCGCTCCACTTCCACCCAGTTCCGCTACACTTCCACTCAATTCCCGCCACCTTTAATGAGTTCCGCTCAAGTTCCACTTCTATTCCGCCAGTTCCGTCCACTTCCACCCAGTTTCGCTACACTTCCACTGACTTCCACTCAATTATTGTGACGTTTAACGAGTTCCGCTCAAGTTCCGCTTCTATTCCGCCAGTTTCTTTTCACTTTCGCGCAGCTCCGCTCCACTTTCACTGACTTCCACACCATCCCCGCCACTTTTAATGAGTTTCGCTCAAGTTCCGCCCAAGTTCCGCCAGTTCCGCTCCACCACCACCTAGAACCGCTTCATTTCCAATGACTTCCACTCAATTCCCGCCACTTTAATGAGTTCCGCTTATGTTCCGCTTTTATTCCGCCAGTTCCGCGCCACTTCCACCCAGGTCCGCTACACTTCCACTGACTTCCAGTCTATTTCCGCCACTTTTAGTGACTTCTGTTCCGCTCTAGATCCGCCAGTTCCGCTCCATTTCCGCCAGTTTGTCTCCACTTCCGACCAGTTCCGCTTCACTTCCACTTTACTTACACTTACTTCCACTCAATTCCCGTCACTTTTATCGAATTCCGATCTAGTTCCGCTCCAATTCCGCCAGTTCCGCTGCAGTTCCGCTTGTCTTCCACTCTACTTTCACTGAGTCCCACTCAATTCTAGCCTCTTTTACTGCCTTCCGATCCACTTATAACAAATAGCACATTTACTAGAAACTGGTGCCTGCGCCAAATCTTGTGATTAGGTTTCTAAGCTATTTTGGTGTGCATCGGAGGTCTGATATTCAAATTAAAAAGAAAAGTGATAATATGACGCTTGAAAATATTACACATTTTGTCTCACGCTCGCAGCAAAATTAGATTTTGCTCACTGTTATTGAGCATTAAAGAACCCTTGTTCGAGCTGCTGAGGTGAAAAACATTTTTGAATAGCTTCCTTTAAGATTGCCACAGCAGCGACCAAATTTTAATAAAAATCTAAGTCCTATATACTTGGAATAAAAGGGAATGACCTAAATATTCAAACTTGTGCCAAATTATCCGCTCCAAAGTATCCACTTATTGCTGAAACTATTTAATATCTTGGTTTGCGCTGATTTGCACCGATTCAATTCCGCCAGTTCCGTTCCACTTCCACTCAGCTCCGCTCCCCTTCCACTGACTTCCACAAAATCCCCACCACTTTGAATGAGTTACGCTTAAGTCCCGCTCGAGTTCCGCCAGTTCCACTCCACCTCCACCTAGTACCACTTTACTTCTCATAACTTCCACTCAATTCCCGCCACTTTTAATGAGTTCCGCTTAAGCTCCGCTTCTATTCCGCCAGTTCCGTTCCACTTCTTTCCAGGTCCTCTACACTTCCACTGACTTTCAATCAATTCTCGCCACTTTTAATGAGTTCCGCTCAAGTTCCGCTTCAGTTCCGCCAGTTCCACTTCACCTCCACCTAGTTCAATGCTTTACTTCCAATTACTTCCACTCAATTCTCGCCACTTTAAATGAGTTCCGCTTAAGTTCCGCTTCAATTCCGCCAGTTCCGTTCCACTGTCACCCAGCTACGCTCCCCTTACACTGACTTCCACACAATCTCAGCCACTTTGATTGAGTTTCGCTTAAGTTCCGCTCGAGTTTTGCCAGTCCCGCTCCACCTCCATCTAGTACTGCTGTTACTTCCAATAATTTCCACTCAATTCCCGCCACTTTTAATTTTTTTTTTTGTATTTATTTATAATGTAAACTTATATTATACATACTAGGCTTTTTCCCGCGGCTTCGCCCGCGTACTAAAAGTATTAAAAAAGGAGGGTCTCAGTTAGACTCGAATGTTTGTATGTACGTATGTAGGAATGTATGTTTGTCCGCGATCATCTTGCGTTTCGCTGAACTGATTTAGATGCGGTTTTCGGAAACGTATTCGTTACATTCTGAAGGTTTCGGTATACCACGTTTTGGTGAAGGCGGTTCCCTTATTTTTGAAAGAAATGATTGCAATAATTGTTACACCAGCAACGACTTACTACTAATACAGATTTCTACTCTTGAATACAAGCTTTTCCCCGCGACTTCATTTGCGTGGAATTAGTAATCCACCCTCCTTTTTACCCGCTTAAGGAATGACTTCTGGGATAACAACTATTATAACGGGTGATAACAAAAAAATGAGAATTCTTTCAGAGGCGAAAAAAAAATCTTCTCTACCTTTTTTTGAGTTTTGGATGTTCTTAGGCAATTCACACATAATAGATATTTACAAAACCATCAATGGACATAAGAATAGGGCCCGTGGTCAGCTGTTCGTCAAAGTTTAGACACAATGTCCGAGCAAGATCGTTGGACGGCATGTTTTTCCCTTTTGTGCGCATATGACCTTGATCCCTTTTATCAACTGGGTAAAATTTTCAGCTCTCCGATTGTTTAAATACTAAATTACGACATGACTAAAAAATATTTTGCATCCAGCCACATTGTGAAAAAAGGATCGAGAGGTATCGGATTTTCACTCGACGTCTAAAATTAATGATTTTCATGTGTGATTTCGAATCGTCCAGCGACACTGTGATATCAAATTTATTTTTGCTGATCTATGTATTCTAGTAATCTTATCTGCTGGCGGCATTCTAGACCTATCTTTTTAAACATCAACAAATGTAGGTACCGTTGGAAAACTTGAATTTTTTCGTGGCAACTCGTTGGCTGGTGGAATCATCATCATTAAAGATGCAATTCTGTTTGTTCAGTCTTCCCTTGTTGTTATGTTTGCTAATCTCCCGCTACCATTTCTGTAAACTACAGTCAGGGATGTAAGATTTCTACAAATAGTAGATACGGGTACATTTTCCTTTACTAAAATGACATACACAGTGGTTTGTGTCCATGTTTAAGTTTGAAATATAAAAAAGTACAAGGGATTTTCGCATAGCTTCTTGTTTCGACACCATTTTTTACAAATACAAGTGCTTGAAAAAATAAAATAAATAAAATTAAAGAACCTCTAAGACATCGCCACAACTTCATGAACAAACTATTTTGTTTACGTAAATAGTTTAATTTTTATGTCTAAAGAAAATGACTCTCATTTTTTTGTTATCACCCGTTATATCCTTGCCCAGGTCTCAAACTATCTCCATACCAAATCATCTAAATAGCACTGATTTCATCTAAATAAGTTCAGCGGTTATTAATTTCCCATACAAACTTTCAACTCCAGTTTCACCCCCTTAAGTGTTAATTTCGTAATCAGCGACCCGATAAACCATAGAAACAATACCCATGTTGATATTCAAACTTTGTCACCACATTTCCCCCTTCTATGGGTTGAATTCTCAAAAAAGCTGAAACACTTGTTTACTTATTTATCGTTAGGAATACTCCTGTAAAGTTTCGAATAAAATAGTCGAATTAATCTTGTTTCCCGTACAAACTTTGGACCCCCATCCCAATTAGGGGGTGAATTTTTAAAAATTATTTCTAAGTGCATCCCTAGGCCTTATAAGGAGCCTACGTGCCATATTTGGAATCTCTAAAACCAGCGGTTTGGGCTGTGCGTTGATATGTTAGTCAGTTTCTTCTTTTATATATTTAGAAGAAGATTGTAATTTGGCACAAATACTTTCAAGAATTTTCATGTCCACAATATTAAATTTCAAAATTGATGCCATTCTCGTAATTAACGTCCCAAAAAACACAAAAACGACTCCCATATTGATATTTAGACATTTCAACCCCATTGTACCCCAACAAGGGGAGATGATATTACACGTCCGCCACGTTGGATTTTAAAATAATTGTAGTTTTCGTAGTCAACGACCCGAAAACCATAGAAAGAATACCCATGTTGATTTTCAGACTTTTTGACCACATTTCCCCCTTTTAGGGGTTGAATTTTCAAAAAACCTGAAACACGTATTTACTCATTTATCGTTAGGCTTCTGTGAAGTTTCGAATAAGATAGTCTAACTTTCGCCATACAAACTTTGGACCCCCATTTCATCCCCTTAGGGGGTGAATTTTGAAAAATCCCTTCTTAATACACCCCTAGACCGTTAATTTCCATTGCACATATATTTGTGGTACAGGATCATGGCGTTCAACCTATAAGCGATATTTACTTTTTGGTTCGTTTGACATTCTGCCACTACTTACGCCTATTAAAAAAAAACAATAAACAATATGACTTTTTTGTTTTGTTTTGATAATAACAATATGACCTATTTAGCAATTTCGTTTATATATAAAGTAGACATGAAAATAACAAATAACACATTATTAACAAATTCCTATAATTTTAAATTGCAAAGATGGAGGCAGATTAAAAACGGGTATTAGACGTTGCAATTTGTAGGGCTCAATCTGTTGTGTACCCTACCTCTCCCTAATCCTAATAATACCTATTATTACACCTCCCAACCTGATACATTGGGCCCTACAAATTGTTATGTCTAATACCGGTTATAGGAACAGCTGATTTTGTTTTTTTTTTAGTGAAAGGTTGGTTATCAAGCTAAAATATAAGCAGCAAGGGCTATTTTACACACGAGCTAAAATTAAGAATTGGAATCTATTTTATTTTTTATTTTTTTTAACTCTAGAATGGCCTTAAGTGCAACCTCTCGAACAGCACAGATACTGTAAAAAAAGTATTTTAGTGAGAATTTTTTAAAAACATTCTCATTATTGAAAATAATAATAATAAGAGATTTATTTATTAATTGAACATAATAATCGTAGATGAACACGAAGAGTAGTTACCTGTCCACGTGTCGTTGGGATAAATGTAAATAATTTCTTAATTTAAAAAAATCGAGCTACCTAAGTACCTACCTATAATTGTTTGTTTTAATAAGGACTTTATTTAGCTTTATTTGGGCAGTCTTGCAAGAGAAGGACATTTTGTCCTTGGCGGGCGGAATGTTAAAGTGTTAATATTAATTAGTTATAAGATTATTCATTGTATGCCGCTGTACCAGTACTATCAGTCACAAATCGGTGCGTTAGCAATATTTAATTTATTACCTTAAAGGTTCGCTAGATGTCGCTGTACACCCAGCAAACTAGACAACGATATGTCTTACTCGAAATGTGTAAGAAGTTTAAATTAATTTCTTATTGTTCTAATTTATCGCTAGATGGCGCTGTATTACGTACAAACTAGCGAACGACATTTTGTTATTAATTTATATAACTTTATTGTAAAATGTTATGTATGTCTTCCTTTTTGAAGTAATAAATGAGTTATTTGCGTTTATTGCGTACGTCGGTACCTTAATTCGGATAATAAATAATAGGCAACATAACAAAAATTACGAACAATTATCTAAGGGCCTGTTTCACAATCTCCAGATAAACTTATCTGCCAGTTAAAATTATTGCTTTCCTTTTCTCCAGTCATATAAAAGAAAAGGACAGCAAACATTCATCTGACAGATATGCTTTAACTGGAGATTGTGAAACAGGCCATAAGTATCTAATCTTATCGGCCACATTAAAAATACTTCACCCAACATGGCTTTTAGGAGACCATCTTTCATACCCCGGGGATCGCAAAGTACCTAATAAACTTAGTCTCATCTACTAAAATGCCAGACGCGTCATAGCATTGTGTCAGCCTTGAAAGTTTGTCATAACTCCAACAAAGGGGCTCTGAACGTAACCGTATGTTAAACGCCATGTTTTTAGGGTTCCGTAGTCAACTAGGAACCCTTATAGTTTTGCCATGTCCGTCTTTCCCTTTGTCCGTCCTCGGCATAGCTCAGTGATCTAAGCATTAGAAATCTTTAAGTTGGTATCCTCCTATAAGGCCCATCGCAAAATTTAACTTAAGACATTTTTATTTTATTGTAAGACCTCCAACCTAGAGGGGACTCTAGGCCTAATCGAGATTAGGTCCGGTTCCTTACCGAAAAGCGACTGATAAATATCAAATGATATCCGTACATAAGTTCCGTAAATTATAAATTTTATAAATACATTTTATAAAACCATAATTTTATTTTACCGTTCTTATATTAAAAGTTTGGAAAGGTAACATTGAAAAAAAGTGTCTTACGGCACCAATGGTTTTTGGATGTTTATAATAGTATAGGTTTATGAACTTTGCAAGATTTGATTTCAATTGAATAAGGACTACAGGAAGGACCATGGGCTTTACATATGTCATGATTTATAATTTTATTGAAAAATATTTAAGGTAATTAAAAAAACTACGTATTCGTCGACCAAAAAAAAGCGGCACGGCCGTACCATACCATACCATACCATCCTTTTCTCGAAGCAGTTCAGGCCATTTTCGACCCCCTATAACTTTGTTGTGAATTAAACTAGACGCCTGTATTTCTAGTAACCAAGCAAGCTTTGTATAAACACGGTATATTTCAAATTTCATACGATTTGAACTAGCAGTTTAAGAATTATAACTAGTCAAAGTTTTTAATTTTGTCACTCACTGACTGACCGATCATCAAAACTCTAAGGCACTTCTAGTAGACATAGAAGTTTCAAATTTTGAATACAATTAGTGTTTAGTGTATAAATCAAGTAAAAACTAAAATATTTTGCAATTTTAGTCCAGTTTTCTAGATACACTAACTGCATAAATAACTTCGCTAACTAAAATCCCATATGATATTAATATGATATATCTAAATGATTAATTGAATATATGTCAAAAATTGTAACATCAAAGCCCGAGAAAAACCCATAGAGACAAGTTCAAGAAGTAGTACCGGAAAAGATAAAGAGAGTGGGCTTTAAGAAAATTCGTTGTTGGTATTTAATAAAAATAAAAAAATAAATAAAGTTTTATTTTGCAGGCACGACACTTGGTTTTAAGAAGTAGATGGTACTGGAAAGGAAAAAAAAAGATGTCTGTCAAAAAGAAATGAGATGCCATCAAAAACATAACTTGTAAAAAAACAAGTCTCGCAACTCAGTTCTTCTACCGTAAAAAGTTGTGTGATCCATGTAATACCAAGTCGGTTGATTTATTCAGTCCCTACTTAAGGGACCTTCTGTCTTAAGTTATTACATAATTAGCCAATCTAACAACATCTTATAGTGACCACATTCATATTAAAAATATTTTATGTTTAAATAAAATAAATTGACTCGGCCATCGCATGAAAACACAATGCCATTAAAAAAAAACTTGTAAAAAAAAACAAGTCTCAAAACTCAGTCAGCGCGATTTTACAATCGCACTAAACAATCTTATTTACTATAATATATATTGCTTGTGAGTTACATTGTGTTTTCATGCGATGGACAAGTCAATCTATTTTATTTAATATAGTTCCGGATTTTAGAGGGAAATTGCTGAATAATATAAAATTGTCTATAGTTGAATTGCTTATTTTGGTATATTCTTGAATATGTGGACTTAGATCGAGTGAAATAAGGTATTCAGATATTTCATTTTTATTTTGTCCGTAAAATTTATATTGAAATCTGCTACTATAATCATCTTTTCACAGAACAGAGAAATTTAAATCAGAACTTATCAAATAGTAAAGTAAAAACAAACTTTTACTCAATAAATAAGTTTTTTAGTGTCAGAAGTAATTGCATGTTAAGCTAAGATATTATATTGTAAGATTAGTTGGGTCGGCAACGCGCATGTGACGCCTTTGGAGTTGCAGGCGTCCATAGGTTACGGTAGCTGCTTACCATCAGGCGGGCCGTATGCTTGTTTGCCACCGTCGTGGTATAAAAAAAAAAAAAAAGTTTTAAGGTAAATATTTATATACCTAACACTAACACTAATAGGTGTCAAGCATTATTGGAACTCATTTGTACCTATTGTTTAGCAAATAAATAATGATATGATATATACGTAGCTAGTCGTTATATTAATAATGATTAACGATAGGTATTCTCCGTCTGTGATTTGATAGTAAGTAAACCAATTAAAAATAATAACCTAGTAATTAAAGTGTACTTAAAGTCATAGCTGTTTTCGTTCATAGCTGTCATCATTTTACGCAGTGCTTTTACGTTAATAACTAGGTATATTTATAAAATAACAGTTTTGACATTTTTATACCTTCAACTTTGTTTAATATCAATTTGTTCAGAATATGTTTCGTTTTTTTATGTCAATATCTTGTCACCTGTTGTAGGTTTTGGAAGCTTTGCGTAAACCTTGGGAGCAGCAGCTACTATGCAATTGAACTTCCATATTTTTAGTCAACTCAAAAACATTTGATAGCTACAAAACATTAACTTAATCGCTTTAAGTACCTTAATAATATATTGTTCTATCTTAACTGAATTTTTAGGCTTTATAATCTTGAAACTCATAAACATCAGCGCGGGAAAGAAATGCTTACACCCACCACCATAAAAGTAAGTCGATAAAATACTCGTTGCAAGAGAGATCGATAAACCGGTATCCTTAAACCAAGCTTAAAAAACCGGCCACGTGTGAATTGGACTCTCGCGCTGAGGGTTCCGTACATCACACAATTTTAACAATCATCGAACAGTAATGTATGTAACGAAAATAAAAATTGTGTTGACGCTCAAATATTTTTATGCATTTTTTTTTGTGATGGTTACAAGTTAACCATTTTTGGTCTTTTTTCTTTACTTGTGCTGTTAAACCTACATTCTTGCCAAATTTCATGATTTCAGGTCTATATAGCACAGAATAATGTAATAGTATTTCATACAGAAGTTTATCTTCCCTACAAAATCAGTGTTTGGCAGAACTTTGACAGATGAACGGTGACACATAACCTCTACATACATTTTTGCCTTTGGATTATCTACTCATAGGGTTGACAGGTACGCGTTAGTTTGATTGCTGGACTTTTTTTTTAGGGTTATGTGGGATATTCTCCTCCTGCCGCCATCCTAGTGATGGTGACTGGAGGAGCATACCCGCTAAAAACACACCGGCGTTTCCCGCTATGCCGTTAAAAGGGGCGTCCTGGGATGGCTAACAAACATGTCACCAGGATGCCCCCCGGCGGTCCTGGCTACTCTACGCCAGGATACCCGTGCCAAAGGAGGGTAGGACCAGGAACGCTTGACCCTACCCTCAGACGCCTAGAGCCATCAGCTGTCGGTCCCCAACACACCGGCTGCATGAAGGGAGCACGCGGCCTGCGGCAGCAAACCGCGCGCATGCTTGACCTCTTCGTCTGCGTCGAAGCGCCAAGCGATCATGCACACTCCATAGAGGAGTCCTCAAATTCGATCTTCCACCTATCTCTCAGGTGTCGCTCCATCTGACGACGAGTCTCACTCACCTCTTCGGGCGCGGGATACACCCCAGTGGCCCTCCCCCCGAAGATAATTACATACATACATAATTTCCTCAGTCTTCGGGAGATACACTTTTAGGCCAAGCAGTCTAATGCGGGTAAGGCTCTCTAGTAAGGTCTCGAGTAAGGCCTCTGCAAGGCCTCTGCCATCGCCGCGCCCCGAAGAATACCATTGTGTCATCTGTATATCAGATGACTGCCTTCCGGGGAAGGAGGACACCCCTGATGTTCCATAGAAGGGCACCGACCACATAACCTTGGGGCACGCCGCAGGCCATGTACCTTATCTCTCCATATTTTGCCCTCCTTTTTCTTCATATAGCACTACTTACTGCGTGCGGTAGTGCTCCACGGTACGCCTCAGATAAGGAGGCAATTTATGAAATTTGAGTGCCTCCCCGATAACGGAGTAGGGGAGGGAGCCAAACACATTGGCAATATCCAAAGACACTGCTACCCCCCCTCTCTATTCCCCTCCGCCTCCTCGCAAAACAAACCCTCTGAGGGTGCCCGACGCGTCCATAGTTGACAGGCCAACCCGGAATCCAAACTGGCGATCAGACACATAGGGACCCATATTATTCAGATGCTTCACTATCCGGGAGGCCAGAAATCGCTCCAGCATTGTCAAGTAGAACAATGGGCCTCGACGCAGAGGGGGAGTCCGCTGGACGGCTTTCCTTCCTAAGAAGGAACAGCTTCCCCTCGTAAATCCCTCTTTTCTACCACCAAAATTTTCCTCCTTGATAGCTGGACCTTTTTTGTTTTTTTTTTTAAGAGGGGAAAATGCGTTACGCATACCACTGAGGCGCGGGGACGGGCCCCAGTGGTTATGTGGGACTCCCATATGGGCTAATGAGACCCACGGTGTACCCACTAAAAACCCCTCTGTTTGCCGCCTCAACGCTATAAGGCGAGGCCACAGGGACGCCGAAGCACAACTTCCGCGACGTCGCCAGCGGCTGTCCGGGACTCCGGACTCGTCTCTGGGGGATATTTCCCCCCTCCACCTCAGTTGGCACGTCGATCACGCGACGTACCCGCCCACGCAGGGACCTTTGTGTAGGCGACAGACGTCCCCGAGCCTGCCACCCACAGGTCTCTTTATGGAGGGATTCGGCGGTCGTATGCCAACCGCTGCCGCCCCACGCGTTTGCGGCGCATTGGCTAGGAGGACGGATCCTCCTCCCTGTTGCGCTCCCTTCTCTCCTTCTGCGCCATCACATCCTCGCAGAAGGAGGCCACCGCCTTCCACGGCCTCTCACCGCCAACCATGGCTTCCACCACGGCTTGCAGGGAGAGGTCGTTTCCTACTACGGCCACGAGTGCGGCTCGCTGCTCCGCCCACGCTGGGCATACTGCCAGTGTGTGTAGCGCCGTGTCTTCGGCGTCTCCGCACTCGTGGCATTCCGTTGTCGGTTCTCGTCCCGCCACCCTACACAGGTATCTCCCGAAGCAGCCATGCCCCGAGAGGACCTGGGTAAGATGGAAGGAGAGGAACCCCCCTTTCCTACCGACCCATCTTTCCAGGACGGGCCGGATGGCTACGATGGTCCAGTGGCCGGCAGTCGGCGCCTCCAATCGTTCTTTCCACTTCTGGATGAGCACTTGATGGGAGTCGAGTCTCCACCTTCTGACCTCCTCCAGAAGTGGTTGGAACCCCCTGGCCCCAGCCTCGGTGACACGCCAGTACACCTCGGCCAGCACCGCTGCGTCGAGATCCCAGATTGATTGCTGAACCTGCCCCAAGCTACCTCAACGTACCTAATCCATCAGTAATTTTAACACAAAACTATATAATTGTCAGATTTGTTACATAATCTGCCCAATATTACTATTATTTTAGAACAAAACAACTACTATAAACTACTTCAATATTTCATGTGGTCATACCGTAAATGGATAAAGGGGATTTTGAAAACCCTGAACACGTATCCGATTCGTTTTAAGGCCGTAGCTGTCAGTTCGTGGATATGTACACCCTTGCCTGTAGGTTTTGTAAGTATATAATCGCAAAAACAAATCATGTTACGGAACAACACGTGAACCCATATTCGGACATTTTCCTTTACTTATGCTGTGAGACCTTTCTTCTTGCCAAATTTCACGATTCTAGGTGTATGCCTATGGGAAGTAGGTTTTGGGTCCCTTACGAAATGACTACTGACCTAGAAGCTAGATTTTTTTACAGTTTCTAGGGACCGCAGACATACATATATGATATAAATTTTAACTTTGAGCTTAACGCGTTCCTGAGGTCTTACAGACAAACAGAGAGTTAAGGTACGGAACCCTTAAAATTAATTTTAAAAATCAGTATTTCGATTTGAATGCTGTATTAGTGGTGGCCCAGCTTAGTAGGCCTAGCACATGAGTGTATCGACAGTATCTCGCGGTCGAGAGAGACATCTGTCACTGTCTAACTGCATTCATCAGAAAGTGACACGTCTATCTCGACCGCGAGATACTGTCGATACACTCATGGGCTAGGCCTACAGGTCACGAAACAGACGCTTCAAGCTTGTACGCTTGGCGCTTTTACAATTTTATGGTGGTCAGTAGACGCTAGAAGACGAACGTTTTGACTAAACCATTTTTAGGGTTCCGTAGCCAAATGGCAAAAAACGGAACCCTTATGGTTTCGTCATGTCTGTCTGTCTGTCTGTCTGTCCGTCCGTATGTCACAGGCATTTTACTCGGAAACTATACGACATATCTGAATAAAATTTACACATAAGGTGTATTTTGTATGCAGCTACTTAGTTATGTAGTTAAATTTGAAAAAAAAATATTTTTAGGGGGGCGCTCCATACAGGTAACTAAATAAAAAAAAATTAACCATATATCAACATGTGACACATAAATCGATAGGTCTTTCAAAATGACATTGAGGTTTCTTTGACTATTTTGTGATTAAGTGAATATTTTCTGAAATAATCACTTCGAAAGTCAGAAAAGTTGTGTAGCCCCCCCGTAACTTTTGAACCGTAAGTTCAAAAAATATGAAAAAATTTGAAGAGACGTGCCTTATCATATACTTTCTAAGAAAATTATTTTGAACATTATCGGTTCAGCCATTTTTGAGTTATCTCCAAAAAACTTCTTCCATAGGCATCAGATACGACCTTTCGGTATTAGTTTGGTTCTTATTCCATTGAAGGTACTATCGGCGTCAGTATAGCTTCGTCAATTTCTCAACTGAATCGTTTCCACCCAAAACTTTTAGGTGCCACGCCTCATTTTATAGTGACCAATTAGGATCGTGCAATAAGTACGACGATAATGTTTTAGGTTCAGGCATGACCAGTCCAAACATCTGTTGACCATCGTTGTCGGTATATCTATTCTAAAAGCTTAGCATAAAAATATTTTAAAGTAGGTTTAGTATGCCATCTGCGGCCTTTGGTTGTTGTAATTTAGCTTCATTGTCCCGTATTTTAACATTTGTTTCACTATGACCTTGGTTTTAAGGAACTCGAAAAAGTATCACTTTGAAAGTTTTAGAGACGACACGAGGATATCCGACCTAACTACAACCCTAAGCGCAGCATGCCCGTTTTATTACAGCTGAATACATTTTTAATCATTTGCTACTTGATATCGCGCTTGCTAGTTTCATAAATAATAGCTCCGAAGTTTAAAAAATGCGTCTCCCCTTATAGTTTTTGAACCAAGAGTCTAAAAATATGAATGAAATGATCAAATGTGAGGATTATTAAGTAGTTTACCTATTTAATAAATCGGTTGATCCTTTTTTTGAGTAATCGCAACAACTTTTCCTTTCATACTTAAAGGACGTAAGTGTCACTAAAATATTCTTTAAAAATACCCTTTTGTTTGAGTGCGTTGTGACGAGCCGACTAGGAAATTCTCCTTTCAATTCAACTTTGGTCAATGTGCTCGCCAGATGTTTCTTGGCAAGTTGGCAGTCCATCTTATTTTTTTAGGGGGCCTATTACTACGAGACGATGTCCATCTTTATTTGAACCTTATACTTAGTAATATAAATGTTGATTTTAGTATGCGCTTAAAGGGCATAAAAAACGGGCCCTTCTTGTGATTTTCTATTCATTCTATTTTGTACCGTATTGGTAAGACTTTAAGTTGATATTAATAATAATAAGAGTAACTGGTCAAAAAATCTTCGTCCGTTTCCATTGGTGGATAATGTAAATAAGTGACCGTTTCTCGGGTGCATGCGAAAGTAAAGGATGTCTGGTCTAAGCTATACTGACGCCGATAGTACTGTAGTACGGAACCCTCCTATGCGTGGTCCGACACGCACTTGGCCGGTTTTTTTAAGTACAGCAGAATTAGCTACACCAGTCACGTGCTCAAAATGATTTTGACACGCTCTTGTTTTCGTCGTGTGTCTCGTTTCACACGTAAGCTACTAAGTAACTTTAGCATCTATTCATTAAAAACGCACTTGTTTATACTCTGAAATTAAGTGTTTATAATCATATTTCAGTTACTGCAAATCTCCTATAGGCCAAGCAAATAAGACCTATAAAAAGTGTTTTGAAGAATTAATTCCCAGCAGGCTGAAAATCGCTTTGTAATCTAGTTCTAAATGCATGTAATCCCAGTTTGCCCAATCCCAAGAGGTGTGCATAACTTTTTAGCGAAATTTTTGCTCTTTGTCACGTTTTTGCTTGTAGCTCGAAAACAGTACGTCTGACGGAAAATGTCATGTATATCAATATTAAAGAAGGTTAAATTATGCGTCGAATGAGTAACATAACTTCTAATTCGGTTCAGCGGTACAGCCGAAATCAAAAGTTATATACCGGGAAAATTTCTCATTTCATTGAAAAACTCGTATTTTGACTTCCATACCACATATCTTTGAAACAGATGACTCCTGTTGAAAAACCTAACATAGAATAAAAGTTGTAGAGAATACAATTTCACGTTATACCGACATCTCAATTTTTAAGGTGAGTAATTTTGAAAGACTAAATTTGGCATGAATTCAAAATCTGTTTATTCTAAATCCTTCTTTTATGAAAAATATGCAACTCAGACATTTAATACATCGTTACAACTAAAAACATTAAATTGCATATTTCTGAAACGTATCCAATCTGAAAACTATTTATACATCCGGTAATTCCAAGGGTATATTCCTGAGCTTAACTTAAGTATATTTCTTAAAGACGCTAGTGTCCTAGTTCTGAGGTAATCGATAGTTTAGCCCGAGAACCCGCTATAAAGTCATGTAACTGTGTGTTAAGTCAATACAATATTAATTTTGTACTAAGCAGAAACGTCTACAATCAAAATTTCAATTTTATAATTGAGATAAAAATGGAAAAGTTCGGACCGGTGTTCCGAAAGGTCGCAAGTTCGAACCTTGTTCGTCGCGGTGAATTTTTCCATTTTTCTTTCAATTATAAAATTTTCAATACAATATGTTTCCTCTGTATCTCGGATTGTTAATGTTCGAAATTTCATTGACATGTCATAATGTTCAATTGTTTGGTTGAGTTAATATACAGATTGGGGAATCAATCAATAATTACTGAACCTATTTGACTTAACACACAGGTGCATCATTTTGTAGTGGGTTCTCAGAGTAAAAAAATAATTAAATGTAAGGTTAGGTTTACACAATTAGAAGGCATTAATAAAATATCGATTACCTCAGAACTGAAGCTAAGTAGGACACTGGCGTCTACGAGAAATAAACCTAAGTTGAACTCAGGAATATTCCCTTGAAATTACCGGAATTAAAATAAAACACGGTGTATAAATAGTTTTCTGATTGGGTACGTTTTAGAAATTTGCACTTAAATGGGTTTAGTTGTAACGATGCATTAAATGTGCGCCTCGCACCTCATATTTTATGGAAAATATACAACTCAGAAGGATTTAGAAAAAACAGATTTTGAATTCATGCCTAAATTTAGTCTTTCAAAATGACTGTACTTGAAAATTGAGATGCCGATATAACGTGAAATAGTATTCCGTACAACTTTTATTCTATAGGTTCAACAGGAGTCATCTGTTTCAAAGATATGTCGTATGGAAATCAAAATACAAGTTTTTCAATAAAATGAGATATTTTCCCGGTTTATAACTTTTGATTTCGGCTGTACCGCTGAACCCCATAAGAAGTGAAGTTACTCACTCGACGCAGAATTAACCCTCTTTAATATTGATATACATGACATTTACCGTCGGACGTACTGTTTTCCAGCTACAAGCAAAAACCTGACAAAGAGCAAAAATTTCGCTAAAAAGTTATGCACACCTCTTGGGATTGGGCAAACTCGGATTACATACATTTAGGACCACATGGAGGTATTAAAGCTATTTCCAGCCTGCTGGGAATCAATTCTTCGAAAAAATCTAATTTTCTTGGCCTAAGATTGAATCGGGCTCCTGTGTATATTCTAAAAATGTTATTTTTCCAAAAAAACAGTTTTTCTTGAATAACTCGGCCATTTTTGATTTTACAGTAAAACCGTGAGAACAAAAATTGTAGGAAATTTGCTTTTCTACAAGTTTGGTCCTCACAATTTTTCTTCTAGGATCGATATTTTGGAAATTAAACCTGAAAAACCCGACAAAATCTAAATATTATCATTATCTCCTATGTAATGAAGAGAAACAAAGTTGTAGAGAATCAAATTCTGAACAATTTTGGTTCCCACCTTTTTTCCCCATAATTGATATTTTGGAAATTAAACCTCCTCATTTATGCCGTACAACGTGGAACATAGGACATAATGATAATATTTTGAATTTGTCGCGGTTTTCAAGTTTAATTTCCAAAATATCGATCCTAGAAGAAAAATTGTAAGGACTAAACTTGTAGAGAAGAAAATTTCCTACAATTTTTGTCCCCACGGTTTTACTGTAAAATAAAAAATGGCAGAGTTATTCAAGAAAAACCGTTTTTTTTTCGAATATACACAGGAGCCTGATTCAGTCTACTTTTTGAATTTACACTCCCAGTGATCCCCCCCCCGAGGGACCTACGAAAAAAAATCGAAGAACTGATTATTCACGGGTAGGGTCGGTTTTTTGGATATAATGACTGGACTATATTGTTTTATACCGGGTTTTTGGGTGTTCTAACTTTGACCGCTATGTGTGTGTGTCTGTGGTACCGTAGCTCATAAACGGCAGAACGGATTTCAATTTGGTTTTTATTTATTTGAAAGCCGGTTTTTGTTGAAAGTGGTTACTAGACATGTTTTATCGAAATCAGTCCAGCCGTTTCTGCGTTGTTTTTTTCATTGAGTAACAGTGGATGACATCCCTAAAATTTTTTTGTCCCAAAAGTTGTAGTGAAAATCACTACAAGTCTATACTACTCTTTGATTCTGTAATAGCTGTCAACCGCCAAACATGGCGCACAAAATTTGTTCTAGATGTCACATCTAGTAGAATACGTAATAAATCAATGGTTTTTTTTTAAATAAAAGTTGTAATTCACTTTCACGTGTGTTTTTGAGTCTGAATATTGCTCAAATTAAATTATTGGTTGTAAATTATACTTTTCAACTTTGACAAAGAGAAACAAACTCCAAACTTGTCCCACACAATAACGTTCGGTCATAAAGCAGGTGCATAAACTGACAAACATTAATAAAACTTGCCCGGTCCTCAGCCCGTTAGCAAAACTCGAATAATATGCTTTATTCAGTTCATTTTGAATTCCGGACATGCTTTTATCTGTCCTGCCCTTTGTTATGGTCACATAAGAGTTATATGATATAGTATAAGGGTACCGTTGAGATATTAAGTACTTAGGTAATAAGCCCGGCGTGGCTTGAAGACGGATCGAGTGCTGGCTCACCGGTTTATTTAGGCAGTTGATAAAATAGTTCCAGAGGAGCGCTTTAAAGCTAGGCAAGCTACGGTGGAAAGTGGTTTTCAGCTAAATCTTCATGCTTCACGTTCACGTATCACTAGAGGTAAATTTCTGTGGGTAAATTGTTGCGGGGACGGTATGTGTTTTGGTCAAAATTTATAATGGCATTAATGACAAACTGAAGTCAACTAAATGCAAAGAATTAAAATAAAGTAACTCAATGAAACGTATGTTTTCTACAACCGGGCCGTAGAAATCGGAAATAATAAATGAGTTACCTAGAATCTAAAACCCTACTAGGTTACCGTAAAACGTTAGATTTCTTCACCGATGTAATGTATGTAGATTTGCTTACAATATACTTGCCGTTTTACGAAAAGTAGACGACAAATACCTAGCTATAATTAATCATCCGACCACCAATATAAACACTATATCGTGTCAATAAAATATTTCAACTATTTTTTTTATAATCGAATAAGTCCTGATGTACAAGTATTATAATATTATGCATCCTCTCATTTTTGGAATCCATTGCCTGAGCTATGGCAATACTTACAACGCACTGCACCGCCGCTTGTAGAACGCAGCGCTTGAATCATCCAATCACAGCGAGGCTAGGCAGTTATTTAAAATGTTGGATTGCAAAAGTTCGTTGTGCGTAAAATAACTCGATTAAATAGATAAAAGGGGTTAAACTAAATTAATTCTGTGTTTCTGTGACTTGTATTATGGTTTAAGGGTGTACATTGCCAGAAACACCCCCGGAACCATTCAAATATACCTTTATGCACAAATTGTTACAGTGTGCCACAGCCGCCGAAGCTGCTAGCACATAAAAGGAATGTAGTAGGATTCTGATTTGGTGATATGTTTAATGCTGTACACGGGTAATCGTTTCCAGGCTATGGTTTACAGTTAAAAAATATCATACCGAAGGCAAAATACAAAACACCTGATATACTTAGTCATCATCAACACAGAGCTAAAACTACTGAAAGTAGAAGCATGCATTTTTACAGTGAGCTACTTTTATATACCAATTATACCCGTAAACAAATCATCAGTATTTTTGTTACACCTTGTATATCATAATTCAGATGCTAACTGACAGTTTACGTTAAAAGTCAAAAACCCAAATCAAAAAATATTGAACAAAATAATTTGATTTGCTTCAAGATTCATAGATGGCAGCACCATCTCTCTCGCTATACCAGAATCACGTAAGGGATTCGGATAGGAGGTGCAAGCACGTACTGTGCATGCCCTTAGAGTATGGTCAACGGCGCCTAGCCGTTTCAAATTCAGAGATTGCATATACATGAGAAAAATTGTCAAGTTCCGCCGTGACCGGGTGGTCTAGTGGTCAGGACGTCAGCCGCGAAAGCTGAAGACGCCAGTTCAAATCTGGCCTCGGACACCGGAAGGTTTGGTCACTTTTTTTTCTGAAGTATATGACATCTATTTTCAGTTTATATATAGTAGTGTAACTACTTAAAAATTGCAAATCAAAAAATATTGAACAAAATAATTTGATTTGCTTCAAGATTCAAAAACCCATGTTACAGTTCTGTTTAAGTATTTTTTTACATCAATCAGCCATATCGATCAATTAATTTTATATGCCACTCTAACAAAGCTGGATTTAAAATGAACACTGAAACCTGATGTAATTCATCAATTAATTTTTTTGTGACACGTTAACGACGACTTTAAAATTTATCATCATGACGTGCACCAGTGGGATGTTCTAGGTTCATATAGATAATTAATACAGTGGATTTGAAAATGATACGCGGTAACATATACAAACATTATGTATAACTAGGCTACGATATAAAATAAACATACATAGTATGTATATAGTTAGGTTGTATATTATAAGCTCACGTACTGTAAAGACAGACTAGCGACTGTATTTCATTACGTATTTTCTTTAAGCTAAGGATTTTACCTTTGACTTTCATCCGGAAAAGAGAAAAACCGTTTTAGCAAGCGATATGTTTATGTACAGACGTACAGTCGTACTAATATTATTATATTTCAATCATTACAAATCTACAATTAGACCAACTGGTACATTTGTATCAACACACGATGGGTGTATCTGATTGGCCATCCTTTCCCGTACGTAATATCAACGATATAAACAATGTGTGTCAAATAGCTTATTTCTTACATTAAATATTAATTAATAAGTAGATTTGGAAAAGAAGAGTAAAAAAGGTTTTCTTTCTAAATGTTTGATATACATACATTACCTGAGTACTTAATTTGCATATATTATTTTTATTCGTTGTGCTTACCTGAGATGAATGTGTTCTGTGCAGCCGTTGGCGTTGACATAACCAGCAGGAGGAAAAAAATCAAAGCTCTTCCAATACACTTCACACTATACATTTTGTATATTATCTACCTATCTATTAATCTATTTAGAATACACGTAGATTTTTTAAGAATCCCTCTGGTATTCTGTGTTCCATTCTAGACCACCGCGATTTCGTCCAAATCTGTAACAAAAAAGCTAATTAATTTTTGTAAGTAAATACTTATAAGGCTCGTGTTCGTGAGGGATTATAGGATCTAAATATTATGTTTTCGTTACGTGGTTAGCAACAACTTTGTAAATAAAGACAATTTATTAATAATAAAACAAGTTTTTTAATTTATTTCAGTGGTTATTTTTTATTCTAAGAATATTAAATTTATTTTAAAATTATTGCCAACGTGAGTCGCTTTCTTCCTAATGCGAGCCTCGGGGCTTTCGGTTGGAGCGCGTAACTTGAGAGTTACAAGATATTTCATAACACCCACCATAGATTAGATAAGAAAAATATGTATCGGCACCTCGAACAAGTGTATTTTGCTGCGTAAAAACAATGAGCAAAACTCTAATGGGCTTAAGACACAATTAGAACGGATAGACATAATGCAACTAATAGAGCTAGGTATACTGGAAACGGACTTAAATTCCGGCTTTCAACGGACCAGGAAACAGGAATATGAATACTGACGCAGAACTAGTTAGTATACTACCTATATAGACACGAACAGTGATTTGGATATGAGCCCTTTATATGTTTATTTTAGCAGCGATACATTCCGGAATACTCCGTTTTTCTGATAAAACTACAATTAATTTTATCTACACCCATACTGTAAGTACTCTAAAATGCGTTCAAAAACCGTAGACAATGACAAGCATTGCAACAAACGATTTAACTATGATAAGTTTCTTATCTGCGGCAGTAACACAATTTTAACGTTGTATGCTCACACATTGTTAAGCACTGAGTTTCAAATTTGGAACCGCTATCAAAACCATCAAAATTTAAATGGGTCCCTATTCTAGTTTCCATAGATATTAAAATTTTGGCGATACGAAACGTCAGTTCGATATCTTTTTAACGTAAATCACCCGACTTTTTGATCTCGAATGATATGAGAATACGGACTTCGTTCATTAGTCTATGACAAAAAAAACTCGCGACAGGGATTTTACGCCCGCCATTACTGTTGTCAACTTATCAGTTGTTTGTTTGTAGAAGATATTTTGCAGTTGTTAAAATAAAATTAATAGACCGAAAATGAGTAGTGAAAGTGATACCGAAAACGAAATTAACACTCCACCCGATATCGTAAATACAGCTACGATTGCCGCAAATAACCTATTGCCAGAAATATCACGGGCCAAATATGAGAAAGCCTATAAAAATTTTATAGAATGGCAGATGAACAAACGCACTACGTCGATGTCCGAAAACGTATTATTAGCGTACTTCGAAGAGTTATCCCAGAAATTCAATCCTGCTACCTTGTGGAATATTTACTCGATGGTTAAAAGTACGCTTAATATCAAGCACGAAGTGGATATAGCAAAATATTGCAAGTTAACTGCTTTACTAAAACGAAAATCCGAAGGCTATAAACCAAAAAAAGCTAAAATATTTTCACCCGAACAAATAAATAAGTTTTTGATAGAAGCACCAGACACATTTTATCTTCAGTCAAAGGTAACCTATCACAATATTTGTATAAGTATTCAATGAAATTTTAAAGCATTTCACGTATCTATGCTTGAAAGTATTTAGTTTCCTAGGCATTAGTAAATACTAAATTTTACTTTCTTTGATATTGTTTCAGGTGGGCGTTATTTTTGGAGTAATGGGAGCTTGTCGCAGACAAGAACTATATAATCTGAAATTCAATGATGTAAAAATTTTTGAGAACATAATTTTGGTTACTATACGGAATACCAAAACGAAGACTAACCGCACATTCACAATAACTGGCAGCTACAGTGATCTCTGCAAAAAATACATGAAATTACGTCCCGGTGAATGCTCCGAACCCAACTTTTTTCTCTATTACTCTGCTGGGAAATGCACCAAACAAAAAATAGGCATCAATAAGTTTGGAGGTCTTGGAAAAACAGTTGCAAGTTTTTTGAATCTCCCGGATGCTAAAAAGTATACAGGACACTGCTTTCGCAGGACGTCGGCCACTTTGTTGGTCGATGCAGGCGGTGATATCACAACCTTAAAACGCCACGGGGGCTGGAAGTCAACAACAGTTGCTGAAGGCTACATAGATGAATCAATTCAAAATAAAGTTAAGGTGTCTAACCAAATACTAAACTCGATACAAAATAAAGAAGTAATAAATATAAATATGCCATGCACTTCGGCAAACCCGGATCCACCTGCTACAACACAAGCACCGTTAAACATTTCTCATTGTGAAAGTGTTAATGTGTACTATAACTATTACAATAAATAAAAGTTATCTTATCTGTCCTAGTTTATTTCTTTCATTAATCTTACAACTGTGAGTATGTTATATTACAGCACTATTAACTAGTAATGCAGGTCATTTGCCTTCGGCTTTTGAACACATCTTAGAGTACTTACAATATGTGTGTAGATAAAGTAATGTATGCAACTATACGTAATTAGGCCTTAAAACACTCGTGTGATCTTATTATGAAATTCGCCTGCTCATTTCATAAAACCACACTCATGTTTTAAGGACCCTTATTACGTAACAGTTGCATAAACTACTATTGTATTAAGCAGAACGTCTGCGAACGTTACCACAATATTTAGACATAAAGGAAAAGTAGAAAAATCTACTGCCTCAGGCGAGACTTGAACTCGCGGCTCTGGGATATATGCCAATCGCCCTGACCAACTGAGCTACTGAGACTTACCTGATGGCTGCGAATTTCTCCACTATATATCCTTTATGCGTCTTAAGGGGACGCCAGTTGAGAAGTGGAAGACTTCTTCGAGTCTCGCCTGAGGTAGTGGATTTTTCTTTTCCTTTATTTCTAAACATTGTAGTAAAAAACTAGTAGCGCAATACGCTGAGCATTATCGTGAGCTATACGTAATACTCACGGGATTACGTTAAAAATTACCACATGGCAGAATTGTCCTGTTTTTCCATTGGTCGATTTCAACACCATCTTAGTAAAATAAGCAAATATGACTGACTGACAACTGAATTTCAAGGCAAAAAAAGCATATTGACACATGATAAAATATTAATTAAATAAATTAGTTTTCACTGAAATATACGTAATTATCGGATATTTTTACTAAAAATGAATGTAAATAACAAGTTTATGTGTATAACTTGACAATGAAACCATGGTAGTTCTTGAAAAGAGCGTGATTGCGAAGCAGTTAAGGTAAATGGGTTTATTTACATTATTTATTTTCCTAATGACCCCACGCCAATAGACAGTGCTGCCTCCAACATTTGACTCAAATACACTTGCACGTTTTAGGTCCTGCCATCTATTAGACTAATTTGGCAACTTTAATGTGTCATTCGCACTTGGCGCCAATAAACATGGGCGCGGGCGCCCTGTACTGTACTGCCCTCTTCAGTTTACGTAAGTTACCTATAGTTGCAATCTATGAGGCGCTGTCGTGCTCGGTACCAATACGTGACAAATAGGTATATATCACCTATGATATTTACTATGGATGGGTTATACTCTAACAAAATGAGCATAAAAAATACTTCCAGAGTTATTTCATAACCTAGCAACGATTCTGTTATGTTTATCTATTTTGACAATCATTAATTACATCTTTGTCACTCTCATTGTTAGAAAATAACAGTTTGTCTCTTTCTCACGCGGGTGACGGGAGCTCATTCGCACGTCCGCATCTCACGCTGGCCGGTGCGCGACTAGCGACAATTGTTTGAATTCACTCATATTAAGTGCTTCACTTTTGGAGCGTGCATAACCCATCTGTCATTGTCATAGTACCTAACTATAACTATCTTACCTTACATACATTTATTGATATCTAGGGACTTTTCAGTATAATACACACGTCTCTCTTTCTGTCTCTCATAAGTCTCATAACACTTAAAAGAAATCAAAATTCAATTCAATCTTATATATTATATATCATAGTATCATAGTATATAACATAATTCTATTACGATCATATTAAAAACTTTCACTTGCTTGAAATGCGACTTAGATCACTTTGTTAACTTGTGTTCATTTTGTTCGCCATTTTTATAACTACGCAAGTTACGCAACGCATTTATGAATGTCTGATGTATTTTATGGTACACCTTTTTCTGTTGTTAACTTTTGTAAATTTTTATGGAATGTTCCTTGTAGATTAGCATTTACAAAACATGTCTATAAGGTTTATGTAAACGCTTAGTATTGCGTTTATGTAATATAAGCCCTTAAATCCGTTCCCACCCTTGCACGCCCTTTCCTTTCCTTATCTTTCTAATAATAAAAGATACTTATTAATAGTCAATACCAAAATAACGCATTCGGTATAAAATTGATACTTTGATAAATCTGACGTATAATCATTAATTCCATATAATAAGAAACGAAGCCCCCCCCCCTTTGGTCCGCGTTTGTCGCGAATATCGCGAAGCAGTTCGTGCTTGCCGGTTTTTCGGATAGATGGCGGTAGCAGTCACGTCCGATTTCAATATCGCTTTTAGTATGGACGGATTTTTTATGGGTGGGTTGTAGGGTAGATACACGGACGACGGTAGGGGAGAAGGTTGTGCGCGAACAAATAAATGGTAAGCGCTTTAATATTTATTTTACTACTCGTATCAGTTCATGGACTTTCTTACTGTGTTATTATGATGATTATGTGTCTTGTGTTATTTACCAGCGTGTATTAGTGCTCAGAGAGATCTTTGATCCCAGTGAGTTGTCAATGGTTATGAACTCAGGGTAACCATAGTGTGAGGAACGGGGTCGCTGTAAGGGGAGGTGGAGGCGACTATTTAGCCCAAGATTCCAGATGGATAATCACGGGAGGCTCATGTCCGTATAGTAGTAATCAAAGATGATATCGTCCGCTCACACCATCAACGTCCAGGCAGTATCATTCGTATTCTCTAGTCAGTAAACGCATCGGCTCAGTATACCAGAAAAACATGGTGAAGCTGACGACAGCGTTTAATACAGGTTCTATCATTTCATAGCTTAGATAATGCAAATTAGGTCACCGAATGACGAAAGGATGAGAATGCAAAGATAAGATAGAATGGATTCGGTTGAATAAAAAGGTATCGCCATTGAAAATTCAGGTATCCCTGGCGATATTATGTTCTCAAAAAGCCTGTCAATACTCTTTGGCCATCTTTAAATAGGTTGTTACCACAGGAAACTAAAATGTAGAACCTAACTCGACTTTAACAAATTTCAATCCAGTTAACCCATATAGCCCACCCAATGAAGGAAAACTTAGAGGAAATAATTCAGGTATAGCCAAATTTTGGTATAGTTGTAGGCAAAGGTATCTTACACAACATACTAAAAGTACCGTTAGCTAGCTAATAGACTAAAAAGGTTAGCTTGTCTCTGGCTCTTATAGACTGAAAATAAACATTTTATATGAAAACCACCCGTGTCAGTACATTTGACAAACAATTGTCTTAACTGTCAGATATCTGTGCTAATAGCTTTGGGGGTCGATACTTTTATAGATATTTTGATGAGTGAATCTGAATAATCATTATAATCTATCAGCAGTAATATTACGCAGGAACCAACTGTAACAAAGGTTTGTGTAATAATGAGTTTTGACATTGTGAATATACTCGTACCTACTTCATCAATTTATATAAAGTTATTCTGTTGATTAGAAACCTTCAGCTTAAATCGAAAATACGACCTAGAACAGGCGCGGATACAGGGGGGGGCGCAACAGGGAAATTGCACCCCCCCCCCCCCCCACACCCGATACGCAATACAACGGGGCCCATAGGTGTGGACCACGAGATTTTTTGTGAAGGAAAGTGCCCCGCATCCGCGCTTGACCTAGAAAGACACGAGTTTCATATACTTCACCTCTGAATTGTACATCTCATATCGACATGCCGCCAATCAATGTGTCACATTAGTCGGTGGTACACACGACAACAAAGGGCATTATACGGATTTAGTGATGATGGGGTCACCTTTTGCACAGTGAGACTTTAGGACACATAGGCCATTTTAGGAAGCAGAGCCACCTAAATTTATGGTGCAGTGGGGGTTAAAAAGGGGGGGTTAAAATTTTCGCGACACATACATTGAAAACTATAAGTCTTAGCAACATACTTCAAAGGCAAGAATTGTAGAGAATTTCATGAAGAATATTTCCTTTATCAAAAATTTTGTGGTAACTTCAAACCGTTTTTGCAAAAAATATATGAATAATCCTACTTTTGTGGGAAGTAGGGAAAACAATTTTATTGTTATATTTGTAACACATTATAGTGCAGAGTTATCCAATAAAGATTTGGCTTGAAAGTCTCGTATCCAGGCCATGAATAAAATAAGTAAAATATTTTTTTTCTGTTTTGACTAGATACTATTAAAATATTGGTATGGTATTTACCATGTATATTTGAGTTAGGTAAACGCCCCGTTTCTAATAGTAGTTAAATTAGAATGTTAAAAATCGTATATTAAACGGTTTAATTGAAGATAATGATAATAATGATGCAGGTAATGTACTCAAGGCTAAAATAATCTGTAGGTCCTAGGCACCACTTATCACACCACTAGCGTAGCGTACCTAACCTAAGTTCATATATTATAATGATATTAGGCGTTGTCCGTTGATAAAAGATTCAAGCGCCCCAAGATTTTAGTTTTTTGTCTTTTTAATGCTCTAGCTACATTGATGAGAAGAGTGGTGTGATGACTGGTACCTAGAACCTACCGAATTATTTGTACATTATCTATATCATTGTTTATTTTCAATAAAAGGTTTTGAATTCACCTAACCAATACTTATTTTCTTTTCAAGTTGTTATATTACTAAAATTGTCTAAACTCCGCTTACTTTATGATTCGCAATGCACTGTGTTCTATTAATAAATCGTGTAATACGCGGCATTCTGTAGCGGCAGCTATCTTGGATTTATAATGATACTGAATCTATTAAATTGTAATTGTCATCAGAACTTAAGGTGTGCATCAGATATCGGAGCAATTTGTCAACAGAACGAGGTTATAATTTCAACCACAAAATTATGGAGATGCTGTAGATATGCAGACTTGCATTTAGTTATGTAAATATTAGTTATAATAAATTAACTGATTTTCAAATAACTTTGTGTAATGTCTAAGTAGGTATAACACAGAATTGTTATTTTTATTTTAGAGCGCACTATTCGCCAACAGACTGTCCTCAGTTGGAGATGTATACCTACCGCTTAAGGTTTCTCTCTGAATAATAACCGGGCCCTTATTGATAACCCGCAATGATGTACCTTTCACTTGAAAACGTCACTAGATAACAGGGGCTGGAGACTCCTCTATTTGATAACGCTATTATTTGGTTACAAAATGATATGGTTATCCTATATTCAATGTTATGCCCCTGTCTAATGTCTTTGCAATAGAGATGAAATTAGCTTGATAGGTAAAGGATTTTCATTTCGGTAAGCGCTATATTATCATTATCAGCAGCAGCAGCAGCAGCTAGTATCAGTCCACTGCTGGACATAGGCCTCTCCCATGGTACGCCACTGTGCTCGATCTTCTGCTCTCCTCCTCCAATCCGTACCCGCCAAGCGCTTAACTTTGGGTAACTCAATGATGTGCTTACTAAATTGATAGTTTTTAAAAACTATCTTACCGAATACTTACTCGATCTAATACCACTTTATTGGTAACCGGTTCCGGTATCTTCTAAACGATCTCTTTATTTCAATTATGGATTATAACAAGCATACAAAGGTAAGGTAAATAATAGCGTTTGAAATGATTGACGTCCATTTAGTTTTGAAAGATATAAATAATTAGGCAAGCATTAGAGCTCAAACCACATGGTTATTCCTACATAATTAGATTGTGGTTGATAACAGGCCTATTATTTTTTTTTTTTTCGTTAAAGATATTATAACCAATATAGAATTAATATACTTTTTATAAAGGGGGATTACAGGGCTTTATCATGAAAATATATTTTTCATGTTACGACCATAAATAAAAAATATATAGGCATTTATTAAAAAAATATTAAACAATGATTTCATATTTTCTTCTATGGAAAAGTATAAATAAAATACCAAAAATGAATTCGGTATCCTTGCTTTACACGCAAATGATATGAAACTTGACTATATAGCTCTATTTTATTTTTAATTAATTATGGGGGGCACCCCCCACTTCGTAAAAATATTGCATCAAAAATTTGATTGGCTCCCCTTCTTAAATTAATCTTATTCCGTATAAATAAGTGTACACCACCGACTACATCCAGAGTCCCGCCCGGTATCCCCTTTGAGGGTTTTTGAAAGGGGTTTTCGTAAGGCTTTGCTTACCAAATCCGATGCTCCTCAACACCCATTCATTTGGCTATTAAAGCGCTTTAAATAAGGTATCCCCTTCGAGGGTTTTTTTTTCAAAAACCCTTTCGGGTTTTTCGTAAGGCTTTGCTCGCCAAAGTCGATGCTTCTCAATACCCATTCATTTATCAATTAAAGCGCTTTAAATACGGGTAAGCAGGTTCACCTAACGAATATCAGATAGCTTAAAAAGCCTTTCGAAAGGGTAGCGTTGGTAGCTCTTGAAGGGGTTTCCCTTTCAACGCTCATGCATTTTTACCATTTTGTAATGACAATAAGAGCAAAATTGTAAATTTACGTTAGACGACGGTATGTCTAGCGCGGTGCCGGCACAGTTAACGAATATCAGATACCTTTTCCAAGCGCTTAAAAAAAGCCTTTCGAAAGGGTTTTTTTATCAGTTCAGGTAGCCTCGTAAGGGAAACCCCTTCATACGGCTAAGTAAAATGAATGGGTATTCAATCTATATCGAATAGCAAGTGATTTGGGCTGTTAAACGAACGACTAGCCATTCAAAGGCTTTTTTCTGGAAAGGGGTGGGCAGGTCCCTGGTCACATCACTATTGCCCCCTTTGTTCTGCATTTTTGAATAATCCTTAATATTATTCTAGTTTGTTATTTTTGGTATAATACGCTCGTGCATAATAACTTACTATTTCGTATTTTCTTTAATAATTGCTCCAATTTATGGGACAAAATAGTGTTTCGAACCCGTGTTGTGATGATGATGAACTCCGCAAATATCAAATTGAAACTAGCGATAACGAGGCGCGAAGCGCAAGAGTGATACAAGCTTCTCAGGTCAAACATCATGTCTAGTCCTACCGCTCGCACATGCGCGTTCCTGGTCTGTGAGTTAACCCTTTCTGATTATACTCGCTTCGACATGCCTTTGATTGTCTTTCAATAATCTTTTGAAACCAATATGTGTACTATAACTTGTTTACAGCTAAATGTTGGGGGGTTGCCTCAAAGGCACAAACGTCGATGTGTGGGTTTAACATTAAAAGTGAGGAAGTTTATGTATATCAGAAGAGGAATTATATGTAAAAAATGCTAATAAGTACAATGATAGTTATCTTCATATATCACTTGACTTAATTGTGTTATCAAGTCAGGGATTTGCATGTCAACCATATCCAACATAAGATTAACCTCCAAAATTATCCTCAAAACTATTTAACCATTTCGTTTAACAAATACCTATTCTTAAACTTCTTTACGGATCAGAAACCGTCGGATCCTTACCAAAGGAATCCTTACAAAGAATGTTCGACCAATTTTCAGGATAACAAACAAGTGGCTACGTTAACAAAGAAAAGTCACTGACCATCAATACGGGTGTGGTGTATGTCGGAGGGGCATATATTGTAGTCCATAATGATGGCTCGTGTTGTAAAACGGCTAAGCATTACATCTTGAAATAACGTTTTATCACAATTTTCCATGCTATATTATGCATGGCTCGAATGGCTGACCTTTTGCCACGGAAAATTAACGTAATATTTTCCTCGACATTTTCCGTTCGTGCTAAAATTATAATGTGTGCTTAATTTAACGTGAGCAAAAAATAATTCCAGAGCAATTCATTTCTGATTTTTAAGATTAAAACATGTAGAGTGATAATGTTACAATGTTAGCATTTAAGTAGTAAGTATGGATTAACCGTTAATAGGACAGAGCATAAATTTTCTGCAAATGAGAAAATGGAGTTGATTTATAGTTAAGTTTAGCATCTAGATTCAGAATAAATATGTAAAAAATTAAGGGGGTAAGTGGAAGGGGGTGATTTCCGGTGGGAAATTATTTCCCCTTGTTCAATGTGCACATTGCGAAAAATGGTTCTACCCTTGATGAATTTTTATTGTCTTTTCTGTATTTTCACTTTTTTTTTCAATATTGAAGTAAAAATAAAAGAGAATAATTTGCAAAAAAGTATAATCATATTCGTAGAAACAAAACGTTAACTTTCGTAGGACCATAGTATTCATTGGTAAAGTAACAGAGCCTCTTATTTTCATACCTATGAAAAAATCTATAAAATTAAATATTAATTTATCTCTTGAAACACTTAATGAGGACATAACGGTTAAAACTTAGTTGAAAATACAAAAAAAGTAACAATTAGAGTCCGAAACAAGTTGAATTTTACCTTTCAAGTGACTGTCAACTGATATTGAAAGAAACCACGCTTAAAAAGCACCGAAGAAAAAACCGTAGTATGACTTGAGCCATTTATTTACAAAGTAACATACATGTATCACAAATTAAAATTCTTAAAAAACATATTTAAACGATGTCAGAGAGTAGCAAAAGGAGTTTCTAACATCCTCCCACTTTTTGGGATCAAATCCCAAAACTCTTGGTCGGGCTGCACTTCGAGCGGGTACAGGCGCTGAAACGCTCGCGTGTATTCTCCGTCGGCTGTGCGCACCTTGGCCACTCTGGCACTGCCATCTTTGCCGGTGAAAGTTTCTATAATCCTCCCTAAAGGCCACTTAATACGCTTTGCGTCAGTCTCTATCAAAACTACATCACCTACCCTTAAATTAGAGTCCCTCTCCTTGCCCTTCTGAATGAGCATTCCCAAGTACTCGATTCTGAACCGTTCCCTTAAGTCTTCCCTCAGCTTATGCAGATACCTAAGTCGCCTGTTCAGGGAATCGTGGTCGAGCTGGTCCAGGTCCGGAGTTTCGCTTGAAGGAAGCCCTTGTGTAAAGCAGGCCGGAGTACTAGGCTTTAGCTTATCGGAATTATCCGCGATATAACATTAGAGGCCGCTGATTTGTCAGAGCCTCACAATCAAGAAGCAAGGTCAGCAGTTCTTCATAGGTCACGGTCTTCTGGCCCAAGTTTCGCCTCAGGAGTTCCTTGAGGGAACGTATCAAGCACTCCCACCAACCACCCCACCATGGCGCGGGAGGAGGACTGAACTTCCACTTAATGCTTCGCACGCTGGAATAAGCTGCAATCTCTTGCCAGTCTAAACTCTTCAAAAGATTATCAGCGCCATGGAAGTTTGTACCATTATCCGTGTAAATTGTGTCGACTCTTCCACGTCTTGCGATAAATCTTCGTAAGGCCATGAGAAAGGCTTCTGTCGTTAGCGATTTAGTCAACTCTAGATGCACTGCGGGGTAAACTGCACACGTGAATAAAACTAACCACACCTTGCTTCCCGACCGTAGAAAAAGAGGACCAGCTAGATCTATACCTGTCACTTCAATAGGAGCAGCCGGTTTTGTCCTGTCACGGTTTCCAGATGAAAGAAACCACGCTTAAAAAGCACCGAAGAAAAAACCGCAGTATGACTTGAGCCATTTATTTACAAAGTAACATACATCTATCACAAATTGAAATTCTTAAAAAACATATTTAAACGATGTCAGAGAGTAGCAAAAGGAGTTTCTAACAGATATTTTGTTTTTTAAGTATCTATTCATTCTGAACCTTAATTAGTTATCTTATGCTTAGGCATTATATGGTGAGTCTAAAAAGATTTCATAATAAGTATTATAAATCAGCATAACATTATTATATCATACTACAAGTCAAAGACTAAATTCACAGAAAATATGCGTTAAAAAGTTATGATTGTGTACTAAAAATTAAAAAAATTATATCGATAAATGTTTTTATTACCAGAATAATCATGAAAATATGTAATTGTGTTGTATATTTTACTAAAAACATATAAGAGAAATTTGAAATGTGATTTCATTGATGTCTTAAATGAACAAAGGGAATTATTTTCCCACTTGCACTCTACAACTTCAAGAGTCATTTGTTGGACAAGGCGATAGTTTCAAACACTATTTTATATGCTAAATAGCAAACAATATACCTAATTTTACATAATTGTTATCAAAATCCTCTTACCTGATTTTTTTCTTATGAATCCGGTCGCACTTCGCCGACGAACACCGTTTTTACGAATTTGGCACCACTTTTGACTTTGACACTGACGTTTGCTGTCAGATGAAGTTTGATTAAAAAGTGTTGCCAGAAAAATGAATCTAATATTTACCAAAACTGTAAAACTGTACGGTAAGCTTTGTTAAGTGTTACCATTTAAAAAATTACATCAATTTTATACGAATAGACAAAGTGGGAAATAATATCCCCTTGTACTAATAAGGGTTAAATTATTACCACAGAGGCCGTGAAGTAAGAGATTGCCGGCCGAGTAAATAATAGACTAGAAAAGGATAGTTGAAGCTGGCAACCCGTTTTCACGCCGAGGTTTGTATAGTGCTTTTCTCAAACATGCAATGAAATAAATATCTAACTCATAAACGGTGACTGATTAAAAAAAATCAAGTACTTAAATCCACAAAATTTTCTTTACACTTTCTTTGGTGGGATCAATGTTTAATGAGATATCGAGGGAATAAGATTTAAAACTTTTGTATCTATTATTTACGAAAGTATTAGTTTTATCTTAAATTTGTTTTAAAATTCCCTTTTTAAGGTTCCGTAGCCAAATAGCAAAAAACGGAACCCTTATGGATTCGTCATGTCTGTCTGTCCGTCCGTATGTCACAGCCATTTTACTCGGAAACTATACAACGTATCTGAATAAAATTTACACATAAGGTTTATTTTGTATGCCGCTACATAGTTAAATTTGAAAAAAGATATATTTTTAGGGAGGGCTCTCCATACATGTAATTAAATTTCAATTTTTTTTAACCAAATATCAACACATGGCACATCAATCGATAGGTCTTTAAAAATAACATTAAAGTTTTTTCGACCATTTTGTGATTAAGTAAATATTTTCTGAAATAATAGCTTCGAAAGTCAGAAAAATTGTGTCCCTCCCCCCTGTAACTTTTGAACCTTAAGTCCAAAAAATATGAAAAAAATTGAGGAGATGCGCCTTATCATATACTTTCTAAGAAAATTATTTTGAACATTATCGATTCAGAGTTTTCTTCAAAAAACATTTTTGAGTTATCTTCAAAAAACTTCTTCCATAGGCATCAGATTTGACCTTCATCAGATCAGACCTTTTGGTATTAGTTTGGTTTTTATTCCATTGAAGGTACGGAACCCTCCTATGCGTGGTCCAACACGCACTTGGCCGGTTTTTTTAAGACCTATCCAACGATACCCCAATCGATAGGGTTGTGGGGTATTGAAAAAAAAAATCATATGAGTATGCGTTTTAATTACGCCGACCGAAGAAAATTGTAAATTAAAATCTGAAAAATAATATTTTTAAGGTACACATGAAGTAGAGGATGACTTTTTTTACTCCAATCCTAACGAGTGGGGTATCGTTGAACGGAACTTTAAAAAAAAAGTTATTTTTACTTCCCTCGATATCTCTTGAAACATTAATTCCAGCAAAAAAGTATACAGAATCTTTTTTGGAGAAAAAAATATGTGAAATACATACAAACAATTAATACTATGAAAGTAACTCGTAACCAGTGGTTGCACCCATAGAGACTTTTATTCAGGGCATTTAACTGAAACCAGTTAAATGTGGCTGCAGCCGATAGAAAAGTGGCCCTGCTAGGAATGAGGCCGATGGAAAATTGGCCGTTCGAGGAATGTGGCTGTAACCGAGAGACAAGTGGCCGTTCACGAGAAGTGGCCGATGGGTGAACCAAGAGACAAGTGGCCGTTCCCGAGAAGTGGCCGATGGGTGAACCGAGACAAGTGGCCGTTCCCGAGAAGTAGCCGATAGATGAACCTAGAGCCAAGTGGCCGCCAAATATTGGTTACAAGAAAAATTGTACTATATTAGATATCATATAGATAAATACTTATATACATAGACATCCATAACTCGAGTACAAATATTCGTGATAAACACACAAATAAATGCCCCGACCGGGATACGAACCCAGGACCTCCAGCTTCGTAGGCAGGGTCACTACCAAAGTACTTAAAAAAGTACTTTTCGTCCCGTGGGAGAAAAATGTAATTTAGCTTCCGCATACGGTCCAAAGAACAAGATGTATAAAAAATGTGGACGAACAAGGAAATGTATGAGAAGAGAAGTGGACGAACAAGGAAATGTAAGAAAAGAGAAGTGGGCAAACAAGGAAATGTACTAAAAGAGAAGTGGTCGTTCAAGGATGTGGGCGAACTAGGAATTTGGACAGTGGTCAATAGAGGAAGTGGCGGTGAGTCACCGAATCCCCGAGCTGTTATCAAGTATTTAAATTGTTGCAAGCGAAGCAATGCATTTGTACCACGCATAAACCTTAACAGGTTTCTGTTCAGTCCCCCCCCCCTCCCACCAGGGACCCACCAGTACTTTTAGTGCGTTGTTTAAGAAATCTTTACCTATCCTACAACTATACCAGAATTCGGCTATATTTACACGGATTATTCCCCCTATTCGGCAGTTAGTGGTTTTCGTTCGATGAGCTAGAGTCTGACTAGCCAAATATTGTTGACTGATATTTCCTTGTTGTATC
The DNA here is from genome assembly GCA_947086415.1 of Pammene aurita. Classification (NCBI taxonomy): domain Eukaryota; kingdom Metazoa; phylum Arthropoda; class Insecta; order Lepidoptera; family Tortricidae; genus Pammene; species Pammene aurita. The sequence continues at coordinate 36,346,839 of OX352292.1, read as the reverse complement.
ACCAATTGTCTATGATTTAAAAAAAAGCTATAAGTATGTTGTCAATTTATGTCATTATTTCAAATTGTTCACGGTTTATAAGGGGTTTATTTTAAATAATAATAAAATTAATTTTAAATATAATAAATAAATAATATTAAAAATAACTGTACCGAGTGGTTCGCAAACTATTATTTAGGCTCGTAAATAATTACGACGATGTGCGAAGTTGACGTGAAGCGTGTTGTATAACGAAAAAACCGGTCAAGTGCGAGTCGGACTCGCGCACCGAGGGTTCCGTACAAACCTGTAGGTATATAAGTAAAAGTTGACGTAGAAGTTTGATTTTGCTACAGCTGAAAGGTATTATAGACCTGAGTATTTGATTTGAATATCAATTTAATACCTCTACGCGTTTACGAGGAAAAAGGTAGTAAGTTTAAAATTTAAAAAAATATTTTTTGTATGATTTTCCTAAAAATGTCTACTTTTCGTAATTTTACTTTGCCTGTGCTATATGACATTTCTTCGTGCCAAGTTTTAAGTTTCTGAGTTTACGGGAAGTACCCTTTAGGTTTTGAGTTTCTTGCAAGTACTCAGTTTCAAAATATGCAACTTAAATTGCTATTTCTTTTGATTGCGTTGACATAAAAGTTTGGTTTTTCTACATCTGAAAGGTCCTATAGCCTTGAGTATTTGACATGAATTTCAATTTAATACCTCTACGCGTTTACGAGGAAAAAGGTAGTAAGTTTAAAATTAAAAAAAAAATTGTTTGTATGATTTTGCTAAAAATGTCTACTTTTCGTAATTTTTCCTTTGTCTGTGCTATATGACATTTCTTCGTGCCAAGTTTCAAGTTTCTGAGTTTACGGGGAGTACCCTTTAGGTTTTGAGTTTCTTGCAAATACTCAGTTTCAAAATATGCAACTTAAATTGCTATTTCTTTTGATTGCGTTGACATAAAAGTTTGGTTTTGCTACATCTGAAAGGTCCTACAGCCCTGAGTATTTGACATGAATTTAAATTTATTACCTCTACACGATTACGAGGAAAAACGTAGTAAGTTTAAAATTTAAAAAAATATTTTTTTGTATGATTTTACCAAAAATTTCTACTTTTTATAATTTTTCCGTTGTCTATGCTATATGACGTTGCTTCGTGCCAAATTTCAAGTTTCTGAGTTCACGGGAAGTACCCCGTAGGTTTTGCGAGTGCCGAAAAACTCGGCTAATATTTGCGGCATAAACGACTGTATCTTTTGATTGCGTTGGCTTTTAAGTTTGATTTTTTCACAGCTCCAAGGGACAATAGACCTGAGTATTTGATATAAATTTCAGCTTGATACCTCCACGCATTCCTGAGAAAAATGGTCTTGACAGACAGACAGACAGACAGACAGACAGACAGACAAACAGACAGACAGACGGACAACAAAGTGATCCTATAAGGGTTCCGTTTTTTCCTTTCGAGGTACGGAACCCTAAAAACTGCAATGTTTACAAGTCATCAACAATTTTGTAGGTTGGAGCTCTATTAATATTTTGATACTTTAAGTACTAGTTCTAACATTTGCCTATAACTTTGATTAAGTACGTGAATTTATTAATACCTGAATCTCATAAACAGGAGAAGTGTGTAAAGAAACGGATAAACTAGATATTCTGGAAAATATCAATACAATCAAAACATTGGAACGTAAGAATTTACTTACTGAAAACCAATATTTAGGAGAAATCTGACTGGTCAGTAGTAATTCTATGTAAAAATATAAATAAAAATATTTTCGCGAAACATGTCTATACAGTACGTAAACCAACTAAAACCATCCCTTAAAACAAGTGAATATGGAACTCAAGTACATAGTTATCAGATTGTTTTTACTTTCTGCTGAGCATGTTTTGGGGAATTTAATTTCTGAATGTATTTCTCTTGTTGCAGTCGGTTAAAGATCTTTCTAACACCCTGTGAAGCTTGTTTACTTCGTTGACTTCTGTATATTTACCTAAACCTACCTACCTTACGTGTGCACAGAAGTCAATAGTATTTTCTAGTATCAAAACTATTCTTCCTGCTACACAAGGTGTGACCAGCCCATGATTTTTTGAATTTCCCGCTAAATATTTGGGTAATATTTCAATAGTCGAGACTCTATAGTTACCTACATTAGTGACCGATATAACAATTATGGTATAAAAAAAAAACGATATTTTTAAAATTAACTATGCCAATTCGTTTCCGTAATCGTACCTAAACATATGCTGAAATTAAAGCAAATAAAAAAACAAGATGTATATTGAAGCTAAACATCTTTGGTGGTATTTGATTAGCTATTATCAATAAGGAAGTTTATACTCCAATTACTACTGTAATCGGAAACTAATAAAATAGTTACTTGATGAAATTGATTTGGTTAAAGTGGGATCAGCGTTAGCAAAATTAGCGTTAATGCGATAAGGGAAGCTATGAACTATATTAGGTACCTACGTTATGTAGAAACAATTGTTTGTTATATTTTCTCTAATTTTCTTTATTGGGGAAAAAACAGACATAGGTAGATAATAGAAACAAAAGTAAGATTTTAGACATAATAAGCGCTGCGTACATCCTGCGACAATTCCCACTGAGTCGTATAAACAGAAGAGTATTTTAGCAGGCAATGTAGTCAGATATAGCGAGATTGGAGCACAGAATAACTAATAATACTACCGTACCGTACCAATCACGGTACTATTACTACCGTGATTGGAGTTACTTAGACTTAATTACACTAAAAATGGAAAATTACGCTAAACAATACAAGATGGTACCAACTTTTCGAGATTTCTTCTGAGATATACGTTAGTTTAGTAGTGGATTACGGCAACGCCTTTTTAACATATCTATGGCAAAAAGCGGAAACGTAGTCACCGCCAAAATGCAAACTTTACACCAGAGCCAAAAAAATTTTTTTGAAAAAAAATCATAACTTCTTTGTTTACTAACGAAATTACTTCAGATTTGGAATATATGTATAAATTTCGCAATTCTTTTTTTTCTCATACTCAAAATATATTTAAAATGACTGGTATAACTTTTAGTGATGCTTACTACAATGGCACTTTTATTTTCGTTACGCGGAAACGCTGTAACTAAAACAGGTGTATGTATGGAAACCGCTGGACTAGTAAAAAATCTCAACAGCCTAAGTGTTGTAAGCGGTTGATTTTGATTTCTTACGTTCCATTATATTTAGAGCAAACGCCGTGTACAACTTTCGGACACTACTTTACAGACGGTAAAACTCAAAATGTTTTCATACTTTAGCGGTTCAGGCCGCGCGGAGGTTACGACTTGGGACGCGGGCGGGGTGGGAGGGCCGCAAGAGCAGCGGCGCACTATACACTATAAGTATTTGTTCCAGCTGGTTTTTGATTTTATAGTTTACTAGCTTTCCGCGCGCGACTTCGTCCGCGTATAATACGGTTCTTCATACAGAGTTTCATATACAATTTTATCTTCTTAACTAATTTTTGTTAATCCCCGAACCACCTTCTTAATCTATTTATAGTTACAGCTATTTTGGCCAAAAACGGGTAACGTAGACATAGTTTCAGTTACAAATAAGTGTTAAGGCACTGGTCCCACCGCGAGCGAGTGCTATGAGCTATCGGCTATTTTCTAGCCCATGAAACGAACAAAAGATAATCGCTTCCGTGTAAATAAAAGAGAGAGATATATATTTATAGTTCATCGCTGGCTGTTCACACTGCGATGAACTATAAATATACATCTCTCTCTTTAATAGAAACTTTTCAACCTCGTGTCAACCCCTCTGGGGTGGAATTTTGAAAAACGCTGAAATTAGTTTTTTTGCCTTGAAGTACAAACGAACTTTCAAGTCTGTCACAAAAAAAAATTAATCTTTATACATACTTTCAACCCCTTTTTTACCCTGTTAGAGGTTGAATTAAAAAAACGCTGAAATCACTTTTATTGTTTTTTAATTATTAGTAAAAAGTTTCAAATCTCTAACTCAAAATTTCAAACCCCATTCATAAAAACTTTCAACCCCATTTTTACCCCCTTAGGGGATGAATTTTGAAAAACCCCTTCTTAGTGGATACTATCGTTATAAAAACTACCTATTGTGAAAAATTCAGCTCTATATGTCCAACGGTTCGGGCTGGGCGTTGATTTAAGTGAGTCAGTCAGTCAGTCAGTCAGGACTTTTACGTTTATATATATAGATTTTTATTTGTATCGCTAAGTATCGATAGGTCTCGTTAACAACACGATAGTTTTTGATTTTAAAGTAGATTTTAGTTTTATCGATAAACATCATTAACAACATTTCATTTGGTAGACTTTGAGTCCAATAAGCATTCTGTTTTTAATATTTATTTGGCTTTATTTTATAATTTCGTCGCATTTTATTTAATCTGAAAGTTTAGTGCCAAATTTTTACCTGCCTTAGAATGTACAAGTGTAGTCGTAGTAAAATAGAAAACAGTTGCATTATATACGTATATAAGAAGTCAATTAATAGTAATAGTATGATTCAGTGTTGAAAATATATACATTTTTCTATAAAACCCATATTAAATGGCAATTTTATTACTTGTGACACTATTTAAACTTTAGTAAACCCCGAAAGTTGTACCCTATTTTTTTGCCCATTGACTTACACTTGCTAAGTACTTACAGGTCACCTAAAATTCATAAACCTGAATGGCCGCTGAGACCCATTGTGAGCCAGATAGATTCCCCTACGTACAAGGCATATCGTTTTTTGGCAGATATTTTACAGCGCCCAACGAAAAAGACCTTGAACTATGTGCAGTCAGCGTCAGAGAGACGTGACCCCCCTAATAGCAGTATAGAAACTGTGCAATAATTTCGTCAACACACGTAATGATTGCGTAGCAGTGTGGTTTCATATGCGGACAAGTGATCCTAAGAGACCGCCTTCGAGACCGTTAAAAGCATTTTAAATCTTTTTGTTTTTTTTTTGTTTGCATACGTATATTATTAAGTTCAGAATATTATTGAAACATGGATACGGGTAACATCAAATATTATAGAAGACATAAATAGGGCAAATTAAAATAAAAATAATCTTAAAAACACATTATTTTATTGGTATTTTATTAACGCTTAACGCCTAAAAATATTTTAAATATAGTCAAAATCCATATACCGATATGCGTTTAGTTTGGCAGATACTTATTTGATATTTCTAGTTTACATTATATAAATTGAACATTTTTGTTGCTTAACTATCAAGGTAACAGTTGCATTATAAGCATATTTAAATATCTTTTATGGGAAATAAACAACAATATTATAGTGTGAGTTAATTAAAATTGTGTTATGTTTCCTTGGCTGCGATTATAGTTGTCTTAATAATAGGAAAGGGAACCGGAAGGGAAATCCCCAGGATATTATCTATTGAATATAAGCTAGCAGGTTGTCTTTGCCTTACAACATCAGAATGACTGAGTCATGAGAGTGCAGACAGGATATTTCTATACAACGCTGAATACCTCACATTTTAAATGTCGAATCGACCGCGTGATTAATAACTGCATAACAGATACTAACTATATATTAATATTGGGTTTGATAAATAATGGTTGTGTATAAAACGAGAAGATATTCTAACCTTGCGAGCTACTACGTTTCAGAGAGAAACAGCATGTTATCGGCCAGCGATAACAATATTCATCTCCTGTCACGTTACTACAATTTTAGGAAAAACAACACTCACTACCTAGACCTCGTTTTTTTAGCATTAGAAAAAGGGTTAACAATCTTGACAAGTCTTTTTATGGAATAAGGCTTCTAACAAAAATAGTAACTATTACTTATGAAATCAAAATAATGTAAATATACATATGTCCTTGTAAAACATAATTGTTACATATTTGCTATATCTCATTCTTCAAAAGTGTTTTTCAATGAAAAGACAAGTTATTAAGCTTCCTTACCCTTTTTGTAATGCTAAAATAAAACTTTTGTATGCCCATCAAATAAGAATATAATATAATATTACACTATATTTCACTAGCTGCATTTTTTTTCTAATGCCGGAGACTGCCGGAGAGGGTAACCCTCATTCTCCTCTATTTGTTTCAGCCTACTCTTCTAGCATGAAGAGAAGAAGTAGGCTGAAACAAATAGAGGAGAATACCTACCAAGTTTCGGCATATATCAGTATTCCTCATAAGTTCCCAGGTTCTATAGTCTTCATCATCAAGGTTTTGTTTTGATTTGACCTGATCGGGGTCCCAGTTGAGCACCATTTGACCCCATCTACCTTCGTCCATCTTTATCAGATTTGAAGCATTTTTCATCCGAAAAAATTACGATCTGGTTCTCCCAGTCGAAATCTTCATATTTTTTGGCAAAACTAAGGCGATCGTAGCGATGCTAGTTGACACTTATTTTTTTCGCTCGTTTATAATGGTGTATCTGGGCAGCGTGCAAATGTCTTCTGACAGCGCTAAGAGATACCCCAACGACCGAGGGGCTTGCCGATCATCTGTAACGTCACCCGGTTTTTCATACCGCCTTAGCCATTTGCGAACCGTGTTCGTCTGCAAATAAAAAACACAATTTGAACTTAGTAGGTGCTATCAACAAAACATGACCCAATTAAATGGAGTAAACTCTAAGTAACTCACCGCTATGTTCATGTTTTGGTGCATTTTTTTTAATATTCTGGTTTTGTTCCCGAAGCACTACAATATTCGATCACATAAAAGAGTTTAATCGAACCATTTTAAAACTCAGTTGTTACACAAGTTTTCGGACGAGTCGAGAATAAATAGTACATTACTGCAGAGACCAGTAAGTAAGCTTTCCTGGCTGAGTATTTAGTAGCCGTCCGAGTCGAAGACGAGGACGGCTACAATACGAAGCCAGGTAAGCTGATTACGGTCGAAGCATGTATAGTGCTTTTCTCAAACATGTAAGGAAATAAAATTACTTGTTTAGTGCTTCAGTTACTGGCTGAGTGATTTAATGTTGTATGAAAATCCTTTACGTACGTCGCGCTGAACCTGCCTTGGAATAGAGTCCCTACTGGTCTCTAATTACTAACGTAACAGGAACATTTCCGAGCATGTTTGAGAAAATAAAATAACGTTACTACTTCGGCACAACCAAGAATAGACGTAATGATGACGGTAAAGTGTTTTGTGGCAGATGTATATTATTATTTTCTCAAACATGCTCGGAAATGTTCCTGTTACGTTAGTAATTAGAGACCAGTAGGGACTCTATTCCAAGGCAGGTTCAGCGCGACGTACGTAAAGGATTTTCATACAACATTAAATCACTCAGCCAGTAACTGAAGCACTAAACAAGTAATTTTATTTCCTTACATGTTTGAGAAAAGCACTATACATGCTTCGACCGTAATCAGCTTACCTGGCTTCGTATTGTAGCCGTCCTCGTCTTCGACTCGGACGGCTACTAAATATTCAGCCAGGAAAGCTTACTTACTGGTCTCTGCAGTAATGTACTATTACAAAGTTACCCCAAAACTCAATTGTAATTACAAAAATGCGAAACGGGAAAATCATAGTGAATTCAACCTAAACACGTTTAGTTAAAGACGTTATTACTCACTTTCGGATATATAATGGGGGTAGAGAAATAATAATAAATAAAGACAAGACTATATCATCATTATCCATACAGGCCGGTTAGACAAGGACGCATAGACATATGTAAGTAACCTCCATCTTTACGATTTGACGATAGTGATTCATATTTTCACAAGAAATAATACGTGATCGGTGGCTCAATGGTATAAGTGACGGACTAATGTAAGAACATGAAGTCTTGATAACAGCCGTGAAGTTCCGAGGATCGATTCCCAATAACGGTCCGGAGCAAATAGGGAAAATTGACTTTTTGAAATAATATGATGCTCGATATATAGCTGTGGCGATGTTGAACTAATGTTTCGGCGTTGCCTTGCGAGCTATAGTTTTAAAACCAGGGGGGTCACGTTTCTCTGACGCTGACTGTACGTGACACAACACATTTCGTGCAGTTACTTATGAGTTGCAGGAAGACGAAGTAATGGTGAGCTTTGACGTAACTTCTCTGTTTACGAATATCGGTGTACTGGATACAATTGAAATAATTAGAGAAATCGTTGCTCGTAATGATAGACCTAGTGTTTACATGGAGCTGATCGAGTTTTGTTTGACTTGTGGTTATTTCGTCTGGCGGGGGGTATTTTGTTAAAATTGTATATTATTAAAATTGAAGGTGGGCTGTCCTATAGCACCAGTAGTAGCAAACATTTTTATGGAGGATTTTGAAAGGAGAGCTTTGGGGGGTTAAGCCGAAACACTGGTGGCGACATGTCGATGACGTTTTTGCTGTGGTGACTGATAAAGATGTGAACCAGTTACTTATTCACCTAAACGAGCTGCATCCCAATATAAAATTTACCATTGAGAGGGAGGCGAATGGTGCGCTACCTTTTCTTGATGTGTTGGTTTAGCGGGATCAGAGCGGAAAGCTGTCACATAAAGTACATCGAAAGGCCACACACACGACAGATATTTGCAGGCTGGTTCTCATCATCATCCCGCACATCTGTCGGCAGTCCCACGCGCATTGATAAACAGAGCTCTGCGGCTTTGTGATCCGTAGTATGTGCAAGAAGAGCTGCGGCACGTCAGACAGTTGTTAGAGAGAAATGGGTACAATTGGAGACAGAGTCAGCGTGCAGCGGGTTCAATGCCTCTACGAAATCGGCACACTATAGAGAGGGCACTGGCGTATCTGCCATATATTAAGGGAGTGACGGACGAAATTGGACGCATATTAGCATTAGGCCAATTTTCCGCCTCCATACTAAAATCAGGCAAATGTTACGCTCTCCAAAAGATAGTGACCCGCTAGGTAACCCTGGCGTTTACGAGATACCTGGCGACTGTGGTAAGTCCTACATAGGGGAAACCGGACGTAACTTGTCAACGAGACTCTCAGAGTATATATGGAGTGTAAAGAAAATGGATTGCAGCAATTCGGCGGTAGCTGAGCACGCTTGAGTGCAGGCGCGTCACATTTCCTTCGCTTTGATAAACTGACTGCTGGTTCGTGAAAAATGCTACGTGCCACGATAAATATGCGAGACGATCGAGATGGGGCGTTGTCCTAATTATATCGAGACGGGGGCTGGGGCGTACCGCCACCATGGAAGCCTATTGTAATCCATGGCCAGAACTTCAGTGTGTGCTGTGATATTTTAGTGGACACAGTGTCCGCTCCGCTCATGTTGGATAAACCAAATACGCTGCAAAACACGTTAGCAGCGCCGGCGCAAGATCACCCTCAACAAGCTCTATCAGAGCGCGCGACACGCGCTGCACGCCGAGCGGGACGCAGGCCGGCAACGCGACGAGCAACAGTGCGCTACGGGCCGGTTGAAATAGCACTCTTAGTGCCTGAAGATGGAGATCTAAGCTCTCCGAAACATGTCGCGCGAAACGACTAAAGTGACGTGATTGTAACCGTTATATTTTATAGTATTTTTAATGATAGTAATTTTATTATTATCTGCTGTCGGGGCTTCCAACCTGTGTGCCGACGAGATATAGACTAATTGGCTGGCTGACTGACAATAAATAATCTACGGGAACGACTGAATTTGAATAAAAATTGGGCACGTTTCATTACTTACTTACTACTAATGGTATATAACTCATAAAATATAAATTCAATTTGTATACTTTCGTATTCTGGTATAACATTCAGTTAGTATAAAGTGCGAAACATATAAGATCATATGACACATACATACATACATACATAATCATTTGGTATAATGTTAAAAATTATATAAAAAATATCATACCTACACTAAAAATTGATAACAATCAAATTTACATAAAAGTTCTAAACGCAGAATATTATTCCTTGGGTACCGCTACAAAACTGCCTCACAAATTATTTTCTTCCAACGTATACATTTTTTTCAATTTCATACCGAAAACTGTAAAATTTCACCTAATTTATTTTTCACATTATTTAATTTTTTCTTAGGCATTCTCAATTCAGTAACTCATTTAAAGTAAAGAATTCCACGACGATTATTTTAGTTATCAATGATTTAAATCAGGCTTATTTTTGTAATTAGTTACTGGCGATGTATAGTCAGGTGCAAAACTGAATCAAGGCAAATGGCCGAAAAAAATTCTCGTTAGTTAATTTTTGAAGCGGACTTCATTCTGAGATAACCATAAAAATACGTGAGTGATATAAAAGTCATACACCTCATTTTAAAGAGCATATAATGTACTATTTCAACTAATTGTCTTACCTGGTTGTGTAAAAGCAAAATATAAATATTGGGTTAAATAAAAAAAAGTAGTTTAACAGTTTTTTGTTCAAAGGTCGAGTTTCTTGCCGGTCATAATGCTTCTCGGGTCAGAGGTGTAGGGTTAGAACCGGTGGTAGTTTTTTTTTCTCTCTGACGTTCATAACCTTGTCTTATTCTCAATTTGCCAAACTTGTCTACTTTATACTACTACTACTACTACTATTAGCTGTTAAAAATGTGTTTTCTTTTTTGTTTTATGTTTTTTTTTCTTAAATTTACGTTATCACCGTGTATCTTCCCTCGGAGGAATCACTGACTCCCGAGTCACAGGCTTTGTCCTAGTTCGGGAGGCAGAGGCTCAATCCCAGCACTTATACTGTTACAAACCTAACGTAAGCTTTTGTAAATTAGCATATCTTAAGTTAAAATATGTCTGTGTTAGGTTTATAAGTCAATAAAGATTATTATTATTTATTATTATTAATTTTTATAAGTGCATTGTAATGTGCCTAAATTGAAGAATAAATATCTTTTATTTTTTTTTATCTTTTAAATCATGGATGAATAAAAAAATTGTGAATGCAATGAATCGAAATTGGCTTTTCATATGGATACATAGCTGACACCGAGACGAACCAATATAACCTAAAAGTTTTTATTTTTTCCCTAATTGATCAGACTTACCTTCATTTAACGATGTCGGTGCAAAACTGAGTCAGTACCATATATTATCTAATAGAGAAAATGTTTATTTTTATCTACAATAACATATTAGGTCAGTAAGTTTATTAGCGTTGTTACCAATTAATAATAAAATAGTAACTTAATAACCAGCCTCTTCTGAAATAATGAAAGAAGCATGTCAAAATGTCAAACTGATGCACATTGGTTCAGTTATGCAACTAACTGTAGCACACAAGTACCATAATGTACTATTCACTAACAGTAGTGAGAGGTTAATACCCTACGTCAGAAATATTTACTAACACAATCATTTAATAGCAACCAATCCGTATTTGCCCCGTCATTCAAAAAAGTTTCGATTGGTCTAGTAAAGTTCCGATTAGTCAGTCTATGTCATGTCAAACCATATGCGCGGCGAAATACACTAGGTTAAATGAACCGTCTGGTCTGGTTCGAGTATAACGGATCGCTTTTATCGTGTTAGTTGTCGACTATCTGTTTGTCAAGTCGTGTTAACTATGTCCAATTTTGAATTTAAAGTCCGTCGTTCCAGAAGAGTATATATCAGTCAACCAGCCGGTCAGTCTATGTCTCATAGGCACAGAGGTTGGAATCCCCGATATCCTAAGATGGTGATGTGTGATAATCTCACAGGTATAGGATTACAAGGAATGCTTGAAACGATCAAAATAAACGCAAGTGTGTAGGTAAATGGTCTATGTGAGCGTAAAAATAGTGTAGTCGAAGTACATCAGGTTAACAATCTATGAATAAGTAGCAACGCAAATTCGTGCAAATACACGTTGAAGTTTAATTGGTGATCCGAAATCAATTTTTCACTAACATAAATAGAACTAAGTTCTTTTTTATCATACCTAACTTTTGAGTTGAATTTTATTTAAAATTTATTGTCACCCTACCACCAACATCAGTCAATATCTGCAGGTTAACTATCTAACGATATGTGCCTTTGTTATCGATAAGTTCCAACACTTGCAACGCATTCATATTCAAATTTTACACAGGACGGAATGTGAAAAATTCGTAGTCGTAAATTCTAATTCTAAGCGGCACAAAACTGCTTAGCTTCGGATAATTTACAATTCTAGCATCCTTTTTACACTTGCTTAAATCTAAAATACGTATTATAAAATCATATTACCTCATTGAAATCTTTTCATAAGTTTTCGTCGGATGACTGTATCAAAGGTAAATTCATTCTACAATTTTGTTCAAAAACCGATTCCAAACCTGCGAGCGGAGCGTTAATCGGCACAACTGAGAATGATGTAGCACATTGTATATGACACGCCATTTTCTTGAAACCCGGTCCCGTAAACTTTCGAGTACTCAACGACCCGGATTTACGGACCCCCATTTACTCTGTACGACACTTCAACGCTATCCCTTTTCAAATAGAAACAACGCAACGGCAAAATGTTTTTAAGGGTTTTTTTGCTTCATTGTTAGTGCATTGTCTAGGAAATTTTGACATGAACCTTTTTTTTATTTATTATTTTGGGGATTGTTGATACAATGATTTCTTTCAAGATAAATAAAAATATAGCAACACAGTTCTTGTACAAAGTGACTATTTCCAGTTACGGCCGTTCACAAAGCGCAAATGTTTACAAAGTCACTGTTACATTTACATTTACAAATGTTATATCATTATAGTCAATCTTTATTTTCAATCTATATTCTTTAAATTCAGCTTGTACATTTCAGTTGATATGTCTACTATAAACAACAACACTTTTATCGAAAAAACCGGTCTAGTGCGAAAAAAATTATATCAAAAGGTCGTATCTGCCTATGAAAGAAGATTTTTGAAGATTTTTGAAGAAAACGCCTTAACCGATGATGTTAAAAATAATTTTAATTGAAAGAATAAGTATACCTACTATACAATTTTAATTTTTTTTCTTATTTTTTGGATCTTCGATTCAAAATTTACAGGGCCCCCCTGTAAATATTTTAGACTTTCGGTGTGATTATTTCTAAAAATTTTCAGTCAATCAATAAGTCTTCCAAGAAACCTCAATGTAATTTTTTTTTAATTCTAGCAATTTTACTACTAGAATCGGAAGCGGCACACAAAATACATTTAATGTTAACATTTTATTAATATGCGTTTAATGGTTTCCGAGTAAATTGGCAGTGACATATTATATGGAACGGAGAGATGTACATGACAAAAATATAAGGATTCCGTTTTGCCATGTTTGCTATGGAACCCTAAAAACCTTAAATATGAATAATGTATTAATAAATAAGTACCAATGTAATGTAATTTGACATGTAATATTTTAAATATTATAAATAAATGACTATGCCTATGACTAAGTATAGGTATTTTGTGTAGACACCGCCTACGTTGAGTTATAATGATGGAATCAAAAAGTTATAACCACATTGACACGATAATTAGTACACACATTGAAAAACAGTCACATTTGACTAAGCGAACGCTGCGAGGGTCTTAGGTTCAACTTGGTTGCCGAGGTTGTGATATTATATTTAGGTGTTACCGACGCCTATGTGGGGCTATCGGTAATACAATAAAATAATAATTATATTTAGATTCAGTTCATAGTGTTTATTTGAATGATAAGAAAAATATCTAAATAATATAAATAAACGGCTCTAAAATAAACCTTGTCGAAAACCAAAGAGTTCTGAAGGGCAATCCCATGCTTTCATTGATTGTTTATTTATTTCTGACGCAAATGTGAACGATAATTAATCTCTAGGTAAGAATTAATTTTATCCCTAGATATATTTTCACTTAAGTTTTCAACTTTTAATAAAAAAGTTAGCGAATAATTTGTAACTATTCGTTATTTGTAAAATTTAGCTTAAAAGTAGAAATTAAGAAAATGTACAAATAAAGTCTTTTGAATGTTGTACTTAAATCCAATTTCAAATTGTTCTTGCGCTGGTTTAAATTCTAAATGTGCTTGTTTTATTGGTTATGTGTATGTGTAACTTTTGATTTGATACTAAATTATTATGTGTTATTGTTATTAATGTTACTTTTTCTTTTCAAACCTGATAATAATGATAATATTGCATAATTCTTAGACTCTTCTCAATATCATGTTTTCTTTCTCATGTTAATTTTTCGGAGCAAAGGAATTCTGTATTACTTATAAATGGAAACTTATGTATTAACTTATATGCTTACCTTCTTGTATTATTATTATATGCTGTTTATTTCCCTAAATAAAAAAATAAAAATAAAAGCTAACGTTACGCTCTAAGCGGATTTACCCTGAAGCTGTCGCCAGCAATAGGTAAACGTTAAAACTTGTTTTTCGAAATGCCTGTCTTTGGTTTGGTTTTTTTTATCAAATTTAGCTTTTACAATATGTCTTACTAATGTAACGTGTATTTTAAACAGTCGCGTTACACGCTATGTGGACATAAACCAGCGGCAGTACCCCGCAGCCCACAGCCCGGTCTGAAACGGCTAAAACTATACACATCATGGGCCCCACCGTGTATAATAACTTACCAAGAGATGCAACTAGTCTCGTAAGTTGAAACTTGAGTTCTGAAGAACTATAAACTTAAAGCGAGGCTTGTTGGATGGTCGTTTTATAGTGTGGGGTTTTTTCACAAAAAAAATATCTATTTAAAATAATAATAACGGGCGGTTCTACAGGGCCCTCACAGGACCCGACGTAGACCTGCTAGCGTCGGTGAACTGGTTACGATCCAGGGACCTCTTCGGAGAAACCTAAGTTTTTGCCTGCGCAATTCTTTCTGCAAAATCTTTGCGGCCCTGACCACCGGCAGCCTGGGCCTTGCTCTGCTGCCGGCGTCACCCTAGGTTCGGTTTTTTATAATGTGTTTATTGTCTTTGTATATTTTAGATGTATTTTTATATTTTACTTTTGTAAAAATATTATAATATGACCTAGCCTAAGAAAAAAGAAGAATAAAGAGAATAATAATAATAGTGTAGATAACTCTACACATGAAAGATTATTATTTTGGACCTAGTTGTACTTATATCGGAATAACTCAACAATCTTATTGCATGACTTATTGTAGTTATATAAGCTCTGACCTGTAGTTTTATATTTTAACAAAGTATGAATATAAATTAATGTAGGTAAACAATAAACCAGGAGACTCAGCCATTCAATACCAAAGTTTTATCTCATTGATCAAATAACCAACGCAAATAAATATTAATTTCTTAAGGCGATAGAAAAAGAAAAACAAGTAAGTACCTAATAGTTATAAGGCGTGGGTACCCAGTTGGTCTACCTAAGACCTTATAATAGGGACATATATATCCATTATATTAGGCAGAACTTTGAAATAACATTTAAATCTTAATTCATTGGAGTCACGAGTCAACAGTCTACAATAAAGATTAACGGATTAGTTCTGGGCCCGACCTGACGCGAACAGGCTATACCGGATTATTATGAATGGTCCTTCAAGATAACTTTTGAAGAAGTCATCTTGGATTTTCCTCCTTTTTCCGTCTCTCAACAAACGTTCTGTATGCTTGATAAACAAATGATCTCGGCTCGGGAATAAATTACTTTGTATCTTTATCTTTCTTCTTCTCAGCAATAACAATGTGAATATAAAAAGTGTCAACTATATATTTAGAAATTTGACAATGTTTACGTTAGCGCAGACTAAGAAACACTATTAACTATTGTTTTTTGAAATATCTTAAGTTAAAAATCTTGAAGCAAATCAAATTATTTTGTTCGATATTTTTTGATTTGCATTTTTTTTAAGTAGTTACACTACTATATATAAATTGAAAATAGATCGAGGCCAGATCTGGCCTCGGACACCGGAGGGTTTGGTCACTTTTTCTGAAGTATATGACATCAATTTTCTATCTTAAGTTAAATAAATTTATATATTTATTACCTAATAGATATATAGATATAATTTTTTTTCTTTCTCTACCCTTGCTTACTAAACTCACGTCGGTGACTAGAGAGCGCATTGGCGACACAGCACCAGGTGCTTTTGAATCCACTCGAATTCGTTAATTACTTATTGAAATAAAGCAGGTACTTTTCCCCATCTTGTCTAGTCCTCCTATATATTAATATTTTGCTTGATAAAAGATTTTCTTTTGTGCAGTTTTTATTTGCGGATATACTCTTTGGCTGAAATTTAATAAAACCATGTAAAACTCTGCCTAATTTTTTATATTGTAACTTTGTAAGATATTGTCAGCCAAGGTAAGTTTCCTGATACCTCAAAAAACCGGCCAAGTGCGAGTCGGACTCGTGTACCGAGGGTTCCGTACAAACCTTTAGTTATATAGGGGTAGTACCCAAGTAACACAAGAAGCATTATAACATATGAATAGTTAACTTATTTCGAACTTAAGGACCGTATAAACTCTTATATACGTTCACCGAGCAACTTGTCGCATTATATGATGCTTTGACCTGTATAACGGTTGTATAATGGCATATCTAAATGCTTTTGTAAAGCCTTTAGCTTTAGTGCAGCAAACCACAACGCAACTGTACAGCTTTCAGCTGTTTAAAAGCACTAAAGTGCTTTAAGTCCGACAATAGCATTATATAATGCTTTAAGCTGTATAACGGCTGTATAATGGCATATGTAAATTCATTTTAAAGCCTTTAGTTTTAGTGCAGCGAACCAAAATGCAACTGTACAGCTGAATGCTGTACCGTTGCGTTTTAGTTTGCTACACTAATGCTTCGGTGTGGTTTAGTGCCTTATGTTCTACATTAGCATAAATAAATGCTTAATGCTGTTTAAGAGCATGAATATTAGCCATTATAATGCCACGTAAATTCGCTATACAGCTTTCAGCTATTTTTAATGCCTTAAGGTGTACAATAGCATTTATAAGTAGGTAATACATTCCTAATGCTGTATAATAGCCATAATATAAACCATTATAAAGCCAAGTAATTCACTATAAGGGGCTGTTCATAAATTACGTCATTTCAAATGGAGGGGGACTGGACATCGGATGATGGTAGCATGACACAGGGGGGGGGGGGGGCGGTCATTCATTCATCTTTAAAAAGTGCTTCAATGTGTAAAAAAAGGAATGAAATTCGTGTTTCTATAAACTTAATGCTATAAAATATTTTTTTTAAATGACTTCACTTTATTTTGCAGGGGAGGGTTGGATGATTTTAGGGGAAGGGGGTATAAAATCATCAAAAATTGATGACGTAATTTATGAACAGCCCCTATACAGCTTTTAGCTGTTTTAGTGCCTTAGGGTTTGTAATAGCAATTTTAAGTAGTATATAATGCTTAATGTTGTTTAATAGCATAATTATTTACGTGTAATGCTGTGGGCATTAATAAGCTTTTTTTTAAAAGGGTCACTGAGCTGCTATTGGACTAAGAGCTAGCTACGTCAGATATGACACAATAATGAGAGCAACAAAACCCGTCTGGTTAGATTGTTATACTATTCTTATTGCTAGATCCTGGCATCTGGCAGCTTTTAATGGGTGGAGGTCACAGTGACAGACTAGCAAAATGTTTTAATTGGAAAATAGTAATACCAAACTAGGTAAAAACTGCCGAAGCTTTCTCAGTTACAAGGAGGGATATTTTAAGGGGCTCCTTGGCGCCAACGACCTTAGATCTCATTCCCTAAGTTTTGTAATGATTTATATAGCTTATCATATTATCAGTAAGTGATTTAAACAATATAGTATCCTATATTTACTTCAATATTCATTGTCATCGAGATATTTTACATCAAAGTAAGTAAGTAAGTAAGTAAATATTCTTTATTGCACCAAAAATACAAGAATAATAAAAATATTTTTTTACAATAAACTTAAAATAAGGTAACAACAGGCGGTCTTATCGCTAAAAAGCGATCTCTCCCAGACAACCTTTGGGTAGCAGGAAATGAAGAATTAATTTAAAATATCAGGTAGTGCAAAGAATTTAAAGTAAAGAGAGCAAATTACACAGCAACACACAAACACCTACAAATTTCTAAAAAAATATTAAAAACTAACTAAAAATACATAAATAAAACATAAAAATATCATACTTATACATACATATATATAAGTTATAATACATACAATATATACATACACATAATATATTGGCAAATTAAGGTAGAGACAAATAATAGAGTTTCAACTGATTTTTAAAAGAGGGAAGAGATTTCGCTAGTCTTATATCCACGGGCAAAGCATTCCACAAGCGAACAGCTTGGAAGGTGAAGGAGTTGCTGTAAAATTTCGAGGTGGATGAAGAAAGAGCAAAAATATGAGTCAGAGAACACCTGATAGAAGAGAGACGTCAAAGTCGAACCGGTTTAAGCTAAAAAAGTGGTTTTATGGTCATAAATTTTGTGTTAATTAGTTAAAAATTAAAATCTCTCAACAGTTTTTAGAGACATCAAAGAGGAACCCTAATATGTAGATAACGTATATGTAAGATTCTTTACACTAATCGAATATCGATAAAAGTGTTGTTTTAGACCATATTTTAAAAATATCAATGAAGATAATAGATTCTAAACCGATAGTCGTTTACCTTATAATTATATCTGTAGTGAATATGTTGGAATATTGACTCAAAACTGGTCAAAAATCGATGAAAAAACGTTATAACAAAAAATATTGTGTATTATTACGGAAACAAAAACAGTAGGCAACAAACTATGAACTATACATCCATTATACATCGTTTGGCACTACTTTCCCCCAACATACATTTTTGTATAATTTATCTTAATCTTGTATAGTATTTGCATGTATAGTTTCTCATAATATTGCATCAAACCCAGATCTCTAGGATTTGTTTTCTTGAAATGGTTTGCATTCTTTGACCTCCACCACTTTAAAGCTGCCAGATGTCCAGATCTAGAAATAAGCATAGTATACCAAACTGACTAGAGGGGTTTGATAGCTCTCATTATTGTGTCATATCTGACGTGGCTAGCTCTCCGTCTATATAGACCAACACCATTTTGTAAATAATTTATAACCTAAAAATAAAATCATGCGGACCTATTTATACAAGGAAAATACCCATATACTAATGAAATAACTTAATTTAAGACTGCTGAACCAACACTATTATGTTAATAATGTTTGCATTGTACAAAACAATTGTGTAATCCTCGTATATAACGGGTTTTGACTCGTTATATACGAGGATTACACAATTGTTTTCTTTATTTGACGCATATCTTTTTATAATATTTTATAGCAAAACCACAATAAATCAGAGGCGCGTGAAAATTTTCAATAAAACGTATATACACATTTACAGTAAACTACATTGCGCAGTAATATTTAAAGGATATGATAACGTAAAAGAGTCATAAACTTTTATAAATTTTGTTACGATGGAAACAAATATGACGTGTCACTCATTCAGTTTTTTGTACCGTCTTCGTCCATTTTATATTGCGAGACAAAGTAGTTAAATCACAACGTTCATTGTATTATAACATTTGTTCCGTCGGTATTAGAGACGTTTTTGCATTGACGTTTATTTTACTACACTCTTATGCTAGTATAATGCTTTTTTATTGCGATTGGCAAGTTCATCGAGAGTACTAATGCTTCTTTACTGCGATTAGCAAGTTTTTTGGCCGTATTAATGTTTCTTTAATGCGGTTGGCAACTTAATAGAGCGTACTAATGCTTCTTTAAGGCGATTGGCACTTTCCATGACAACGATAATGCTAATAGCGCAGACATAATGCGCCAGTAATGCTATTTAATAACCTGTATAGGATCTCAAGCTGGGTAATTTGTGCCCATTTAAGAGCCATATCAGCACTATAAACGTTTATAATTCTACTATAAAACGAACTCAAAATGCTAAAAGCATACAGATATGCTGTAAGGCGGCCGTTATACTGCTTTGATGTGTTACTTGGGTAGCTTTAAAATTATTAAAAATATTTTTATTATAAGATGTACCTAACTAAAAATTTACGGTTTTCGCAATTTTTCCTTTATCTGTGCTATATAACGTTGCGTCGTACCAAATTTCTGAGATCACGGGAAGTACCCGGTACCCGGTTTTGATTCCCTTGCGAGTTTCGAAAATTTGCGGAAATTTACGGCATAAACGGCTGTATCTTTTGATTATATTGGCTTAGAAGTTTGATTTTTTCACAGCTCCAAGGGACACTAGACTTGAGTATTTATTATAAATTTCAGCTTGATACCTCCACGCGTTCCTGAGAAAAAGGGTCTTGACAGACAGACAGACGGACCGACGGACGGACGGAAAACAAAGTGATCATATAAGGGTTCCGTTTTTTCCTTTCGAGGTACGGGACCCTAAAAATGCTTAAAAGATCAAAAGATACCTTATCTCACTATTTAGCAGAGTAAATTCGGAGAATTCCGTGAAATCTTTAATTCCCTGTGTTCCCCAAACAAAAATCGCTTATTTGAAATAATTCCCGTTATAATACTTATTTCCGAACTCAAGTGAACCATAAAGGAATACTTAAAGCAAAATAGTAATGTCATTCAAAGCGTTTTTACAACATCATTAAAATTTGTTAACTATAACATTAGCTGTCAAAAATCCACAAATATATAAGTCTGATGTAGACGCTAATTGACATTTGCTAGAATCTGGATCAAACCACTAGACTGATTATAGTGATTATACTCTACATTTCAAACAGCCACTCCACGGAACGTCTTTGTCATTGCAGAAAAGTACATGACGCTATTAAAATTAAAAAGCATAGGAATTGCCTGGATCACGAGTGTTAACGATATGGCACGCTCGAAACATTATAATAAGAGTAAGTGTACGGTACGCTATTAAGGTGACGGGTATCGCGGTTGACGACTGCATTTTGCGTTTTTATAATCGCAGCTTCCGCTTCTGCCATCTAGTATACTTGAGATGAACTATGACAATTCAATGTTGACATGTTTAAATAGTCAAGCAATCGCGGTCTTTTACAGTAAGATGGCGCTTTGATAATGATTCCATTTTATGTGTACTTACTTAATTAAAGTTACTATTGTATGTAGGTAATTAATGACGAAATAATTAAAGTTACCTATAATATAAAACTACTTGACCAACGCACGCCATTACCTACAGTATCATAATCGCACAATTATAATGTTTTATTCTAAATATCCAAAATAAGGTTTCATCATGGCGGTTATATTTATATGTGTCAAGTACGTGTCAAGTCCTTCAAAATAAAAGTTCAAATAAAATGTACTTAACTGAAGATAATATTATTTGTAACTAATTTGTTTTATGTCCTCTTCTGCTCTGAAAAATCCAGGTTTTTAGTATCTATAACGAAATTAGAGATGGTCAAAATCGCTTTCAATGAGGACGGTAAAGTGCGTTGGGATAAGACCGCATCGGGAGAACATCGGATAATTCAATTACCTATCTGGAAAATTATCCTTTAGTTGCAAATACAAACCACACATCCTCCAACACTATTGTGTACCTGTACCTAGTTGCATTTTGATATAATGGCGATGCCGCTTTTTTCAGGTACATTCACATTTTACTTAAATGTTTCTTCCGGTAGGTATGCTTAATAAAAACGACTGTTGGTTAAGTGAAAAGTTTAAAAATCCGGCCAAGTGCGTGTCGGACCACGCATAGGAGGGTTCCGTACCTTCAATGGAATAAGAACCAAACTAATAGCAAAAGGTCGTATCTGATGCCTATGGAGGAAGTTCTTTGAAAATAACTCAAAAATGGCTAAACCGATAATGTTCAAAACAATTTTCGTAGCAAGTATATAAAAAGGCGCATCTCCTCAAATTTTTTCATATTTTTTGGACTTACGGTTCAAAAGTTACAGGGGGGGCTACAAAATTTTTCTGACTTTCGAAGCGATTATATCAAAAAATATTTACTTAATCAGAAAATGATCAAAAAAACTTCAATATTATTTTTAAAGACCTATCGATTGATGTATCACATGTTGATATTTGGTAAAAACATTTTTTTTTTAAATTTAGATACATGTATGGAGCGCCCCCCCTTAAAATATTTTTTTTTCAAA
The DNA here is from genome assembly GCA_947086415.1 of Pammene aurita. Taxonomy (NCBI): domain Eukaryota; kingdom Metazoa; phylum Arthropoda; class Insecta; order Lepidoptera; family Tortricidae; genus Pammene; species Pammene aurita. Next base: position 36,324,820 of record OX352292.1, on the reverse strand, counting down.
TTTAAATACATAACTAAGTAGCGGCATACAGAATACACCTTATGTGTAAATTTTATTCAGATACGTCGTATAGTTTCCGAGTAAAATGGCTGTGACATACGGATGGGCAGACATACAGACAGACGTGACGAATCCATAAGGGTTCCGTTTTTTGCCGTTTGGCTACGGAACCCTAAAAATCACTTATTCTTTATTTGACGATCTCCTAGCCCTGTCGGTAGTGACCCTGCCTACGAAGCAGGAGGTCCCGGGTTCGAATCCTGGTCAGGGCATTTATTTGTGTGTTGATCGCAGATATTTGTTCCTGAGTTATGGATGTTTTCTTTGTATTTAAGTATTTATCCATATTTATCTATTATATATATCGTCGTCTAGTACCCATAACACAAGCCTTATTGAGCTTACTGTGGGCCTAGGTCGATTTGTGTAAGATTGTCGTATAATATTTATTTATTATTTATAGTAAATGTATGGAAAATATTTAATTTGTGACTTTTTAGTACATTACCTAATAATAGGAAACTATTAGAAACGATAGGAATGGAATCGATTGGCATAAAAAAGCAGCATGTGAAAAATAAAAAAAACAATTTTTATAAAGTATGGGAAAAGTTTTTCTCAATTTGTGGCTTTTCTAGCCGCAAATTATTTTTGATCCCATACAAGAATGGGATCGCTTGGCATCAAAAGGAAGTTTACCAAATGTGACCTCATCTCGCATCCTGTATGTTTTTTTCCAAAATCCGTAGAAGACCTTCCCTCAATTTCAAATTAATGAAGATTGATTAATTTGAAATTGAGGGAAGGTCTTCTAAGACCATTTTCGCGTTGCAGCGAGGGATCTGGTAGCTGCCCCCACTGACCCAAAAAGAAATTGAACTTGTATATTATTTCAAATTATCGAAGTTACAAGTAAAAGTAGTTAAGATAAAAGTAATTGCAATTACAAATTATATGTAATCGGGAATACTACTGACATGTAATCTCAATTACAAGCAATTTCAATTACTTAATATAATTGATTTTCATGTAATTTAATTAGCAATTTAATTCATTACAAAAGTAGGTACCATCTAATAAATTACGCCCAACACTGAATAAACATCAGGTTCAAGAGGGTAGTATGGAGGATGTATGCTATCTGCTGCCGAAGTCGCGCATACATGTGATCTTTATAGACAAAAAAGTTTCGTTCTATAAATTCAATTGTTTGTCACAAAAAATGGTTTGATTTGTTTTTGCGTGGCATTTAAGACTGGATCCAATTAATTGTTGCTGTGTACATTTTTTTAATTGGTACCTAGTTGGTTACTAGGAACAGGTTTAGACACGGGTATGTTATGTCCAAAAGGGAGGTATGGGCACTCCGAATGTTATCTCGCTAACTGTGGTAAGGCACAGTTCAGCGAATGTTATCACGCTCAAATCTGGACCTGGCTTAGAGCTCGACTGGGGAAGTACCTTACAGAAAACCATAGCTAAAAAGCAAATAACTTAATTCAACCTAAAGTTTAAGATTAATTTTTTAACATGTTTTAACCATTTTCATTTATATACCATAAGTGTTTTTTACTAAAAAAATTGACAAATATAAAAGCGTTTGTCGTCTCACATAAGAATTATAAATTGAAATTACACAAAAGAATTAAAAACACGAAAAGTCAGCACGAGTAAGTTAATAACATATAATAGCTTTTGCCCGCGGCTTCGCTCGCGTTAAATTCGGGGTAACAAACCATACAAACTTTCACCCCCCATTTTAGGGAAGTGGGGGGTTAGAAAGAGACAAAAAGTAGCCTATGTCACTCTCCCTCCCTTCAGCTATCTGTATTTAAAAAATCACTTCAATTCGTCGCCCCGTTTTGCCGTGAAAGACGGACAAACAAAGAAACAAACACACACATACACTTTCCCATTTATAATATTAGTATGGATTAGTTGTATCGTGTCGTGTATAGGGTCGTCACGGTTTTTTGGGTACATTTTTGGGTTAGTTTTGGTTAATTGCCATCTATTTCAAAAGTTTTATCATATCAAAATCCATTACAATATTAAAATACTAGCGCGAAATTAACATGAGCCATATGGAATTACATAATAAAACGCAAAATAAAAGTTACTAGTTAGTAAAATCTAAGAGCTATTTCAAGTCAACAGGGAGCAACAATTCCGTATAAACTTCCATTCCGTTTTCATCCCCTTATACATACCAAATTTCATCTAAATCAGTTGAGCGGTTTAAGCGTGAAGAGTTAACAGACAGACACACTATAATATTAGAATGGATACGTATTATATCTCTTCAAGTAGGCTGGGGACCTACTCTCTTTGGAATATTCTTTTCTGTGCTCTTGAAGGTTGCTTTTGGAGACGATCTACAAGGCATTCACTTGTATACAAGATCCGATGGTCAGTTGTACAATCTTGCGAGGCTTAAGTCCAAACGTCACAGGAAGCACTTATTTGTAGACAGCCTTCTCTTTGCTGACGATGCCGCTTTCGTCGCTCACAGTCAAACTCAGCTGCAAACCATCATGGACAATTTTACAAGAGCATGCGACTTCTTCTCCATGTCCATTAATGCCAAGAAAACCGTCATACTTGCGCAAGGATGTTCAGATCAGTCAAAGATCCTGCTAAACGGCGCACCACTCGAGGTGGTCAGCAAGTTTTGTTACCTTGGTTCGCTTGTGTCGAGCAATCTCTCGCTTGACGCGGAGATCGACTCCCGCATCGGCAGAGCGGCCACTACGTTTGGGAGGCTCCGTGCAAGAGCTTGGGACAACAAACATCTCACGGTAAAAACAAAAATGTTCATTTACCAAGCGTGTGTCCTAAGCACACTTTTGTACGGAACGGAATCCTGGACAACCTACGCAAAACAAGAACGCCGGCTGAACACTTTTCATATGCGCTGTCTGCGGAGCATACTGGGCATCACATGGAAGGATCGCGTGACAAATGAGTCTGTTCTAAGCGAGGCGCAGCTCCCTAGTATCATAGCATAACTAAAAAAGAGACGACTGAGGTGGCTTGGGCATGTATATCGAATGGAACCGACTCGTTTGCCACGTCAAATCCTGCTAGGAGAGGTAGCAGACGCAAAAAGACCGGTCGGGCGGCCAGTGCTGCGCTTTAAAGATTGCATCAAGCGCGACATGGTAGCCTTTAATATTTCATGCAACCGGTGGCAAAAACTGGCCGAAGACCGATCCATGTGGCGTCATATTATCCATGATGGTCAATCCAAGCACGACGATGCCTGGTTTGCTTCTTTAAAAGAGAAACGCATGAGGCGCCACGAGCAGGCCTCCAACCCCCGCCCTTTTGGGGGAGCATACACGTGCCGCGTGTGTGGACGAGGGATCCTCTCTCGCATAGGGCTTTACAGTCACGAACGCAAGTGTCGTTACCAAGATGCTGTTTAAAACATCTGACATAGATGAAAAGGCCTATATATATAGGCTGGGGAAAAAAAAAGAATTATAGCCAAAAGCGTTTTTTAAATTTTTTAAATTTTGAAACATCTTGCTTCAAAGGTTTGAAACATCTTGTCTTTCCACTCTCAATATTTTTAACTCACTCGTTTTTGAAAAGTTTGAGAAAATGCTGAAAGGTTGACATTAACATAATAAAGGCGGTTTATAATTATATCTATTATTTGAAACCGTGCATAGGGTGGTTATGCTAGTTTCCCGTCCGGGTTGCCGTCCACCTGATTAAACTGCTACAAATTTATTGGACTAAGAGCTGGCCACGTCAGATATGACACAATAATGAGAGCAATGAAACCTGACTATTGTGTCATATCTGACGTGGCCAGCTCTCCGTCTACATGGAAAAAACTTTTTGAGGTCAAATTTGCCATTGATAATAATTATTTATTCTTTAATTGATATTTTAATTATAAGCTTTTATTTCAAAAACTTGAATATCAATATATCAATAAGTATGGACGGAAAACTGACACATACTCCACTTTTACAAAAAATGTTTTATTATAAAAAAACCTTTCGAGTATGATTTATTCTCGTATAATATTAATCTAAACAAGACCATATAAGCTCTAGAACGATAAGTAAGGGCACTTCAAAATTTATTATTGCATTACAAAGCTGGCAAAATCGATAAGTGGAAGAAAACTAGCACCTAAAAACTTACTAAGAGTACATTTTATTCAATAGTCCAATCTTAAGTAGAAGGAGTAGATTTTGAAAATTTATACAGGAAAAACAGCTTAGGTACACTACATACTGATTTGAAACAAGGATTAATATTTCGAGAAATTTTTACAAAGGTAAAGCATAAAAGTCAGCCCTGAAAGCTGACCAACTAGTTCAAAAATGGTCCGGTCTTACCCCATCGTACCTTACTTATTGTTTTTTTCATTTTAGGGATTGTGAGAAATTATATTGGTATATATACTTATACGATTAAATTAATTCCATATCTACTTACCTACCTAATAATAATATTAATAATTCACCATATCTTTTAAATCGTACGAAAACGAACATGCAATAAACCATATAAACCTAATGGCGCGACCAGACATCGCAGAGTGCCGGGACAGCCGAGCCGATTGTTTCTTTCTTATTCCATAGTAAAGAGAGAGATATACAACCTAACACGATGATGTGGACAAATCACTGACAAATGCACGAATGTGTTTCAACTTCAAGCGCATTTGATTGTATTCAATGTATCCGTCATTCATATCATAATATAGATCTAGCTTGCAACAGCGCAAAGCAAGAAGCGAAATGAGCAAATGAGAGTAAGCTGGCAACGTCGCCTCGGATGGAAACTGCTCGAACAAACGCACTCTTGTAATATAAATTATGGTAAAAACATGGACGAAGCCATCTATGGTAAAAAGTACCCATACCCACTGTAAAAATTGAATAATGAATTAGTCTCTTTAATAAGTTGGTAGTTTAAATATATTGGGTAAAAAAGTCAAAATAAAAAGATTAAACTAACTACTAACTTGACTATAGTATGATTTGACTTTTTTTGTCCAAAAATACCTATAAATCGCTTAGGATCAGGATTGAAAATATAAATGAGAAATGAGATAAAAAAATAAACAAAAAAGTTAACATCAGCCTAGATTTGAACTCGGACATATCTACTTAGTAAGCAAGCGTACTATAACCTAAGCTATGTGGAACGAATTTCCGCACTCAAAATTACTAATCATATTACTCAAATTTGACACATGAAACATGTCTTTGGCTGCAATAGAATAAACGCCTATAAGTTTTATTGCAGCAATTGCATAGTTCTAATTATTACAGGCTCTACAAGGTTTTGCGTCTAAAACCTTTATTAAGCGCTTAATACGACTATAGTTATCGGTAGAACATTAGTAATGTGCTAAGAAGTAATTATGTTTAATTTCGCAACATAGAATTATTTCTGACCGAAATAAAACTTGCGACAAGTTTTCTCCAAAACAGTTTCATAACGATGATATATATACCTAATTATGTTATACTCGTACAAGACCAAGCACGTATCGGTAGACGGAACCCAACTATATGCCCCTACAGAAAATGTAACATACATGCTCCAACGTGGTTTGTTTTCTTCAAAAACCTTGCACGAAAACACCTCGATTTGACGTGTTTGCATATATCGTCGCCTTAAGTCCCGTTTTTATATAAATAATACTAATTACTCCAAGTTAGAACTTGCCCTAGAGGGCGGAATCAAGGAATACAGTCATATCTCAACGGGGTTAAAGCGGGGACAGAATGTTACAATGAAAGTAGTCACTGTGGGTTTAAAAAAAACATATACGCTAACTGAATGATTGCCATTAGATATTGTTAAGGCGTTTTTCAAATTCCTTATGACGAGTGTTAATTATACGCAGACGAAGTCGTGGGCAGACGCTAATAGTAATTGTATAAACCTTATAAATGTCACGCCTCAATGCTCTCAAAACTAGTGCTCACCCATCAGTGCAGTGCAGTTGCTATGTCAGAGTGCACTTAAAGTGACACGTTCGTTATCCAAATTCATCTGCGATTTGTTTTACAATTTTCAAAATGAACGGGTATTTAAATTTCATGTCCATTACGGAAATCGGAGATGACAGCATTCAAATCTTACAGTCTTACTGCAATAATTGTGAAGAATGTTAGCTGACTGATCCAATTAAAAATAAAATAACGACCTTCTTTAAATATCTACCCTAGAGAAAACGCAATTTAATAAACAAAACAGTCAAATTGTGAATTGTCCTATCATATAGCTGAACAAGGAAATAATTTTGGAGATTCAAACCCTAAAACTAAGGGTGTAAAAGGTGAGTTAAACTTTTTAATACTTAATAATTCTGATCATATTTTATCTTTTTGGTAAGTAAAAAAAAATTGACAATAGCTATGACGGCGCCATGCACTTGTGTCATACTTCGATTAAATCACAATACAGTATGTTCTTAGCCATTGGACAAAGCCTTAAATCCCACATAGGATTAATTACTTCTCAGGAATGCACGAACGTAATTTTTTTATTTAATTAGAACATTCTGTATTAGTCATTAACAGTGTTTTTAACGATATGATATTAGTGACACGTCACGTTAGAGCAACGCAATATGTTTACTTGTATGTGTGTGTCGGTGTTGGCACCTCATGCCATCTCACACATTTGTTCCATAAGACATTTGGCAAGAAAAATTTGTAATAGAGGATAATCGTTTGACCTCAATATGGCTGCAGCGTCTTTAGAATAGTTATTTGTTTTTTGCCCATTTAAGTAGTTCAGTGTGTAATATTGATTGCTTATTGTGATGTGACCTGACGAACAAGTGTGCAGCTAATGGTTAATTAGTACGAGTAGAACCATCCTTTAGTTGAACAAACGGTTATCCGGGGTCTCGACCATCCACGTGTTTGTAGGGAGGCTTATCAACTTACAATCAGCAAGGCCTCTACCAGAGAAATGGGATGACAAAGAATGCTTGTCAACGATCAAAAGTGTGGCAAAAAAATGAAATCCATGTATGTGTCTAAATTGTCTATGTGAGCGTAAAATAGTGATGCCAAATACAACAGGTTAATTATCTATCGGTATTTGACTTTCTTATCGATACGTTCTAAAGGCCTCTACAGACGTAAGCGACTAGTCAAAGTAGTCAACTGTGACGTCAATTGACATCCCCACTACCAACTTGACGTTTCATTTCACGCACATTTTCGACTAATATTATAACATTACCTAATAGTTCATAACTAATATGTTTGTTATAAGCAAATTATATTCTTTAGTATAAAAAAAAATGTAAATAAACAAAATTATTTCCTAAAATAATTTCAAATATTTCATAAAACGGAATTTCGAAAGTCGCCAGTCGAATGCGCATTCGATTGATCGCACGACCATTTTGACAGCTGACCTCTCATTCCTACTATATTTCTATCTCGTTCTAATCGTTTGACTAGTCGCGGCACACACTTAAGCGGAATCCAGCCCAGCTATCATAAATAAAAATCAGCCGCAGCATAAGTCGGTTTCTTTACGGGAGCTGAAGTTTTGTATGGAGCCCATGTACAATATTCAGCCCGATTTCCGTTTTCGGCTGCTTTTTGACTATGGTAGCGAATCCCGCTAAATGTGTTGAGCGCCATATTTGAATGAAATAATACAAGTACTGCAAGGTAAAAAAATCTTAAATAATAAAAAAAAACGTTTAAACCTGGGTATAATAAGAACCTAATTTAATCTTCTTACGTAATGTGAATATAAGATTAATTTATTCATAGGATTTTTTGAAGCAATAATTATAATTTTCATATTGAACTGTTATCCATATAAGTCCCTAAAATGTTTTGTCAAACCCTAGCGTCGAATAAATGTTTCGATTTTTACACAAAATAATCATGAATATTAACTATTATGATAAAATATTGGCACACAGTATAAGAAACACTAATAATTAATTGTATCTAGTAAATACTTACACGGTTTATCTTGCTATTTTGATAAAATATTATTTCAAAGACATCGATCGGAATATCATGTAAACCTGTGAAATGAGTAATTACTTGGGTTTTTCCTATAAGTAATAGTCCAATCTGGAACACAACACGACACCATGTTTCTCCCTTTTCATCCCCAGTTATTTTATTCACGATTGTTTTATATTTTCCACGCTAAAATATGAGCTGTCACGACGTGGGTACGTAAGCTAACTACCTAAATTCAAAAGCTGTCACTCCTTCAAAATGATCGTGTGTCTCTTTTGCACTCGTGGAATATTCATATACGTGTTGGTTTCTCTTTTGCGCACTTCGTTTATCTTTTAGCGGCAGCGCCATTTTATATCTATGGCCTCTACCGAACAACGTTGCCTATATTTTATTAAAAATAAAATAAAAGTGTGATTAACATTTAACGTCGACATTGGCAAAATTTCCATTGCTCTGTAAAGAGATAAGAGATAAACGTTTATTGCAAACCATGGTACAATTCAGTTGTAACAATATTTTAAGATGGGATCACATGGCACCCTCTTAGGGAATACCCTACTACCCTATTGCGAATACGCAATTTCCATAATATGCTAGTTACGAGGTAGGTAAATACTTACAAAATAAACATCAGTTTTAAAATTAAGGCTAATTCGAAACTAAACTATATTACAATTTCGGTCTCCATGCATATAGAAAGAGACTCTGTTAAAATTTGGGTTATTTTAAGGGGTCATCCTCCATAAACTCTTGGATGGAATAGTAAGCTTTGTTTAATAGAAGAGACTTAAGCTTAGTTTTGAAAAGATGTGTTTCTTCAACACACTTTATTTCATTTGGTATCTGGTTATATATTTGTATTGCTCTGTATAAAGGACCCTTTTTATATATTTCAAGAGTTGGTTCTGGGAGGACGAGTAAGTCTTTACGACGCGCGCTTTTGTTGAATTCAAACAGGTGTATATTGTTTTTGACAAATGTTGTAATTTCTAGTATGTATAGAGAAGGAAGAGTCAGTAGGTGAAGGTTCTGAAAGTGGGGTTTGCAGTGGTCGATATAGTAGGTGTTATATAATATGCGGATGCATTTTTTTGTACTAAGAAAAGGCCATTGGCGTCGGTGCTATGGCCCCACAACAATAAACCATAGGTCAACCACGACTGTGCATATGCGTAATAAGCAGGTAGAGCGCACTGGGTATGTGTGTTTGACTTTAATACATTTAATGCAAATAGGAACGATGATAACTTAGTTTTGATTTTAGCAATGTGGTTTTTCCAATCTAGATGGGTGTCTATTGTCAGGCCAAGTAGATTACATCCAGCCTCTTCTTTAATGTTTAGGTCCTGTAAGAGTGAAGTCAAGTCGGTGGGTCGCTTTTGGTGCGGTCGAAACTGTATGGTTTTAGTTTTGTTTCTATTAATTATTAAGTTGTGATCTTCCAGCCATTTTGATATGTTAATGAACGTTTCCTTAATTTGAGAGTAATCATTAGAATTGTTTTCATGTTTGAATAGGAGGGAGATGTCGTCGGCGAATTAGATGCATTTGTGGTTCGTGACTTTCGGGAGATCATTAATATATATCAAAAACAGCACACATCCCAGTACGCTGCCTTGAGGTATAGAAGTATTAACAGTTTGACATTTAGATTGTACTTTTTGTAGTTGCTCAGAATTTTTATGTTGGTGTTCAATTTGTACAAACTGCTGTCTATTTTTAAGATATGACTGTAACCATTTGTGCGCAATTCCTCGGATACCTATTCTATGTAGTTTAGTTAGAAGAATCGGGTGGGACACTCTATCGTAAGCTTTGGACATATCCAATAGCAGCCCAACAGCGTAGTTCTTATCTCTAATATGTTCTAAAATACTTTGGATATAATTGTAAACGGCTAGTGTGGTTGATCGTTTCTTACAAAGGGGAAAGCCATTTTTTTAAAAATAAGTTTCATAAATAAAAAAGATTATCAAATAGAACGAATAAGGTTTCATGCTGTTTAATGAGATTGTATTTTCTCATGACCTTTTATGTAGATATAGGCTGCTCCAAACTATGAAACTATTTGTAAATTTCTTCAGAACTACTGCACCGATTGTTAAGATACTTCATATACTGATTTTAAATACCCTAATATATATATATATATATATATATATACGTCCCGGTTTTGTCCAATGGCTAAGGACAGACTGTATATTAAAAATGAATACAAATTTAAGAATGACATGCATTATTATAAATTGATACTGTTCTGTTACGATGTATTTATTCTATTTGAACTGCTTAAGAGCCGCTTTTTTATTCCTTTATTTTTAATTTTTTGGGCATGTTGAAGTGACTTATGTACTTTACTTTTAATAATTAGGCATGTACCACCGGAACATTTCATTGGTTTTAGTTTGGTAACAAAAAAAATAAAAAAGATGTCCTTGAGTTGAATCCATATGCACCATTGTTTTTAACCCTAAATTCACAAAATTTTATTTTTAAGTTATTCCTATGTCAGCTAACACACTGCCGCATAGTGCGCTAGGCGCAAGATAAACAAAACCGAGCGCCACAACACAAATCGTCGGCGGCGCGATTAAACACTTAAGCTTCCCACTCACCGTAACCCGGGATAAACTTCGCTCGTTCATCACTAACACCGTTCACAGACACTTCTACAAACACTGCCGAAATACGCAAAAACTCTTTAAAATTTAAACAAGTTCCAAACGAAACACACACTGCGGTGCCACTGGCATCCGACCGCATTCTTAATTCATACACAAAAACGTTTTTAATTCACGGTATCCGTTAGAGTTCAAATTCGAATCGAACGTATTAGTGACGCGTCTATGTTCGGCGCTAAACTGAGCGCTCGTGTGCGCTTGCTGAACGCCGCGCTTACACTACCTAAGGGCGTATCTTGACGGATCCTTACTGCGCTTGCGTCAAACGAAGTGACTCTTTGGCCTGACGGACTTATTCACGAGTTAATTAATATATCAACTTTTCTCCGCCTCTGAAGGTATAAAGTGAGTCCTTTAATAAATATTTGGCTTAGTGTCTCTTTCCTTGTGGCCGTAACCGCAAAGTTTTGACGCGGTTGACTCTTCCACAATTTTCCTTTCCCGGCTAAGTAAGCAATTAAGGTGTTAATAAATTAATTTTCTGAGCCCGTCTTGTCGGACTAGACACTAATTACTATCTGAGCTTCCTAATTGGCACTCTAATTATTTAACTTTATAATACAATTTTTAGTGTTTCGTACCAATACTTGGTTTACGAAACACTTATGGGATCACTCCGGTCGCCGAAATCGGTAAAACCCGTCTTTCTCGGAAACGGTTTAATGTAGAAAGCTGAAATTTGGAATAGGTATAGAAAATATCGGCTGTAACAAGGTACCGAGGCTTAACTGCTTAAATTTAATTTTATGAGGAAGTTTAGGGGGATTAAGAGGGAAAGTGAATTTTATTTTTCATTTGTAAGAATCGTGTGGGGTATCGATAGAAAGCCTGCAAAAAGTTAGGACAGCTGACTGATTTTGACTTCATTTTACGAGCAGTAGTTTTGATAAAAAACGCATTTGAAAATGCAGTTTTTCATACAAAAAATTACGGCTCTGTCCCCGCGTTTTTTTCAGAAACTATAGCTAACTAGGAACTAAGAATTGAATAGTGCACTAAACAGACCCTGCAGATGACGGCATAATTATTTGGTAGACCTATCTTTAACAGTTTTCAGACTACGGATTGACCTTAGGTTACTGTAGGACTCGATATGTAGCTACAGTCAATTTACAGTGGTAATTTCCTATGATTTATATATTAAAAGCATAAGAGAAAAATAGTACATACAAAATTAAACTTCACTCAACGGTTATAAGTGTAAATATCGAACGAGCCTTCATATCCAAGGAAAATTATTTTGAAGTTTGTCGAATAAGTTTAAATTTCGAACAGGCCTTCAAAGCAACGCACGTCGTTGGGTGACAAACAGCTTAGATTCACTAATTACCTATACTTCGTTTTTTTTGAGATTAGAAAAATTTGACAGAACGATGTAAGTACAAGGGTTATTTATGTTATGAGGCACGATACATGTCACAACTGTCAAAGTGCCTACGCAGTCATTCAACATAGGTACGTAATTAAATTATATTTGTATTTATAGTAAAGCCATGCCTACGTGTTTGTTAATGTTATTTTGAGTTTTTAACAATATTTTGAAAGTAGTTACATGCACCAAATATTTTATTTTTATCATTGGTAATATTCTTGTAAATGTTGCACAATAAAAAACCTAGAGAAGATGTTCGAAACGGATGGTCCGATTTTTAAATATTTTCTCGCGTCATCTGTCATTCGTATCTCTCAGTATATACCTGAATAGTTTTTAATGTTTAAAGCTTATTGTGATTCTGATGGCCTGTTGCACAATCTCCAGTTAAAGCATATCTGTCAGATAAATGTTTGCTGTCCTTTTCATTTATATGACTAGAGAAAAGGATAGCAATAATTTTAACTGGCAGATAAGTTTATCTGGAGATTGTGAAACAGGCCCTTATATAAGTAAAAATATTTGCTTGCTCTATTATTGGGCGTTTGTTTGGAGGGTTATAGCGCAATCAGGGGCAGGCCCGAGTGGCATAAAACAACAAAAGCCACCTCGTTGTCGTTGTCCACCAAATCTTTTACCATCACCTAAGACAATTGTTTTATTATTAGGAGTTACTTTTTATTTACGAACAGTTTTTAACAAATAATTTTCGTGAATACTGATAAAAACTAGACCTTAAGTTTCCGTTTTAGAATGTAGGTGCGTCACCGTCAGTTTTTTTAATTTTCACGTCTCTAACGTGATAATCAAAATGAAATTGTGTTTTTATTGTTGTGTTGGATTATTTAATCTGCAAATTGTTATTATTTATTCACAAACGTGAACTCTTAATCATGTTAACGAATCGTTTGTTCGTGTGCTCTCAGTGTGTTTAAATTGAACATTTAGAACAGGTTGGCAACTACTGTTTCTATGTTTACTCAATTTCTAATCTCAAAAAAAAACGAAGTATAGTAACCACAAGTTTATAGCCGTAATGAACCGTATTGGTAACAAAACAAGGCGGATTTGTTAGATTTAGTTGTCACCTGGCAGTATAGAGTATACCCTTAGAGAATTCAACCAACCGGAGTCGCCATTGATAGGCGTTCCCCTCTGCCAAAAACATATGAGCAGTGGCCATACACTTGTATGGACTGACGTTTAAATGACGTAGCTATTTGTAGGTTACGTACGAATAGCCATACATTTGACGTTCCCCTCCCCCACAAAAATCGGCAGACTTTTTTGTATAGAAAATTACAGACATGGCTACTCCATCCGGGTTGAATTCTCTAAGAGTTTACCCCATGTCTATCCGAAAAGAGGAGTGTCGTAGTATGTATGAGTTCCAGTATAAACCACTACACTAAGACCAACCAGTAAGGCTCATTACTTAATATTTGAGTCGCCTAACATGTATGTATCTATCTAGATACATAGATGTTAGGCGACTCAAATATTAAATAATGAGTCTTACTTAGGAAAGAGGAGTGTCGTAGTATGTATGAGTTCCAGTATAAACCACTACACTTCTCTTTACGAACAGACTTTAGTAAGACTCATAAAAAATAATGAGTCAAATAATGAGTCTTACTAAAGTCTGTTCGGAAAGAGAAGTGTAGTGGTTTATACTGGAACTCATACATACTACGACACTCCTCTTTCCTCTAGAATAGATAGATATCTATTCTATACATATAATAAAGCAAAGGAGAGTAGAAAATCTGGAGATATTAGCTAATATTTTTGCTAATATCTACATTGGAGATATTAGCAAAAATATTAATAAGTAGCTCTTAAAATCGATAACAGATCAGTATTCGACGATTTTTAGAACTTTTGTCTATTTGTCGGTTTTTATATTACCAGTTGGCATAAAAACGGCTGAACGGATTTCTATAAATAATATTGACTTGATGACGCTGAGTTCAAGTCACAAATTGATATTGGTTTATTTGGAGACATTATACATAAATAATGTAGTAGGTTTTTTCATATTCTTAATAAAAAGTATTTAAACATGGTAAATACGGAACCCTAAAAACGGATATCGAAAAAATGCCCAGAGCTAAATGAACCACAACGCTATCTCTCGCAGGATTGTCTTACTAACTAAGACGTCACTGAGCAGCAGTTAGTTATCTGATAACAAAGTTCGTAGTGCAGTTTGGGGACAAAAACGGGGGGCTCGGGGGGCGCAAAGATACAATAAACGATATTAATTCATACCAAAAATGGTAAGGTTGATCGTTTAAGACGGGAGAAAAAGAGTGTTGACAGAGTTTACTACGTGTGAGCAGGTAAAAGGGGGGCACTAATCGATTTGTATTCATACCATTATATGGTTAGGTTAAATGTTTCAGACGGGAGCAAAACGAGTATCGATAATGTTATCTGAGTGACCAGCGTAAAAGGGGGGCACGGGGGGCGGAAACCCCCGCACAAAGAAAAAATATACTAAACGATATTAATTCATACAAAAAATGGTTAGGTTGAATGTTTAAGACGGGAGAATAAGAATGCTGACAGAGATTACTACATGTCAGGAGGCGAAAGGGGGGCTCGGGGGGCGGAGCCCCCCGCACAAAGAAAAGACACACTAATCGATTTGTATTAATACCATAAATGGTAAGGTTAAATGTTTAAGACGGAAGAAAAACGAGTATCGATAAAGTTAACTGAGTGACAAGTGTAAGAGGGGTCTCGGAGAAAAAATACACTGAAAGATATGAATTCATACCAAAAATAGTTATGTTGAATGTTTAAGACGGGAGAAACAGAATGTTGACAGAGTTTCCTACATGCCAGGAGGGCAAAAAAGGGCTCGGGGGGCGTAACCCCCCGCACAAAGAAAATACACTCTAAACGAATTGTATTCATGCATAAATTGTTAGGTTAAATGTGTAAGGTGGGATAAAAACGAGTATCGATAAAGTTAACTGAGTTACAAGTGTAAGAGGGGGGCTCGGAGAAAAAATACACTGAACGATATGAATTCATACCAAAAATGGTTATGTTGAATGTTTAAGACGGGAGAAACAGAATGTTGACAGAGTTTCCTACATGCCAGGAGGACAAATAGGGGCTCGGGGGGCGTAGCCCCCCGCACAAAGAAAATACACACTAAACGATTTGTATTCATATTCATAAATGGTTAGGTTAAATGTGTAAGATGGGAGCTAAAAGAGTATCGATAAAGTTAACTGAGTGACAAGTGTAAGAGGGGGCTCGGGGGGCGGAGCCCCCCACACAAAGAAAAGACACACTGAACGATATTAATTCATACCAAAAATGGTTAGGTTGAATGTTTGGTTTGTTTGTTTTAATGGAGTATAAGGAATCAGATTTATATAATAATTTAAGTGTGAAGGAGAAGTGGGGAAAAATAAGAGATATTTTAATTTCATCAACCAAACAATGTTTAAATAAAGAGAAAATAGTACCTAGAAAAAGCTGGATGACTACAGAAATCGTTAATTTAATGCTCGAAAGAAGGAAGTTCAGGAATAAAAGTGACTATAACAGTATAAAAGAATACAAAAAGCTAACAAACAAAATTACAACTAAGTGCAGGGAATCCAAGGAAAAAGATACGTTAGGAATTTGTAAAAAAGTTGATGAGTTCATTCAAAAGGGCCAAATGGATCAGGCCTACAGTACTATAAAAACCATTGAGAGGAAACACACAACGAGGAGCACGGCAATTTTGGATGAACAAGGTAACATATTAATAAATAATAGCGACATAGTAGAAAGATGGAAGAGATATATAGAGAAACTTTATGAAGGAGAGGGGCTGGATGAAAATGATATAGAAGATATAAGTCTAGTGGAAGAGTGTAAATTGGGGCCAGCGATCCTGAAAGAAGAGTTTGTCAAAGCCTTATCCAGTATAGGTAACGGTAAAGCATGTGGTGATGATCAAATATATATTGAAATGATAAAATATGGCGTATGTGAACCCATGATACAAGAAATTTTTGTAATTATACAGGAGATGTATGTGACTGGACAGATACCCTTTGATTTTATAGTCAGTAAAACTGTTACACTGCCGAAAAAACTAAACTCTCTAAAGTGTGAAGAACACCGTACCTTAAGCCTTATTTCGCAAGCTTCAAAAATTCTGCTCAAAGTTATTCAAAACCGACTGCGAACTATAATTGAATGTAACTTAGGTCCAGATCAGTATGGGTTCAGACGGAACAAAGGGACGAGAGAAGCCATTTTAGCCCTCAAAGTCATAGTAGATAGGCGGCTAGATGTAAATCTAGACACTCACATTGCTTTTATCGATCTTGAGAAGGCATTTGACAGGGTTGATTGGAAAAAGATGATGGGCATCCTGCGTGAGATTGCAATCGACTACAGAGATAGATAAATCATTTACGAACTATATAAGAACCAGGAGACCATTGTCGAAGTAGGAGAAGAACGAGAGAAAACCAGCATCAAACGAGGAGTTAGGCAAGGGTGTCCATTATCACCCCTAATCTTTAATATTTTTATAGAACAGGCCGTTAAAGTAATGTTGGAGTCCGATCTAGGTGGAATTAAAGTCAACGGAAACAAAATTTACTTCATACGTTTCGCGGACGACATTGCGGCATTTGCAGAAGATAGGACCCAGTTACAGCAGTTAGTTAGTAAAATGGATGAAGTCTTTAGCCAGTTCGGACTTAAAATAAATAGTAAAAAAACTAAAACACTCACAGTATCAAAACACACTCTAACAGCAGCAAAGCGCCCAAAAGTTTACACACCAATAGTAGTACAGAACACAACATTAGAGCAAGTTAAGCAATATAGATATTTGGGAAGTTTAATCACCAATGACTCCAGATGCACCGCAGACATAGTGCAAAGAATTGCCATGGCTAAATAGCCTTTAACAACAAAAAAGATCTGCTTAAGGCACGAATTTCCAAAAAAGCCAAAAAGCGTTTAATAAAAGTATTTATTTGGAGCATTGCGTTGTACGCGAGTGAGACGTGGACACTCAGACAAAAGGATAGGAAAAGATTGGAAGCATTCGAGATGTGGTGCTGGCGGAGGATGGAGAGGATAAGCTGGACCGACAGAAAGACGAATGAAGAGGTTTTACGTATGGTAGGGGAGAAGCGTAGTCTAATAAACACCATTAGGATCAGAAGAGGCAAGATGCTAGGCCACTTGTTAAGGCATGACGACTTCTTCTTAAAAATTATGGAAGGTAGAATTGAAGAGACGAGAGGCTCTGGAAAGCCTAGGACCACGTATCTCAGCCAAATTAAGAGTGAGGCCTCGTATGAGGAAATCAAAAGGCTGGCTCAAAAAAGAGAGGATTGGAAATTACTCCACCGACAAGAGCATGGCTCTTAAATAAATGATGATGATGATGAATGTTTAAGACGGGAGAATAAGAATGCTGACAGAATGCGACAAAAGAATGCGTAGCCCCCCGCACAAAGAAAAGACACACTAATCGATTTGTATTCATACCATAAATGGTTAGGTTATATAGGTATGTGTAAGACGGGAGCAAAACGAGTATCGATAAAGTTAACTGTGTGACAAGTTCAAGAGAGGGGCTCGGGGGGCAGGCTGTTATTTAAGTGCCTTACACCGGTTCGCGTATACGACGATTTCTTTTCATACCAAAAATAGTGAGGTTGAATGTTTATGACGGGAGCAAAAAGAGTATTAATATAGTTAACCACGGGATAGGCGGGATTAAGTTGTGTTTGATCTCTCACTTGCAACTGCAGAAGCTCTTTTGACTGGGATGCTTGGGGCCTTCGACATTACGTTGAGCTCAGCTTTCGGCCTTACCACTAAGGCTGCCTTTCTTTTAATGCGAAGATGATCGGAGATAAGTGTGGGAAACGTGGTAAAGCCTACTAAAACGCACGTGAGCGAAGCCTCGGGTACAGCTAGTATAACTTAAAAACTTGAGGTTACACGGTGAGGATTATTTGTTAACCTTGTGGTACGAAACACTTGGTGTCCCGAGTTCCGAATAGGAAACTACATTTTCTCGCACCAAAATTAAGATAATATGTATATCTGTGACCATTTTAATCGAAATGGTCTCCAACTTTGAAACACCAAATTAATGGATTTTTGTATGCAATATAAAACTATGATCGCCAGATTTGTATTGCCAGAATAAAAGATCTACCACCCGATAATTTAAAAAAAAACCGGCCAAGTGCGAGTCGGACTCGCGCACGATGGGTTTCGTACCATTATCTATAAAAACGGCAAAAAAATCATGTTTGTTATATGGGAGCCCCTTCAATATTTATTTTATTCTATTTTTTAGTATTTGTTGTTATAGCGGCAATATAAATACATCATCTGTGAAAATTTCAACTGTCTAAGTATCACACAGCCTGGTGACAGACAAAAACGGCAAAAAAATCATGTCTGTTGTATGGGAGCCCCCTTAAATATTTATTTTATTCTGTTTTTTAGTATTTGTTGTTGTAGCGCTAAATGAAATACATCATCCGTAAAAATTTCAACTGTCTAACTATCACGGTTCATAAGATACAGCCTGGTGACAGACTGTCAGACAGACGGATAGCGGAGTCTTAGTAAAAGGGTCCCTTTAGGTAAAAGGGCGCAAAGGGTTTTTACCCTTTGGGTACGGAACCCTGAAAAAATACCAAAACAAAAATACCAAAAAGAAATTGTTTTGACGGAGTCATTATTGGTGGTGAGTGAAGCGAGGAAGAGTGTGTTAGGTGAACTACGAATTATAACAGTGCGGGAAGCCGAGCTAGCGAAGCGAGCATGCCTCGGCAGCGGCCGGCGAGAGCAAGTAGAACCGACATCTAAAGATGGAGCTAATTTTTATTTTAATGATTATTATGTTTTTTAAATAATTTTGGTGGCAGATCTATATATAGGTTTTCGTGGCCAATCTTATTAATTAGGTCATCGACTTCATATTTATTTGGTGATCGGTTAAATCGTAGGTACCTTTATAAAATATATAAAGGAATAATGAAACGAAGCCATGAATGTGAAGCGAGCCCATTAATTTACCACAACCTGTGATCTTTCAGTGGTACAGTCGCCATCAGATATATAGGAGCGGCCAAGGTGGTCACAAATATCTGAACAACGCCCCTATTGTCAAGGCGATAAAGTGCATGTTCAGATATTTTTGAGTACATTGGCCGCTCCGTAAATTTGATGGCGACTGTACCGACTAGTACACTTGAAAAAACAATGACTGCACCTTAAATTCAAAAATTCAAACGATATTGTATTTAAAAAGTTCTGCGAGGGTCTATATTCTACAAATAATCTAAATCTCAGGGTTTAACTCACAAGGAAGGGTACCCTAATGTCCGGCTCCGATTGGATTTATTTTTATATATGTTAAAGAGTAGTCCAAAATAGCTGACACGTAATTATTTTTAGCTGCCCAATTTCAACCTGTTGGGAGAAATGGTCCTCCAAATTACTAAAAAGTGACGAAACCCTCTAACTTCTGTAGAGAGTTTTGTTCAAGCAAACTGCGTTGTTATTACTAGTTTTGATAAATGTTTGAGAACATGAAAAAATAATGGACACGTGTTTTGCTATTTCTGCTAAAAACTCATATTTAAAAAAAAACACACACACTTCAAAGTTCCATACTTTTCATCGTTTCACTCACTTTCCCTTTGGTTATTTGTTTAGCTTGAAAACTGTTTGGTCCATGATGTCATGGTTCATGGTCCTGGAAAAAAAAAACAAAAAAAAATATTTGTTGGTTTCATCTATTATAAAAAACCCCACCGCCAATGCAGAAGACGCTGGTTCGATCCCAGCCCTGGGCACCGGGGCCTAGGTCACTTTTTCCTTTGTATATGACATCTATATAAGTTTATGATTTATATAGTAGTGTGTCTACTTAAAATAAAACAAATCAAAATATTTATTAAAAATAATTTGATTTGTTCTTCAGTCCTACTAATATAAGGAATGTTTACTTTTTTTGTAGTCAGTTTGCTATTGTTTTATTATTATTAGTAGTAGATGGTATTGAGACCTGTGTTTCAATACTAATACTACTACTAATGTGAATTATTTGACCATCACTAAATGACGCTGTTTGTAATTAGGTACCTACATGTTGCTTGAACTTAGTATAATACATTATTCGTGTAAAAAAAACTATGTAAAACAGATAATTTTTATTTTATTTATTATTGTTAAGGTTCCATGAAAAATTAAAAAGAAACAGAGTTGTAAAAATAACTGTTTACTTTTTTTTCCATCTATTACAACATAAAACGATGGCGCAATACGCAGAAGACAAACAGACTTAGGTACTCCTTTTATTTTATGTTGCGCCGCTTATCTGCACCTACCATCGTACAAGTATTTAATTAAAAAAAAAATGTTACACAAAATCTTGTTTCATAATGGAAAAACATTATTTTAAATTGAAAGTTTCACAGTTCACATTCACATTCAATGTGAAAGAAAATCTACTAAACCATTCCAGACGTAGTGGTAGTTTGCAGATGTCGATTTGTGTCGGAAGCCGGGCAGTTTGCGGTCACGGCTGTCCTCGAGATGGCCAGGCGGTGCATAATATTTCTCGTTAAATGGTTTTCAAATATAAAAGTGATGAAAACTGAACAGCCAAATTCTTTTTTAAACTTGGCAGATACGTAGATATCCACTTAAATCAAGGGTTATTCAAGAAACTTGAACATGATTAATACGGATAAGGTTTACCCTATATTTTCAGTTAATTAGAAACCATTTTGCCTGTTTAACGAAAACAACCAAGTGCGTGTCGGACCACGCATAATGGAGGGTTCCATACCTTCCATGGAATAAGAACCAAACTAAAACCATAAGGACGTATCCGATGCCTATAACTAGATGAGATAACTAAATAAAAAAAAATGGCTAAACCCATAATGTTCAAAATAATTTTTATAGAAAGTATGTGACCAGGGCGCATCTTCTCACATCTGTTCATATTTTTTGGACTTACGGTTCAAAAGTTACAAGGGAGGGGGACACATTTTTCTGACTTTCAAAACGATTATTTATAAAAATATTCACTTAATCACAAAATGTTCAAAGAAACATCGATATGTGGCTAAGGGGCTTAATCAGCTTTGATTGACCTAACAAACAATCGTGCCAAGCGGCGTCGCCTGAGACAAAAGTGCAGACCCAGACTGATGATAGCTCTTTTTATATCCCACTATGTGTAGATCGTCTATTATTTTATTGGACAGACCCACGTGAACTAATATATAGGCATATCAAATTGAAGCTAAAGTATATATAATTAAAATCAAATAGGATTTAAAATCAACATGAACAAAGTGTGTAGGTACTTTGGACGTATTTTTTCAAGGGTTATAAAGAATTCTGAAAAACTGGGACTATAATTTTCGTTTCAATATATTGTAATCTAATAACTATTAAATAAGATTTTAAATTATATACATATATATATAAATAAGAAACAAACAAAAAAAATATTCCCAAGACGTCCAAACTACCCTGCGTCTCGAACGGAAGACCGAGAAAAGAACGATGAACGATGAAAAATTGTGTTTTTATCCCTTATCGTTTTGAAAACTAAAATTCCAAAAATCTTTTAAGGCTTTCGTACCCAAAAAGGATCACTCTGTTGTCCGCCTGCCTGTCTGTATATCAATTTAGGACCCTTATTTTTAGGAAATCGTTGAGGAAGTTAAAAATTAACATCAAATACATATCTGCGGTCCTTTTAAGCTATAAAAAAATCAATTACGATTAAACGGGAACTTCCCACAGACCTAGAATACAAACTTATTTGTAGTTGGTAAACTAATCGTAACCTATATCTATGTATGTAGATAATTGTTTTTCAACGGCAAAGACAAAGTTTGTCCCTCAATCCAGTTTTTATTTTCGTGACGGCAATGTTCGGTGATTGCTAAAAATGTATGGAAGTATGGAGCTCTCAGGGCGCGAGCCCGACTCGCACTTGGTCAGTTATTATGGAGCTTCCGCATTACGCATAACATTGTATATGTAGTGTAGCATGACGCTACGTATCGTACGACATCTGTCGACTTTCTTTAGAACTTCTGAACTTCTGTGTCTAAGGGAGGTCTAAGGCTAGGTCACGGTTGATATATAAAAAGCGTACATTGTGATTCACGGCATTACAGTTAGATGGCGCTTATATCAGTCCGCATTTTGTAATACGTCTGGCAGTTATAAAATTTAGATAATACTCGCGCTAATTTTGAATGTGAATTTTTGAGGTATCCCAGATTGTCAAAAAGAAAAAAGTTGATTTTTGATTGAGTGTGTCAGAGCGAGGGGAGATTAAAAAAAAAAAAAACAGATATTCTGGTTTTGTCTGAGAGTTTTGCTGTAATTTGCTTAGTTGCATGGAGTTGAAGTGCGATCTATTTCTGTAGATCTTTGCGCTCAAACATTATATAGCAAGTGCTAATACATTATTAAATACAAATTTTTAAAAACCAAATACGTCGCCGGACAAAAAGGCAACCAGAGGGACCGCCTGAGCCGGAAGGATTCCGGAAGGCACTTGTGGGTGCCGGACCGGCGAGACGGTCTGCAACTGCCGCGTTTTCCGCGGGTTTCTTCACCATTCATCGGAGAATTAGAGTCCGCATCCAGCGGGCTCTCCAAGTGAGAAAAGGAGTTCAGCGAGCTATTGGGTCCGCCTAAATCAAAGCGGACACTTGCCCACGAACTCTTTTTAATTTAAAACAACAGCTTTAGCCATCCTGCTTTCGAGAATATAAAATTATTTACATTTTTTTTTAAAAACGCTATAAATCCGATTCCTTTTCTTTGTATCCAGTATTTTTGTGCCATAATAGTTTTTTTGTTGTTTTGCTAAATTTACGCTATGGATTTTAGGAGCGCCTTTTGGCAAATCCCCTTAACTGATAAGGCCAGTTGTGAGAAAGGGGCCTCTTTGAGTTCGTTCGTCTCCCTTTTGGTTTAACCAACGCTGCGTCCGAGATGCAGAGGCTTACTGACATGATTGTCAATTTTGAATATACCCCTGATTCTGAGGATTTTATCTTCGGCTATGTTGATGATTTGATTTTGGTGTCTCGTGATTTTGACAGTCATATGCGGCTTATTCGTAAGGTTCGTGATAGGTTGAAAGAAGCTGGTCTTACGGTTAATTTAGATAAGTGCGAGTTTTGTAAGTCTGAATTGAAGTATCTCGGCTACATCGTCAATGAGCGTGGTCTTCAAACTGATCCGAAGAAATTAGAAGCTATTAGGGATTACCCTACCCCTTCTTCTGCCAAGTCTCTACGTGCTTTCATTGGTATGTGTTCGTATTATCGCCGTTTCGTGGATGGTTTTTCTTCGATTATTTGCTCCTCTGACGGCACTTATCGGTAAGAGAAAGGGACGTGATCCCATCGATTGGAACGATAGTGCTAGTGAAGCTTTTTCTAAATTGAAGGATGCCTTGATGAGCGCTGCGTTGATGGCTTGCCCGGATTTTTCGAAACCTTTTATCCTTCAATGTGACGCTAGCCAGGTTGGCTTAGGCTCGGTCCTGGCTCAAGAGTTTGACGGCGTTGAACATCCAATTGCTTATTATTCTCGTTTATTCACTAAAGCTGAACGTGGATACGGGACAACCGAACATGAGCTTCTCGCCGTTGTTGATTCCATAAAGCATTTCCGCGGATATCTCGATGGAACGAGGTTTAAGATCATTACTGACCATATTGCTCTTAAATGGTTGATCACCCTTGATAATCTTACCGGGCGCTTGGCTCGTTGGGCAACATTTTTTTTTGCTCTTATCACACTAATACTGATATCAAACAATAGCTTATTTTTAACTGAATCCGTAGTGTTAAGCCTGCTCACGTCTCATGAATCACCCTGTATACTAAAAACTAAAAATGTATCTCTAAAATCGGCCCTATCGCTTTTTTAGTAACACAGCTACACAGTTGATCACAGCGAGGCACACGATATCTCAGGTATAGATTTCATGACCTAAGTGATGTGACAGGTGTGTTGCTTGATTGACTTCATACTAGCTGAACACTAAAATGTATCTTTGATCGTTATATTATAACAATTATACTAAGATAATCAGTTATGATTATGTTCTTATTTGTACTCTTAGATAAGTATGAATACGTACACACGATGATGATTTATTAAACCAAATGTTTAGCAAATAATTCATTTTATCAACGTTGTTTTATCATACGTTATTTTGTGGATTGTCACGAATAATTTGCCAATTAATGTTTTATAATATGATGTTTTATCAAGTAAATATATTGTCTCATGAACTATTTGTAAAACAATATTTTATGCAACGTCCTATTTGTGAATCGTTAATTTGCCAAACGTTGTTTGTAAAATGATTATTTATGAAATGTGGTTTAACAAATGATTGGCTACAATTATGAAGCCAGTGTCATTTTGATCTTTGGACCTGTGGATGGTAAAAGGTGATAATCTCTATGTTGCAAAAGTGTCCATCAAAAGGCGTTAGATTCCGTGATATCAGATTGTCATCTTTTACTATACCATCCGTAGTTGTCAAAACAGGAGTGACGTCACATTACTTCAAATCGTAATTATTGTTTGAATTGAATATAAATTAAAGCTATTAATACGTTTAAATAGCTTTAATTTATACTCATTTCAAACAATAATTACGATTTGAAGTAATGTGACGTCACTCCTGTTTTGATCTTCTACCATCCATAAAACCAAGGATGAACAAATATCACGACTATTTTAACGTTATTTATTAATTAATATTGTACATATACTTATATTTATGTATGGTGCTCCAATTTCTACGTTCTTGCTTAACGCAGCGATAACTGACGCGCCTAGTAACCGGTATTAGTTGCACTCGCGCTCCGTATAAGGTAATAGCGGACACAATCGCCTATGATTGGCCGCGCACTCGAGGACCCGTTATCCCTCCTGCGACCTCCGCCGAGCGCTCGCGCCACTCTGCAATGTCTGTCACAGACCTCTGCCCGCGTCGCTTTCTCGCGGTGTCTGTGCCCGTTTGCTAACCGAATTATGAGTTCCTAAAGGCTAGTTAGCCGTGCTAGCTGTGTACTAGCGTGAAATTAAACCACATAATGTGTGGATAGTGTAAATTGTATGTGTTGGTGTTATTTCCCCACTTTTGGGTAAGTGTGAACATTAATTAAGTTGTACTTTTAA
Source organism: Pammene aurita (assembly GCA_947086415.1). Taxonomy (NCBI): domain Eukaryota; kingdom Metazoa; phylum Arthropoda; class Insecta; order Lepidoptera; family Tortricidae; genus Pammene; species Pammene aurita. The sequence continues at coordinate 36,299,537 of OX352292.1, read as the reverse complement.
GGTTAAACCTATAGTTTCGAGTCGGTAAGCTTAACTTAGCCGATAAATGCTTGCTTAGCGGTTAAATATTTGCTAGCACCGAACATTTACCTGCGCTTGCTATGTACATAAAGGTGCTACCGATGTCACTGTACGTGCTGGTACATTTGATCACCACGTAGTTAACCCTAGCCTTTTCCTAATGATCGCTTTGTCTATACAAAACCATAGCGTTTGTAACTAATAGTTTTAGATGTTAGTCTGTGCAAGAAGTGTCTAGATAATGTTATGCTACAAACTTCGTGCATTTTTCCTACATTGTTATACTATTCGTTTTGTCACACTCCGCTGTGCCGTTTGTTTACCGCCACACTCAACCATTAGGTATTGGGCACTTCTCCTTTTTCATTTTTACATGGCGTTGAACAAAGGCCAATTAATGGTTCTTTACTAATCCGTGACCCCGGAACGTTACAGGAACACGGTTCCGACGGTTGGCTCTATAGATCAACGGAACCACATCCTGAACATCTCGGCAAATTCCCGATTGGAGGGAAGAGCCTGCGACATCCCGTTCCCGACGCTTACAGTCCACTGCCGTGCCACGCCAGGGACATCTCGGCAAATTCCCGATTGGAGGGAAGTGCCTGCGACATCCCGTTCCCGACGCTTACAGTCCACTGTCGTGCCGCGCCATTGTTGCCACTGGCGCCCGGGGCGCCAACCGCCGGCCTTGTTATATGACAAGGGAAGTGTCGTTTTGCGGAATCCCAAGTGCTAGTGACTCATTTTAATATTTATATACTGTTCAACAGAGTTGTTTTTCGTACCCGCGACCTAATTGTTATTTTCTTCTTAGTTGTTTACATTAAATGTTCGTGTAATTTTTAATGGTGGTATTTATTTGACCTTTCCTTAGAGGTGCCAAAAAATAATAGACACGACAGTGGCGCCCAACGTGGGGCGCCACTGTCGTGTCTAATATTTTTGTTATGCTTAAATAATCCTAATAGACTTCCTAATTTCAAAATTATATACAACACCTTATTCCGGTTATTAAAAAATCGTTTTCCATTAACATCTGAGTTTGCCTGGAAAGAAGTAGTACCTGACGAGTTACGCGAAAAGGCCATATATGATCGTCATTGTGAACCTACCGGTGGCCACTTAGGCATACATAAAACGTACCTGCGTCTAGCTTTATGCTACTTCTGGCCAAACATGCACGCGGATGTTACATCCTTTGTTTCTAAAAGTCAAACTTGCCTTGCCATCAAATGTCCAAATCATACTACATTAGGGGAAATGGGGCGACCAAAGCAATGCTCGAAACCGATGCAGATGATATTGTGGGGGCACAGATATCTGTGTCAGCGAAACAGACTAGCGGCCGATTGTAAGTGCCTCGCACAGTTAGTCCCGTCTCGACCGCGAGCCCTAGCGCTCACTTGAAATATTGAATAAACGTAGTAAGTACAGTTGCATCGTGTTTTCTGTTGGCCTCGCCGCACCCACGTCGACACCCAGAGCCAACCCATAAGGACATAGCAACTAGCTGCTAAATTGGTGACCCTTGACAGTGGACATGCCTCGACGAAAACCTGAGCGACGTGGCAGTGTGGGACCTGGTGGTTTGCGGGTCGGCCACCACCAGGGTCATATGGCGGAGGCCGAGCCAAGCGGGGAAGCGAAGGAGCCGTGCACAGTTTCGGCGACTGGGTCGCGCGGTGGACTACGCAAGAGGAGCGGGTGCGGATCGCGCGGAAGCGGTCGGAACGCCCCCGGTGCGGTCACGGCGGGTCCGCAGCAGCTGAAGTCGGTGAGTTGGAGGCCCATCGCCCAGGGCATTGTTTCGTGTGGCGTAGGCGCACCTGAGCAGCGGGAGGCGCCGCAGCACCGGCGCCGGTCGAACAAGTAGCGGGAGGTAGAGCCCGGGAGCGGTTCCCTCAGTTTTATTTTTAGATAGTGTTTGTTGTTATTTGTTAGTTACGTCCAATTTTTAGTGCGCTGCGAAAAGTGTTAATTAAGAAGTGTTAGAGTTAAGTAACGTTTAAGTGTTTTGTTTTGTGTCCCTCGTAAACCACCTCGAATTACGTACGTTCGGAGAGCGGAAGTAAATCGTGGTCGGTAGGTATTGGTTCCTTGCCTTTTGTCAGAAGAGGTCTGCGTACGAGGTTATTTTGTTTTTTTTGGAGCGGAAGTGATTCCCGCCAGTATAGAATTGTCCCTGCGTGCCGTACCAGACACTGACAAGCGGAGGTTGTTGCCCGCCAGTGTAGAATTGTCCCTGCGTGCCGTACCAGACACTGACAAACGGCAAGTTGGAGAGTTCTTGTTTGGTGGTCCCAAAGGAGATACCCGGTGCTGTAGTTATAGGAATAGCATTTTGTAAGTTACGAATAGGTAGTTTTTGTCCTACATAAGGCCGTTTACGACATTCGAGCGACTCCTGAGTTCATGGAAGGCACTGACGTTTTGCTGAGTGCGCGTGCACGTGTGCGGGCGCCGGAGTGCGCAGGATGTAGGTAATGTGGTTCGCACCGCCGCACCGGGGAGTTGCTGACATGTTCGTTTGGCTGACGCAAGTAGGACAAGCATTATTTTTTACGTGAGGAATAATTTGTTGTGTGCCTAGAATAAGTTTGGTTTTCATTTCTTTCTTGTTTTTGTTTTTTTTTTGTAAAAAAAAAAAGAAAGAGGGGGTTACTGTGGGGGCACAGATATTTGTGTCAGCGAAACAGACTAGCGGCCGATTGTAAGTGCCTAGCACAGTTAGTCCCGCCCCGACCGCGAGTCCTAGCGCTCACTTGCAATATTGAATAAACGTAGTAAGTACAGTTGCATCGTGTTTTCCATTGGCCTCGCCTCACCCACGTCGACAACCAGAGCCAACCCATAAGGACATAGCAACTAGCTGCTAAAATATCAATCGATTTCATGGGACCATTGCCGAGAAGCCAGAAACAAGACACTTTCCTCTTTGTTATAGTTTGTTGCTTCTCCAAGTACTTGGACTGTATGATGTTTCCACTTCGTAAAGCCACGGCCGATGCTGTTGTTAGGATACTTGAGGACGAATAGTTCCTAGCACATGGTGTACCGCAGACTATTCTTCTAGATAACGGGAGCCAATTCATTTCTAATAGTCTTAATAACCTATTCCGTCATTATAAGGTGCCGAATATATTTTTCACTGCCAAATACTGCCCTCAGGTAAACACTGTAGAAAGATATAATAAGACTATCGTAACTTGCATATCTTCCTTTATTGAGAACGACCATAGAACTTGGGATACAAATTACGTAAAATACAATTTGCAATGAATAACTTAACAAACGAAACTAGCCGATACATACCCTCAATTATTGTTCACGGAAGAGAATTAGTTACGTCTGGTTCTCATTACGTTAATTAGGACTTGGACGATGAGATAATATTCCTGCCTAGGGATATATATTGTGATAATATAGGTTATCTTGCTTGTGTATTTAACGAAGTACAAACATCTCTTCATATTTCATTTGTTAAAAAAACAACAAGATATAACTTAAGAAGAAAACAAGCCGAATTGAAAGTAAATGATACAGTATGGAAGCGCACCTTTAACCAAAGTGATAAGGATGGTTTCTTTAGTAAAAAGATAGCTCCGAAATTTATTGAGTGCAAAGTCACAGAGAAAAAGTCAACAATTATATATCGCTTGCAAGACATGAGTGATAATGATCTAGGACTTTGGCATATCAAGGATCTAAAATTGACTTAAAATAGCTAAGAAATTATCAAAATTGTAGCTAGTGATTAATTATTATCAGTAGAAATTTAGATACAAGAATCGGATTTTGTTTATATTTTAGGTAACTAAAATCCTAGGGGGGCAGGCGGAATCTGTAACGTTATTTATTTATTAATAACGTACATAGACTTATATTTATGTATGGTGCTCCTATTTCTACGTTCTTGCTTAACGCAGCGATAACTGACGCGCCTAGTAACCGGTATTAGTTGCACTCGCGCTCCGTATAAGGTAATAGCGGACACAATTGCCTATGATTGGTCGCGCACTCGAGGGCCCGTTATCCCTCCTGCGACCTCCGCCGGGCGCTCGCGCCACTCTGCAATGTCTGTCACAGACCTCTGCCCGCGTCGCTTTTTCGCGGTGTCTGTGCCCGTTTGCTAACCGAATTATGTGTGAAAGGCTAGTTAGCCGTGCTAGCCGTGTACTAGCGTGAAATTAAAATATATAATGTGTGGATAGTGTAAATATTATGTGTTAGTGTTATTTCCCCACTTTTGGGTAAGTGTGAACATTAATTGAGTTTTACTTTTAAGGTTAAACCTATAGTTTCGAGTCGGTAAGCTTAACTTAGCCGATAAATACTTGCTTAGCGGTTAAATATTTGCTAGCACCGAACATTTACCTGCGCTTGCTATGTAGGTACATAAAGGTGCTACCGTTATGTCACTGTACGTGCTGGTACATTTGATCGCCACGTAGTTAACCCTAGCCGGATCATTAGGAAAACCTAATAACCGCTTTGTCTATACAAAACTATAGCGTTTGTAACTAATAGTTTTAGATGTTAGTCTGTGAAAGAAGTGTCTAGATAATGCTATGCTACGCACTTCATGCATTTTTCCTACATTGTTATACTATTCGTTTTGTCACACTCCGCTCTGCCGTTTGGTTACCGCCACACTCAACCATTAGGTATTGGGCACTTCTCCTTTATTTTTACATGGCGTTGAACAAAGGCCAATTAATGGTTCTTTACTAATCCGTGACCCCGGAACGTTACAGGAACACGGTTCCGACGGTTGGCTCTAGAGATCAACGGAACCACATCCTGGACATCTCGGCAAATTCCCGATTGGAGGGAAGAGCCTGCGACATCCCATTCCCGACGCTTACAGTCCACTGCCGTGCCGCGCCAGGGACATCTCGGCAAATTCCCGATTCGAGGGAAGTGCCTGCGACATGCCGTTCCCGACGCTTACAGTCCACTGCCGTGCCGCGCCATCGTTGCCACTGGCGCCCGGGGTGCCAACCGCCGGCCTTGTTACAAGATAAGGGAAGTGTCGTTTCGCGGAATCCCAAGTAGTCCCGTCTCGTTGGCAATATTTTGAGGGTTAAGTTTCGAAAATTCTAAAGTCACTTATTATTGAAGTTGGAAATACAGTGTGTACATGAGAATCTTTCAGTGCGTTTTGTGTCATATTCAATTGGTGCTTTTTTTGTAATTCAATAATTTGAGGTTAACTTTTTTAGCTTGCCATAACTTGAGTAAAAGAATATTAGAGTTAGAAAATATAACTGTTTTGTATTAAGAACAGTTTTATTGTTGTACAAAACTAGTTTGTGTCATTTACGTCGAGTGCAATTTTATATAGTATGACAACGCTAAAAAACTACGTATAAATAATTAGAGTTCATAAAATAAGGATTAACTATATCATCACCTCAAAATATGTCAATAAAATCAATATGTGTCAAATTAAGCAATGAAAATTTAAGTTTCTTAGTAATTTGTTTTTTTTAGGCTGTTATCGTTTCAATAAATTATTAAAGTCATCAGAGTTCACATTCTAATAATCAAAAAGGGATTTTATAGTAGATATTTAAATTTGTGTCACTTTCATCAATGATATTTCGTCTAAAATTAAACAGAAACAATATTTGCGTTCAGAGGAAATCTTCTTAACTATAGCGCGTGACCTTGATGGCACGCCTGTTCGGCTTACTTCTGTAGCGACCACTAGAAGTAGACCCCCGGCTCGCTTCTTAACAAGCTAATCCATGGGTCAACCAGTCGCTGGCATCTTAGCTGTTACGATGTAGGTAGGTACTTGCTCACGGAGGCACGCGCGGGGTGATAAAGCTGGCATACACGACAAAACTGAGCGGAGGAGCGAGTCGCGGGCAATGAACTCGTGCGTACCTTTTAAGCGGTAGCCGGTTTGTTTGTGTTTTGACAAGACTGTTGAGTACATTTTCGAAGATTTCAAGCATCGTGAATTATGGGTAGAAAACGCAACGTAATTTTTTTATTTAGTTCTGTTTTATTGGAACGAAGTTCCTTATCGGGCGGTTCGCGGATGGGGGGCTAGGCGAAATAAAGTCACGTGACCGTCACGAAAAAGCATTGAGAAACATGTGAAATGGAATGAAATAAAAAAAATGAAAAATAGAATAAAGTGAAGTGAAGTGAAAGTGAAAGTGAAAGTGAAAGTGAGAAGTGACAAAGTGACAAAGTGAAAAAAGTCAAGTTAAAAAATTTCAATAATTTCAAGAATTTCAAAAATTTCAAAAATTTCAAAAATTTCAAAAATCTCAAAATTTTCAAAAATCTCAAATCTCAAAAATCTCAAAAATCTCAAAAATCTCAAAAATCTCAAAAATCTATAAAATCTCAAAAATCTATAAAATCTCAAATCTCAAAAATCTATAAAATCTATAAAATCTATAAAATCTATAAAATCTATAAAATCTATAAAATCTATAAAATCTATAAAATCTATAAAATCTATAAAATCTATAAAATCTATAAAATCTATAAAATCTATGAAATCTCAAAAACTCAAAAATCTCAAAAAAATCAAAAAATTCAAAAACGACAAAAATTACGAAAAAGTCAAAAATAAATAATATTACTTCGTTCTAACCGAGTGTTCCACGACACTAACGTATTTTGTTTTTACTTTTGTTTATTTTTGTTTTTTATTTTCGTCTGTATTTTGTTTTTATTTTGTCATTTTGTATTGAGTCTGTTTTTATTCCGTTTATTTTGTTTTATTGTATTCTTATTTTACTCTTTTTTTTTATATACCACAACGTGGCAAACAAGCATACGGCCCGCCAGATGGTAAGCAGTAGCATCCATATGCCTGCAACACCAGAGGTGTCACATGCGCGTTGCCGACCGTTTACAAAAAGGAGGAACAAGTTCAGAGTCCATTACCTCGGCCGATGGTTTTAGAGCATAGTTTTTTAAATAAAACACGCTTATTTTAGCGTATTCTATATGGAAAAATCATAAAAAAGTACATGTTATAATGACGTCCCGTCGATGGGTTTTTTTCGAAATCCAAATAATATATAAGTTCAAAGTCCTTTATCTCGGCCATTTTTGATTTGAGAAAAAAGTTATAATGGCGTCCCGTCGATGGTTTTTTTCGAAATCCAAATAATATACAAGTTCAAAGTCCATATTATCTCGGCCATTATTGATTTTAGAGAAAAGTTTCGTAAAACACACTTATTTTAGCATACTCTATACGGAATAATCATAAAAAGTACACGTTTTAATGAAGTCCCGTCGATGGTTTTTTTTTCGAAGTCCAAATTATATACAAGTTCAGAGACCATTATCTCGGCCATTTTTGATTTTAGAGAAAAGTTTCTTAAGTAAAACACGCTTATTTTAGCGTATTCTATATGGAGAAATCATAAAAAGTTCATGTTATAATGACGTCCTGTCGATAGTTTTTTTTTTACAAATCAAAATTATATACAAGTTCAAAGTCCATTATCTCGGCCATTTTTGATTTTAGAGAAAAGTTTCTCAAATAAAACACGCTTATTTTAGCGTATTCTGTACAGAATAATCATAAAAAGTACACGTTATAATGACGTCCCGTCGATGGTTTTATTTTGAAGTCCAAAATATATATAAGTCCATTTATCTCGGCCATTTTTGATTTTAGAGAAAAGTTTGACGAATGAAACACGCTTTTACATATATACAAGTCCAAAGTCCATTAACACGGCCATTTTTTATTTTAGAGAATAGTTTCTGAAATTAAACAAGCTTATTTTAGCGTATTCTATACGAAAAAATCATAAAAAGTACACGTTATAATGACGTCCCGTCGACGGTTTTTTTTCGAAGTCCAAATGATATACAAGTTCCATGTCCAATCGGCCATTTTCGATTTTAGAAAAAAAATATTTTAAAATAAAACACGCTTATTTTAGCGTATTCTATACGGAAAAATCATAAAAAGTTCATGTTATAATGACGTCCTGTCGATAGTTTTTTTTTCAAATCAAAATTATATACAAGTTCAAAGTCCATTATCTCGGCCATTTTTTATTTTAGAGAAGTTTCTCAGATAAAACAAGCTTATTTTAGCGTATTCTACACGAAATATCATAAAAAGTACACGTTATAATGACGTCTCGTCGATGGTTTTTTTCGAAGTCCAAATGATATACAAGTTTCATGTCCAATCGGCCATTTTTTATTTTGGTGAAAAGTTTTTCAAATAAAACATGCTTATTTTAGCGTATTATATACGGTAAAATCATAAAAATATGCTATATAATGATACCCCATCGCTGGTTGTTTTTTCGAAGTCAAAATTATATACAAGTTCAGAGTTCATTATCTCGGCCATTTTTGATTTTAGAGAAAAGTTACATGAGTAACACACGCTTTTTTTAGCGTATTCTATACGGAAAAATCATAAAAAGTACACGTTATAATGACGTCTCGATATTCAAGTTCAAAGTCCATTTTTGATTATGAAGAAAAGTTTTAAAATAAAACACGCTTATTTTAGCATATTCTATACGGAATAATCATAAAAAGTACACGTTATAATGAAGTCCCGTCGATGGTTTTTTTTCGAAGTCTAAATTATATACAAGTTCAAAGTCCATTATCTCAACCATTTTCGATTTTAGAAAAAAAATGGTTTTAAAATAAAACACGCATATTTTAGCGTATTCTATACGGAAAAATCATAAAAAGATCATGTTATAATGAGGTCCTGTCGATAGGTTTTTTCCAAATCAAAATTATATACAAGTTCAAAGAACATTATCTCGGCCATTTTTTATTTTAGGGAAAAGTTTATCAAATAAACCAAGCTTATTTTAGCGTATTCTATACGAAATACCATAAAAAGTACACGTTATAATGACGTCCCGTCGATGGTTTTTTTTTCGAATTCCAAATGATATACAAGTTTCATGTCCAATCAGCCATTTTTTATTTTGGAGAAAAGTTTTTCAAATAAAACAAGCTTATTTTAGCGTATTCTATAGGGAAAAAAATCATTAAAAGTACACGTTATAATGATACCCCGTCGCCATTTTATTTTTTAAGTCCAAATTAGTCCATGTAGTCAATCTTCAAAGTCCGGTAACTTCGATGTTTTTGGGTAAAAAAAATGTTTCTTATAAAACTTGCTTATTTTAACACATTCTACAAAATAAAGTATGTGTTATAATGATACCATTCCAACCAAAATAGTCCAAATTGTACTTAACCTTCAGGGCCCCATAACTTCGAAATTATTGAGTTAAAAAAATGTGTTAAAGAAAAGTTGCTTATTTGTATGTGTTATATACGATAAGTTAATAAAAACATAGCCTTATTATGACATCACATTGATGAAAACTTTATTAAGTCCAGCCCGGCCCTTTGCTAGTCCAACCGAGAGGCAGATAACGATATTTCAATTTTCGCGTTTCACGATAGCCACTCTGTAAACACACCGCCTTGATGCATAAATTACATATTTAGTAGTTACAAGTTACAATTTGCCAAAATACTGTTTAAATGGTAAACTAGGTTTACCGTGGCACACAGATCCGCCGTTGCAGTCCCTTATGGACTACGTTTACGTTAATTATCCTTAACTTGCTTAAGTTTTATATTATTGCTTTCTTTACTATTAAAAATAAAGAACAGCGACTGAAAAATCGCTGTTTGTCTTTGTCGCACTTATTACTACTATTACTATATGTATGTATAGAGTAATAATAGAAAACAAACAAGCCGCTAGGCAGCCTGGTCGGCACATGAACCCCGCCCGCGCTTTACCCTTCCCCGCGCATGCCCGTTACGCAAAACAAATTTTCATTCCGAAAAATAAAAATAATCCATTGATTATAATGACACAAATTTCAAACATTGTTTCGATACGCTTTTATAAAAATATTGATGCAAACTTTAATAACTTTAATATTTTATTGTACTGTTAACAGGGGTCATACAAGAAAAAAAATTAAAGTAAATAAATATCATTGATTAATATGGCACAAATTTATTTAAATAATAGATACCGATATTTTAGAAAGCACAGTACCTAATCGATCAACTCTAATTTTATATAGGCTTGTAAAAGTCCACATATATGTGCTGATTGAACGTCAGTATTCCCATTGACGAAAGTGACACAAAACGCGTGCGTGCGTCAGTAACAACTTTGCTGTTACAGTGAAAAAACAATTTTGATCTCTAATTTTCTATTTAACGAATAATGTTTAAAAAAAGAAATGTCTAAGTTTCTACCTACGCAACAACCTAGGATGACACAAATTATTATTATTAGCTAAGTTGAATGGCCTGAACTCTGTATGCGAATAATAAGCATCTTTAATATTATCGAAACTTCATAATTTATCGGTACGGGTCTAAAGTGCTAGTGACTCATTTTAATATTTATAGACTGTTCAACGGAGTTGGTTTTCGTACCCGCGACCTAGTTATTATTTTCTTCTTAGATGTTTACATTAAATGTTCGTGTAATTTTTAATGGTGGTATTTATTTGACCTTTCCGTAGAGGTACCAAAAAATAATAGACACGACACTATGGCGAGTGACACTGACACACATGAGTGACGTCACAGGGACTGTAGCTCCGTTTAGGCGCGAAATTTTAAATTGTCAGTAAACAGCAATTTTTCACTACAATTTATAATATTTTCATTTTTTAATACACTCGTGGTTACTTCATACAATTCTTTCAAATTAAAGCAAAAATAACGATATTGCATCTTGCCTATTTAGTCATTGGCCAAACGGCTGGTAGCCTTCACGGTGACTACGGAATTGGACGTCACTGGAAATGTCGACACCGAGGATCCCAATATAATACTCCCTGATATTGTAAGGGTCGTGCCTTGGAACTCAGGGGCCACAGTGAATGGGGTTTTCTTAGCCGTAAACGCGCAAATTTATGTCTTGTCACATCGAGACTCCAGAAAAAGTATTCTCGATATCGGACACAAGTTTTTCACGACTCTCTACCACAATGGATATTAGCACGGCCCGTGTAACAAGCATCCCCAGTATATTATCGGCCGAATAACAATGAATGTCGTCGATAGACAACATATTATCATTAATATAATATTATCAGCAATTTATTTGATTAAATCTCAAATTGTCTTAGTTCCAAAATACCTAAATTCCCAAATAGACTTATTTTCAATACAATAAAATGTTATAATAACATTTACACAATACATCCGATAGCCAAAATATATAGTTGGTAAAATTAACAAAAACTTCAAATACATACCGAATTATTATTTAGACTGAAAGTAAGTGAAAATGCATTAGTTCCATAATTACCAAAATTCAAAAATGCCTTTTGTGGACAGGTCCAAAGATCAAAATGACACTGTCTTAAATTTGGTACACCTAATATTGTGTTTTGATAATGTGACGTTTTTCTATCAAGTTAATTTGAGTTTTAGAGTTTTTGGGAAATGGTATAATTGAAAACTTATCCAAACGTGATAACGGCAAAATGAATTATCGTCATATTAAGAATACGGTAATTTAAGGAGTAGGCGGAAGTCATTTCAAGCTTTGGACATTATGAGAATAATCTGTTTTGGCGTTGTGACATTCTAGGAATATGGTATTATGATATTTGGTTGTAGTGACCGGAATCCTCCGGAGCCATTACAGAGGATTCATTAAATGGGTTCAAAATGATTTAAAACCTATTTCTAATAAAATATGCTTTTTTGTCTTTATCATGTTTATTTTACTGCTAACATTTTGTAAAATCCCATGATACTGCTTATTCATTACTTACATCACTTTATTGTTAAATCTGGGTACAGCATAAGTGATAGGTACCTATAAATCTTGATAACGAAAGTTTATTTTTGAGTTAAAATATTTTAAGAGGCCATTATTTCTTTACAGCATTTAAAAACTCCTGTGGACGTTGATCCTAAATACCACCTCATACATATTTAGATGTGAGTTACAGCATTCATACGGGTGAAAAAAAATCGAAATGCTGCAACCTGCAAAAATATCATTAAAATAACTTATTTCATGGTTCAAAAATATTTTGTTTAAATATCAAAGGTGGTCAAAATTCCCACTAGCTGTTAAGAAGTTCTGATTTTTTCAATTTTTTTCGTTTAGTTGTTTGGCTCTAGTGAAAAGGTTTAGTTTTGTGGGTGTGGGGGAGCATTACTGCTTTCTTGCAATGAAATATAAAACAAAGTCGTGCCGGTTACACCATTTATAACTAAAGAACGGCTGAACCGATTTCATTTATGTTTAATCTTTTGGATTTATCTCCGCCCCAAATGGCAGAATAAATATGAAAATACTGGAGAATTTAAAAAAAAAGTAGTTGGCGGTACGAATTTCCCTGGGTCAGCTTAAGCTCTATCCTTATAGTAGGGGTTTCTCTCAGTACAAAAGTGAAAAAAATATTGCGCATCGAGAAAAAGTTGTGAATTTTTGAGCATGGATAGAGTTCCCTACGATGAATATTTTTTAGTATTGGAGGTCCGTAAAATCTTTGGACCTTCACGTCAAAATCAGGGGTCCCGTGCAATATATTATTACTCTATGGTTAAGGCTGCTAGGGGTTGTGTGGTGTCATTTCCGTATAAAACAGATATGCAGAATTCATTTGTTATGAATCTTGAAGCAAATCAAATTATTTTGTTCAATATTTTTTGATTTGCAATTTTTTTTAAGTAGTTACACTACTATATATAAACTGAAAATAGATGTCATATACTTAAGAAAAAGTGAATCTGGCCTCGGACACCGGAGGGTTTGGTCACTTTTTCTTAAGTATATGACATCTATTTTCAGTTCATTTGTTATATTAAAAAAGTAAAAATCCATATTAAAAAAAAAGTTCTGCGGAGAGGAAAAACACTCAAAACAATTTTATTTTCTAGAACGTTTATACTAATAAATGTCATTTATTTTTAAATAAACAATTTTAAAGCTTTTATCATACAAAAACTACGCGAAAAAAAATCATTCGCGTCATGGTGTATATGTTTTCTCCATAGTAAGTATCGAAGATCAATGTGAAACGTTAACATCCGTAGCTTATTGACCTTATAAGAATATATTGTTTATTATTAGCCAATTTTGCTCAGAGTACCTTCTACAAAATACAGAAATGAAAAAAAAAGATAAAAAAACACATTTCTTCCAATTCTAATGATTAATACTTAAGTTAGTAAGGAACTATGTGTTTTTATTTTATCTTGTAGAAAGCTCTTAGAAAAATTGACTAATAATAAGCAATACATACATTTTAAGGTCAATACGTTACGAATGTTCACGTTTCACATTGATTTTTTATACTTACTATAGAGAAAACATATACACCACGACGCGAATGATTTTTTTCCGCGTAGTTTTTGTATGATAAAAGCTTTAAATTGTATATGTTTTAAAAATTGCATTAAATATGCTTCTTTATGATATTTTTTTATTTAATAATAAATGACATTTATTTTATTAGTTACATAATGTTCTAGAAAATAAAAATTTTTGAGTGTTTTTCCTCTCCGCAGAACTTTTTTTTTGAATACGGATTTTTACTTTTTTAATATCAAAAATGAATTCTGCATGTCTGTTTTACAAGGAAACAATACCACACAACCCCTAGCAGCCTTAACCTAAGAGTACAAACATATTGCACGGGACCCCTGATTTTGACGCGAAGGTCCAAAAATTTTACGGACCTCCGATACTAAAAAATATTAATCGTGGGGCACTCCATCCATGGTCAAATATTCACAACTTTTTCTCGATGCGCACATTATTTTCAATTTCAAGCTCTGCTTATCAAAAGGCGTTAAATTCCGTGATATGAGATTGTCATCTTTTACTATACTATCCATAGTTGTCAAAACAGGAGTGACGTCACATTACTTCAAATCGTAATTATTGTTTGAAATGAGTATAAATTAAACGTTTTAATAGCTATTATTTTATGTTTTTTCAACATTTTGATTACAAAATAATGGTAAATATTATAGCTGCATATTCTTCCCTATTACATAAATATAAAATACAAAAAAATGGTTTTCCCAAGGGGCTATGGGATTCTTTAATAAATTAATGTACAGATATCTATTTAAGCGATTTGTAATTAAGCGACCATGGGCTATGTTAGCAGTTACTCATATTACTTGCTATCGTCGTAGTATAAAAAAAACATCTCTCTATTGTAGAAAGATGTAAAAAAAGTCTAACTCACCTATAATTTGATTGCAGGTTCCATTGCCATTTCATCATGCATGTGCCAATCGGCTGCGTTGGTCACTTGATATTAGACGTGCCGCTCGCTTGTTTACCACCGTCGTGTTATAAAAAAATATTTCTGGCTGACAAGACCGAATTCGAAAAAAAAATTATTTTCATTTGTAGTTTATCTTTATGTTAAATAACACGTATACCGTGTGTGGCCTGTAACACGAGCAAAATATTTTATCGTTGATTCTGCTCCTCAAACGTTTGTTCAGCGACTTTAAAAATTAAGTTGTGGTTTTTAGTACACTTTAATCTTTATTCGAATACGCAATGGATTTCGAAATTGATTATGTCTGTAGGGTGACAAGATTGACAAGCAATGTCAATTGGGCGGATTTTAACGTACATGGGGGTATTTTAATTTATTAGTTACATTCAAACTGACAAAACAATAGAAAAAGTAATAAATAACTATAAACTAAAAACTACCTACAAATAGAATATATCCTCTAAATCGCTGCCAATGGGTAGGGTGCCCAGAAAGCTGGCCACATTGCCACGTTGTATAGCGATACTTACACGCTGTGCAAAGTATTGGCCAGCCCTCTGGTCACCCGTTGTTTCGATTAAACGCGCCGCTAAATCTTTGTAGATGCGGCGCGCGCTCGGCCCCCATGGCCCCAACGTTTCGACCCCAAACGCCTCAAATATGTAGCCACTGCCGAGGGTGGCGTATTTGCGGCGTTTGAGGTCTTCTGCTGCGGATGCGGCATTGCCAGCATTTTTGCTGGTACCTGGAAGATGGGACGGGGCTAGAGTATCTACACATGTAGCGTCCCATACCAGAGGCCGTCCCATCCTCCAAGGCACCAGCGTCATACCGTCGGGCCTCTTGCCGTCGTCCCTTGCCAAACCAACGGGTTCTAAGATGGCCGGAACTTTGACGCTGACAAGGGCCCTTCGGATGACATCATTTATGCTCGCGTGACGAGGTATACGCCCAGAACTTTTGACGCAGGAGAGGCCATGGTGACCGAGACTATCCACCATCGTACCACATTGGCATCGATGTGGAGCGTTTGTTTCTGCCCCTATCCGCAAACTAGTTGCCAGTCTAAAGGTACAGTTATCTAAAAGCGTGCCTATACATGGTGAAGGTAGAGTCTGTAGCCACAGACCCGACTCTCCGCAGTGGCAAGGAGACGAGCTCGATCTGCCGGACCAGTTGACGTGTCAACTAGATTGTTCCATACTAGTCGGCAGAGCGGCTCGTCCCATTGCCTCTGGGAACAGGGATTGGCAGGCGGGTCAGCATTGGGACAGGTCAATGACCATACAATCTTGGCCTCAGTGCAATGAGCAGCCTTCATGGCCCCGAGAGAAGGGGTTAAAATGGTTTCAACTAAGTTCTGGGCGCTATGCACTGAGGACAAGAAGGCAGGCAGCGATACACTGGTAATTTTGCGTATCCCCTGGCCACCGTGCCGAATAGGTAAAGTGGCCTGGGTCCAAGACCTCTCGTCAAACGGTATGTTGAGGACTGATGATAGGGTTTCTTGTATCAGGGAATCTAGTTTTAGGAGTAGGGTCGGGTGCTTCCAGAGATGGCTGCCACGAAGAACATAAGTAAATTTAGGAACAAAAAGACAGTATCGAATGATTGTGTATGCGGTATGCATGTTAATGTTTAATAGACGGTCGGAAACAGATTTGAAATTTTGAATTTTATCGTTGATGTATGTCGAAAGATTGGTCCAAAATAGGGCAGCCAAGGAGGTGAAGCTAGTTTTCACTGATTATTTTTATTCCGGGTGCTATATTTTCGAAACTATGTATTATCCGGCCCTTATCAGTACATGAGTCGCAAATAAATAGTTCGCATTTTGAAAAATTTAAATCTATAGCCCTATAGACTCTAGATCAGATGTTAGTTTTTGTAGATCGTCTAAGACTGTACCTGCATCACCCCCTAGTGTACCGTCGTCTAGGTACCAGACATTTAATTTGGAATTTAGAGATTTTATGAATGGATGGATGGCGAGGCTAAAGATGGCTGGGCCTAAGGGATCACCCTGCTGACAACCAACAGAGGAGGCCAAAAGGTTTGATTTATATACAAGTTTTGCGGGACGTACATTGATAATACAATTTAGTTTGTATGAAAAAGAGACAATCTAAAGACTCCATTTTTTAAGTTGTTGATCAAAAGTTTTATAGTTTGAGGAGTAGAATCTGCGTTTTAATATTTGCTCGGATTACAGGCCACATACTGAATAATATCTCTCAAATTAAATTCACTGCATGCCAGATACCTTTATGATAACATATAAACTATGATTGAATAATCCTTTATGATAAAGGCTCTAAATACTCGTAGTGGAATTTGATTAACCTATTGTGTACGAATAATCAAATAGGAACAATTGCACTACCTATTGTAATAATTTTGCGGTTTCAGGTATTTTAGTTATTACGCGGGACATATTCAACTTTAAAATTTAATTAATAAAATAGTAATGAATCGCGACATGGGGATTAATGCCTAACTAATTAATAACGCATATTATACGCCGCGCGCCGAAATTCTACAGGAGCCCCGGGAATCTAAATTTATCAAATATCTTACCTACTTTAAAAATGTGTTAGGACGGTGAGGTCCAATACTATTAAAGAAAGATTAAATTTGTTCTAATGAAACAAAATGTAGATTAGGAAGACGAAAAATGTGGCATCGAAAAATTCAAAAAACGTTTCTATCTTGAAAATGGAGAGTTTAAAAGGTGATTAGTTAATGTAGCCGAAGAACCCTAAATCTGTAATAAACAATTAATCTTTTTTTTTTGCCATTATATGTACGTTTTTTAATAAAAATGCCCATAAAAAGAGTACCGTAATAGTGTAACTAGGTGGTTTTTAAAATTCAGGGGGCGAGTTTACGATATCAATTTATACACTATAGTACTGGTTTTGTTCTACCAGATTTTAGTAACAAGTTACTGTGTATGATTATATTCGTTTATAGATAAAGAGCTGGTCACGTCAGAAATTACGTAGCCCGCTCTTGGTCCATTAACTAAACAGATGAAATAGATTAAAAACAATGCTGCTTTTATGACCGTTTGAAATATATCATTTCAGTCACCCCAGCTTACGGTACCAGAACTGCAGTACCATAACTGCATGAGAAACAAATTTAATTAAGTATATAATCTATGTATGGACCCGGAGTATGTCCTAAAACTACGGCCAGGACCACCGGGGGATGGGCAGCAGCATCCTCGGAGTGCGGTGGAAATACTGCGATCGCCAACCCGCATGCCAAGCGTGGCAATTACGGCATTCACCCCCTATGGAAAGAACACAAAAACCACGGCCCCGAGTGTCCGGCGACCCCCGGTGCCCTGGTTATGGTAGCGGCCAGGGTACTAGCGGGGTCAGGGGTGCTAAGAATCTCTAAGAATCTCTCTACCACCACCGACGACTTCTGGCCCTGGCAACATATAATACGCGTACACTGCGGACCGACGAAAAGATAGTGGAACTAGAGGAAGAATTGAGCAAGTTGCGTTGGGATGTCATGGGGTTATCTGAAATCCGAAGAGAGTGGGAGGAAACGATAATCCTAAAGTCCGGCAACTTGCTTTATTTCCGGGAGGGCGACCAACAGTCCCAGGGAGGTGTCGGGTTCATCGTCCATAAGTCCCTCGTGAACAACGTGGTGAAGATCGAGAGTTTGTCGACTAGGGTGACTCAGAGTATCCAAGAGGTACTCGTTGAAGGTCATACAGGTGTATGCGCCGACTTCGGCACACTCCGATGACGAGGTGGAGGCTATGTATGAGGATATATCGAAGGCCATACATAGCTCCAAAACTTACTTCACCGTTGTTATTACTTCAACGCGAAACTGGGCAAGAGAGATGGTGAAGAGCTGAGAATGGGGCAATTTGGATTTGGAAGTCGGAACCACCGGGGCTAACTACTGGCTGGCTTCTTGAAGAAGGAGGGACTCTACATGATGAACTCCTTCTTCAAGAAACGTGAGCACAGGAAGTGGACCTGGATGAGTCCCGACGGTGCAATTAAAAACGAGATTGACTTCATCATGTCGACGAAGAAGCATATATTCAATGATGTCTCTGTGATCAATACGGTTAAAACCGGAAGTGACCACCGTCTGGCGAGAGGCACATTGAATTGAATATATGTGTTAAGCTAGAGCGCTCTCGACTGATGAAGTATACGCTCCGTCCAGCAGCACTTCAAATCCAAAACCCTGAGAGCTTCCAGCTGGAACTCCAAAACCGTTTCGATTGTCTAGGCGGCGATGTGGACGAATTCAACGACGGGTTTGTGGAAGCTGTCCATAGTACTGGGTCTAAGTTTTTTAAGGCCCAGCGGAGCAACAGAACCAAAAGGCTCTCTGGCTCCACTCAGAAACTCATCGAGGAAAGGAGAGAAATGGTTCTGCAATCCTCAGCAGATGCGTCATTATACCGGCAGCTCAATAAGCGGATCTCTAAGTCCCTTACACGTGATTTGCGCCAATTCAATACAAATCGTGTTGAAGAGGCCATTGAGCAGAATAAGGGCTCTAAAGTTTTCGCAAGCGATTTGTCTATTGGGCAGAGCCAGCTCGCCAAATTAAAAACTGAGGATGGTAGAATCGTTTCATCTAGACCCGAGCTTCTGGGGGAGACAGAGGACTTTTATGGACAGCTATACACATCAACTAGGAGACCTGAAGTTGATCTGGCGAAAGACCCTAGAGCTAGACTGACCCGACATTATACCGAAGACATCCCGGACATCAGCCTGTACGAGATTAGAATGGCTCTTAAACATCTCAAAAACAATAAGGCACCTGGTGAAGACGGAATTACAGCCGAACTTCTGAAGGCGGGTGGTAAACCGGTCCTTATGGCCCTTCAGAAGTTGTTTGACTCCGTTTTACTAGAAGGGAGAACGCCTAAGGCATGGAACAGAGGTGTGGTGGTATTGTTCTTCAAAAAGGGTGATAACGCGTTACTGAAGAACTACCGACCCATTTCACTTCTGAGCCATGTCTATAAGCTGTTTTCAAGAGTCATTACGAATCGTCTCGCACGCAGGCTAGATGACTTCCAGCCTCCCGAACAAGCCGGTTTCCGAAGAGGCTTTAGTACCGTAGACCACATCCATACGCTCCGTCAGGTTATACAGAAGACTGAGGAGTGTAACCTGCCCCTCTGCTTAGCGTTCGTGGACTACGAGAAAGCCATCGACTCGATCGAAACCTGGGCTGTACTAAAATCTCTCCAGAGGTGCCAAGTGGACTAGCGCTATATCGAAGTGCTGAAATGTTTGTACGAGAACGCCACTATGTCAGTCCGACTCCAGGACCAGAACTCGAAGCCTATTCCGTTGCAGCGGGGAGTCAGGCAAGGATATGTTGTTTCTCCTAAACTGTTTACCGCTGCACTGGAGGATGTTTTCAAGACTCTGGACTGGAGAAGGCTAGGCATCAACATAAACGGCGAGTACATCACTCACCTTCGGTTTGCTGACGATATAGTAGTCTTGGCTGAGACCATGGAGGATTTGAGTACGATGCTCGATGGCCTCAGTAAAGCCTCCAAGCGAGTTGGTCTAAAGATGAACATGGGTAAGACGAAGATCATGTCAAATACCCATGTAGCACCAACTCCCGTTACAATCGGAGACTTTACACTCGAAGTTGTGGACGATTATATATACTTAGGACATACTGTCCAGTTAGGTAGATCCAACTTCGAGAAAGAGGTCAATAGACGAATCCGACTTGGTTGGGCAGCGTTCGGGAAGCTACGGCACATCTTTTTGTCTAATATTCCGCAGTGTCTCAAGACGAAAGTCTTTGACCAGTGTGGGTTGCCAGTGATGACATATGGTACTGAAACGTGGTCGCTTACAATGGGCCTCATAAGAAAGCTCAAAGTCACCCAAAGGGCAATGGAGAGGGCTATGGTTGGAGTCTCTCTGCGTGATCGCATCAGAAATGAGGCCATCCGCAGCAGAACCAAAGTAACCGATATAGCCCTCCGAATCGCTAAACTAAAGTGGCAGTGGGCGGGGCACATTGCTCATAGAACCGATGGCCGTTGGGGCGGAAAGATTCTCGAGTGGCGACCACGAACCGGAAGGCGCAGCGTGGGTAGACCCCCCGCAAGGTGGACTGGTGACCTGGTGAAGGTCGCTGGATGCGGGTGGCGCAAGACCGGTCATTGTGGCACTCTTTGGGGGAGGCCTATGCTCAGCAGTGGACGTCTTTCGGCTGATATGATGATGATGATATAATCTATATATATCTAGGTATATAAACTCGCTTTGTTGCAAATTTCAAGATACTTGGGTACATACTTTACTGTAGTTGTAGTTAAGCAAGATCCTGTTTAGTTCTATTGGTTTCACTGTCGTAAATTCGTAACATGTCTTCCTTTGTTTGTTTGTTATAAGTGTTCTTATTTTGGGAATATGACCGTGACGTCAATGCGCCGTGTCGTCAAATGGTTGCAACGGAAGACCAGCGCTGGCCCTGCCGGCATTTAACGCTGAGTTGGCCTTTGCCCAGCAGTAGGACATAACATAGGATATATAAAAAAAATATATCTATATATTATTCATAAGAAAAAGGTTTACACCGTATTCGTTTCCAGATGCATTTACGACGAATTAACTTGGCTTAACAGTCATCCTTATTGATGAGTGTATTAAAAGAACTGTGTAGTTCTCATCTGTAAAGACACTGAAAATGGGTTATCTTTTATAGAAGGTTCTATACGAAGCGACATGTTATCTCTCTTTTATTGCATTTGTCCATTTTAAAGAAAGCATTTCTTGTATATAGTCCAGCAGTTATGTACATTTCATCTGGAAAGTAATCCGAACTCAGCGGAACTTTAAATGTTTTTTTTTGGGGGGAAATACTAGGAAGACTCTCTTAAGTTTTTGACCTCGTAGACCTAGTGCTAACTTGGAGGGGGGCCAAAAACCAGAAATCTGAGAGCCTTTTTTCGGTTTTTCGATTATATCTCATTAAGTAGTTTCTGTGTACACTTTGTATGGCAAAATTAAAGAGAAATAAATTTCCTGAAAGTTAGCTGTAATACCTGATTTTCATGCCAAATATTAATGAAGATATAGCCAATTTATTGTTGAGATTCCAATATGGCGGCGGAAATAATTTTTTTCACACACAGACACTTTACAGCTTAATTAAAAATAATAAATCCATCGGTTGTCTGGAAGAAAACGCTTATTAGCGATAAGGCCGACTATTATTTGCCACTCTTCATAAGTAAATAGGTTTGGTGTGCTTATTATTTTCTAAAAAACTCTTGATTATGTACAAAATACTAAAGCTTTAATAATTACGATTTATTAAGAATGTGGAATAGTTCTTATGTTTTAATATGTATTACTATGTTATTGACGTTATTGTAAAATAATTATGACACAATTCCCATTTAGCACCTATTCATTTATTCATACAACATATAAATTGTACACTAAGGCAAATACCCCGGTTCTGGCCATTTTAAGAGAGTTTATCTATTCAGACGTCCGTCATTTATGTCAATAAATAATAATGACACTCTTTATGTACTAAGTCATTGAAAATATATTACTAGGTACTATAAATAGTCATGTAAATCTCCACTATTAAGATTCTGACATAAGATTTTTTAAATACCTTAATTAAATGTCATAAAAGAGCTCAGGAGCCAATTCAGTAATTTTATTTGCATGATTCATGATAACTAACACATAACAGACGATAGCGTCATCCTGTGCTGTCACAATTAACTCTTATGTCTACTATAAATCACTTACTTGTAAATTTGTCTGTACCTTATAAAACTTTAAAATGGTCAAAACCGGTACACCGACCAGATGCGGGGCATCTGCCCTAAATATGTATTCAACTTTAGGTTCATAGGTTCAATGTGCAACTGAAGAACAAATCAACTTATTTTTTATAAATATATTCTGCCGCGAATGCAGAAGACGCTACTTAGTTCGAATCCAGCCCTGGACACCGGAGGCCTAGGTTACTTTTTCCTTTGTATATGACATCGATATAAGTTTATGTTTAATACGTATGTGATAGTACCTAGGACAATCCATACAACCACACTAAAAAAACTGACAATTATAGACTGTAATCATATAATCTTTCTGGATATCAAATTATCGATTTGATAAGCATTTGCATTGCAGTTCTACGTGCATATATATAGTTAAATAGTAAGAAAGTTAAAATACATTTCACAAGGTACGTAACTTATCAAGTTACAATTATGACATGTAAAACATATTACATTATATTGTAAATAAGAAAACAAGTATAGCCTATTAGTGTTAATGAATCAACTGAAATTCATTGTTTTTTCAATCGTGATGCGCTTAGCATTCAGTTTATAATATTTTTTATTAGTGTTGCGTGTTTCCCTTTTCTTTCTGGCGGCATTGCTGTATTATGTGGCGTAATTGATTAGGCTTGCTGGGCGTGACGTCTTTAGGGACTGCTCTTTCTCGTTTACCATCAATATTCATTATTTCTAATGTAATAAATGTGATATCATGATATTTCTTGAATTACTTTTAAAATTTTTACAATTGTAATAAGTATCTACGCCGAAATAAATTACAATCGTATCTAATAAATGCACAATAGAGAACCCCGCTTCAACGGGCAGCAGCAAAAGCAGATAAGTCGGCGATGTGTTCTAAATAATATTAGCATAAATACGGTTATAAAACAATAGAAAACTGACTTCAAAATTAGTAAAATTAAACATTTCCTTTTTGATTACGCGCTACCAATTCATATGTTTATTGTTAAATTGACCTTTAACAATAAACATATTAATGTAATTGTTGTGTCATGTTATTATAAAGGTACTTTATCTATTCGAAAAACCAACCCTTAACTTGCAAATGGATCCACACAATGTCCAATTGAAAATCAATAAAATGAGACAAATTTGTGAAAGTTTTATCTGGACACCATTTTTGACTGTGTTGTTCAAGATTAGTTTTATTTCATTATATTTATCACATGTTTATAAATATTCATATATGGTATAAAGTAACAACATCAACCATAACTATAATATGTAAAAAGCTATATAACATTTCATGCGACCACGATTTTGACTGAATTTTACAGTTCCGACGGGCCCTACACAGATACAATACAATAAAAAACTATGAACTTGACTCGTGATTAAGTGTTTCTTGGACCTCCAAAATTATCCTTCATTTTTTTATTACAATTAAAAATCATGTGGCACAGTAAAGGAGATCGTCAATTTTTGTTAGGCGATTTGCCCCAGATCATAAAGATGCGTATAATTATGAAACAGATATCAAAACATTCGCTTTAATTTCTAGGTCAGGGTGGTCATAAAATAATCATGAAATGTAACGGGAAAATTGAGAAATCGGGATGTAAAAACATGAATGTGATAAGGACAATATTTTAAAGCGTACATGTTTATGATTTAAAGTATAGCCCAAAATAAATACCTGTTTTATAAAGAATTTCTACAAAATCTGACATGATAATGAAACGGAAATCATAATAAAATAATAAAAAGTCATATTTTGATGCCGCAGATTTCTTGTATTTGGGTAAACAATGATAATGGCTGTCAAACCATCATTGCTACTATTAACTAAACAATCGTAGCACTTATTAAAAAGAGATAAGGTTTATCACTGTTAGTGCGCTCCTACTAGTATCCATGAAGTTATAATTTTAAACCGGAGCACACTCTTGGGCCAAAAATCAAGGCCGAAAGAGAGAGTAATTTAGGGAGCCGCGTCCCGCGTTGACTTAGGGAGTTTTGACGTCATTAGACAATAATGCCAGCATAACAACAAGTCAAAATGTCAATGTATGTATGTCAATTTTGTAACGAGTTCAAGTGAAACACCGCCCCCCATATTATGCCCTCTATCGGACCGTTTTTTCTAGTCACCTATGAACGTCTATTTTACACGGTAATAAGGTTCATCAGATGAACCTTATAATCTGTGGTTAGGGAAAAAGTGCAACAATTATATCCACTTGTTAGAAATCCATGGTAGTATCAGACATTACTTAATAGAAAAATAGTCAAAACGAGACGCATCCCCCCCATACCACTAACTCCTTCGGCCCCACCTTGTGGCCGAAGAGCACACTCCAGTTTCAAATTATAACTTCATGTGGCAGACATGGATGACGGTTACGTCATACATTAATAGTGTCAAACTATAATCATAAACAAGATTAGCAAAATAAACGTAACTCCTTACTGAAAATGTCCGTTTCGTCTCGGCCCAGGAGAAGTTAACCTTATGTCAATGCTGTAAAGACGTTAACAAGTTATTTAGCACTATTTGGATGGCGGAAGGATCAACGAAATTACTTTTTTTTTCATTTCTAATTCCCGTTTTATTTTCATGCAATATTTTGTCTAGTTTCGTAATAAAATGGGTATTTTCTTAAAATTAAAGACCAAACTTTATACGAGACCATATCGCAAGTGGGCCTAGAATTGACGATCTCCTTTGTTGAATTCACATGGAATCGCCCCGTTAATTATTATAATTTATAATATAACACAAAAAAAGAGCTTGCCTAGTATCGTAACATCTTTAACTTCATATTCCTTTGTACCGAGCTGTGTGTTAGGCACCTAATATCCACTTTTTAGGGTTCCGTAATCACCGAGGAACCCTTATAGTTTCGTTATGTCTGTATGTCACTCTGTCCATCCGCGGCTTTGTTCAGTGATGGTACTAACGAACTAGAAAACTGAAATTTGGTATACATACTCGTACTCAGTGTTTTAATCACGCCGACAAAGTCGTGAAAGAAAAACGAAAAAAGAAAATACTTCTTATTGGGTTTCACCTGTACACATGAAGTGGGGGGGGGGTGTTTTTTTTTTCGCTCCAGCCCTATCATGTGGGGTATCGTAGGATAGGTATTTTAAAAGAAATATGAGTTTTTTTAGTCCGGTAAAGTTTATTTACGATTACGCTCAACTATTCGATACTACTTTACAGTAACTAATAATAAAAAAAACAAACGGAACCCTACACTGAGCATGGCCCGGCATGCGCTTAGATGAGCCGTTTTTAGGGTTCCGTAGCCAAAAAGGCAAAAACAGAACCCTTATAGTTTTGTCATGTCCGTCTGTCCGTCCGTCCGTCTGTATGTCACAGCCATTTAACTCGGAAACTATAAGACGTATCTTAATAAAATTTAGACATGAGGTGTATTTTGTATGCCGCTATTTAGTTATGTAGTGAAATTGCAGAAAAAAATATTTTCAGGGGGGGCGCTCCATTCACGCTCCATATACCTACTAAATAAATAAATAAATTACCATGTATCAACATGTTGCACATCAATCGATAGGTCTTTAAAAATAACATTCAGGTTTATTTGAACATTTTGTGATTGAGTGAATATTTTCAGAAATAATCGATACGAAAGTCAGAAAAATAGGGTCCCCGCCCCGTAACCTTTAAACCGTAGGTCCAAAAAATATGAAAAAAATTGAGAAGATGCACGTTATTACATACTTTCTACGAAGAATGTTTTGAACATTATCGGTTCAGCCATTTTTGAGTATTTCCAAAAAACTTCTTCCATATGAATCAGGTACGATCTTTTGGCATTAGTTGGGTTCTTATTCCATTGAAGCTGCGGAACCCTCCATTATGCGTCCGACACGCACTTGGCCGGTTTATTAGAGCTATAACTCAAAAACGCATAGTAAAGTTGTTACGCAGTTATGGTATTAAATTACAAACTTGAATATAATTCAAGTTGAATTGTTGAATATAATTCAAGTTTGTGAATAGATTTTAAATAGCGTATACATATATATTTTGTGTGATGGTACAGTCAAGTGCAAAAATACGTATCGAAAAAATCGTCTCATAAATATGGTACTACGCACTTATTACAACGGAATAAGATACTATTGAAATTGAAATTATTTATTTCAGGCACAAGTCCCATACAATGTTAGTTACAATTACGACTTAACCTATGTTAGTATTACGGATATTCATAAATTATAATTATAAAATATAATAAAACATAAAAACCAATTGCAAAATTAAATTGTTATTATTGTTTTGACGAGGCATTGGGTTCATGCAGTTTGTCCCAACGCCTCATCAGTGGGCAGTCTATTCTAGTGACTAATGCGTTTAGGATGCTGTTGGTACCACTCTGCAGCCTGTACAATAGGGATGCCGCTCTTTTACGTATGATAGCGTGAAAGTCATCCGTACGGGCATCGGCAAACATCCCCGAAGCGCTGCAGTACCGCGGCAAACCCATTAGCATCCTAAACGCATTATTATATTGTATTCGCAAGGCATTGTACGATCGTTGCGTGAAACTAGTCCACAGGCTGCAAGCATAAAAAGATTGACAATAGGCTTTAAAAAGCGTGACCTTGACATCCTTACTGTATTTTGCAAACCTGCGTACCAGTTGCATATTGCAACGAACCGCCATTGCCCTGCGCTCCCTCTCAATATCGGGGTCATCATTAAGGCTTTCGGTGATCCAGTGGCCCAGGTATTTAAACCGCTGTACTCTCTTCAGGACTGCACCATTTAACCTAACAGGAGGGACTTCCAATTTTTTGTGGCCTGCCATGAAAATGAGCAACTCGCTCTTAGTGGTGTTGTACCTGAGCCCATGTCTCCCCGCATACCGCTCACAAATGCCTAGGAGCTTCCTGATCGCACTGATTGAGGGAGCCAGTAGTACCATATCGTCAGCATAACTTATGTTGTTGAGACAGGTGCCACCAATATGACAGCCGACCTTGGCGCCGCTGAGCTCCTCAATCAGTCCGTCCAAGTATATGTTAAACAAGGTCGGAGAGGTTACCCCCCCCCCTGCCTTACTCCACAATCCAGCATGTAATCTTTTTTTTTTTTTTTTTTTTTATACCACGACGGTGGCAAACAAGCATACGGCCCGCCTGATGGTAAGCAGCTACCGTAACCTATGGACGCCTGCAACTACAAAGGAGTCACATGCGCGTTGCCGACCCTTTACAAAAAGGAGGATTCACTGTGTTGACGACTAAAGGAATAAGAAGGTCCCTCATCGTCAATACACTGGGTCCTCTTTGAGCTCTTTCGAGTGTACGCCTGCCCATCGCACAGAGTTGATTTGATTGTTATACCAGTAATCAAATACCGCAACCAACTCTGCCGGGAGACTGGTCTCAGAGGACACCTTGCTCCACAAGATGTCGTATGAGACCAGATCGAATGCTTTAGATAGGTCTAGAAAACAGGCGTACACCGGACTATCCTGCTTTGCATAGTACTGAACAGTACTTTTCAAGCAAAAGATGGCGGATTCCGTCGACACCCCTGGCTGAAAGCCGAACTGAGCATCTTTAGACTTATAGTGCTTACGAAGTTGCCCATCAAGAAGCCTGTCCAGCACTTTAGCAATGATTGTCGCCAGCGAAATCGGCCTATAATTGCCCAGGTCAGACACATCCCCCGTTTTGTTTTTTATTATAGGCACAACAGTAGTTCGCATTAGTGCACTCGGCAGGTATGAGTGACTTACACACAAGTTAAGTTATGGGACATATTTTTGAGTAAGATGAGTACACCCATATTTTTACACTTGACTGTACCAGAGATGTTATTTGAAATACCTATTGCCTATTATGTATTAGAACATTTTTAACTAATGATTTAGAATTTTATTTGAACTGCTTTTTGGAACCCATTTTCTATTTTAAAAGTACGAAATACTATTTAGTAGTTTAACATTATGTTAATGTAAATAGAAAAGGTTGGTTTGGCAGGTTTTTTAAGGCCCTGTGCTATGTAAGTGATTGGTAGATTTGGTAGCGGGTAGATTTGCCCTATTATTTTCGTCATTTTCGGAATATAAGAATGGGAATCATTATCCCTAGAGTTTACCACGGCTTCTTGCCACGGTTCAATTGAACTTGGGGTTGACTTTGGTGAAGTAATTCCATGAATTAGCGTAGGAACTAGTTTTTAGGAAAGCGACTACCATCTGACCTTCCAACCCAGAGGGGAAACTAGGCCTAATTGGAATTAGTTCCGGTTTTCTCAGGATGTTCGTCTTCACCGAAAACCAACTGGTAAATATCAACCGATAAAACGAACATAAGTACCGAAAAACCCAGTGGTACAAAGCCGTGTCTTACCGCCAGGATACCAGCGCATTTTGTATGCTTATACTAATACTTGAAATTCTCATACTTTAAATTCATATCTCTAAAATTAGGTCAAATTGTTGGTTGGTAAGGGAAGTTAGCTACATAAACATTGTACGCAACGCGAAATAAATAAATTCACCGAAGTTTGAAATGTACCTACTTGCTCTGTTGATTATGATTACATAAAATTCATATGATAAAGTTAAACTAAACCGTTTTATATAAAAGCCTTCATTTTTTAGTATTCCGTAACCAAAATGGCAAAAACCCTTATAGTTTTATCATGTCCGTCTATCCGGCCGTCGTTATGTCATAGCCATTTTACTCGAAAACTTTAGGACGCATCTTAATAAAAAAAAAAATATAAGGTGTGTAGAAAAAATATTTTCAGAGGGGGTACTCCATACACGCCTCTAACTAATTGTCAAAAATAATTTATTTAACCAAATATCAATATCTTGGACATCAATCGATAACTTTTTTTAAATAACTTTGAGATTTGTTTAAACATTTATTGATATTGTGAATATTTTCAGAAATAATCACCTCGAAATTCTAAAACATTGTGTTCCTTTAGAACTTTAGAACCGGAGATCCAAAAAGCAGCTACCGTAACCTATGGACGCCTGCAACTACAAAGGAGTCACATGCGCGTTGCCGACCCTTTACAAAAAGGAGGATTCACTGTGTTGACGACTAAAGGAATAAGAAGGTCCCTCATCGTCAATACACTGGGTCCTCTTTGAGCTCTTTCGAGTGTACGCCTGCCCATCGCACAGAGTTGATTTGATTGTTATACCAGTAATCAAATACCGCAACCAACTCTGCCGGGAGACTGGTCTCAGAGGACACCTTGCTCCACAAGATGTCGTATGAGACCAGATCGAATGCTTTAGATAGGTCTAGAAAACAGGCGTACACCGGACTATCCTGCTTTGCATAGTACTGAACAGTACTTTTCAAGCAAAAGATGGCGGATTCCGTCGACACCCCTGGCTGAAAGCCGAACTGAGCATCTTTAGACTTATAGTGCTTACGAAGTTGCCCATCAAGAAGCCTGTCCAGCACTTTAGCAATGATTGTCGCCAGCGAAATCGGCCTATAATTGCCCAGGTCAGACACATCCCCCGTTTTGTTTTTTATTATAGGCACAACAGTAGTTCGCATTAGTGCACTCGGCAGGTATGAGTGACTTACACACAAGTTAAGTTATGGGACATATTTTTGAGTAAGATGAGTACACCCATATTTTTACACTTGACTGTACCAGAGATGTTATTTGAAATACCTATTGCCTATTATGTATTAGAACATTTTTAACTAATGATTTAGAATTTTATTTGAACTGCTTTTTGGAACCCATTTTCTATTTTAAAAGTACGAAATACTATTTAGTAGTTTAACATTATGTTAATGTAAATAGAAAAGGTTGGTTTGGCAGGTTTTTTAAGGCCCTGTGCTATGTAAGTGATTGGTAGATTTGGTAGCGGGTAGATTTGCCCTATTATTTTCGTCATTTTCGGAATATAAGAATGGGAATCATTATCCCTAGAGTTTACCACGGCTTCTTGCCACGGTTCAATTGAACTTGGGGTTGACTTTGGTGAAGTAATTCCATGAATTAGCGTAGGAACTAGTTTTTAGGAAAGCGACTACCATCTGACCTTCCAACCCAGAGGGGAAACTAGGCCTAATTGGAATTAGTTCCGGTTTTCTCAGGATGTTCGTCTTCACCGAAAACCAACTGGTAAATATCAACCGATAAAACGAACATAAGTACCGAAAAACCCAGTGGTACAAAGCCGTGTCTTACCGCCAGGATACCAGCGCATTTTGTATGCTTATACTAATACTTGAAATTCTCATACTTTAAATTCATATCTCTAAAATTAGGTCAAATTGTTGGTTGGTAAGGGAAGTTAGCTACATAAACATTGTACGCAACGCGAAATAAATAAATTCACCGAAGTTTGAAATGTACCTACTTGCTCTGTTGATTATGATTACATAAAATTCATATGATAAAGTTAAACTAAACCGTTTTATATAAAAGCCTTCATTTTTTAGTATTCCGTAACCAAAATGGCAAAAACCCTTATAGTTTTATCATGTCCGTCTATCCGGCCGTCGTTATGTCATAGCCATTTTACTCGAAAACTTTAGGACGCATCTTAATAAAAAAAAAAATATAAGGTGTGTAGAAAAAATATTTTCAGAGGGGGTACTCCATACACGCCTCTAACTAATTGTCAAAAATAATTTATTTAACCAAATATCAATATCTTGGACATCAATCGATAACTTTTTTTAAATAACTTTGAGATTTGTTTAAACATTTATTGATATTGTGAATATTTTCAGAAATAATCACCTCGAAATTCTAAAACATTGTGTTCCTTTAGAACTTTAGAACCGGAGATCCAAAAAGTAAGAAAAAAACTAAGAATATATATCATATATATTTGCAAGTTCTTTCCAAAAAAATTGTTTTGAACATTATCGCCGGTTGAGGCGTTTTTGTGCTATCTCCAAAAAAAATATTTCATAGGCAGATACGACCTTTTGATATTAGTTTTTTTCTAGTAAGTAGGTATGCAAGGAGCCCTCCATTATGCGTGGTCCGACTCGCACTTATAGGCCGGTTTTTGGTAATAGGTAACAAAAGTCGACTCTGTTCGAATATGGTTCTAAATTAGGTAATCCCATCAAAAACATAAATGTTAAATAAGAGCCAAGTTCAATATACATATTATATATGCCTTGGTTGTTGATTTCAACGACAAAAGAAGTGAGATCTAAATGAGTGCCAAGTTCAATGGTCAGTCCTGAAATTTGTTTATAACAACATAAAAAAATATAACAACGCAACATATAATTTCTTCTTAAAACTTACGATAATATATTGAAGCCTAAGATTTGACTTGTCGAGTTCTCATATTATTAAGTATCTACTAAAATAGTCATGGATAAGCCCTATTTTGGGTGGTTAGTTTCTACCAACAAGCCAAATTTCAGGAATAATAAAATAAGAACTTACAGCTTTAGAACTTGCGAAGGCTATAATATAATTCGTATATGAGAACTAACCAAGTCAAACTTTAGGCTTCAATATATGATAGTAAGTTTTAAGAAGAAATTATATTTTGAGTTGTTATAATTAGGGTTCCGTTGTTAACTAGGAACCCTTATAGTTTCGCCATGTCTGTCCGTCCGTCCGCCCGTCCGCGGATAATCTCAGTGACCGTTAGCACTAGAAAGCTGAAATTTGGTACTAATATGTATATCAATCACGCCGACAAAGTGGTAAAATAAAAAGTGGAAAAAATGTTTTATTAGGGTACCTCCCCTATACGTAATGTGGAGAGTGTTTTTTTTTCATTTCAACGCTACGTGTGATATATTGTTGGATAGGTATTTAAAAATGAATACGGTTTTAGTAAAATCATTTTTTGATAATGTAAATATTTTCGGAAATATTCGCTCCAGAAGTAAAAAAAATGTGTCTCCCCCCTCTAACTTTTGAACCATAAGTTTTAAAATTATGAAAAAAATCTTAAAAGTAGAACTTTATGAAAACTTTCTAGAAAAATTATTTTGAACTTGATAGGTTGAATACTTTTTGAAAAAAAATTACAAAATAATTTCTGAACTAAGTTTGTAATTAAACCGTATAAGCAGGTGTTTATTGTACCTGTAATTTCTACAAAATCACAATGAAATGACGTGCTTTCAAATAAAGTTTTGAAAAAAATTACAAAACTAATTTCTGAACTAAGTTTAACTCTTAAGTGGGGACACTTACTGTGACGGACGGAAAACTACGGAACCCTACACTGAGCGTGGCCCGACACGCTCTTGGCCGGTTTTTTTTTGTATGTTGTTATAAACAAATTTCAGGACTGACCATTGAACTTGGCACCCATTTAGATCTCACTTCTTTGGTCGTTGAAGTCAACAACCAAGGCATATATAATATGTATATTGAACTTGGCTCTCATTTCAAATTTATGTTTTTGATGGGATATCATTGCTTTTTGTACATAATTTATTAGTAGGTTGTTATTCGTAATAGAATTAATACCAAATGGTTTTTGTTAATCTACTGTATTTTCCTACGTTTACGGGGTATAATTGTCTTTTTTGTGTTCTTTTCTATATTTACTTGTACCTTTGAAATGTTCAATTGAATTGCCCATTTATAAGTAATGAATATCTTACACTAGGTATTGATTTGCGCTAAATATTGAAATAATAATTACAACTAAATTCCAGTTAATAACGTAATAAATACGAAAGTCGACTATACTTTTAGTTATAACTTATAAGTAGTTATATAATAAGTACTAAAACTGATATACGTTTAAATAAAAAAAAGTAAGGGTAGAATACCAATTCTACTCGTTATATATTCACGTGAAGACCTTAACATCCACATAAAGACAAGCTGTCATAAATTTTATTACTAATTCTTACATTACAGGCACTATAATTAAGTGTTCCTAATAGAATAAATTAATTGAAAAAATAAAATAAAATGATAAAAAATGACTAGTGTCTGATTTATTTCTTTGTATTCACCCTACTACCTATCTGGATGCCAAATTTGAACTTTCTAGGTCATCTGGAACAGGGTTAGAGTTTTGGTCTATAGGTCAATACGTGATAAAAATGACGATTTTTGGACGTTAATATCTAAATAACCGTTTGAGGTGTGTTTACGAAATTTAGAGAACATATTTATCTCGCAAGTTTTAATATATGAGCCAAATTTGACATGTTTATGTGAAATAGTTTTTAAGTTATGAGGGGGTAAAAAGTGGCTCCAAATGGTTCGTGTAATATTTCACACGGTGCTGCTCGCCAGTTCTGTTAAACTTGAACTTGGCTTGACACGCTACCGCGTGTCTTGATGTTGGAAGCACAAGGTAATAAATTACAATGAGACAAAACGTGTCTCCTTTTAGGCTTTAAGAGTCTATCTGGAAAGAAAAGTGTCGAAGAATGTATTAGTTCCCATATAAAGAGCGACACTTCTTGCTGCTTGCTTGCTGCTCATTTCACTTCACCGTAAATAACAAATACTGTCTCTAATTTAACTTAACTAAAAATTTATAAAATGTCAACAAGTATAAGGTATATAAAATACATCCGTAGGTATAACTTTATAATGTTACTTCAAAGGCATAGAAATCTAAAGTATACCTCAAAGGTATAAAAGTTAGTCAAGCCAGGGTGTAAATCGTTTTCCACCGCATGAAGTAAATAAGTAGGAAATCACTACACAGTCTCTATGATACCAAATAACATTAATGTTAAGGAAGTAAACAAATTTTGCAGTGTTAAAAGTTTCGACGTGGGTTAGCAGTAGGGTTTTCAGCTCTTGAGCGACACTAATTTCGAATGATTGACACAGGTATTTTCAACCCCATCAATACAGTTTCCTCTATCAGCTGGAAAATGACAGCTTTTTACATTAGCATTGAACATGTTGGATATTAGCAGTAAAATTAATTGTAATTTAGACGTAGATTGATCTGAAATATTTATTATACATTTTGATGTTTCATATACAAAGATGCATGTGATAACTACATAGCTAGCCAATATTGTCATCATTATAGCAAAAATAATGATACTTCAAATGACCAGGGTACAAACTCTTAATATAATTAATATCCGAACATAAATTATGCTTTTTTTATTCTCCTCAAGAAGACGTTTGCATTGTTACCATTATGTCTCGACAACCCTACGAACAGTAATAGAATTTAATTTTTGCGTCTCAACCGTTGATTGATGTGACATTACTTCGCGATCCCAAAAGACTCCCTTTTACTCGTGAGTTCGATTTTAATATTAATTCTGCTTCCTTTGTTACAAAATTTTGCATCCTTAAATCAATCTATTGGAGTTTATAACAACTTTTGAAGAATGCCAAAGTTTAGCAGCTGCTTTTAAACACAGGAAATAATACGTTTTAACGCAAAAGTATGAGATTCTTCTGCAACCTAAGTATAGATACGTATTTGCTAATTCAATTCAATTAAAAATATTCTTTGAATCAATATTTAAAAAAAATGCTCTCAAACCCCAAAACGGTGAAATCTGTTAGGAGTGGGAAGTTACTTAATTAACTCGTGCTTTATAATTATAATTGATAAAGTGTTCAGATTTGTACCATTTATTTTTGTGCAATTTTTCGCTTTCACACGTAAGACAGTATTTTTCTTAACCTGACATCTAAATATCTAATCATTTATTACTGTAACAATGCATTAAGTATAATAATAGTCAGACCACGGTAATTCTGCACCCTTATTGTAAGTGACAAAATGATATAAGAGCTGGCCACGTCAGATATGACACAATAATGAGAGCAATGAAACCTGTCTAATTAGATTGCTTTACCATCCTTATGGCTAGATCCGGGCATCTGGCAGAGCTTTTTATGGGTGGAGGTCAGAGTGACAGACCAACAAAATTTTTCAGTTAGAAGAAAGTAATACCAAAATAGTTAAAAACTGCCGAAGTTGTGTCATTTATAGAGGACATAGCCTATATTTTAACATTTAAAAAAATACATTGTATATTATTGAGGAAATAAAATCAGTAGGCGACTAACTATAAATTGCATTATACATCATTTGGCACTACTTTCCCCCCAACAGAAACTTCTGGCTATGATATAATATAATTAATAACATAATTTCCCATAATATTACATCAAACCCAGAACCCTAGGATTAAAGGTTGAACACGCCAAAACCTGGGCATATAAAAATAGCTATAGTTATTCTAAAAATGGAGATATTTAAACTTTTGAAACAACAATTTTCTCACAAGGAACTGGGCTATAAAATGATGATAGTTTTATTTTATTTTATTTATTCGTTGGCAAAATGTCGAGCGTAGAATATCAAAAACGTGAACGCATTTTGCACGAACATGTAAAAAATCCCATGTTAAGCTACATAGATATCGCGAAAAGGCTGAAATATCCACAATCTACTGTTGGTCACGTATTAAAAAGTTTCCGTGAACGCTTGACAATAGATAGAAAGCCAGGAATTGGTGGGTTGCAGGGAGTCACGAATAAGAAACAGGAAAGAGTATTTTAAAGATTTTTGCCTCAAATCGTACGATTTCATCTCGTGATGTTGCTAAAAAAGTGAAAATGTCTTAGTCCGATGTCCAAAAAGTGAAACAGATGGCAGGACTGAGGAGTTTAAAGCCCAGGCCGCACCAGATCGAGACTCAAAACAGAACTAATCCGCAAAGATACGGTCGCGACAACTCTATGAAGATTTTCTTACAAAATTTAAATGCGCGGTGATGGACGACGAGACGTATATAAAATTGGATTGTAAACAAATACCTGGTCAAGAGTTTCATACTAGCAAATCTCGAACAGATATCTCCTGAAGATTTTGAATTAAAAAAAATGAGGGCAATTTCCAAAAATATACCTTTATTGGCAGGCAATATGTAGCTGTGGTAAAAGAAGTCGCTCGTTTATCTCCACCGGGACAATAAACAGCGATATTTATCAGAAAGATTGTTTACAGCATCGTTTGCTGCCTTTTATAAGACAGCATGCCTCACCACCGCTGTTTTGGCCAGATCTAGCCAGTTGCTAATACGCAAAATCAGTTATGGAATGGTACAACGCTAACAAGATAATGGTGGTACCCAAAATATGCAATCCGCCAAATAGTCCGGAACTGCGGCCTGTTGAAGAGTACTCGAGTATTATGAAAGGAATTCTAAAAAAGAAAGGCGGAGAAGTAAAATCGGTCCCTGAGCTACAAAAAATATGGACCTGGGCGACAAAAATCTTTTCTAAAGAGATGGTGCAAAGTCTTATGAGCCGTGTGCGTAGAAAAGTTCGATCTATGGCTTACTGTGTAAACATTCATTAAAATTAAAAATGTGATTTTAGAATTCATTACATTTGTCATTAAATGTGGTATTCATAATGTAGTTATTTATTTTCAAACTGGTTTAAAAACAAATTTTGCGTGCCCAAGTTTTGGCGTGTTCAACCTTTAGTTTTCTTCAAGTTATTTGCAATCTTTGATCTCCACCACTTAACAGCTGCCAGATGTTCGGATCTAGAAATAAGCATAGTATAGCAAACTAACTAGAGGGGGTTCTGCTCCCATTATTGTGTCATATCTGACGTGGCCAGCTCTCCGTCTAAAACATAAGGCGCCAGCATAAACGTCCATTTTGCTGCTGCAAAATCAATGTAGAGTTAGTTATTAGCGTGCTCGTCTCGGACTCCACACTCTTGTAAACTTTTGTAAATTTTATTGCCAGAAAATTAATACAACTATGAGTATGATGAAGTACTAGGTACCACTTTAAACTATACACTTCAGTTTAGGCCTATTCTAACCTATTAAAATATCACTCTACCATGTTCGTTCTGAACACTATTACGGATAACAATACTAAAAAATTTTAATACGTACCCCAGTCTAACTAGACAAGATACACTAAACTATATTTCACGAAACTATCAATTCTGATTCGTCACATCTCACGTCACTATCCAAATAACGCACACTCAAAACTGGACATTTATGAAATGACGTTCTTAAAAGTAAGTTTAATGGACCCCTTTCGGCCAATTAAGAACTAATTGCATTGACCTAAGCCAACCCGGCTGATCTAATTCTGGTGCGATGACGCACTGGCTTACGAGAAGGTCTTAAGTATCAACAAGTAGTTTTAAATATATGTATTTTTATGCAGGGTAGTACAAAGTAGCAATAAACTGGCATTATCCTCGACTATTGTGTAATTCATTTAATGCATTTTTACAACGTAAGAACATTTAAGTAAAAATTTCTACATACTACGTACAAAACGTATACCCAATCAGAAAACTATTTATACACCTGTTTTTTTTTCCGGTTATTTTAAGGGCTGAGCTGAACTTAAGTTTATTTCTCAAAAACGCTAGTGTTCTAATTAGTTTTGAGGTAATCCATATTTAATTTATGTCTTTCTAATTGTGTAAACCTACTTTAAATTATTTTTTTACTCTGACAACCCGGCATACAAAATGATGCACATGTGTGTTAAGTCAATACAATATGCTTCCTTTGTATCTCAGGTTGTTAATGTTCAAATTAAAATACATTGACATATCTAATTTTAAATGGTTTGGCTTTTACATAATATACCTAGTTTCATCAAAGTAGGTTCAGCAGTAATTGATTGAATTCTCAACCAAACAAGTTAAGCTCAGGAATACACACTAGAAATTACCGGAAATAAAAAAAAACACGGTGTATAAATAGTTTTCTAATTGGGTACGTTTTAGAAATTTGCACTTAAATATTCTCAGTTGTAACAATGCATTAAATGTAGGCCTCACACCTCATATTTATGGAAAATATGCAACTTAGAAGGATAAAAAAAAACATATTTTGAATCATGCCAAATTTTGTCTTTTAACATGACTAAATTTGGAAATTGAGATGTCTATATAACGTGAAATTGTATTATCTTCAACTTTTATGCTATAGGTTTTTCAGCAGGAGTTATCTGTTTGAAAGATATGTGTTTTTTATTATACAGTCAATCAAACTGTTTATGGCGAATTATTTCTGCGACTCGATTAAATCCATGTGCAATGCAAGTTACTTGAGTCATATTTTCATATTGCTGAATAAGATTTTTAGCTGCTTTTACCATGTACGATCCGGCATCAGTTATAAAAAATAATAATTTATCCAAGTGTTCATTGTATTGGTTGCCCCAAAGACGAGTTCAGTTATTGTCGAATGGTTGGTTGGTCGCCTCCAATACTTTAGAAGCAAATAGATGTGACTGGGTACTAGTTCCATCTAGAGCTCCGATTAAAACATTTGCCACTTTTTTTCCTACGGAATCCGACGTTTCATCAACACTGAGATAAATCATTTTATTTTGCAGTTCTTCTCGGATTTCATTTTTATTTTTGTCATACAGTTCAGGTAAGCAATGTACTCGTATTTTTGTTTCACTCGGCACACTAATATCGTTTCCATATTTATTATTTAGAACGTTTTCTATAAAACTTCTAAATTTAGGGTTGTCTAGTTTTGACCAAGGTATATTCGAAGAAACCATTAATTCTGTTAAATCTTTATTGAACTGTTTTTGTGCATTATTATTGTGGGATCTGTTGTGTAAATCAGTTTTCAGATGGCGGTCGATACTAGATTTATATGGGAATAATGTCGAATTACACAATTTGCAATATAACATATCGTCTTTAATTTCGAAATCAGCGTTATATACAGCACGAACCTTCATCCATAAATATAAAATCAGGATATTGCGTTAAGTCCATTATCTCAGTCTAATACGGAGTTGGGTTGGGACTTGTTAATGTTATTAATGCTAATTTCCAGTTGTGAGTGCTGTGTTTCGATAAACTATTATTTGACGTTGCAAATTTGTGGGGGTGAAAAGGGGGTTGGAAGTTGGTATGAGGATTTTTTTACCGCTGAACTGATGAAAATGAAATTTGGTATAGACATAGTATGGGTCTCTAGAAAAGACAAAGGATAGTTTTCACCAACCCTAAAGGGGTGAAAAGGGAGTTGGAAATTTGTATAGGGAATTATTAACCGCAGAGTCGATTTAGATAAAGTTTGGTATGGAGATAATTTGAGCTCTGGAAAAGGACATAAAATAGTTTTATCTCAGAAATTATCCCTTAAGCGGATGCAAAAGGGGTGGAAGTTTACATGGGGAAGAAACAACCAATAACCGCTGTACGTATTTGGATGAAATTTGGTATTGAAATAGTTTGTAATTTTTTGGTTAAGGTGTTCATATTTATAACAAGTTACCCATCGATGATTTAAATTTACCTTTACCCGCTCTTAAGAAATATTTGAAAATGTCATTAATGTCAAAGGGTTATTGCAGGTTCGAGGACTATAATATGACTGACAAAGATGCATGGCCCAAACCAGAAACTACTACAAAATCATCTAACATTTATAGGACACCGTTAAGGTAGGAAAACATATCAAACGTTTTGTGAAGCAGTCAGATTAGGATTTATTTTTCTTTATAATTAAACAATAGGTACATTATCTGTCATCCAAGCTGTTTTGATATGTCTTCTTGAAGAACTACGCATTATTTTGTATCCTTAAGATCTAATAATGCATTCCTGTTTTGAAAAAAATAAGTCCCGTCGAGTTTTTTTTCGGTCATAATACTTCTCGGGCCAGAGGTGTAGCGGCACAATAAGGTTGGTCATGCCGGTGTAATGGCGGTCATTCTAATGGTTTCCGAACACGTCATTTAGGATTTTTAATATGTGTGTGGATAAAGCAGTGTATGCTTCTGTACGTAATTAGGCCTTAGTACGTAACAGTTACATAAAGTACTATTTATATCTTTTTAGGGTTCCGTAGGGAACCCTTATAATAGTTTCGCCATTTCCGTCCGTCTGCTTGTCCGTCTGTCCGCGGTCTAGCTCAGTGACCGTTCGCACTAGAAAGCTGAAATTTGGTATCACTATGTGCATTAATCACGCCGCAAAAGTAGTAGAATAAAAAATAAAAAAATATTTTTATTACGGTACACATAAAATAGGGGGTAAATCTTTTTCGCTTCAAAAAGAATATAGGTCTTTTAATACATTTTTTGGATGAAACTTATAATTTCGTAAATATTCGATCAGAAAGTTCAAAATAGGGCGTCTCCTCCATCTAACTTTTGAACCGTGGGTTCCAAAAAAATAGAAAAAAATAATGGAAGTGAGGCCTGATAAGAACTTTCAATAAAAAAAAATACTGACCCCCTCAAAAAATAATTTCTGCATTTGTGACAATCCCCCCCAATTTCAACCGCGCTACACCGCGCCTGTTTTTACCTTTCGTGCTTAGACTAATTTGACGGGAGGATCGATTTGGATAATATTTGCCGTGGACATGAACGTATATGTACAAAAGTGGTACTGTATCGTCCGATATACACCTACCACTCTATGTCGTTTAAATCATACCAAAAATTTATAAGGACAAAAAAAAGTATTGATTTTTGAGTGTAGTTTCATTTTGTGGTAATTGTAAAATATTTTATCAGGACTACTGTCCTCTAGCGTATCCATCTGTCAACTTTACTTCAAGTTCCGCCTCCAGGCTAGCGGGAGAGAAATTAGGGGTGAATTAGCCGCTTACTGACACAGACCGAATTCCACGCGGGCGGAGCCGCGGGCACAGCTAGTTTGAAATAAGAACGTGTAATAATTTTCACCAAATGCAGCTTCGGGTAGTTCTTCTTTGTGAATTCTATGAAAATAAACCTTCTTATATTTATCATGGTGTCGTTTTTTGCATGTTACGATTTTTACTTTTTACTGAAGTCAAATCAACCTATCGAGACACTTTTTCGACGGAGACACACTTTTTAGACTATTGAGGTCGGTGTTTGTACGTTGGATAGTGGATTTTAGTCAGATAAGGTACCTAACGCTAATATACGTTTAAGTTGCTTTAAAGAGACGTAAGAATTAATTATTTTACATGAAGAACATGTAGAAATGCTACAAAATTACTCGGACGCCTGAACCTAAGTGACATATTTGAAATTAAATTTGTTATCGATCAGAAGAGGAATATTGTTTAATATGAGTACAGTTTAGTTCCTAAGCGAAATATATCTACAATCTAGAAATCTATGCAAAAGATAAAAAATCACTATTTATGTTTCGGCAAAAACAGAAGCAAGGAATTATGAAACTTTCTTCCAAATTATAGAGAGAAACTCAATCCAATCCTAAATAATGGCCCCTGATTATACTAACACCGCCATAAAACTGGAAGAAGTTTAAAAAATATTGCGTATCCTAAAGAAACGAGGTGGGAAAAAAATTAAAATGCACCCTCGGCTTAAGACGATGGTTCTCGAACCTTCGTTACGTTGGAAAAGTTAAGGCCTGTAACTTCCGCATAAAGCGGAATGTTTAAATATTAAAAGGTGAACCATGTTGTTTCATAACGATGTACAAAGATTTGTAATGTTATCACTCACTGTAATGTTATTAAACACTTTTATTTCAACAAAGGTTCAAGCAAC
The DNA here is from genome assembly GCA_947086415.1 of Pammene aurita. Classification (NCBI taxonomy): domain Eukaryota; kingdom Metazoa; phylum Arthropoda; class Insecta; order Lepidoptera; family Tortricidae; genus Pammene; species Pammene aurita. The sequence continues at coordinate 36,257,942 of OX352292.1, read as the reverse complement.
TTTGAGAAAATTTTGCTCTTGGAGAACCCACTTGGAGAGAATCTTAGGCCTCCATTTACACATTGATTAGTGTTAAGTGCTAGTTAAGTTTGTTACTCCATATAGTAGGAGAGCCCATGACACTGAACCTAGTTCGATAAGTCTCCTAGATGAGATATATATAATTAGACGCGTCTTTAATGGGGGAACTTTATTATAGATTTTTGGAGCCATACCAAGTATACTTTTCTTTAAAAATGCTGTGTCGGAAGACATTGAAACTATTTTATTTCTTAAACGAATACTCTTAAATCTTTTAAATAAGTGCAGGTTGCCTTTAACAAAAATAACTAATTCATAAATATACAAACAAGGTAGAGTCAATATACGTAGCTTTTTAAAGTGTGGTACACATGAAGCTGGTAGCTGAATTCCACATAAAGATCTAATGTATCTTTTTTGCGCTTTAAATGCAGTTTCTCTATCAACTGAGTTTGCCCAGAACATGAGACCATACCTTAGTGTCGATGTTACATAAACGTGATAGGCCGTTAAAATAACCGGTTCATCAACATTTTTCCTTAGATTATGTAGGAGGTACGAAAATTCATTCAGTTTCTTACATATATTGTCAATTTGAATATTCCATGTTAACTTATGATCTATGCTTATTCCTAAAAATTCTCCTCTGCTTATTCCTAAAAATCGGTTTCCTCAATTTTTTACCCTTATATGATATATTTAAATTACGGGTATCATTTCGTCTATGCTTAAATGTCGTGATTTTAGTTTTTTCCATATTCATTTTTAAATTGTTGTTTGCTAACCAGTTAATTACTGTTTCTAATGTTTTGCATATATCATTTTCATATGTTTCTGGGTCTATACAAGAAAACATTATACATAGTGCTATCATCAGCAAAAAGAACCATGGGAACCTCGATAGCTCGTGGTAAATCATTGATATAAATAATAAATAATTGTTGTAGCTCGAAAACGGTACGTCCAACGGAAAATGTCATTCATTTCAATATTAAAGAGGGTTAAATTTTGCGTCGAATGAGCAACTTAACGTCTAATTCAGTTCAGCGGTACAGCCGAAATCAAAAACTATAATTGGGGAAAATGTCTCATTTAAATGAAAAACTCATATTTTGACTTCCATACCAGCTAAACATCGGTATCAACGTTCGAAACTCATGGCACTCGGTAAGGTTAGCAGAACAAGAAATACATTTGAATATTTTATTCATAATAATGTTTTATTTATTTTTTATTTTCTCAATTATACTGCGGTAAACTGTACATATGTGACGTTTTCAACTCAAAGGCACATCATTGTTAGGTGGTAATAGTAAGTAGCAGTAACGCCTTATTGACAACCGACAATGATGCACCCTTGAATTGAAAATGTCACATATACTTAAAGACAGTTATATTCTAAATACGTCATAGAACCTTAATACTCAGTTTACATTCGAAAAATAATACATGCCAAATAGGTAACGAATGTCAATTTAATTGTCACGCAAAATAATATGTGCTGAATCTGCAACGTCAAATAATATTTTATCGAAACACAGCACTCACAACTGGAAATTAGCATTAATAACATTAACAAGTCCCAACCCAACTCCGTATTAGACTGAGATAATGGACTTAACGCAATATCCTGATTTTATATTTATGGATGAAGGTGCGTGCTGTATATAACGCTGATTTCGAAATTAAAGACGATATGTTATATTGCAAATTGTGTAATTCGACATTATTCCCATATAAATCTAGTATCGACCGCCATCTGAAAACTGATTTACACAACTGATCCCACAATAATAATACACAAAAACAGTTCAATAAAGATTTAACAGAATTAATGGTTTCTTCGAATATACCTTGGTCAAAACTAGACAACCCCAAATTTAGAAATTTTATAGAAAACGTTCTAAATAATAAATATGGAAACGATATTAGTGTGCCGAGTGAAACAAAAATACGAGTACATTGCTTACCTGAACTGTATGATAAAAATAAAAATGAAATCCGAGAAGAACTGCAAAATAAAATTATTTATCTCAGTGTTGATGAAACGTCGGATTCCGTAGGAAAAAAGTGGCAAATGTTTTAATCGGAGCTCTAGATGGAACTAGTACCCAGTCACATCTATTTGCTTCTAAAGTATTGGAGGCGACCAACCAACCATTCGACAATAACTGAACTCGTCTTTGGGGCAACCAATACAATGAACACTTGGATAAATTATTATTTTTTATTACTGATGCCGGATCGTACATGGTAAAAGCAGCTAAAAATCTTATTCAGCAATATAAAAATATGACTCAAGTAACTTGCATTGCACATGGATTTAATCGAGTCGCAGAAATAATTCGCCATAAACAGTTTGATTGACTGTATAATAAAAAACACATATCTTTCAAACAGATGACTCCTGCTGAAAAACCTATAGCATAAAAGTTGAAGATAATACAATTTCACGTTATATAGACATCTCAATTTCCAAATTTAGTCATGTTAAAAGACAAAATTTGGCATGATTCAAAATATGTTTTTTTTTATCCTTCTAAGTTGTATATTTTCCATAAATATGAGGTGTGAGGCCTACATTTAATGCATTGTTACAACTAAGAATATTTAAGTGCAAATTTCTAAAACGTACCCAATTAGAAAACTATTTATACACCGTGTTTTTTTTTATTTCCGGTAATTTCTAGTGTGTATTCCTGAGCTTAACTTGTTTGGTTGAGAATTCAATCAATTACTGCTGAACCTACTTTGATGAAACTAGGTATATTATGTAAAAGCCAAACCATTTAAAATTAGATATGTCAATGTATTTTAATTTGAACATTAACAACCTGAGATACAAAGGAAGCATATTGTATTGACTTAACACACATGTGCATCATTTTGTATGCCGGGTTCTCAGAGTAAAAAAATAATTTAAAGTAGGTTTACACAATTAGAAAGACATAAATGAAATATCGATTACCTCAAAACTAATTAGAAATAAACTTAAGTTCAGCTCAGCCCTTAAAATAACCCAAAAAAAAACAGGTGTATAAATAGTTTTCTGATTGGGTATACGTTTTGTACGTAGTATGTAGAAATTTGTACTTAAATGTTCTTAGTTGTAAAAATGCATTAAATGTAGGCCTCATACCTCACAGCTCATATTTATGGAAAATATTCAACTTAGAAGGATTTATAAAAAAACTATTTCCGAATTTAGTCTTTCAAAATGACAAAATTTGAAAATTGAGATGACTATATAACGTGAAATTGTATTCTCTTTAACTTTTATTCTAAAAACTTTTTACCTATAACAAGCACGGATATTAAAAAAGCGACTAGCAAAGATCCAATTTTAGTTAAAGTTTTGATGAATTAATATTAGTTCTGGGTGGCCTCCATATTGTAATGATGATAACCTTAAACCATATTACGCTCGTAGGAACGAGTTGTCGAGGCCGGGTGTATTCTATGGGGATATTGTGGTGCCAGTTAATTATCAAAATAAATTTTGACAAGAGCTACATGTAGGTCATGTCGGCATGGTAAAGATGAAAAATACGGCTCGCAGCTACGCGTGGTGGCCCGGCATCGACGCCAACGTGGAGCGCACGTGCCGCGAGTGCGCCGCGTGCGTCGCCGAGAGCAGCGCGCCGCCGCGCGCGCCGCCCAAGCCGTGGCCGTACATTACTTACAGAACCATGGACGCGTTTACATGTTGATGTCTTAGGCCCCATTGAAAATGAAACGTTTTTTGTCATAGTGGAGTCGACGACAAAATGGATCGAAAGTTTTCGAATGGTAAAAACGACTTCATCAGCGGTTATCAAAGTTTTATGTGAAACATTTTCTAGATTGGGGTTACCTAGGTCATTAGTTTCTGATCGGCCCACAGTTTTGTAGCAATTCTTAAAATCAAATGGCATTGACAAAGTACTTACATCCACTTACCACCCCTCATCTAACTAACTAACGCTGTAAAACTTTGTAAAAAAGCAAAAAGAGAGGGTGTCGACATCGATATAGCTTTACAAGCATACCTGATGTCATATAGGAATTCAGTACACGGCACTACGGGTGATTCTCCTGCACTACTACTTCAGAAACGGATGCTGCGTTCTCAGAGCTGGCTCTCAGGCGGTCGAAAGAGCTGGCCACGTCAGATGTGACACAATAATGAGAGCAATGAAACCGGTCTAGTTAGACTGCTTTACCATCCTTATTGGTAGATCCGGGCATCTGGCAGCTTTTAATGGGTGGAGGTCAGAGTGACAGACCAACAAAGTTTTTAAATTGAAAAAAGGTAATACCAAAATAGGTCAACAAAGCCAAAGTTGTGTCAATTATAGAGGACAGGGCCTATATTTTAACATTAGATTAAAAGCCATTGTCTATTATTGCGGAAACAAAAACAATAGGCGACTAACTAAAAATTGCATTTTACTTCATTTGGCACTACTTTCCCCTAACAGAACCTTCTGGATATGATATAACCTAATTAATTACATAATTTTCCATAATATTGCATTAAACCCAGAACTCTAGGATTTGTTTTCTTTAAGTTATTTGCATTCTTTGACCTCCGCCACTTTACAGCTGCCAGATGTCCGGATCTAGATATAAGCATAGTATAGCAAACCCAGAACCCTAGGATTAAAGGTTGAACACGCCAAAACCTGGGCATATAAAAATAGCTATAGTTATTCTAAAAATGGAGATATTTAAACTTTTGAAACAACAATTTTCTCACAAGGAACTGGGCTATAAAATGATGATAGTTTTATTTTATTTTATTTATTCGTTGGCAAAATGTCATGTGTCAAAATTCTGCCGATCCTTCTCGATTACATATTGAACTGAACGCACGTATTTTAATGTTATCCCGCTATCCTGTAGGCATCTAGACTATATAGTGTTCATATATCACACTTACACTATTGGTGAAATAGTTAAAACTATAAAATTATTAAAAATAAAAGAATCGAAAGGATATAAATGATACGTAAACAAACTCACACTCTAAGTATATACCACCTATTATCGTGTCCTTATTGTTAAAATTATTCAATAGCTGTATTGAGCCGGGAGTTTATCCAAACGCCTTAAAAACTATTAAGATGCAGCCGGTATATAACCAATACTGACCAATAATGCAGTAAAGTTATAAGACGCTGTAACTAAACAGGTAAGTACAAAACTATGAGGTTTAATTGTAAAATTTAGTAAAGGTAATTTACGATCAAGTCCCGTTTTTGTCATAATAATCAATCAATTACATTGATATGCACGAAACGACTGAACCACATGGGGCCCGTATCTCAAAAGCTTGTAACTTGTAATACAAGCGGATGTCACTTTTCGACATCTTTTGCTAGAAAGGGACTTCCGCTTGTATTACAAGTTACAATCTTTTGAGAAATGGGCCCCTGGCCGTACTTTTTAAGGTCACGCCTAGTATCCTAGTAGTACTCACTCACAGGCAATACTTCAGTTGTATGACTTTAAATAAATTCTGCAGGCTATACTATATGAATTTATTTATTTATTGGGTACTTATATGTCAGAAATGCTGGATTAAACAACTACAAAAATGAATAAAAATCTTAGAATAGGTTTGTACAATGCAGGTTCACTTGGCACAAATCATGACAACTTCATAGCGGCAACTACTCGGCAGGATGTTGATGTGCTGGCGATCCACGAATCGTGGCTAAGAGCAGGTGAACAAGGGCGTGCCCCGGCACTTTTCGGGTACAGTTTCCGCCATATACCTAGACCGCAGGGTGTGCGATCACGCGGAGGAGGCATAGGTTTCTATATCAAGCGGAATCTTCATGCTCGCACCTGGCCTCACCCCGTCAACCCATTGCATAAGTTGGTGGAGCAGATGTGGGTCACTTTGACTCTCAACAGAAGCTTGTAATTGGAACGGCATATCGACCACCTTGGATGGACCTTCAACTATTTCTAGATGCAGTTACCGACACAGTCAGTTCCATTCCCAGTTATGATAATCTGATTAAACTAGGTGACTTCAATGTAAAATATTAAACAGCAACGACACAAAAATTACTCAATTCAATAATTTTATTAGCTATAAAATTATTGAATTGAGTAATTTTTTGGATTATCTCAATTAGTGTCTCAGCCCACGCATTTTACTGACACCAGCCAGACGTTGATTGATGTTATCTGTTCAGACATGCAGGCAAGGAGCACAGCCTTTGATCATGTAGGTTCCCTGTATGTTCATTGCCTTGTTGTTTGTAGTTTCAATGTTAAGCGTGACAAATTAAAACCTTACCACATTACCTATAGGCCTTTAAAGCACATTTGCTTTAGAGTCTTGGATGTGGACCTGCAGGGCGTGCGGTGGGACTTGATATCAAATCTTGGGAATGTCAATGACATGGTATTAGCTTTTAACGAGCAGGTACTTAGTTTATTTGATTCACATGCCCCAGTAAAGACATCCTTCGTTAAAGTACAAACCTACCCTTGGATCACTGACACTGTCAAGCTCATGATGCGGTTGCGAGATGGTGCTGCAGCAGATTTTCATAAAAACCGGAGTGATTGATGTGATGTCAGAAAGAAATATTACAAAGACCTGAAAACTGTAGTAAATAAGGCCATCTACTTAGAAAAAAATAGCTTTTTTCAAACAAAATATAAATAATACGATAAATGAGCCAAAAACTTTGTGGAATAACTTGAAATCTACAGTATTACCTAAAAAAAACACAGAACTACCTACATTTTTAAGCAATCCATGTACCTTAAATAAACATTTTCTAGATCTACCGGGTACTTCTGGTGTCAGTATATCTGATTTGACTTATTTAGAGTTCCACAAGTATAGTGAGACTGTTTTCCACCTAGGTACAGTTAGCCCTGACCATATTACTAAAATAATTAGGTCTTTAAAATCTAACGCTGAAGGCGTTGATAGTATAAATTTAAAAATGCTTATTCTAACGCTTCCATATGCTATTGACATCACTGGCTTAATAAATACCTCTATTCTTACATCCACTTTTCCAGACATCTGGAAGCTGGCAGTTGTAAACCCCTTGCCTAAAAATTCAAACCCGTCTGAGCTTAAGGACCTCAGGCCAATCAGCATTCTACCATGTCTGTCTAAAGTGATTAAAAAGTTGTCAGCTCACAGTTAACTACCTACCTAGAAAACAACAATATTTTGCCAGACTTACAATCAGGTTTCCGGAAAGGCCGCAGCACAACAACCGCATTGCTTGATGTCTCTGACAACATCTTGGACGCTCAGGATAAGGGAATGTGCACTCTTTTGGTGCTCCTTGATTTTTCGAGGGCTTTTGACTGTTTGAATATAGATCTTCTGCTGTCTAAACTGAGCTATTATGGTTTTGACTACAAGGCTATTAAGTGGTTTGAAAGCTATCTCAATGATCGATCCCAAATGGTGAAGGTGTCTCTCAGTGACGGGTCTTCACTCTTTTCAGAAAAGGCCGAGTTAAGAAGAGGAGTACCACTAGGATCCGTTATTGGTCCGCTTTTGTTTATTCTGTATACCGCAGATATTAAGTCTTGCATCGCACATTGCAGGTACCACATCTATGCAGATGACATACAAGTGTATTTATCATTTAAGCCAGACAAAATCAACTGTGCTATAGAGAAACTTAACGAAGATCTCACCAGAATAGCAAATTGGGCTACAAGGAATTGCCTATTACTTAACCCATGTAAAACTAAATACCTTGTCTTAGGCAGTAAGAAACAACAGGCTGGTGTCAGTAATGAGCCGAATGTTATGCTGTGAACCTGTTGAGCGCGTGTATGAAGCCCGTAATCTAGGTCTTTTAATGGACAGTGGACTTCGATTTGAGAAGCATACATCTGAGGCTGTCAGGAGCTGCTTCTACAAACTTAAGGTCTTATACAAAATCCGGCCATATCTAAGCGAAAACTTGCGCATTCAGCTAGTCGAATCACTTGTGTTATCCAAATTAAACTATGTGGATGTAGTAGTTGCACCACGGCTCCTTGCTAGGACAAAAAGGCTCATACAACGTGTACAAAATGCCTGTGCTCGCTTCTGTTTTAATATACCGTTGAGAGCCCATGTTACCCCGTTTTCAAACAGCCACAATATCCTTAAAATGCAACACCGCCGTAAACTTCACTTGGCTTGTCTGCTCTTCGGTGTGCTACTCGTAAAGTATAAATCTCCTGCTTATCTTTTTAATAAGCTCTCTTGCATTAAGCTCCGTGCACGCCGCGAATGGGGGATTCACTTGCTCACGCCGCACCACTCTTCGGCCGCCTTCCGAGGAAGTTTCCGATATGCAGCGTCTAAATGTTGGAACAATATTCCGCCGCCAGTGAGAAACCTGCAAAGTATTCATAGTTTTAAATTTAAGCTTAAGAAGTACATGCTCGACCATCAACTTAACCAGGAAACCTGCAGACTGGATACAAGTTGCCTGTAGACACTGTATTGTTAACGTACCACTGAACTGAAATATGTTCCTGTCGTATTGCCATCGTATTTTTTATACTAAATGTTTATTGTTTTCTATGTAATAATAAATCTTTAATAATTTCCTTTTCTTTCATGCCGATTGTCAATGTCATGCGTGTCATAATTAGAGCGCATGCGTTCTATGCCTAATGCACGGCCAAGACAAGTTTGGTCGGACAGACATTTTTTATTGTGATTTGATTGTTTTACCGATATTTTACTTTTTGCATATAAGTTTATGTAGATATCTATAATCTTTATGTTTCTTTTAATTCTCTTTGTTTGCTTTTAGTTTTTTTTAATCTTTTTTGTGTTACCTTCCGTGAATTGTTTTCACCCGATGGTCTCATCGGAAGATCAGCGCTGACAACCGCCAGCATCATGCTGAGATGAGGCCATTTCGTGGCACTTTCTCGTATTATGTTTTCTTTCCTTGTTTCTTTTATATGTATGTGTTTACGAATAAACTATTTCTATTCTATTCTATTCTATCCATAATACCTATGAGAGTGAGATGAGCTGCACCGAATTTTCTGTATTGATTTATACATATATAATTCTTTTACACTACGAGAAGCATCGATAAACTGTGTACTGTTTTGCTGGCCACGATGCCTGGGGGCCTCGGAACTTGTCAACTAATTTGCATACATCACCCCACTCGGGATTTGACCGTTTCATATTGCAGATCCTAATGGAGGCGGCTTTTACACTTATTAAAATGAATGATCGAGCAGGTAGGGGTCTTTATTTGTTACTGTTATTACTGTATTATTTTGCAAAATGTACAGCTAGCAACAAAAAAATCCATAAAACTATATTTAAAAAATTATTTCGGAAAAAAGTTAAATTTAATACATCCCTAGTACCTACTAGTTACTACTAGTACCTTAGTATCTACTAGTTATAAGTAAGACAAGCCCAAGAGAACATTTCGAATTGACCTCACTCAGTTTCACTTTGATTTCACTCATACAAGTTTATACGTACGTACGTCTTGTATTTTGAAGTCTGCAGTGTTTTAATAAAACACCTTTTTGCATTCTGGTACTCAATTAATTCAATAATTTAGTGTAAACTGATGCGAGATTTACATACAAGTTGTTGAGCTATTTTTGGGTTCCGTACTTCAAAAGGAAAAAAACGGAACCCTTATAGGATCACTTTGTTGTCCGTCTGTCTGTCTGTCTGTCAAGACCCTTGTTCTCAGGAACGCGTAGGGCTATCAAGTTTAAATTTACACCAAATAAGTATTTTTATGTCTGTGGTCCCATGAACCTGTAAAATATAAGCTTCTAAGTCAATTTAATCTAAAGATAAGACCATTTAAGCCATATTTTCTAACACTGCACAGGGGATCCAAAACCTATAGGGTACTTTCCATATACCTAGAATCATGAAATTTGGCAAGGAGAAAGGTTTTACAGCATAAGTAAAGGAAAAAGTCCGAAAACAGTAAACTTGTTGTTCCATCACAAGAAAAAAAATGTAAGATACAGCTATAAGTAGGGTACTTCTCATAGACCTAATATCATGAAAATTGGTAAAATAGTAGGTCTTACAGCGTAAGTAAAGGAAATAATCCAAAAATTGTTTATTTGTAGTTCCAGCACAATAAAAAATTGCTTAAACCAAGTTTAACCCTCAATCAAAATTTTCTTTTCGTTACATACAGCAATGTTCGATGATTGATAAAATAGTGTGTAAGGAACCCTCAGGGCGCGAGTCCGACTAGCCCTTGGCCGGTTTTTTTTTCTACAAACCCCACAGAACAAAATGTTCGTAATCTGTGCCTAGATGTCATAAATTATGACATTATTGCAACGTAAGATGAGGTCATATGGATGCTGATAAACAATAATGTGTCAACCCACAAAAACACAATAAATGGGATTTGAATGCCATTTTGTAGCCAGTTACAGTACTGATCTACATTTTGGAAAAATGACCGAAGTGATTTGAATTATATTTCCGACAATCACTTTTTGTGGAAAATCTACCGTATTAGCTCATTTATTTAAAAAAATGTATACCATTAAATAAGTTTATTTCATTTATAGGTTTAAGAACAAACAAGTCGAAACCTTAAAAAAACTTTTAGGTGCCGTTTTCTCAAAATGGTGGTGATGTAGGATAGTACATTATGATACAAGTGTGCTAAGTTGATCATTACATACGAAGCGATATTGTGCGCACGAACGCATGTGAGTGCGCATAAGGAAGCTGAGCTTATTCAAGCACACGCGTTTCAAACGACGTTTTTCAACACACTTGCGAGGAAATAACAGAATAGTATAATTAATAACTTTTGATAAATACATTTATTGACAGAATGTTTACAGGATAGACGTACTTACGAACCTAAGATAATTAAATTTAACTAACCTTTTTTGTGATGTTATTGAGTATCTGAAACTCTTTTTCAAATCATTTCACAAAATTAAAGACTTCACATTTATTGTGCAATTAATTATAGTATCTTTTTCTTACGTATTGCTCACTAGATTTTTATGATGACATTTTACTAGTATGTATCACAATTTTGAAATATATCCAGAGGTTAAATTAACGCTAAAGTTGTCTTCTTATTCATTGAAAATATAATTTGTTTAAATTAATAAAACACGACGAGAAAAAATTAACAAATAAACAATGATTTTAGGTTAACTTATAAATGGCGCGCAATTTTCTTTTTTGGATGTGCGTGCAGCTTGAGGCAAAGGCGCGGACGTATAATGCCAAACAACCAATATTAAAACAGACAATTCGTGTTTTAAACACGAATTATTGTGTATTACGAGTAATATACTCGTAATAAGTTAAAATGATTCTTATTCACAATCAGGATTGTATAATTTATATTCTATCGTAAATGTGTATATTTTTAATATATTTACTTTTTTAGAATGTAAACTCATAAAGAGTTAAAAAAAAGTAAAGGTAATACCCGACTAAATTACAACGATTCGTCTGCGTACGTACAACTTGGTAATAGAGTACAAACGTCACTTGATCGGATTATTAAATTATTCCACTAGTTGGATAATTACTGTGAAATGCACGCGTGTTTAATATCTAGGATTATGAGCATAAAAGCGGTGGAATAAGATCCTCGTTACGAGCAGGTGTGTTGAAAAATACATTATTACTTATCAGCATTCACATGGCGTCACTCTTATTTCCATGTTCTTTTTAGTACAATTTTGAATTTAGAGACATTTTCCTTTCATTATTTTGATTAAATTCATTTCATTCGCCGCAGTTTAATTTACAATTTGGTAATGTAAATGATACCTTTAAATCGTATTCATCGACAAATTAAAATTTGTATGCATAATAATATTATTATAATATCAAGCAATCGTATCCGGTACGTTATTCTCATTCATGTGCTGATTCCATACAAATGCTGATTCAGAACTGACGCTGAAACAACAGGGAAACACTCAGCCTAACACACTTAAACCGTGTCAAATTGCAACCACACACAATCAGCTTGCAGTGCTGGGTACAGTTTATAAGGAATAGGAATTGTATTTAATCCGGCGACATTGCTTCTTCACGGCCAGGCAAACAATAGTATGCTGTATTACTTAGGAACAAAAGCCATCAACTGCCGCCGTTTGTGGCCCATGCAACAGTTTACTTCTGCATACCTTCTACATACACTTAATTCTACATGAAACGTGTAATGAAAACAATTTTCATTGTATTTATTAAAACCCTCAGCACGAAGCAGTGTTGTGGTGGACCATTTGCACTTTATTTATAAATTATAAATTATAAATAAATATTGCTCTAAAGAAAAGTCAAATCGGCTCAACGAAACAGGGCACAAGTAATATGAAATCTACAGCACTTTTACATGGATGACATGACAGGACATGACATTAAGGGGCTGACAACAGCGAAATTCCCTCCCTATCTTTTTCAGCGCGAGTGAAAGAGAAACACTGTGTTACGATTAGTATGGGAGCTCATTGCAAATTAAGCAAAATGATGAATTAAAAAAAAACTACGTATTAATTGAGAAATATAAAACAATGAAGTTTTTAGTATTAGTGCGGTGGAATTTTGTCCTTAGTTACAGACGTATAAGTCAAGAAACTAAAGACATACGACTGTTTAAAGCAAATTTTAAGATGTAACTTTGGAATTATTTTCTATCGAGCCGATTTCGTCCAATCGTGTATCGGAATCAACGAAGTTCTTCCAAATATTACGAAAAATAACATATATTTTTTTTACTTTCTCAAAACAAGGAGTTATAGCTAAAACACTGTTTGAGTAAAGTCAATTAGAAGGTCATCGGGTGTTGTCAGCCTCTTAAAAAAGTTTATTATGTTTTCGTAATAATAATATATAAAGGTTACAATCAGGGCCTTTATATAACGAAAATTATTGACTAAAAACAGCCAGATTTTCCTCTCCGCCTCTAAGAGCTTGTTCTCTTTTTTCTGTGTCAAAGTCGAAGTTTTACATCTATGCATTAAGATTTTTTAATTATATCTATTATTTGTAACGGGGTATTTACCATGTATATTAGAGTTTTTGAGCACCCGATATTTCGGCACAGTTGCATGCGCCATCATTACGGAGTAACTCACGGTTTAGTAGGAGTCACGGGGTTTTTTTAATTACTGTCTTATATACTTACTAGAATCTTAGTCGGTTTACTGATTAGCTTGGACACTAGAACTCGATGAAGCGCAGCCGAGCATCTTAGGATTCGAACATCTATCTACTCTTCCCTTCGGTTGGTATCAGTTGTTGTGCAACCGAGGTACCTAAAACGATCCACACCTTTGTGGGTTGTTGCTTCGACTACCTACTAGGTCTTCTCTTTTCACTCTAATGGTTCTATACCTTTTCATTAGGAGATATTCTATTTTCTGGCGGTTAATTCTGAGTCCAATCTTTTCTTCTTCTTGCTCTACGATTATTTCCAAAGCCTCGAGATCCTTTTTGTTTTGAGCCATTAATCCCAAGTCATCAGCATACCCAATGACTCCATGTTTGTCATTTAACTCTACACCTCCATCATATATACAGGGTGATTCAGGAGACGTGAGCAGGAACAACCCTACACGCTTAGTTAACGATAATGAATCGGTCGCCATCATGTTTAAGTGAAACAATAACGTCTTTCTATTTTTTTTTACCTTTTTGATTAGTAGAACTTTTATTTTCTGTAAACATGGTCATACTACATAAACAAATCAATAAAGATGAAACCTCTTTGACAATCATGACAGCACTTTGATTATGAAAAAAAACATTGTCAAATTAAGTGGGATACGATGTTTCCAAAGTAACCAGACATCAATTTGACACATATCACAGAAAAACAAGAGAATATCAGTACTCGACGGAGTATTCTAATTGTAGAGTGACCATGCGTGTCTTAAATAATTTAAAACATTTTATTTTTACTTAAAACATTTTTTTTGCGCTAATCACACTAATAATTGTATCATACAATAGCTTGTTATTAACTGAATCCGTAGTGTTAAGCCTGCTCACGTCTAATGAATCACCCTGTATAAGCAATTTTCGCAGGTTCAGTTCAGTGAAAACATCAAATTCGGCTGTTAGTTCTCCAAGCTCTAACCATCATCCTACTTACTTTGGTAGCGACACTTATCATTCTTACATGTTTCAAAATGTAACACAGTGTCTCCCACTAATAACAATGACTCATCAACGTCCAGCAGGTGTTGATAAATTAAATGAGCGACTGACACTTTAATTGGAGTTAAGTAAAGCTACTCATATAATTACGTGGGCAACAGACATGTGACGGGTATTCAAAGCACACGTTTTTGGACAGTTTAGTCCAAAGCTGATGACGTCACTTTAAAATAATCTTGTTGAATCTACCGTAGAATCAATTAAATAGATACGAAACGTCACTAAGTCTTAGTTACAGGCGGTAATGTTGGTTTGTGTAATGTTACCCCAGTTACCATGTGACTTGTTACGTGCAATGCGTGCAGTTAACTTGAAACTTGCAGTTTCCGTACGACTCGTCTCGTTTTATTTTTTAAGTAGATCAATAAAATTTAGTATTGTTTAACATTGTCCGTACTGCAGTTCGCTACGTGCTAGGCTCGTAGCCAGAGAATAGAGCTTTATGCTCGTAGCCCATTCCAGCGTTTTCCCGCTTTGTAGTGGAAATCCGCTATACACAAAAAGCCCACCTGGCGGTTTCCTGGTGCGGAAAGTGTTAAAATATTAAGTGGACCAGGCAAAGATCCTTCAGACTCTTATTCGAACTAAACATAAAGCGGTTTAACACGGAAATTATGTCGAGAATTCCCAGAACTAGATAGTGTTGGAATCATGACTTTTTATTATTATCCCTAGCACTTTCATAATAATTCCCTCTTGAACTTTTATCTTGAAAGCGGAAAGGTTTCAAGAAATGGTCTGAGATAATTCGGCTGTCCCAAATCAAAACCTGGCAAGGGACATTTTTTGGTATAGTACGTTTTTCTAATAAATCTTCCTCAAAGTGTGAGCTGCGTCGAATGCAAAAATACCTGTATTTCTATCACAATTAGAATCAAAGTTACGAGACCTATCAAACCTAGCAAGTGCATATCTTACTTGCAAATATCAAATTCAAAATACTAGTAAGTAACATTTCCAAGTCCAAAAATCTATTAACACGTTCACTGTCCGTGCCCCCAATGTGGAGCCAAGGCTAGCCTCTATTACAAAGCCATAAGGTTCACATGTCAGATTCGGACAGTGAACGTGTTAAATGTACAAACATACAAACCTCGGATAATATACCTACGCAAGGGACGGTGAGGAAAGTATGCTGTTTAAAATAAGGTTTTATTCAGCTCCTCTGAGCTCGTTATGCATATTTATTTAGTTTAATAAGGTAAAATGCCGTACCAGTTTTCCATATCGCTTAATTTGGAAAACTTTTTAACATTCCCGAATTATTTCGTCGACGCAATAACTCCAATAAATATTACGCTTATCATATTATTTGACGTTTCACTACTTAATTAAATGTATCATATTATTTGTAGGCGTCAGAAATTGTTAAACATTTGT
The DNA here is from genome assembly GCA_947086415.1 of Pammene aurita. NCBI lineage: Eukaryota > Metazoa > Arthropoda > Insecta > Lepidoptera > Tortricidae > Pammene > Pammene aurita. The sequence continues at coordinate 36,242,356 of OX352292.1, read as the reverse complement.
GCCATTTGGCTCTCAACAATAAAACGTTAGATCACTGCAGCGCTACCGTCAACTGCTACAACTTTGCGTACGATTCTCAACTTTGCCTGGCTTGAAAAACATGGTTGTCTTCACCAAACAGCTATTTATATCTTATTCCTGAGATGGAAGAAAGGCGCCCATCTCAGGAATGTTTTCCAAGCCAGGCAAAGTTGAGCATCGTCGCCAACATCACGTCGTCATCATCGTCGTCGTTTAGGCCAAGTTGTAGAAGTTGACGGTATTCGACTCTTAGTTCGTTACATCACGATTGTAAGGCAACTAATATCCTCTTTATTATAGTCACTTTGAAAAGCCGGAAAAAAAATACTTTGCGCGAGGAATACACACATTTTTAAATATTACATTATAAATTACAAATGTGATCAGTGCGCGCTTTATAAGTCCACCTCTTCTAATGGACAGGAAACTGCGGCATCCCACTCTACAGTAAATAGTTGAGATAGTCAGTCTGTGATACTTTTGGTAGGTTATTGTTTTTTAAATTCCAAAATTTTAGTTAACACAATCACTATCTTATTAAAGCTTGAACACGCCAAAATATGGGCACAAAAGATGACTAATAAAAAAACAAGATCAACTGTACTGTAGCGAACTATCTATTGATTAAAGTTGCAAAGGAGATCGTCAATTTTTGTTAGGTGATCTGGCCCAGATTATTTAGGACCGTTTAGGAATGACTCGAACCTTTAAAAAATCGTCATAATTTCTAGATCAGGACGGTGGTAAAAATATTGCGAAATATGAAAAAATGGGAAAATTGAAAAATCATGCATTTAATACTTGAATCTGACGAGGAAAATTTTTGAAAGCGTGCATGCCTATGATTTATACATTAATGTAAAAAAAGTACTGGTTTTTTAAAGAAAATGTACAAAAGCGGACTTAAAAACAAAATGGGAATTATGATGAAATAATAAAAAGTCATATTTTGATCGTATTTATAGTTCCTGTATTTCGGTAAACAAAGACGGCTGTCAAACCATCGTTGATACTATTAACTGAACATTCCTAACACCTATTGCGAAGGGATAAGGTTTACCACCGTTAAGTGCGATACCTGACTAGTATCTGACATTGCAAAATTGAAAAAAGATGCGTTTCGTTATCGAAGGAGCATGATATTATGCCATTATGAAACCCACTTTTAATATTTAAACTCCGATCAAAAATGCAAAAATACGCGTTTTCAATCTTTAGACGTTTTAATACAGTCGATTTCTAATTTAAACTTGCGTATTCGTAGGCTTAGATATTATTTTAATATTACAATGTTGTAACTTACCGAACAGTATCAAAACGCAGATTATGTAACGGTAGATATTGACAGTGTCAAACCAAAAAACAAACCCGTTTCAGTCCAGGTGAAGTTAAACTTTATATCAATGCCATAAGGACGTTAACGACTTGTCCTGCTGTATTTTAATCGCGGAAAGATCAACATAATGTTTATTTATTTAGTATTTCTAATTCCCGTTTCATTTTTTTGTAATATTTTGTCTACTGTAGTAATAATATGAGTATTTATTTTACATTGTAGTACAAATTGTATACGGTTTATATCAGGTGGCCCAGAATTGACGATCTCCTTTACTCTTTATTTATAATATTTTACACTTGAATTTCAGTTCAGCTTCAGAATGTAACCAGGACACATGACACTTTGCAAAACATTATTGCCATACATTTTAGTGTCACAAGTAGTAGTAGTAGTAGTAAAACACTTTATTGCACAAAACAAATACATGACCAAATAAATTATAGTGAGTGTGTACAAAGGCGAACTTATCCCTTTAAGGGATCTCTTCCAGCTAACCTTTAAGCAACTAAGAGAAATCGGTCAGACACGGTAGACAAATATTTGTACATTACTTGTACATGACGGCAAAACTACGGAGAAGTTACTAAACCTAGATACTATAGGTAGTGTTAATAAATACGTAACGAATTGGTATATATTATGCAAATAAATACATCAAATACATATCTATAAATATATAAAACATATAACCGCACACGCCCACCCACCTTCCAATTGTCATGGGTTTGAAAGCCATAACTTTTTCAATTTAGCCTTAAGCGACGCCACTGACTGGCACTGCCTCAGCGGAGATGGCAACGCGTTCCACAACTCACAGAGTGTACCGTAAATGACTCTACGTATGATTTGTGTTTATGAGGAGGGATGGCAAGAGAGAGATCTGCGCTAGATCTCAGCCGATGTTTGCTTCCATCCGCCAAAAATCGGAAGCGCTCTGAAAGGTAAAGTGAGGAAGAGGGCATAAAAAGTACCTTAAAAAGGAGACATAAGGTATGCAAGTCTCTACGGCGACGGATAGGCAACCACTCGAGCTGAGAGCGAAAGGTGGTCAAATTTCCTCAGGCCAAATATATATCTAATGCAGACATCCTGCAGACGCTCCATCTTGTCTAGTAGTTCTTCATTAAGATCGAGGGTCGCGATGTCCCCGTAGTCCAGAAGAGGCAGCAGAAGAGATCGAGCTATGATGACCTTCGTGCGGAGTGGGAGAAAATTTTGAACGTCGTAGAGAATGAAGGGAAGCGAAAAGTCTCTTGCTGACATCGGCAACATGGGCAGACCAAGAAAGCGTTTGATCTATGATAATGCCTAAATTATTGACAGTAGAGGACAACGGAATATGAATTCCATCGAAGAAAATTTTAGGCATTATCTGACCCTCCAACTTAGAGATGACGTGAGAGCTGCCAATTATGATTGCCTGTGACTTTTTCGCATTTACCATCAAGCCAAACGACGCCGCCCAGTCGCGTATAACCTCTAAATCACGATTTATTTGGCCTATCAGGAGCTCAACATCCTCAGGGCTACCCGCTGCATATATTTGCAAGTCGTCTGCATATAGGTGAAATAACGATGCCAGGGATTTCGTGATACCATCGATAAAGATAGAGAACAGCAGCGGGGACAGCACTATACCCTGAGGAACACCAGCGGTTAGTTCACTCCACTCAGAAGTAATGTCATCTGCTTTAACTCGCTGGCGCCTCCCAAAAATATAATCCCGAAACCAGGCTAGAGATAATGAGGACAAGTTTAGCTTATGTAGTAGTGCAAGCAGGATCTCAAAGTCGACTGTGTTAAAAGCGCTGCTGAAATCAAGCAAGACTAATACTGTCAGCAGTCGATTATCAATATTGAAACGAATGTCGTCAGTCACCTTTACCAAAGCAGACACAGTGCTACTCCCGGCGCGGAAGTCAGATTACCTCCCGGCATTAAAGAGGTTATGTTTATTGAGATAGGAAGATAGGCGATTATTAGCAAAATGCTCAATAACTTTGGAAAGGATGGGAAGGATAGAAATAGGGCGATGGCGGGGAAAAAAGATGCGAGATTAGGGACTTTAGGTAGTGGAATAACTCCCTGTCATCCGATAAAAATAATATTAGATTTCGTAACTATCGTCATAATATTTATTGGTTATATGGTAGCGATTATAATTTTAGTACACAAAAAAATTATACTGCCTATGCTAAGAACCATAAGCAAAAATGTGTGCCCAAATTTTGGCGTGTTCAAGCTTTACCGCCGTGCATGCCATATATTATTTTGCTGCGATATAACGTACTGTCTCTGAACAAAGTCGAATATAGTTCCATTAAATAATTTAATAAACTGGTGCCAAAACAAGTCGAACAAAGCGCGTCTCAAGTCGATTGCGTTATCATTTGAACACAGGTTTGTTTCGAGAATTAATCCTTCTAAAATTCATTAAAATATTCAAACGACAAAGATTAACGGCACTCTGTACAATGCAGAGCTACCAAATTAAACAATTCCAATTTATCTGACTAACGAATACCTGGCTAGTTCGGAGAGCTACAGCTAATTGCTCGAAACTTTTCTAATTAAAATTAAGTTAAAGCTGTAACTGCTGAGTCTTGCCGCTTACTTAGACACCCTGCATCGGTCGGGATGCAAATTTTCGCTTTTAATGTCCTGTCGTTGAATATTTTTTGTTTGCGAACTTTGCATTTTACCTGGCCAGACGGAGGGTTTCATATTGGAGTAAATATAATTTATGTGGCTTTGATGGAAATAGGAAGCATGATTGTGATAATCGGGCATAGCAGTTAAGCATTAGTTGTTCGATACGTTTTTTATAAGATTTAACGTCAATAACGTTAAAAATATTACATGTAAAAATCAAAACAATTAACAAAAGTTACACTTCATCCTTTGTATGTAAAACCGACTTCATGATTCCATCTAATAATATAATTACGAGGAAATTACCAATATTGCACTGATGGTGACGATAAATAATGAATGAAGCAATAATAACAATATGCAAAATTACATATAATTCACATTAGGTATTGTGTAACCTCGGCGAGTTGCCCCAGATCATAAAGGTGCGTATAATTATGAAATAGATATCAAAACATTCGCCTTAATTTCTAGATCAGGGTGGTCATAAAACAATCATGAAATGTAACGGGAAAATTGAGAAATCGGAAATGAAAAAACATGAATGTGATAAGGACAATATTTTAAAGCGTACATGTTTAATGATTTAAAGTACAGCACAAAATAAATACCGGATTTTTCAAGAATTTCTACAAAATCTTTCTTCAAAGTAAACGTAACTCTTTACTGAAAATGTCCGTTTCGTCTCGGCCCAGGAGAAGTTAACCTTATGTCAATGCTGTAAAGATGTCAACAACTTATTTAGCACTATTTGGATCGCGGAAGGATCAACGGAATTACTTTTAATTTTGCATTTCTAATTCCCGTTTTATTTTCATGCAATATTTTGTCTAGTTTCGTAATAAAATGGGTATTTGCTTAAATTGAAGAACAAATCTTATACGAGACCATATCGCAAGTGGGCCTGGAATTGACGGTCTCCTTTTCATAATTTTCTTCATTTTTTTTTTTTTTTTTTTTATATACTACGACGGTGGCAAACAAGCATATGGCCCGCCTGATGGTAAGCAGCTACCGTAACCTATGGACGCCTGCATCTCCAAAGGAGTCACATGCGCGTTGCCGACCCTTTACAAAAAGGAGGATTCACTGTGTTGACGGCTAAAGGAACAAGAAGGTCCCTCATCGTCAACACACTGGGTCCTCTTTGAGCTCTCATCATTTCACGACTATCGGTCATTTTCGGTAACTCTCGGTTCGTTTCGCTAAACTTGAAGTGTGTTTATGTCTTAGAGAATTAAACCAACTGGAGCGGCCATGTCTGTCATTTTCTATACAAACCGATTTTTGCGGGGGAGGGTAACGTCAAATATATGACTATTCGTACGTAATGTCAGATAAACGTCAGTCCATACCTATATGACGGACAAAGATGCATGGCCCAAACCAGAAACTACTACAAAATCATCTAAGGAGGACACAGTTCAGATAGGAAAGCATATCAAACGTTTTGTGAAGCAATCAGATTTGGATTTTATTATTATTATTTTATTTTATTTTAATTAAACAAGACGTACATTGTATGTCTCTCAAGCTGTTTTGATATGTCTTCTTATAGAACTACGCATTATTGTGTATCTTTAAGATATAATGTATTATTGTTTTGAAAAAAATAAGTCCCGCCGAGTTTCTTGCATGTCATAATACTTCTCGGGTCAGAGGTGTAGGGTTAGAAGCGGTGGTATTTTTTTTTCTCTGACGTTCATAAGTGCATTGTAATGTGCCTAAATTGAAGAATAAATATCTTTTATCTTATTATCTTTAAACATGACCACTGGTCATATGTTTTCAGCAGAGGGGAACGTTACGTCTGTCATGGCCGCTCCGGTTGGTTGAATTCTCTAAGCTTATGAAGGTACTCTGTAAGACAAATGTCAAAATGAACATCTAGTAGTAGTCGGTGCGACTGCCGTCAAGCTGCGAGAAGCGATATTTTATTTTATTAAATTAAAGAAAAAAATCGCGCCAACACTGTTAACGGTTGATTTACGTATATAGGGTAAATAAATTGTTAATTTAAAGAAGCAGTACTGTTTATTTAATAGTTACATTACTTTGAACATTTACGGGTAGTATTTTTATAATATAACTTCCCGGCGACACATAATAATATCTAACTAGTCACTACAATACCAGGTTAATTTTTGTTTTGTTACTCAAGTTTGCAATATTCTTACGAATTATTCATCACTCTTGTGAAAAAAAAATGTGTCAAAAATATCTAAATAAATCATTAATTAATTAATAAATTAGTATAAAGTCCATAACTCCCTAGGGAACACTCACCACCGGGAGGTAAGTGAAATATTGCAAACGAGAGTATAAAAGATTTCTAATCGAAAAAGCACGAATGTGATAAAATATTCACAGTTTCGCTCATCCATTCGTAAATGTAGTCCTACACCGGCAGAGGCAGATTCTCAGTATCTACTAAGTCTGTGCATAAATGTTACATGTTTGTGTCATATCATAATTATTGTTTGTTATGATGATTGTTTAATATGATAAGTGATTATACAGGAAATACCAAGAATTATAAGTATTAATTTATCATTAGGGACACTGGGCCCCTGGTCGGCCGACATGAAGTGTTTCATGAGGGCCCTGTCGGCACGGCTGGTCAAAACTACAGGGAACCATAGATTTGATCAAGAGATTCTCCTCACCTGCGTGCGCGTGTGTACATGCCCGTCGTCTGCTGAGTTACGCTAAGCCTTTGCATCCCGAGGCTTCGCTACACCAGCACGCTCGGGAGACTCCGGCGCTTATTGGTGGATGCCGTGGCATGCCGGCGTCTACCGCCGCAGTATCCTCTAACGTCAATACCGCGGAGAGCAATACTGTTAGAGACACTGGGCCCCTGGTCGGCCGACATAAAGTGTTTCATGAGGGCTCTGTCGGCACGGCTGGTCGAGACTACAGGGGACTATAATCTGGCGCGTACATCTCCCAGCGTATATCCTTAGCTGTACAGAGAGGTAACGCCGCCACCAGCGTAACGGGGACCATGCCGCGGGCAGACGTTTTAGACGGGGTATTCTTTTCCTTTATTCGGTTAAGGACAGATTCTGGTTTGGGCAGATTCTGGTAACGGCAGATTCTTTTTATGGCAGATTCGTGTTTGGGCAGAAATACAATCATCGAAAAAAGTGTCTAGAACCCTAACTTTTTACAGGACTGCCCAAAAAAAGGAGTGTATTGTTATTTCATGTGTATAGTGAGCTTACCATGAGTTGTATTCGATTTCGACTCTGGCAATCGAAAGTATGCTCGTCTTGCTCCCACCAGTGTGCCAGAGTAGTGGTAGGAGCGAGACGGACATATTTTCGATTGCCAGAGTCGCAATCGAATACAAGTCATGGTAAGCACACATAGGTATAAATTAAAAAAATATTCTACTGCAGCTTTGGCTGGTCAGAGTATACCAAGAATTTCTACAACTTATGATTCTGGCACATAATTAATAAAAAAAAATTAAATTGACGCATTCGCTATTGACAGTAAATATCGTTAGTACCTCATATCTTATAAAATATCGATACACATTGGCACTTAAAATCGCAAATTAATAAAAATGAGTGTCTCTTTCGGATTACTTCGCCGGGCATATGACGACGTCGATAAATGCGTTTTTGGTGCATGTGTAAACAAAAATTTAATACAGGTGCCGGACATGGACAAGGCGAAAATTTTATTACAACACAATTTTTATTTACCACCGAAGAGTCGAATGTGCCTAGCTCATTTTCAAGAAGGCAACTGGATGGCTTTAAATCAGTTGGAAGAAAACACCAGTGACTTTACTAACGAGCACACGAATGATATCGTAAGAATTTTTAGAGTCGTAGTAGGTTCCATAAACTCGACAGTTCAATCTCTAATACAACAAATGCAAAATCTGTAATACTACATGTTTATGAAATAAAAAAAGAATTCAGAGTTGAATGGAATTTTATTTACATCCGGCTTTATGCACAATTGTATGTTAAGACCTTATATTTACACATAACATATAACCGTTTACATACAATTGGTGCAACTTATGAATAAATCGTATGTCTACATAAATATAAGAAAGAAAATAACAACAGATCCTGGTTAGAGCATAAATGCAATACAGAAAAAAGAAAATACAACAGTTACTTTGTGTCACTCCTTCAGTAGCTTTATTTCATATGTACTTAGATAGGTACTTGTTTGTCTATTATTTATTTTTAAATATTTTTAAGGTTGAAAGTTTTTTTACGCCTCTCAATGGTGTGATATCATTAGCTTCAACATTTGTTATTATTTCATTAATTAAAACGTTTTTTTCTAATAATTTCTTCAATCTTTTTTGACCGCAGCTCAATTTTGAAGTAAATTCAGTCTGTATTATTTTTCTATCTTGAATTGCAGCTTCTTTTTTTAGTAACCGAATAAAGTAATATAAAGTTGTTTTTTTTTGGAAATCTACTATTTATTCTTCGATGCCAACCTTCGATTGAGTTTGTGGTTCTTATATTTTCTCGATAACAGCTAAAAGTTTCACACGTAATTTTTTTCATCCATTCCCCAACAAAATACTTGTCAAAGTTTAAGAAGGCATCGCAATCTTTCGCTTCTTCGTGAATCGCCAAATAGCTCTCAGGTATGAATTTCGAATTTAATAGTGCCAACATGATATACAGACGTGTTATTTTATAACCATCAGCTGTTGTTGAATATCCAAGTTTTTTGCTGTTTTTCCACACAGCATTACAAAAATGGTAAAAACAGCCAGTTATTTTAACTTCAGGAAATATTTCTCTTAAGCCTTGTATTTGTGCAATTTCATAGTCGCATTTATAATGTGTTATCTGCATTTTAAATTGATCTCGTAAAACCTTGAACATTCTTTTGTATGTCTGTTGACATTTCTTTGGAAGTAAAACATATACCAACGGTATAAAATTCACAGTATGATCTCCGCTAGAGAAATTAACATGCAAAGTAAACAGTTGATAAAATGGTCTAGGAGTTACCCTGAATGTACCATTTCCACTAAATGTTTTGAATTTTTCAAAGTACTGCTTGGCCAAATCAGTGCCGAAGAATAAAATTCTATCATCATCGTTTTGTGCATCATCATATAAAAAAATATGCTCAACCAGTTTATTGGGTAATTTTAGTTCTCGCTGGTTCCTGCAACATGTTCTGTCAAGATTTAAATAATCCCGTCTTGCTTTGTACAGGGAATCTTTTTTTGTATTAAATAATGGTATGTGTTCATAATTTAGACCGCAGCGCAGCTATTGAAGTAATTTTCGTATATCGTAGGTATCGGTTCTAGATTGATACAAACCTGTTTCTTGCAACCAACCATCAACTCGTCTACTTTGTTACTGACAAAATCTGGGGCACAAGTATGTTTTGATTCTTTAATTATTTTATTCTGGGCATTTAAAGTTATAGATGTCATTCCTTTTTATTAAAACACCGCCAGTTGGTACTTCCTGATTTGTTCTTTTTTACAAAGTTATAGCGATGCCCTCCATGAAGAGCTACAGGCTTACCTTTTTTACTGCTTATTATTTTTACATCATAGGCACCACTTGGTCCAGGTATGTCCATTTTACTTAATTCACGGTTAGAAATAATAAATTGTCGCAAATTAAAATCAGCTACGTTTAAATCAGGCAGACATTGAAAGACAAGGAATATGTTTCATCGTTTTATTCATTACTGTCAAGTGGCCAGTAATCATTTAGGTACTCTAAGATATTGCAAGCGTCATAGCGACATACATATACCCGATAGCAAAAGTTTCGGGTCACTAGCATTAATTAATTTTCAGTATACAGGGTGGAAAATCCAAATGGGTCAGTGAGGGCAGCTACTAGATCCCGTGTTGCTACGCGAAAATGGTCTCAGGAGACCATCGACCAATTTCAAATTAATGAAGATTGGTGTTTACAGATTTTGGAAAAAACATATAGGATGCGAGAAAAACATAATTTGTGACAAACTTTTTTTATGCCATTCGATCCTATTTCCATCCAGGATCAAAAGCTAGTATGGAACCAAAAAAAAATTCCGGTTAGAAAATCCACAAATTGAAGAAAACTTTCCCCATACAATTTGTACGAAAATGAAAAAAAAAATTGCATAATGTGATTGTTCTGATCGACTTTTAAAGTTTTTGGTCGCGACTGCCCAATTTCTGCCCAAACACGAATCTGTCCCAAAAATAATCTGCCGTAACCAGAATCTGCCCAAACCAGAATCTGTCCTTAACCGAATAAAGGATTCTTTTTATAGTTGGGATTTTTATAGGTAGATTTATTTTTATACATATTATATTTAAAATTAGTCTGTTAGTATAGCTTTATTTTAGTTTTAATTAATTTAGTGATATTTATTTTCAAGCCATTAGATATAAATTAAAATTGTACATCTAATTAGCATGTCGGGCATAGATTACTTATCAATCTTGTAATTTAAATTTCTGATTGAGTTTAAAGACTGCGCAGACGGCGAACGGTAGCGGAGATTATCAAATAGCAGTGCACACTGATAATTTGACAGTCATGTTCCATGGCAGGGTTGAATGCTGAAGGTTGCCTAATGATAGATAACATAATAAGGTTTCGGAATTTGAGTAAACATTAGCTACACTCTTTATTTTACTTACGCGAGCGGAGCCGCGGGCCCGTCTAGTATTAAATAAATATATATTGTGTGGTTTTATGAAACCACGATGCAAGTGAACGTTTTCTGTGTTAGAATGGCGCTTAGAAACTGGTTTGTAGTAATCTAGGAATAGAAACAATGAGCCAACTGATTTTATTCTCGCTTTTAGCCCCACTACTTCGTGTCGTAAGCATCACATACGTGGCCAAAATCGTTTCGTAAATAGTAGTTTATGTAACTTTTACGTTTTAAGGCCTAATTACGTACAGATGCATACACTGCTTTATCTACACTCATATTATATATATTAAATTAATTGTTCGGAAACCATAGAATGACCGCCATTGTACCGTCATGGCCTACTCGATTGTGCCGGCGCTCGCACGGGACCAATCGAGTTGGCCATGGCGGTAACATTATGTTATCAAATTCGATGTTCCAAAGGAGATCGTCAATTTTTGTTAGGTGATCTGGCCCAGATTATTTAGGACCGTTAAGGAATGGTTCTTACCTTTAAAGAATCGTCATAATTTTTGGATCAGGATGGTGGTAAAAATATTGCGAAATCTAATGGGAAAACTGAAAAATCATGCATTTAAAACTTGAATCTGACAAGGACAATATTTGAAAGCGTGCTTGCCTATCATTTATATATTAATGTAAAAAAAGTACCGATTTTTTAAAGATAACGTACAAAAGCGGACTTGAAAACAAAACGGGAACCATGATGAAATAATAAAAAGTCATATTTTGATCATATTTATAGTTCCGGTCATTTCTCAAAAAATTGGCACCGCCACCTGTCAATAGGTTTATGTTCTAACTTTTTTTTAACTATACAATATTTCCATAAATAGGTTATCAATATACATTATGAGACACTTTTTACATAGAGGCCTGATGGTTAGAAATCGATATATCCCATAACAATAAAAACAAAAATAATTGTACCTTAGTTCTCTCAATCACCTTCCGTGTCCTAACGCGGAGTTCCTATGTTTGGAGTTGTTAAAAGTGCACAAATGTTTAATTTTACCTAACTTTAATACCGTATTTTATTTACGTATATCTTCAACTTTTAAAACTATAGACTGTCTAATCATAATATTATATTATATTCAAGTTATTTGACTTTAAAGTTTGTCCACGGCTGTTTTTGTCGTTAAATTGTCGCGACAAACTCACGAGCACTGTGCAATTCTTACTTCACCTCCCCCGCCTCACCCGGCACGAGTCGGCGCTGCCAGTCGTCCGCCATCACCTGCTAGTGACAACACGTCGATACCGGACCGTGGTAATAAAATATTACGCAATAAGTGGCACGAACGGGAGTTTGTAATGGGTAGGTAATCTTTATTCTGTCATTCATATTTTGGTTATTAAATGAGATATTGCATTGTCTGTAACATATGTAACGTAATTTATTGCCTACTTTTATGTGTCGAAATATTTAGTTCATAAAGTAAATACTTTTCGAGTTTTGACAAAATAATAGTCGTTTTGTCGGCCACCTGTGCATCGTACACCTGGCGAAAATAGACAAGTTAACGACATTTAGCGACAGGTGGACGACAAAAATGATAAATTTAACACTCTTAATAATATTTTTTCATACCCAGAATATAGGTATATTGTTTTAAATGACAAAACTAATCTGTCATGTCAGTTTTGGCGGCACAGTTCAAAGGGTTCTTGCTTTTTTGCTATATGTGTACTTCACTTGTCCAACAAAGCCAGGCGGACGACACAGTGGCAGGTGGCCGACACGTCGCTCACTTGACATATGACAGGTGAGCGACCTTGAAAAAACAGTTACTTAAAAAACTATTTTACGGTAAATTAGACATAAATAAAGTTCCGCAAAATTATTAATCTATAAAGTAATTATAAAATAAAGGCCCGCAAAATGTCTGTCTGTTTATGGGCTGCTCGCAATAAACTCAGAAACTACTGAACCTAAAACCTTCGGGACCGACTAACGGCTGATAATGTTAAATCAGGAATAATTAAAATAAGTTTACAGAAAAATAAATAATAAAAACCTTTGAGACTGATTAGTGGTACGTAAAATAAGTTAGAAGAAAAATTAATAATTAAAACTTTCGAGACTGAATAATTGATCATAATAGTCATATAATGTAAAATCAGGAATCATTAAAATAAGTTACCAGAAAAATAAATAATTAAAACCTTTGAGACTGATTAGTGGTACTTAAAATAAGTTAGAAGAAGCTAGCTGTTAGTTTATAAACGCAGATTGGTCCTGTTTTAGTTTTAAAATTATCGTTCTTTTTATGTTGTCATTTTTTTTCAATAAAACAATTGAACCTTGAATATTGTGTTTTTTTAAATGTTATAAGAATTAAAGTGAGAAGAAGAGGATATGATTTCTTTTTTAGATAATTATTACGGTGACTAATGGTTGTGGGCAGGTGAATGATCCCCCATGTCAGGTAAATGATCACAAATATACAGGTAAGCGACTACGGACACAGGTTGACGACGATTGTCGTTAGCTGGTCAAGTGTTTCATACTGATTTGTACTCATTTGTCGTTAACGTGCCTCTGTCATCAATAACCTGTGTACGTTTTGTATTTAACCTGAGCGTGATATCGTTCACCTGAATTTTAAACGACCATAACTTCTAAAATAATAATAATAATTCCTTCCCTTTCACCTTTTTGGATAGATTGATATCCCCTCTAACGATCCCCATAAAAATAAATCCAAAAATGCGACATTTAAAAAAAAAAAAAACTCTCACCTGTCGGTGCCAATTTTTTGAGAAATGACCTTCCTGTATTTCGGTAAACAAAGACGGCTGTCAAACCATCGTTGATACTATTAACTGAACATTCCTAACACATATTGCGAAGGGATAAGGTTTACCACCGTTAAGTGCGATAGCACTAGTATCTGACATTACAAAATTGAAAAAAAGATGCGTTTCGTTATCGAAGGAGCATGATATTATGCCATTATGAAACCCACTTTTAATATTCAAACTCCGATCAAAAATGCAAAAATACGCATTTTCAATCTTTAGGCGTTTTAATACAGTCGATTTCTAATTTAAACTTCCGTATTCGTAGGCTTAGATACTATTTTAATATTACAATGTTCTAACTTACCGAACAGTATCAAAACGCAGATTATGTAACGGTAGACATTGACAGTGTCAAATCAAAAAACAATCCCGTTTCAGACCAGGGTGAAGTTAAACTTTATGTAAATGCCATAAGGACGTTAACGACTTGTCTTGCTGTATTTTAATCGCGGAAAAATCAACATAATGTTTATTTATTTAGTATTTCTAATTCCCGTTTCATTTTTTTGCAATATTTTGTCTACTTTAGTAATAAAATGAGTATTTATTTTACATTGCAGTACAAACTGTATACGGTTTATATCAGATGGCCCAGAATTGACGATCTCCTTTGAAACTCATTGCTTAACAATATTTGAGCATGCATAGTTAAAATTACGTTACTGCCGCAGATAAGAAACTTATCATAGTTAAATCGTTTGTTGTAATGCTTGTCATTGTCTACGGTTTTGAACGCATTTTAGAGTACTTACAATATGAGTGTAGATAAAATTACTTGTTTACTGCAAAGTAACTTGCCAGCAAACATTTTAGGTGTTCTTTACTAGGCTAAAGAAGTTATTACCAATTATTTTCACTTATTGTGTTTTTTTACTGCCAGGTCAAAGAGTAATAAATATAGTCAGTAAAAAATATAGTCAAAGAGGAATAAATTACTGTAAGGTTGGGGACCTAATAGTAAAAAAAGTGAGGTAAAAATAACGTGGATTATTTAATTTACCTATAGGTCATTTCTCCGCCTCTTAGCCTAGTTGGTAGTGACCCTGCCTATGAAGCAGGAGGTCCTGGGTTCGAATCCTGGTCAGGGCATTTATTTGTGTGTTCATCACGGATATTTGTTCCTGAGTTATGGATGTTTTCTATGTATTTAAGTATTTATCTATATCTATCTATTATATATATCGTCGCTTAGTACCCACAACACAAGCCTTATTGAGCTTACTGTGGGATTAGGTTGATTTGTGTAAAATTGTCCCATAATATTTATTTATTATTTATTATTATTTATTTCTACTGATAAGTTCAGATTAGGCGTGTTTGTCTCGTAATTATTTCTTACAAATAGACATTTAGGTTGTTGATTTTATGTCGCTTTTGGTAACTACTTTTAGTAAGTTCTCAGTTGGTACCAAATTACGACTAGAAAGTTAAAAAGACTGGGAGATGGGATACTAAATACTTTACAAAAGTATTTAGTATCCCATTAGGTTATATCCCAGTAACCTAATAGTTATATTTACTAAAAAAATTCAACCAATAGGTCGGAGGTTGTGGGGTCGACCAAAAGTGACTTTCTGGTCGTGCCGACATTTTGTTTTGTTAATTACTAACACGCGATATCGTAGACAGATTTTGTAATATTTAAAATAATAATATTGAACATTACGTATATTTGGTTATAATTAAAATAATAAGAAGTTTTTAATCAAGGTATTTTATTTACATTCACCAATGCTTAATTAGGACATTCAATTACCAGCAAATATATTTTCAGCACCACATTTTCAAAAAAAAATTAAACTAGCATATTTTAGAGGCCCATTGATAATTTTGAATATAAACCTAACATAATAAAATAAACGACCGAATAAATAACTTCACAAAAATTAGTGGCCGCCATCATAATTTTAAAACTTAAGATTACTTTTATATGTGTATAGTAATGTATATTATATTATTATGTACGTAGTTTAACTATTTTTATGGTACATGAATGTACCTATATATTTATTAGTGTTTACCTGCAGCTTTATGTGTTTTGGAACTTTTTATTTGTATCTTTTGTGCATAGTTTGTCTTTCACCATTTGTATTTAATCCTTTCTCATTTTCTCATGGGTTGGCTGGAAGAGATCCCTAACAGGGATAAGCTCGCCTTTGTGCATATCTTTTATGTATGTTACTGTTGTTTATATGTTATACCTACTTGTTTATGTGCAATAAAGTGATACATACATACATACTTTTAGGGAGGGCAGGTATTTTGTTGATGAGCGAAAATATATCCGAAATATATTTGTTTCTATTTCTCTCTATCAAGATAAGTAATTAAAAGGTCAATAATATGTTGCCATCATGTATCAACAGTGGTAAAAATTACCAAATTAGTACATTTACAACTACACAGCACGTCGTGTCGCCGTCGAATCTACGTCGAAAAAATTACTTTTGTATAGACCTAATGGTTGTAATGACTAAAGTTACGTAAAATAAACGTAGCCGGTACGTGCTTTTTTTTTCATTTAGGTTGAGTCTACAAATACAAATGATTTATTCGTCGAACACAGGTTATACAACATTACATTGCAGAGAGTGGAAAAACAGGGTTTGTATCACTATGTCGTGCCTATAGGGCATACGAAGTTAATTTTGAATGAATGCACACATGCACCAAATTACAATTTTATACATAAAACAATATATTTAGTCAATTAATTTACTAGTTATTAATATTTAACATAACAAAAAAAAGGAAGTAATACATCATAGGTTTCAAACATTATTAGTCATTACGTCATTAGAAATAAGGTTAAGAAAATAGAAAATAAAATTGTCACGGAGAGAAATTATTACATTATGTCAGTTTTTGATAGTAGGAATTAGTAATAAAAATTAATAAAGTTGATTGTCGGCAAGAAATTCATTATTGGAGTAATAAGCCTTTTTGGTCAAGTATTCTTTGAGTGTTTTTTTAAATTTATTAATGTCACAGATTTTCCTCAAATCTTCAGGTAATTTGTTATAAATTCTAGGACCCAAACCAAGAACACTGTTTGATAGAAGTGCCGTGCTTGACGGATGGGCACGGATCAAATATTGCAGACGTTCTCTCGACAAACTTTGAAATAAATTCGGATGGCATTTCACAAAGACAGCTAATTCAAAAATGTATAAACAAGGAAGAGTTAATATCTTTAAATTGAGGAAGTGTGACTTACAGGGTGCAAACCGTGGCAGATTACACACTGCTCTAACGCAATCTTTTTGTGCTATGAAAGCCAAATGCCAATCGGTTGAATTGCCCCAAAAGATTATGCCATAGCGGAGAGTAGAGGAAACAAAGGCATGATAGGCCGTTAGCAAAACTGACCGGCTCGAAATTTTGTTCAGCATACGTAGCGCATAAGAGGAACTGCCTAACCTTTTACATATATTATCTATTTGACATCTCCAATTCATATTGCTGTCCAGAAACAGTCCCAGGAACTTTGTGTTATTCACCTGAGTAATTTTTTGTCTTTTATATTCGATATTTAATTCATCGTACTCAGTTATACACTGTCTAAAGTTCATAATCATTGTTTTCCCAATATTAATTTTTAAGTTGTTATTATTGAGCCACGTAATTATATTTTGTAAAGCATTACTCATTTCGATCTCAAAGTTATTTAATCCAGTGCCAGTAAATATAGCGGTGCTATCATCCGCAAAGAGGACCATAGGATACTTGGTAGATTTGGGAAGATCGTTAATGTAAATAAGGAAAAGCAAAGGCCCTAAGATGCTCCCCTGCGGTACCCCATAAAAAGTTTCTCTTGTCTGTGACTTGTAGGTTACTTCTGCTTTTGATTTATAGCATAGTTTTGTTACTACTGTATATTGCTTTCTAAAACTGATGTATGACTCTATTAAATTCAGTATGTTGCCTCTAATTCCATACTTTTCCAGTTTGCTTAATAAAATGTTAGGGTGTACACAGTCAAAGGCTTTAGTCATATCCATATATATAGCTGATGCTGGTATTCGTTTGTTCATGCTTATTATAACCTTAGAAACTAGTTCATAAATCGCTGCATTAATTGACTGGTTTTTACGAAACCCTTTTTGTTCAGAAGCAAAGAGTCCTTTTTTTTTCAAAATAATCGTAAACATTTGTATAAATTACTTTCTCAAATACTTTAGACATAATTGATAATAGGGCAATCGGTCGGTAATAAGCCATGTCAAATTTGTCACCTTTTTTAAACAGTGGTATTATTTTAGATATTTTTAACTTGTTTGGAAAAACACCATTTTCAACGCACAGGTTCATTATATGACAGGTTAATGGAGCAATTAAATAACCAACGCTTTTGACAATTCTAGTATCAATGTCATCATATCCGGTACACTTTGTATTTTTTAATGAATTTATTATTTTAAGGATGTCATTTGGAGTAACCGGTGGCATAAAGAATGAATTGAGTGAGTTATTAAATGCGTTTGAATTACAACGGTAAACAGAATTATTATTAGTAGTGTCATTGTCAATGTCATTAATTGAATCAATAAAAAAATTATTAAAAGCGTTTGCTATAGCACTAGGGCGATTGACAACTTGCCCTTTGTCATGTATAGTTGTTATGTTTTCTGCCGGATAATTTGCTTTATTATTATTTATAATATTCCATGTTGCTTTAGTTTTATTTTGTGATTGGTTAACATAGTAATCATTTTGAGCTCTTTGTGTAAGTTTCAAAATATTTTTCAATCTATTAGAATAGGACTTAAATGCAATTTTGTCTTCATTATCTGAGGTCAATCTGTATTTCCAAAGCATTTGTCTTCGGCGTTTACAACACTTACGAATTCCTTTGCTGATCCATTTCGGTTTCTTAGTTTTTGCTACTTTAATTCTAGTTACGGGAAAGCACAAATCGTAAAACAACTTAAAATCATCTATAAAGTTTTCATAAGCGTTGTTTACATCGTCTTTGAATGCATCAGTAAAAGTAAGTTTACTTAAGCATTCGATGAATTTTGCCATGTTTTCCTTACAATAATCCCTGCGATACACAAACCAATACTGAAGGATGCACGTCTTTTTTACTGGGAAATTAGCTATCTGGGCAGTACGATCCGACATACCAAGATCAAGCACCTTACAAGTACTTCCTCGAATGTTATGTATGACATTGTCTATACAGGTATTACTATGCAATCTTGTTGCCTCTTTTATTTTAATTTTAAGATTATAGCTCGCGATTAGATTTTTAAATTCAACAGAAACAGTTGTGTCTTTAAGAACATCTATATTAAAATCTCCACATATGATTATCTTGTAATTTTTAAAACATACGTCATTCAATATACTACACAATTTATCAAAAAATAGATTAATAAATGAAGTATTTGTTTTTGGTACTCTATAAATGCAAATTATAATTAATTTTAAGTCAATTATTTGGATTGCAGAAAGTTCTATAACATTTGAAATCCTTTGCTTAATTATGTCATCAATTGTTTTATACTTATAAATATTACGTATCAGTATGCACGATCCGCCATTCTACGTCTACGTTGATTCGAAGTCGATTCGAGGTAACTCATTTAGGTCACCGTGAAAGGAGATCGTCAATTTTTGTCAGGTGATCTAGCCCAGATTATTTAGTACCGTTTAGGAATGGTTCTTACTTTTAAAGAATCGTCATAATTTCTAGATCAGGATGGTGGTAAAAATATTGCGAAATCTAATGGGAAAACTGAAAAATCATGCATTTAAAACTTGAATCTGACAAGGACAATATTTGAAAGCGTGCTTGCCTATGATTTATATATAAATGTAAAAAAAGTACCGATTTTTTAAAGATAATGTACAAAAGCGGTCTTGAAAACAAAACGGGAATCATGATGAAATAATAAAAAGTCATATTTTGATCGTATTTATAGTTCCTGTATTTCGGTAAACAAAGACTGCTGTCAAACCATCGTTGATACTATTAACTGAACATTCCTAACACCTATTGCGAAGGGATAACGTTTACCACCGTTCAGTGCGATAGCACTAGTATCTGACATTACAAGAGTGAAAAAAAGATGCGTCTCGTTATCGAAGGAGCATGATATTATGCCATTATGAAACCCACTTTTAATATTCAAACTACGATCAAAAATGCAAAAATACGCATTTTCAATCTTTAGGCGTTTTAATACAGTCGATTTCTAATTTAAACTCCCGTATTCGTAGGCTTAGATACAATTTTAATATTACAATGTTCTAACTTACCGAACAGTATCAAAACGCAGATTATGTAACGGTATACATTGACAGTGTCAAATCAAAAAACAATCCCGTTTCAGGCCAGGGTGAAGTTAAACTTTATGTCAATGCCATAAGGACGTTAACAACTTGTCTTGCTGTATTTTAATCGCGGAAAAATCAACATAATGTTTGTTTATTTAGTATTTCTAACTCCCGTTTCATTTTTTTGCAATATTTTGTCTACTTTAGTAATAGAATGAGTATTTATTTTACATGCAGTAAAAACTGTATACGGTTTATATCAGGTGGCCCAGAATTGACGATCTCCTTTGCGACCTAAAATAGATGTTTTCCGAGTAGTTTTTTTACCAAAAATTTTTGCTGGGTGCTTGATATCTATTTATGCAGCAGCCTGGCCTGTGGTATATTTCAAGGTTTTCGTTGCAGTTGGTTGTGTAATCCACTTTATCTGTTTTTGGTCTTTGTTCGAGGTCGTCATAATTCTGTAGGTTGCGCTTTGCAGCTTTGAACATCGATGTTCTATTAATACTTCGGTCACAACATTATAAATTGGAATTGTTTATATTTTTGTACCACCCCTTTTGATAATTTGTCCTGAAACTATCGGTCATTTTAAGATATCAATTTTATTATATTTGCATGTAACAGCTTAGTTATTTTAGCGGCCTTTTGATTACAATTTTATGTTTGACAATTCCCGTAGCGTATGAATTATGCTCTCTATCGGACCATTTTTTCTAGTCATCTATAAATAAACGACTGTTTTGCTCGGTAATAAGTTCCATTTGGTGTTTAGGGACAAAACAGTAAAGAAACCGACTAAATGATGTAGGCTAGTTACAGTATGCTATCAGCCACCTTGAAACGTGTTTTAAAATTAGTCGCGTTGCGTGTAATGCGACATGCAAAAGACAGAAGAAAGAATTTGTGGCGATGTAATAAAAGTTTCCCTTTAATAAGCGTAATGCAAATCGTCCAAAACGTAGGTTTACTTAATGACCAATAAATACGGGTAGAGTATATTTAAAAAAAACTGGTGATTCGCCAAATGGATGCAACACTTACAAAGGCCATTCAATTATACTATCTTTGTTGGGTTTGGTACTTTCAGTTTTAATGAATACCATATAATAAAATAATTTTAAACAAAAAAGAACCGACTTCACTTAACATCCACCTTTCCAACAGCAAAGTCTCGAGCTGCTGTAAAAAATACTCTAATCACTTTAACTGCCTATAATAGTTGAAGAGTTCCCTTGATTTCTCCAGGATCACATCATCAGATCCTGACCTGGTTACAATGGGACCAACTGTGAAGTATACTCTTTCAAACAAAAAAATAATTTTCCAAATCGGTCCAGCCGTCTTCGAATAATCGGTAAACAAACATAAAAAAAAAATGCAAAAAAACAAAGATCCCGACGAATTGATAACCTCCTCCTTCGAAATCTTGAAGTCGGTTGATAAGTCGGTTCTGGAACTTAAAAGTTCGCTTAACTCGTTCGGCTCCGCGCATTGTTTGGTAGCAGTTCACTTATTACACTCCTCCTTGCTTCGCTCATAATCGTATGTATCATGACGGAAGACTTTTTCCGTCACATATCATCTCATAAAGCGTTAACATTAACGTATGTAATTCTGCGTATCGAAACTGATAATGAAATAGTCATTCCGCGTATAGGTCAAAATAGGTAGTAGTCCGAAAGCGAACGTATCATTATGTGTCTTCATAACTTAAATTTGAAATAGTAATTCTGCTTGTTGGTCAATTTGCATAGTCACAAGAATATTTGACTAGGAACATTGAAAAACCTATTAACAACGAAGCTAAGAAACGTGCTTGTCATTATTTCACGCTTGTATTGAAAATTTGTCATAGCCATGAAAGCTTGAGTAAAAACGTAGATTTTAAAATTATTTAAAATCTATGTCTTAACTCAAGCATTGTACATTCTTAAAATACAGTGTAGTTAATTAGTCCGTAAGCACGCTATAACCGCATACTAAAAGCGAAATCTTTACGCCCGTAATAAAACTTTAAACCGCTCATTGGATTTAATGACACCCTCGTTAGCTTAATAAAGCGTTGCACTGTTATCACCCATGTCAGTGTGGAATTAAAATTATTTTTTTAGGTGGCGAGACAATATTCACCTAAGGACCTTGATTTGTGGTTTACATTCACATTTAGTAAAGAAAAAAAAATGATTGAAAACGTTTGCGATTTGATAAAAACATGATTAATGAAAAATGGTTCAAACATAATAGAAAGCTATATATATATATATATATATCGTTACATCCAGCAAGAACTTGGCGTCGTACACATAGTGCATCCCTTAAGGCGTCCACCAGTTCTGCTTATTATTGCATTCGCGGCAAGTCTTTTTTCAGTCATGCCTTAATAGTAATGAATCTCACGCAATAAATACAACATATACATAGATATACAGGATGAAATCGGGGTCATGTAGCAAGCGATCAAGGCATGATACACAAGGTCATACTGAACAACCTTTACTATTGGACCAACTCCGAAATCACGACAAAATTTTTGGCAGTTTCATACATTTCGGCCGATCACATGTTGTTGTTTTCTATGGAGAGGCGAAAAAAAAATTCGCGATTTCGGAG
The DNA here is from genome assembly GCA_947086415.1 of Pammene aurita. Taxonomy (NCBI): domain Eukaryota; kingdom Metazoa; phylum Arthropoda; class Insecta; order Lepidoptera; family Tortricidae; genus Pammene; species Pammene aurita. Next base: position 36,219,969 of record OX352292.1, on the reverse strand, counting down.
TTGGTCCCATAGTAAAGTATGTTCAGTATAGCCTTGTGTATCATGCCTTGATCGCTTGCTACATGACCCCGATTTCAACCTGTATATATACTTAGTCAGTTCATAAGTTCTGTCACAAGAGTTTTGATTGATAAAATATAATACAAAGTTTTTATTTAAAAAAATGTAGACATGATTAGAATGCTTATGTAATACAGATTAAAATATACTATGATTAACTTATCTGTGCCTGGTCGTGTCAATGACGTACTATCGAGCGGTCCGCAAATTAAAATCATATTCACCTATAACACCAAGAAATCCACTAAAAAGTTACGAAAATCGGCAACTTAGGAGTGAAACACGTGCAGTGATTAAAAAACATCAAGAAAAATTGTGAAAGTGAAATCAAAATATTGTAACAACATCTCGCTAATTTTTAGAGGTTATAATCACACATTAACAGTTGTAACGAAACATAAACGCCAATCATTGTACCAACATAAAGGATTGATTTACCTCATACACCATAGTTGACGTTTTGATAGTGCTCTGAAAATGAACGGAGAAATGTCACCTGAAATGACACTACTGTTTGTCAAGCTAAAAGAAGAAATGAATAACCAGACGGAGATAATAACAAACAAAGTGGCATTGAGTGTTACAAAGAGCGTGGAAGACAAAATTAACCCTGTCATAGAAGAGAACCGGCTTCTTAAAGCGGAAATAGAAAAATTAAGTGCAAAAATGAGTTACCTCGAAACACAATACAAAAGAAAGAACATCCTAATCCACGGTGTTACAGAATCCGAGAAAAACATATCAGATCTTTTCAGCAACAGCCTACAACTACTAAGAAACACGGGAGCAAAATTAACCTCGACCGATATAGACAAAGTATATAGGATTGGCAGGAAAAGGGAAGATGGGAAACCAAGATTTATTCTTTTAACAACAACTACATCCTTTATAAAACAAGAAATATTGAAAAATAAGAAAAACATGAATAACAACACTTATATCACGGAAGACTTTACCAAAGAAACCCGTGAAAATAGGAAACACCTCCAATCCGAACTAAAAGAGGCCAAGGAAGCAGGCCACAAAGCCTTCATAAAAAACAACAAGGTAGTTATAATAGGAAACAAGGAGAACAAGGACAAAAGAAGAAGATCAGAATCTACATCACCACAACAAAGCTCTTCATCATCTACCAATGCTGCCAAAATTCATAAACCGGATGAAAAGACAGGAAATAACCAGGAAGATAAAGCATCTACCCCTATCACTACCAGTAGGATTGCAAGTCAGGGTAAAAATAGAAGAATAGATGCATTTCAAGTCATGCGCGAACGATCTCACTCAATGTCAGAGAAAAATACATACCTACACTAAGAATAATCAAACAAAAAACTACAATTATCGGTCCCAATCGGGGCTGTAGACCAACACCCTCCAATATTACCAATATTAAATAAAGGAAACAGCAAAACATTATTTATTGCCACCTACAATATCAGATCGCTGGTAGAGGAAAGTAGAATAATTCAGTTGGAGCATGCACTGAAGAAGGTTAAATGGGATATCATCGGACTCTTCGAGGTGAAAAAATTGGGTCATAAGATTCTAAAATTGAAGAATTATATTTTTATATACTTTGGACACAAAAGTGGAATAAATGGAGTTGGTTTTTTTATAAAGAAAGACTTACAAGAAAATATCCAGAACTTTTCCCCAATCTCCGATAGAGTAGCCCGACTTGATCTAAAATTTGGAGATAAAATATTAAATATTATCCAAGTGTGCACCAACAATAAAAGGGAGCGAGAAAGAAATGAAAGTTTTTTATGAGGATATTACTAAAGCTCTTAAAAACACATCATCGCATACACTAATCATTGGAGAATTGAAATACAAAAATTGGTCAGCGTAAACCAGGTGAGAACAGAATCATGGGCCCTTGGGGTTATGGAAAGCGAAACATGAGAGGAGAAAACCTGATTCAATTTTGTATGGAAAATGAACTGAAGATTAGTAACACTTTCTTTAAGAAGAAATCCAAAACTAAATGGACATGGTGCTCTCCGAATGGTAAAACACAAAATGAGATTGATTTCATCCTTGCCAAAAGCTTAAAGAATATTGATAACATACAAGTTATAAATACCTCATATACCCATCGGACCACTGACTATTCCGTGCAAGCTACAATATAGATCTAGGAATTACAAAATCTAGAAAAACATATGGCAGAGTAATTTTCAACTTAACACCTATTGAATCAGAGTCTCTGCAGAATGCGTTTAAAGACATCTACAATCCCACATCCTGCTGCAACAGTATACAAAACAACTATACATATCTAACTAAGACTATAGACAAAAGCATTCAAACACTACCAAGTAAGAAAACATGTAAAGTAGATAGAGATATCTTATCAAAAAAATACAAAGGAGCTCATAGATGAGAGAAATTTGCTGAAAAATAAAGAAAACAAAACTAAAGATGAAAAGAAACAACTATCTAAGCTATACCGGAAAATAAAAAATAAAATAAAAAACGAACGACGCAGAAACCATCTTAGAGTGATAGAAGAAGAACTAACAAACACCGGATCTGTCAAAAGAGCTGAAAAGAAGTTAAAAGAAATGGATGAATGGATTGTGTCATTGCAAGATGCCAAAGGTCGCACAAACACAAACAGAAACACCCTGCTGGATACAGCAACAACATTCTATGAAAAACTGTACAATTTCAGTGATCAAAACAAAGTTAAGTTGCCCGTAGATATTAGCAGGTCAGACACTGTACCTCTGTTCATAGAGAGTGAAATATCCAATGTACTGAAGAAACTAAAACACGCTAAAACACCTGGAGAGGACAGAATTACAAACGACTCTATCAAAGCACTGAGCGAGCCACTTACTCCAATATTAACCAGGCTATTTAACAGTATTCTAGAACACATGACCATACCTGCAGAATGGGAAACATCAGTTATTACTTTATTATACAAAAAAGGAAACCATTTAAATATTGAAAACTACAGACCGATAAGTCTCTTACAAACACTTTACAAAGTATTTACAAGTACTTTACTACAAAGACTGAGACCCATACTGGAAAAACAACAACCTAGGGAGCAGGCTGGTTTCAGACCTGGATATTCTACTATGGATCACATTTTTACTCTCACCCAAGTAATGGAACGGTGTATAGAGCACAAATTGACACTCTACATAGGTTTTATTGACTATAAAAAAGCGTTTGACTCTATATACCACCACGAACTATGGAAAGCACTTGAGGAGCAAGGTGTACCCCCGATTTATATCAATATCCTACAAGAAGTATATAACAAAAGCAAAGGTAAAGTAAAATTAGAAAAAACTGGAAAGTACTTTAGAATAAAAAAAGGCGTCAGACAGGGTGACCCAATTTCACCGAACCTGTTCACAGCTTTACTGGAAAGCATATTCAGACGATTGGATTTAGATGGAAAAGGAATAAATGTAAACGGGGAATACTTGAACCACCTACGATTCGCGGACGACATCGTGATCATCACTGACAACTATGAGGACCTAGCTAGCATATTTGAAGCCCTTGATAAGAGAAGCCTCGAATGCGGCTTAGAAATGAACCCAAGTAAGACATGCATTATGACCAATGGGCCTCAAGTTCCGTTAGCAATCCACAGCAAAGACATTCAATATGTAAATTAATATACCTATTTAGGACAATGTATCTCTTTCCAAAACGCAACAGTCAACGAAGTTGAGAAGCGAATCACAAAAGGTTGGAACAAATACTGGTCGCTAAAACACATTTTTAAAAGTAAGTTAGCAATGCCACTTAAAAAGAAAGCTATGGATTCCTGTGGTCTGCCAACTCTAATATATGGCTGTCAAAGTTGGGTACTTAGTAAGAAGGTTATACATAAAATACAAGTAGCCCAAAGAGCAATGGAACGTAGCATGCTAAACATAAAACTGCGTGACAAACATAGAAATGCGTCAATCCGCGGAAAAACTAAAATAATAGATGCCGCAAGACTAGCATGCCAACTAAAATGGAGATGGGCGGGACACGTTGCACGCTACACTGACGGAAGATGGACAGAAAAGGTGCTCCACTGGTACCTGCTTGAGAATAAACGCCCCGCCCATAACCACGAGCTAGATGGAGAGACGACATAACTACATTGGCTGGAAATACATGGACGAGAAAGGCAACGGACAGGGTACTGTGGCAACGTATGGAGGAGGCCTGTACCAGTATATGGTTATGTCATTAAAAACATAAATAGTTATTTAACTAGGTATAGGTAGGTATTTTTATACCTACATATATAAATATTATAGTTAAATAAATACATATAAAATATTGTAAAAATTTAGAAAATGGGAAATAAAGGGCTTTTTATTTTTATTTTATTTTATTTTTATTTATTATGATTAACTTAAAATCAAGATCGCGTGTTTTATAGATCCTTGTAAACTTGAAGACCCAAACACGCCGATGATTTATGAAAATTATACTTCACAAAAGTTGGTGAAGATCATTGTTGTAGTTGTAGGTACAAATTGTTATTTTTATGAAAATAGAAGATTAAACCATATTCCTAAATCTATATTCAGTTGACTTACATGTCTGTGCTTCAGCAATTCTCCTCCTGAACCTTAACGTATTTTTCAGTTTCGAGCAAAACACGATGATTTTGATGCCATACATCAAGGTAGTCTTCCAAAATTGTGTGTACCAGCCTTCTTGTCAGCCAGACCCACGTTAATTATGTATTAAAATAAAATGAAGGTTATGTATTAAAGCTAATGCAGTATGTAAGACTGAAGCCTCTTAAAATTGAATAAAAATAATTAGGGTCAAAATCAACTCGAACAGAGCGCGTATTTTTGACGTGGTTGTTCAGTGCGCTTTTTCGAATGTTACAAGGAATTGTATAAAACTGCCCCAACTATTTGCATTAAATAATATCGTAAATTGATCACTGTTAAATAGGCTTTTTAACCATATATTGAAATAGTAAGCAATTTCTAACAGTTCCTATTTTACCAGTCAAAACCCCAGTGACAGAACTTATGAACTGACTAAGTATATAAATATATATAAATACAATGCAACGGGTATTTTAGTTTTCCCGTACTGGCAATCCCAGCTATGGTTCGCACTGTTGCAGAACCTATTAGTGTCAGAAATTATTTATTTCAGCCCTAGTAAAGTATTACTACGATCTCATTGCAGACGTCCCCACCGCTTACACACCAGCCTTACCCTGGCTGCC